>CM073493.1:68983860-69683674 GCA_037074585.1 Biancaea sappan | reverse complement strand
ACATAAGAATTGTTTTCAGATATAGCATGCATGAATATCAAAGATAGATGAAAGGCATGCTAGAAAACAAGCATAAGCATTTGATATAGTAAACATATCAATTAAATTTCTTACAATACATTTCAGCTTATATGTTTATTTATCCATTGCCTCCTTTTGATGCAAGGAAGTGGAGTTTGAATGATGTAGCCATTAAAATGTCATTTCCGCTCCTTGCTTCGAGGCGAATCTGCAAATTAATCTTTTGTTTTTGGTACCCAAATTTCTTTGGGTCCGCCTGGGTCATGAGTTCCTTTTTGAACCCATTTCATTTTTACTCCATGAACAAGATTTTTCTTATAAAAGCAGGAGTAAGATTTGTGTCCCTTCAGTCCACAATAAAAACAAGTGCAAGTTGGACTATTGGACATCTTTGCAGAAACAAAGAAGTTTTTAGAATGCTTTCGGTTTGATTTCTTTTTAGAAACAAGACCAACTTTGTTAAACTTTCTTCTTTGTTTCAAAACTGAGGTATTTAAAATTTCTCTATCTTGAGAAAATTTTGCAAGTGTGTTTTTAAGATCATCATTTTCCTTTTTCAAAGAATCACACTTGGTGCAAAAGCAGCTTTTGTTGGTAGAGATACTTCCCTTTAAAATCAAATTCTCTTCTTGCAAAGTTTTGTTTTGATTTTCGAAACTAAAATTCTCTTCCTTGGAAATAGAAAATTCATTTTTCAATTTTTCTAATTTATTTTCAAGAGAAGAGTTTTTCTGTTTTGAAGCATTTAATTTCTTTGTAAGTTTTAGAGATTCTTCATGTAAATCATCAAAGGCATATTGTAATTCATCAAAAGAGTAGTCAAATGAATTTACCTCACCTTCATCTCTGGCCACAAGACAGATGTAGTTTTCTTCATTTATGTCCTCTTCATCAGAATTGATATTTCCCCAAATGGAAGAAATGTAAGCTTTCTTTGATGATTTTAGTTGTGGTTGTGGTTTCTCTTCTTCTCCTTTTTCTACTTCTCCTATCACCTTGGTGATTTGATATTTTCCTGTAAGTTTAACACCAAGAGCTTACAATTGATTAAGTACAAGACGTATCTTATTAATGGTTTCACAATTTTTCATTTGAGCGATATCAAGTTCATTAATGAGATTTCTACACTTTAATTCCATTGCAACGAGATCTTCCTCATATGCAACTTCTAAAGTTTCCCACATTTCCTTAGCAGTTGCACAATTAGAAATTCTGAAAAATTCATCTTGACTCAATGCACAAGAAATAATCAATTTTGCCTTAGCATTAAGTTGCACTAAACTTCTTTCAGTATCATTCCATTCACTCTTGGGTTTTGGAATGCATTTTCCTTGTTCTTCCTTGACAGGCATATAAAAACCATTTTCTATAATTTCCCAGAGTTTATGGTCTACTGAAATTAAAAACATTTTCATTTCATACTTCCAATATTGAAAATGATTAGCATCAAAAATTGGAGGTTCTGTGAAAGAACAATTTTCAAACATAAACCACTCACTAAATCCAACCATGTTTACTCTTAGACGCTTAAGTCTCAAATCAAGAGCCCAAGCTCTGATACCAATTGAAAGTAATGGTTAGAACCCAAGAGTGGGGGTGAATTGGGTTTTATAAATTTTTCACAAAACTTTATTGGAAGTTAAAATGATTTTCTGTAGAAGTACAATGTTTAGTATAATAAATACAACACAGAAAATCAATGTGCTATCAAGATGAATAATTATGAGGAGCAAAGAAATAAAGAATAAATAAGAATAAGCACAAATAAAGAAGGAAGGGATAGAGAGAGTAAACTCGAAGATTTATACTGATTCGGCTAATCGAAGCCTACATCCAGTACTCAACAGACCACTTGAGTGTTTCCACTATAATTGCAAGTTTAATCCAGGTACTTGCAAACCACTACAACCACGCAAATTCGATCTGGGTATTTGTGAAACCACAATGGAGAATTTATGAATCCGGGCTCCTCCTCAACCCAAAGCAAGTTCTTCCAACACCGGTACTTGCGAACCTCAACTCAGAGTAATATTGGTGTTGATCAAAATCAACAATACAAAGAAACTCTCTCTAAAGAGTAGATGAATACAAATGAAGCCCTAATAACTCTAATGATAGAGAATATGCAAGATTGGCTCAAGAATGTTTGGATTTCTCTCAAAGATGATAGAACATGTTAATATATCATTGTAGTACTTGGTTCTAGCTCAAAATCATGTATCTAAGGTCATATATATAAGATTTTACAAAACTAGCCGTTATATAGCCGTTACAGCACTTATTATGCAGTCCAGATGTCCATTGGTCGACCAGTGTGGCACGTTGGTCGACCAGTGTAGTCCAGAAGTGATTTATCAGACACGTTGGTCGACCAGTGTAGATGGGGTGGTCGACCACCGGCTGGCAGTAGCGAAATACAGATTTTGATCTTTATTTAAAAATTCATAACTCCCTCATTTGAATTCCGTTTTAAACAAATAATATATCATTGGAAAGATCTTGGAGTCTAGTTTCAAATGAGGTAAGTTTTACTCAAAAATTATTTTTCGTTTAAAAGATATAATCAAAACATTGACTATAGGTCAGAATAGAATAATTTTTGAGTACAGTAAAATCAACTTTCAGTTTTTCAAACTATATTTTAAATAGTCATATATTTCTCATTTGGACTCCATTTTGAATAAATAATAATACCGTTGAAAGATTTTTGAGTCTACTATCAAATGAGATTAAGATATTTGAAAAAACGATTTTTCATTTATGAGATATGATATAAAGAGTGACCAAAGGTCAAAAACTAACTTTTGTAAAACTTCATATCTCATTATCTTTTTGTTCAAAATGCTTGAGCCAATGCATGCAAATCTAAATCATTGAGTTGCACAAGTATAATAGCCTATATAAAATATACCTAATGTAAACACATAGGCTATCTTGATGTATCCAACTTCCAACACTTCAAATCTTCTAATTCTTCATTTCTTGGAGCTTTGTCCTTGTATGTTGTTTTCCTTGAGTGAGGCATGATGTTACTTTTCCTTGTTCTTCAATCCAATGCTCACTCTTCTTGTTTTGAACCAACCTATAAAATATATCTTACTTGCAAACCAAATGATTAGTTCAATTCATGATAAATAGCATGATTAATGTATAAGACATTACACATTAAATAACATAGTCATCCTTAAATACTTGTAGCATGTATATGATAATTAACCTTTATATATATCAATGCTACATTTCAAATGCATTTGTCATCATCAAAACTTATGGTATAAAGCCTTAGCGTCAACATAGAGAGCTTTTCACCACAATCGTACCAGATACCAAACAAATTGCTAGATGCATCGCCCTATTACACATGTGGATATGGTCAATATTTCCTTTTATAGCAGGAGGCATTGTGTTGCAACCAAATCCTCCACCTTTCGAATATTTACTATGACCACCTTTGGGTTACAAGTATATTTTTTTTACTAATATATTTTTGTTTGGTAATGTATATTTATTTAATTACTAATTTATTTATATTTATGTAGGTGTAAGGGGACTTACCTGCCTCAAATATCCCAAGAAATTATGCTTTGTGACTACAGAGAGATATTATATTTGATGACAAATGAGACTGAGGTATATATGTAATAAATTACTAATATGATTATTCTAACATACTAACGTTGTGTCAAAATTTTATAGATTCGATGGACCCCCTATGCATATGAGGATGTCTCACAATATTGTCACAATGGGATAGAAGTGGGTCGAGCTGCATTACCAATGTTTTGTTTCCACATTTGCGAAGCCCAATATCGTGACTGCATTCTACACCAATTTGCACGAGTGTAAGGAATCCCTAGAAACCCCTCTGGCGGGAAAGAAGCTTGAGAATGAATGCATCAGATGAAAACCTTGTGCAACAGAGATTGGTCAAAAATTTTCGAATTGGGCATCATTAGATGGAATAATTGGTAAGAAGAAGCAATAGACACTGATTTCGCAATCGAAAGCTTGGGACCAATGTCTCTTTATATGCAGTGGTAATTTAACCATACTCATTGGTTCATTGGTCAAGATTCAAGAGTGATAAATTATATAATAAAACATAAATTTTCATCCATTTGAGTTATCTGAAATTCATATTTGTTTATAATTAGTAATTATACTTTTTTCAACTTTTATTCAGGCCCGTTTAGCGCTCAAGTGAAGGAAAGAATGACTCTCTAGCAGCCCGATAGCCTTTAGTGCAGACAATGAAAAAAGGTTTACAAAACATACAATCCGTTGCACATACTAGGAAGTTGAGATGTCTCTCTAGACAAGCTTGTGGTGATGAAGTTGGTGTCAATAATGCTGTTAGCAGTAATAGTGGTGCTGGTACCAACCAAAGAAGAAGAAGGAGAACGAGACCCCTGACAGAGGCATTAGAAGAAATCGAGGGAGTAAGAGAAGAAAATGAATAAAAATATATTTATTGTGTAATTAAATGTGTGTTTAAATGTATTTTGAATTATATCAAACATTTTTGTTGTGATTAATGGTTATATTAAGAAATAAGAAATAATTTTAAAACTAAAAAAAAAATTAAGAAATAAAATGAAAAATTTTATGTTGCCTCATGGGTAACCAGTCCCTTCACCGAAGTGTAGGGAGTGCAAGTTACCTCACGGAGACCTGCAATCCCTACACTTCGGTGCAAGGACCTCACAAGAGTGCAGGTCCCGTGAGGCCAATTGGCCCCCATTTTTTATATATTTTTTTATTTCTATTTTTTAAAATTATTCTTTTAAATTTTTTGTTTATATTAATTTGGGATGAATTTTTTAATTTATTTGTTTTAGTTTTCAACAATGTTATTTTTTAATCTAATTTTTTACTTTTTATTTTTTATGTGTATAATATTTTATTTTATCTTTAACATATAATTTTTAATTATTAATTTCCTTTTAAAAATATTAATTTATGCATATATAAAATGTACTAATAGAGAGTGAAGGATTACTGATTGAAAAATAATTACACATATATCTTATATACTGACACACTTTTTTACAAGCACACACTTTCGTAAATGAAAGTTTCTTTTTTCTTATGATGTGAAATGAGAGTGTAGTGGTGGCAGGGTACATGCCTCATGTAGTCATGTGAAATGAGCGTCTGTTTTTATTTGCAGTGAGTGTGTAGTGGGTAGACAATCACACGCCATCTCCATCTTTTTTCCTTATAAGAGTGCAAATATTTCTCACAATCACATGCTATCTCCATCTTTTTTCTTTATGATAAAAATGTGTGTTTAAATGTATTTTGAATTATGTTATATGTCAAATTTATGGTTGTATTATTTTTAATATGTGACAATACCTCTTTTATGAAGAAAAAATTGAATAAATTAAAAAAATTAAAAAAAAATAACAAGCAGAATAATAAAATAAAATTTTAAAAAAAATAAAAAAAATTTTAAAAATAATAAATAAGAAAAATAAAAATTTTTAAAAAGAAAATAATTTAAAAACTTAAAAACATAATGAAACTGGTAGATGAAAACTAGTATACAATTGAGCATACTTAGCAGCACCAAAGGTCTTTACTGGTAAGAAGTGTGCCACTTTTGTCAAACGATCTACTATTACCCACACAGAATCATATCCCTTATGAGAACGAGGTAGCCCCACAACAAAGTCCATTATAATACTTTCCCATTTCCATTCTGGAATTTTCATTTGCTGAAGTAATCCAGGAATTCTACTATGTTCTGCCTTAACTTGTGGACTGGTTAAGCAATGAGAAACATAATCAACAACGTCCCTCTTCATCCCGTCCCACCAGTATAATGACTTTAAATCCTGATACATCTTATTAATACCAGGGTGTACAGTATACGTTGTTTGGTGTGCCTCTTCCATGATTCGTCTCTGTAAGTATCCTACATTTGGTACACATAACCGTCCTTTGAATCAAATTACTCTATATTAATCAAGAGAAAATCCCTTATCTTTACCCTCGCTTATCTTTTAATTTACAAAGCATTGGGTCTTACTTTTGAGCTAATTTCACATCCTCAACTAAAAATGATTGGGCTGGAATATATGCTAAGAATGTGCCCGATTCTGGAATTTCAAACCACACTCCACTAGCTTCCAGCTCGTGTAACTCATGAATCAATGGCCTTCTATACGAGGTAATATGTGCCAAACTTCCTATAAACTTGTGACTTAAAGCATCTGTAACAACATTAGCCTTCCTAGGATGATAAAGAATTGTACAATCATAATCTTTAAGAAGTTCCATCCATCTTCTCTGTCTCAAATTCAAATCCTTCTGGTGGAAAATGTACTTCAGACTTTTATGATCTGTGTACACCTCACAAGTTTCACCATAAAGGTAATGGCGCCAGATTTTTAAAGCAAACACGACAGCTGCCATTTCTAAATTATGAGTAGGATAATTTTGTTCATACCTTTTAAGCTGTCTGGATGCGTAAGCTATTACTTTACTGTGCTACATCAAAACACACCTTGACCCCATTCGGGAAGCATCACAATATACAATAAAATCACCGGAACCCGAAGGTAAAGCAAGTACTGGAGCTGATGTTAAGCATTCCTTAAGCTTAGTGAAACTCTTCTCACAAGTCTTAGTCCAATCAAACTGAAAATTTTTCTGAGTTAATTTTGTAAGAGGGACAGCCAACTAACCCCAAGAAGCTCTGAATTTCTGTCACTGTAGTGGGTTGAGGCCATTTTTGTATTGCTTCAATTTTGCTGGGATCAACATGGATCCCTTCCTTTGAGACTACATGCCCCAAAAAAGCTACTTGTTGTAGCTAAAATTCACACTTTGAGAATTTAGTATAAAGTTGGTGCTTCCTCAAAGTTTGTAGCACCATTCTTAAATGTTGTTCATGCTCTTCAGGATTTTTCTAATATACCAGAATATCATCAACAAAAAAAATGACGAACTTATCCAAAAATGGTTTAAAAACTTGATTCATAAGATCCATAAAGGCTGCTGGAGCATTTGTTAACCTAAATGACATTACCAAGAATTCATAATGCCCATAACGCGTATGAAATGTTGTCTTAGGTACATCTTCAGTTTTGATTTTTAATTCGTGATACCCCGACCTCAAATTGATCTTAGAAAAGCACTGAGCTCTTTGTAATTGGTCAAATAAATCATCAATCATGGGGATGGGATATTTATTTCATATTGTCACCTTGTTTAGTTACCAGTAATTAATACATAATCTTAAGGATCCATCATTCTTCTTTACAAACAATACTGGTGCACCCCAAGGTGAAGAACTGGGAAGAATAAAACCTTTATCTAAGAGGTCCTGTAATTATTCCTTAAGCTCTCTAAGTTCTGCAGGGGCCATGCAATAGGAAGGTGCAGAAATAGGTTGAGCGCCTGTGATTACCTCAATATTAAATTCTATCTCACGATCAGGAGGTAACCCAGGTAATTCTTCAGGAAAAACATCCAGATACTCTCTTAGAACCGATACATGATCAAGATTCACCATATCTTTTTCAATGTTCCTAACAAAGGCCAAGAAACTTGGACATCCTTTTCTTAACATACGCCTAGCTCGGATCATGGAGATAATGTTATTAAGTACATCACTTTTGTCCCCTTGATGAGAAAAGGTAGGTTCACCTGGAATATTAAACTTCACTACCTTGTTATAGCAATCAAGAGTTACGTGATATGAAGCCAACCATTCCATTCCAAGAATAACATTAAAGTCTATCATATTTAATAGCATTAAATTTACCTCAATGCTCTTCCCACCCACTAAGACATGGCAATCATAATAACCTGAATCTACTACTAAAGTCTCACCCATAAGAGTAGTGACAAGAAAAGGTCTATCAATTTTAACAGGATCTTGAATAAATTGTTTTGCAAAAATTGGAGACACATATGAATGGGTAGATCCTGGGTCAAATAATATACGAGCATCAAATAAGCATACTGGAAGAATACCTGTTACGATTGAGTTCAAAGCTTGTGCATCTTGGCATGTGAAAGCATACACTTTGGCCTGGTCGCGCCCAACTGCAGGTTGACTTCATCCTCCTTGTCCTCTACCCTCTCCTCTCCCTAAGCCACTCCGTCCAGCAAAGGAGGAAGGAGCCTTGTTAACTAAAGCTGCCATCTATTACTCTGAGATAAATATGTAGATGCCTACTTTGAGACATATACTTGCTGAGGACAATCTCTTTTTATATGACCCACTTGCCCACAATGGAAATAAATTGGGCTTCTTCCATAACATACACCAGTATGAAATCACCCACACTCTAAACATTTAGGCTTGTCTCGTCCCTGCTAAGATGACACCTAGCCTACTGATGAAGAACCTCATTTATAATCTGATCTAGGCTTAGAAGCATTACCTGAAGATTCTGCCGGAAGGGACAATATTATAGGAGCGGATTGACCCCTACCTTGAGGCCTAGAAGTCCATGACAATCCACCATGCCCTAAGGATCTCCCTTTTGTTTTCTCGTTTTCTCTTCCTCATGAAGTCATCACTCTTATCTTTCTCATTCATTTCAGCTGTTCTGGCTGCATCTACCGCAGCCATATACGAAGGATATAGTTCTATATGCATACTCATAAACTGACGTAGTTAAATACGAAGGCCAAGAATAAATTGATGAATCTTCTCTTATTCATCAGGGATCATATAAGGTGTATACCTAGAAAGTCGTGTAAACTTTATATCATATTCATCAACCATCATTGAACCTTGTTTAAAGAATTTAAATTCTTTAGCCCTTGCAGTTCTCAAACTTCTTGGCATAAATCTTTCAACAAAAACTCGATAAAACTCATCAAAACTAACTGAAGGCGCATCCGGAGTTCGATTACTCTGCCAAGCAATCCACCATTGATGAGACCTTCCTTGAAACTGATAGGTAGCATAATCCACCCATAATCGAGGATTACATTTCAAAGTCTTACATGCTTTCTCTATTCCATCAAGGAATCATTGTGGATCCTCATTTGGGTCTTCTCCGGTAATGACAGGGGGTTTTAGCTTCAAAAAATCTAACAAAGATATATCCCTTACTACCTCATCCTTAACAGGAAGAGATAGGGCAATTACTGGACATGCAGGAAGAATTGCAGTAAGAGTAGGAGCAACAGTGGCATTTGTAGCAACTACCTTTCTCTCTAACAGTGTGGTCAGATTAACTAAACTTCCTTGTAATGCTGTCTAACCCTCTAACAAGGCGGTCAAACTAGTTAATAAAGTAGCTGGATCGATTTATGGTTGTGCCTCATGTCCTCGAGGCAAGCCTTGTTCATCGTGCCTTTGCTCACTCTTACCATGTTCCTCCTTATCTTGATCATGGGCAGAAACGGCCGATCACGACGAGGCTCCTTCAAAACCTGTACGCTCCACTGCCTCTCAAGATCCTTCGGGTTGCATCAAGATCTATCAACAACACCACACAATTTAGTCCCAAAAGAGATCAATATTAACTACAAAAAAGGCATAAAAAAGAATAATATAACAACACCTATAGGACCTTTAACTGACCTTTACCCCTATGGTCATGCCACGGTTCACAATGATAGAGGGATGCCCAGTCAAGGTTACCTTGCTCTATGATCTATAAGAGACCTAAGAACTTCTCTGATACCATTTTTTGTCACATCCCAAAAATGTGACCGGCACGATAGTGAATTTCCTTCCCATCATGAACCGAAAAGGCACAATAATAAGATAAATTTTTAACACCATACATTTCTAATTATATGTTTACGTTAGTTCAAGTCCTAAAACTAAGTTCTCATTATTTCAACATGCATAAATATTTTGTAATATTTTCAAATTAAAACATTGACAAGATTTTAGTTTTCTTACAACAAAACCATAAGCGGTATAGTACAGCGTTATATTTCACATAGCTCACAGAGCAACTCCTAAAGTTTACAAAACAAATAAGGTATAAAGGCCAACCCAAAATACAAGGGAAATGGAAGAGATACACTCGCTACTGTCCTGGAGAGTCCCTTGCGTCAGCTACAGACTCTGAAGGTTTTTTGAAAAAATAACAGGATGAGTAATGGAATACTCTGTGAATGGATAAGATTATCTATTACAAATAAATTTATCATTTAATACCATAAGGATATCGACGAATTATTACTCACATCAGTTACGAATGATAAACATAGTGTAAAGCATACAGTGCATAGTACAAATCTCATACCAACCGAGTTATCTACAGTACCAGTGGATCATTGCCCGCGGCCTCCTGGCCGCATCCGCCCTTATTTCTCTATAAAATGGGTATCTCCAACCTTATAGCTCCTCTAACTTCTCCCATGGTGTGCACCACCATGAAAACATCATAATAATGCTCAATTATCACATAAGTATTCACACAACTTTAATAAAACAACAACAGTATTAACATCAACCTTAACTGTTCTATGAGAGTTTCTATTTAATTGAACAAAAGCTTTGAGATCCACAATGCTTTACATATTATAGTTATACAAATACAAGGAATGTAAGTCTCTTAAAATGAATACACAGCACACTACTTAGGTTTGTTTCACAAATTTTATTTATGATACCTGGTGGTAATGCCTTTAAAAAAATGTAGATAGGATAATGTTACCGCACTCACCTCAAATCTGGTATTAGCTACCTTAGTTCTTGCAACTAAATTATAGGGGTGCTTGGAAATAACTTCCAAAGATTTCCTAGTATGCAAATTAGATGAAAAAACTAAAGAGCATATTAGAATTGGACTTTCTAGTAAGTAGAACAGAGTATATAGAAAGTATTTGTAGTATCCTAATAAGGAAGTTTTACTACAAAAGTTCTGCAGAATTTCCTTGTGTCATCTAGCTAATAAACAACAGCATATTCTACAGAATTTGTTTTGTTTAACTATCCAAACCGTTAGCCATCTTACAAAATTATTCAGTCAGTATACTGCCCAACATTACTGCTTTAAAGTGCAGAAAATATAATAGTCCAAGACATAGTATGACTATTTCAAAAGTAATTCAACCTAAACTCTCTCTCTTCTTTCTTTGCATCGTTTCTATGGAGAAAGCTTCTAAAAATCTCACAATTCAAGAATTTATAGCATAATAATAATTTATGTTTTACTAAACAGAATTTTTGTATCCTTCTTACCTAGGGTTTATAGCTAAGGAGAAGAAGAAATGAAGGAAATGAAGATGAATTTCAAGTAACTCAAAACTTGCTTACCTTGTGTTTTCTACTAAGATTAGAAGGAGCCTAGGTGAATCTTTAGTTACCGGAAGGAAAGAAACATCCAGCATGGACAGAGAAATGGAGACTAGAAGAAAAATGGGAAAGAAAATGATCAATATAAGTGATTTTTTGCGACCTGGTGCCTAGGGCGCCACGTTCAAAGCTTAGACAAAGAGTTTGGGGGTTGGCGTATGAGGCGCCACCTGTTTGGTGCCAGGCCAAGAGTTAAGGTGCAGGCGCTAACCGTTTGATTTGCTTCTCCATGGATTAATTGGGTCCTAACACAATTATATACAACAATCTGTCCCAGATGGCAATAACCCAGTCACAAAATATATTTAAACTGAGCTGTCTTAATCCATCTATGAAAGCATGGTAATCCACACATGAAAATATAATAGTTTCAACAGTTAACATAGTATAATTTTTCATACTTCCATAACTAATTACACCCTGATGGACAAGAATATTACATTTACCCACTGAGGTTGATAAACTCACACTCTCTATGATTATTTTTTTTAGACAAAGTGGTTGAAAGGAAGATTAGTAGCCCTTCGGGATAATACTTCACTTTTGTTTAGTGGACTCATGGATATGGATTTGGTGAGGATTAGGAAATGCTTTGTAATCTAGTTGGTCACCTAGGCTTGCGAGGTTGTATTGTACTATATAATGTATGAATGTTAATTATTTCTAAATATATATGTAAAATATTAATGCGACTTTTCCTGATAAGTATATCGGGTTGCACTAGTAGTATAATGATGAGTGAGTTATCGTACTCTGGAATCAACTACTAACAATTACTAATTTCACTAAATCAAATTATATTTGGACAATTGAAATGGTTGAGTGGATTGAGAATAAATTTAACTAAAAGTAAACTAAATTAAACAAGAAATAACTAGCACATGAAAGATTACACAATAACAAAGCAGGTATAGGGGATTGATTTCACTTGATTCCTAATCCGATTAATTCATAAACAAACCAATCTTTGAGTCATTAGAAAATACTTCAATACACTTGCAAATTCCTTTTAATATTGATTAAGTTCACAAAGATATTTGAATCCAATGTCTTGAAGAAACAAATCTTTCTCACTCAAATAATTAGCTACTATCTTAGTCAAATTAATTGATTCGGACTTTAAACTAAATAAGTTATAAAAATCATACAATTAAGTTTATTAATGTCTAGACTAACCTGAATTATAGTAGAAATTACAAAGACGTATTTATATCAAGCTATTTCTAGCATTAATACAAACCCTAGATTCATTAAAGATAGTAGCTAAACATCTAAGAGTAATTAATAACAGTAAAGTCTACTCTAATAATTGAAATTGCATTTATATTAAAATATTCAATAACAAAACTTCATAGGAAGTCAATTACATCAATCCCCTAAATCTTAGAAGTTTAGTTACACATGGAGGAAGAAAAGAAAAACATCACAAATCTATAATTAAACATGATACAAGAGGAAGGAGAAAAGAAATAAGCATCAAACTAAGTGAAAAAGAGGTCTCCCTTCTCCTTCAATGTGCTCTAATAGAGTTCTTCATTCTCCTCCCAAAAGATCCCCATAAACTCTTCAGAAATCTAATATATAGGTACTGTCACGTGCAGGTCTGAAGCAGGGCGCCTAGGCACCTTATGTGGCGCTTGGGCACCATACTAGAGACACAAGAATTACTAATGGTTGGCGCCTAAGGCGCCACATTTTGAAGTTTGGACAGAAAGATAGAAGGCTGGTGCTTTGGGACACCCTGTGTGGCACTTGAGGCGTCAGTCATAAAGGTGAGGCCGAGTGTTTAAGCACTAGTGCCTGAGGCGCCATCCATCGGATTGGCAGTAAATCTTTCTTCCTTTAACTTGCATCAGACATAAATGAAGGCCTACAAGAAAGGACAGCAAAATACATCAAAAAAACAAGGAAAAAAGGGAATTAAAACAAGGAAACTACAATGCAAGAGTAGAATAAGCTAAAACTAAGGTAAATGGTGCAAAAGGAAAGCAAAATAGGATCAAGGGGAAATAAAAAGCCCTATAAATCTAAGAGAAAATACCCAAAATAAAGGACTTATCAAATATCTTTCATGAAAAATTTATGTTTACATAGTTATGAATATTAGGAATGTTCAAAGAGATTAAGGGTACCACAGAGGTATACCCTATGTGTTAGATGTATAGGTTACATGTCTCATTTTTGGGATGTGACAATTTCAATTCCTCATATGTCAATTTTCCTGCAAATATTTCTACTGTCAGTGAACCTAACTCTTAGGAACAGGTAAAGAAAAGTGTTGAATGGCAACAAGCAATGAAGTAAGAACTAGAAGCTCTGGAAAACAACAAGACATAGGAAGTAATGGATTTACCAATAAGGTGTAAAGCTATAGGAAGTAGATAGGTGTACAAGATATTAAGAGACGAGTAGATGAGGGCATTGATAGGTATAAAGCAAGGTTGGTAGCAAAGGGCTACCACCAAGTAGAAGGGGTTGATTTTACTGAGTCTTACAATCATCGGTTGCAAAGGCTATCATGGTTTGTGTTTTACTTGTAATGGCCACTGCAAGGGAATGGTCTGTTCACCAGTTCAATATCAATAACGCGTAACTACATGGAACGTTGGAAGAAATTGTGTACATGTATCCTCCCTAAGGCTGGAAAGATCAGATTGGGTATGTGTGGAGGTGTTTCACTTTGCACAGATTGTGTAGAGGACTCATTCACAGCTTGTGCAGTGGGGTTTGCACTTGAGGAACTCCACGCAGGACGTGCAGAGGGCTCATGCACAACTTGTGTAGCGGGATTTTCACTTGAGGAACCCAATTGAGCATGTATGGAGGGGTTACCCCTCCGTGTAGGACTTGCAAAGGGCTCATGCACAACTTGTGTAGTGGGGTTTGCACTTAAGGAACCCAATTGGGCAGCTATGGAGGGGTTACCCCTCTGCGCAGGACGTGCAGAGGGCTCATCTACGGCTTGTGTAGCGGGGTTTGCACTTGAGAAACCCAACTGAGCATGTATGAAGGGGTTACCCTTCCGCGCAGAACGTGCAGAGGGCTCATTCACTGCTTGTGCAGCGGGGTTTACACTTGAGGAACTAATTTGGTGGATTGGAGAGGTATTGCCACTCTGTGGGGAGTGGTTGGAAGGAGTGGTAGTAGGCAAAGAGGCCTCATTCCCAGTTTGTGCTGCAGGGTTTCTATTACTAGAACTCATGCTTGTTGCAAACTGTAGCAAAGGAAAGAAAGAGAGAAGATGAAATGAGAAAACAAAAACCAAAGTGTGTGTGTAGTTCAGAAAGGGAATGGTGAATGGCAGAGAGAAAGGGAAGAGGAATATGAGTGAGGAAGGAGATGGGTTCGAGGAGGAGCTGGCAGAGTGGGGATTATATAGAGGGTGAAGCTCCAAGAAAGATTAGTAACCCTCCCAATCCTCTACCAGAGGTGATATTTTAGGGGAGACTTTTCGAGTCTGTCAAGCCTTTGTGGGCAGTGGATACATTCTTCACATTAAATTCACAACTACTATTAAATTCACAACTACTACTACCTTGTGAATTTAATGAAATCCAGATCAACTCTTCTCAATTATACTTCTTTGCCCTAAATATCTGGATATATTAGTCCTCCTTCCCGCATTTAGAATTGGACGCCTTCCTGCAACACTCGCTCTCCAAAACTAAGAAAGATGAAGTTTGAGTATTAATATTTTGACTAGGTATCACTTAACTATCCTACAGTTTTGTCAACCAAAAATTAACAAAATTAATTTTAAATTAAATATTTTATTTCATCTTTCAAAAATGAGAAATTGATGCTAAATGTTAAATATATTCTTATATATATATATATATATATATATATATATATATATATAAGATGAATCAATCCTATTTTGCGCGTTTGGGAGAACTTGTAGAAATAGCTTATGCTATGCCAATAAGTTGTTTTCATCTTATTTTCATAAGCTATTATGAAAAGCTTATAAAAATAAGTCGAAAACATCTTATGTGAAAATTTTCCTTATAAGCTCTTCAATTACAAAAATAACTTATATATAAACACTTATATGATAAGTGCTTATTTTATAAACATTTAAATAAGTTGTTTCCAAACATAACCTTTATTTCATTGTTCCGCTAATTCCCGGTTATTGTAATCCCCCCCCCCCCACACACACACACGCACGTGTGTGTGGGGGATTAATAATTAAGAGGAATAATAACATTATAATATTTCATTTAAAAAAAATAAGAGCTAGATTAATAATTTAAGCAAGTTATAAGAAAAAAATATATAATTCAACCATACTTGAGTTTTGGAAGTGCTTATTATATAAATCAACAGAAAGTGATAAATTTGTTGTCACTTATATTCAAAGAAATTCGCTCATTTTTTATAGTGAAATAATATAACATTTAAAAATATTAAGTTTGATTCTTCTAAAAAACATCTTAGAAATATAATATATTTTAAAAATCATATAAAATTTTAATTTTATTATTACTGTAATAAAAAAGAAACTAAATAAAAAAGATAATTAATTAGTATAATTTAAGTAACTTATTAATTTATCCTATTTATTTTAAATTTAATTAAACTTTTTAGTTATCTTTTATTATTCACTTATACATAATAATAATAATAATAATAATAATAATAATAATAATAAATTTTAATATAGTCCAAACTTGTTAATAATATATATATATATATATATAGACACACGAAAGTGAAGTGTTGGGGGGTTTGCATTCATTTCAGAAAAGAGTACTTTTTGAGTTCATTCTGAGAAAATCTGCGGTCTGCACGGGGGATTCTGCGTGCATATGAGAATTGAGCACTGTCATTGGGCTGTTTATTGTTTATACTATGACTTGTATATATTGTAATACATAAAAGAATCAATGCTAGTTTATTTCATTCTGCCCCACGTCGATTTCCCTACCATACCTTACTCCCACGTCGGAGAAAGAAAGAAAGAGAAAGTAATAAAAAACGAAATGTTGGTACACCCTCCTAACTATAATAGCCTCCATTCAATATATATTATTATATTAGTCCTCCTTTCCGCTTGCCAACACTTCTCCAAAATAAGTATTTAATTTTTGTACAAAATTACAAAAACAAATACGTTTGTTGGTGGAATTAATACACCAAGAACTACTACACGCGTTTTGAGCACGGTATTGAATAAGATCGTCTCCTGATCATGGCCAAAAAGTAGTTATAAAAATTTTGGTTAAAAGTACATTTATCACGAATATTTAATCACGGTAAATTACAGTCAAAATTGTAATTAAAACCAAACAGGAAGCACAGAAGAAAATCCATGTCTATTGAATATGTCCCTCACCATGAGTGTTTTTTTAAGAGCTCAGATATTTGAGATATAACTTAAATATATAATTATAAAATAAATTCACATGTTTTCCATAGGACTAAATTATTGTTTTTAATCTCTCACAAATGTTTCTTTTTTCAACTTAGTCCTTTATATATTTGATCTTTAAAAGATTATTTTTATTGAGATAATTGTAATTTTTTAAAAATTAAATTAAAATATTGATCTATTAAAAAAATAAATTGAAACAACTATAATGTTTGAAAGACTGAGTTATTAATATTAATTTACTCTAATTTAAATGTTAGTAATTAACATTGAAGTACAAATATGAATCTTTCATGTTCTAGAATCTTGACTTTTATGTTTCACATGAACATAAACTTAAATATTACAATTACTTACTTGGATTCATTAATTTCTTTTGAAGATTCGTTTTTTTCTTCCTCTGAATTTTTTTCTTTACTGTCTACTTGATGGTTAGGAAGGAAAACTAATAACAAACCATTTTCTGAATAAACGTATTATTCTTTTTAATTACTGTTACTTTAAATTTAAAATCAGAGTAAAGAGGTAGATTACCTTTTTACTCCTAAAAAGTTATTAATTACTTAATAGTCTCTCAACCATCACAAGAAGGTTTTAATATATTAAAATTTTATCATTTAAATCATTAAATGTTATATAATATGAATTAAATAATTAATATTGTTAAATTTAATTATATGAACCATACATTAGAAAATAATATAACATGAACAAGCGAATTTCTGTGTTCACTGTAAAGGAAAATGGATTTGCCTTTTTGGGTATTGCTTCATCAAAGGAGACCTAAAGAGAAAATTGAATTGAAAGTATAGAAGTAATGATTATTTGTTAATTACAATATTTGAATGACGCAAACAAGATTTTCTGACACATTTAGTATGCAGGATATGAAAGGAAAGGAAAGAAAAGGAAAATGAAAAAGAAAAGAGATTGGAAAAAGAAAAAAAATTATATTTAATATTTGATGAAAAATAACGAAGAAAAAAAAATACTGTATTTAGTATGTAATTTTTAAAAGAAAGAAAAGAAAATATCTAGAATTGAATGACTAAAATGCAATTGTCTAAAAATTGGTTTTTTATAATAGAAATAAAAAATCATAAATCATAAAAAAAGCCCTAATCAGCTTCAACCCCATTCATACCCTTCGACGGCTTCTGTGGACTCCTCTTCCCTTCCCTTTGACAACTCCAGCACCTTGGACGGCTTTGCCGACAAAACTTACAGTGGCTTCAAGGGCAAACCTTACGGCAACTTTGAAATTTCGAAAGCTTCCACATTTTTCCCTTTTCAGGTTTTTCGTCCTTCATACCCTTCGACGCCCATCATAGGTTTGCTCTTTGATGTGTGGTTGATGGCAATATATCAACTGTGAACACCTGTTCAAACTTAAGAGCAACTGATTCTACTAGCATTGGAATGTTTAGGGTCCATTTGGTTTGTAAATTTTTTTTTTAATTTTTAATCTTCATTTATTGAAATACATTTCTTGAACACACTAAAAATATCTTTTTGGTGCTTTTAGATTTGGCGCTATTTTAACAAATATTTTCAAAAAAACTTTTGCATTAAATTCAACCAAATACGTTTTCAAACTTATTTTTTATTTTAAATGAAAAAGAAAATAAGAAATACACAAACCAAATATCTTTTTGTGATCATCTTTATTTATTTATTAATTATAGTATTATTATTTTTTTTTGGGTTCAATTTGCACGTTGATGACATGCATAAAGGGAAGATTAATTCTCTACCAAACTTTATTTTATTAAAATGTTTACATAATTAATGAAAACAACAGCGTACAAGGCAGTCAATATGTTCTATAATATATTTGAAAGCAAATAAACACAAAAATAATCAAACATAGATATATAAATAAACAAATTAAGAAATTGAACAAATAAACATACATACATGTATATACATATATATATATATATATATATATATGCATGCATGTATTTAAAGCTCCTAATTCACTGCAAGATATGAATGGGATTGTTGCACCAGCATCTGCATCGAAAAACAAAAGCAAATTGAATTACCAAAATTCAAATTTTTATACTTTTATCGTTGAAAATAATTAATTAAAATTTCCCCTGGCCCGAAATACAAAATCTCAGCCAGAATTTCAGCCCTCTCCCTTCCTCTATTCTGTCTCTCTCTCTTTCTCGATCTGTTATTTTTTAGTTGATTCTCTATTTTTCTTATTAGCCTAAACTTTGTTTAGATCCATAATTTAATTAATTTTAAAATTTTCAATTAGGCTCTTTATTAAGATTGTTTGAAGATATATATTTCAACAAATAAAAAAAATATGAATGTCAAACAGAAATAAAATTCAAAACTCTTTTAATAATTATATATTCAAAAGTAATTTTAATAAATAATATCAAAATAGTATTAATTTTTTCAAAATTATTTATATATACAAACTCACTTTTAATGAAACCATTTTTTTTACGCGTGACAGTAAATATGCGAGCATATAGTGAATGAGAGGTCATGCGTTATATTAAAGGTGAATTGGAATGGGTGGTAGATATAGAATTAATTAAGATGATCGTGCACGGCGACAAGCATTGAAGTAGTGCGACATCAATGTCTCATCCATTTCTTCTCCTCCGAATTATTGCCAGATGTCCCACCATTAATGGTATAAAATTTTGTAACGTACTGTTGCACGCAAACCCAAGAAGGATTGTTGTTCGTAAAAAATTTGACAGGGAATTCTTTTCTATGCTTAAAAAATATAGGAGACTCCTACTTTAATGTAAACTATTGAATACGTCATATTTAATGGTCTATATTTTTATTGTATTTTTTTAAAATTTTACTGATAATTCGATTTTAGTCAACAATCATCAAATTGATTAACGTTCAATATAATTTTAAAAACTAAAAAAATAGAAAACAGAAGGAAAACATGAATTATTAGATGCATATTCAACGGTCTACATTAGAATAGGAATCTCTTATGTTTTTTAAGTATAGAAAGGAATCCCCTTATGAATTTTTGACGGACAACAATCCATCCTAGGTTTACGGGGAATATTAGAGTCCCACGTCTCGCAGTCCAAAGTTCAAACCGAATAAAGACCATTGGCGTCACCGAGTCAGCCGGTTTCCTGAAGCTACAAAAACCAAGTCCACTCCTGTATTATAGAGTCCACATGTCACCAATGCTGACGCAATAAATAGTGGGTACCCACCAATGAAAACAAAGTAAAAAAAAAGGGGGGGCAATGCAGACTTTTTAACCACCACATTATTCTCACTACAAAGAAGACGCATGATAGCTATAGCCAAATCAATCGAAAAGTAATGAATTTTAGTGAGAAAATTGTTATTCCTACTGAATAGCTACTGAAATTTTTCAGTAGCAAAATCAATAGTCACTAACTATTTTCTTGTTGATTTTCTACTGAAATATATTAGCTAGCTACTGAATTATCTCTACATGTATGGTTACGAAACACACAATTCATTGTTCAGATCATCATTATTGTACACGTATTAACCTACTAGTTGGTATACCTAAAATATTATAATTAAAAAATAACCAAAATATAAATTTAAAATATTATTTAATAAAATTATGGATATGAGTGGCTCGAGGCCACTCTCAAGAGACACTTTCTTGAGAGTGATCTCAAGAGAAATTAAAAAAATATATTTTAAAGGAATTTATTATATTTATATATTTAAATTTTAACTTTTATATAGATTTTTTAATTATGAAAAGAAAAAATAAATTAATTTACATTATATATTTATAATTTTAGTTTAAAGATGGTCAAAAAATGATTTAAACTTGTTATTGAAAAAAATTATGAATTTACCAATTTTGATATAGATAAATTGTTTATCTTTATTAAAAAATAATGAATTTACAAAATTTTTAGATGAAATATTTTAATTGGCTCCATCTTCTTTCATATGTCTTCTTCCATATTTTTACATCTTTCTCCACCAGATAAGAATGAGATAGGAATGCTTCAGAAGAGGAAAGATGAATTAATGAGTCCAAATAAATTAGTAGTTCAGCTTCTTGACACATAAAAATTCATTCCTATTCACACATAAGAATGTAAATAGATCATATGGTAATAGAGAAAAAAGAAGCGAATAAACTGACAAGTATATTGAGAAAAATGATTTTTGATCAAAAATATACAATTGTTCACCTTGACAGAATAGAAACTGATGTATACTATAAATAAAATCAGAAAAGTTGCAGAGAAGAATAATGTGAAATATAAGAAACAAATTATATCTTTGTATCTCTGAACATATCTGAGAAAACAAAAAAAGAGGAAGATGAATAACAGAAGTTGAATGAGAGAGATTATAAAATAAAAAAGAATATGAATGAGAGAGATTATAAAAAAAGAGTCTACATACCTGAGAAATGAACCAGACAAGACGAACAGAAAAGACGTAGATGAATGAGAGAGAACAAAAAAATTAATCATGAGAATACAAAAGAGAATTGTTATATAAAAGAATTAGCGGGAATATTTTAAAACTACGTTTAAAATTTTTATATTCGTGCGCACCTGAAATAACATTCGCACCTAGCACTGTGTTATTTGTGTTATTTTTTTTATAGCTAGAAACATTCGAAATAAATGTCTCATTAATAAATTTATTCAACTTTATATAGTATATTATAATATTTTTACATTATTTTAATTATAAAAAATATAATTGAATAATTTATTATTTTAATATAAAATTAGCTTTAATATTTCTGGAAATAAAGTTTTATATATTTTATATTATTTATATATTAATGTATAAGTTATATATATATTGAGAAAAATAATTATATATACGAATTGTGTTAAATATTCAAATATATTTATAAATTAGCATAACTAAAAGATAAATTGTATTAAATAAATTGTTTATTAGTGAAAATATATTACAATAATAAAAATAAAATTAAAAAATTTATATAATACATATTTCTACTCTTCATCATCATTTTCTTCATCTCCATTACTGTCGTTGTTTCGAATATTGTTGGTTGCTGGAATATCAAATAGAATAAAAAAAATTGTAAACATTGTTTAAAGATGCTACATCTAATCGATACACGTCTATATTTTCTTGATTACTTAAACTGACATAAAATAAGTGTTGAGGTGGATGGGGAGGAGAACAAAATCCTTGTATTGCATTGAGTCTAGTCTTTATTATAGTGATTTGACTACTTAGTTTCCTGACCTGTTCATTGTTTCTTTTTAATTCTTCTTCATAAGATTTATTCAGACAGTGAACAAATGTATCTTTTAAAACTTGCTGAAATTTTTCGGAGCAAGTCCAATCAAGTTGCAATTAGCCTTCTTGTATATGAAATCCAGAGATTTTAGTACCAACTATTTTGGATGTCTCAACTCTTAAACCATATATGTGCCCTTTTTTTTCTCTTGCTGCTTTCATCCATAAATCAATATCCGATAATTGCTATTCAGAACTACCTGAAGATTGATGCAGTCTTTGATATTTCACCTCTAAGAAAAATAAAATTATATAATTAGATTGTATTATAAAATATATATTATATACAATTATACATAAAATAACACTTACAAATGTTGCCTCGAATTTTTTATCAACCCATCTTTGATCAGTCATATTTTGATGAGTTTAAAGAAATAATTCAAATGCAGTAAGTTCTCTTCCCAATTTCTTTATCTAAGGTTTGAGATATATATATATATATATATATATATATAAGCATGAAATATAATGATAAAATAGCAAATAAATATAATAAAAAATTAAATTAATTACCAGTCTTCTCTTATGCTCTGCCATTGAAATAGAACCTCTAGTGTGGAGAGATGAGCCAAATCTACTAGAGTCGGAAGATCTATTATTTTTCTTTTACTCGCTAACTTGTTTGAAATGTGGTCTTTCCCATTTATCACACAATTGATTCCAAACAAATTATTCAATCCATGCTGATTTTTTATTTTTCTTATACGTTTGATATATCATATCTTTTAAGCGATTTGACGCATAATATTTCCAATTACTTGAATAGAGCCTTCATGTTGTGGTGACCAAAAATAGTATTTATAACAAATAAGATTTATAATTTATAATAGATGATGATGTAGGGTAAAATATTTTAATAGATAAAGATAATGAAACTATATTTGAAATTCTAGCCACCAAAAGTTTTGCAGTGATTCAGGTACATCCCTCCAGCATGTGTATGGTCCATCAAGTGTTGATTTAATGATGGACACAATTTGATCTCGAATCTTATTATGGTTTGGAGAAAACCTAAATCATTTATAAACTTAAAATATATTTAGGAGATTTAAAAATATGTAATATGATCAATTTTTAAATAGAATACTAAGTACAATTGATAAGAAAAAAAAAATTACTCTGTTCCATCTGGACTAATGATGTCCTTTCTGATTATGTTGCTATCGTTGTGTGCACTGTGGGTTGTGACCTCTATTAGTATTGGCGAGAATCCAGGGGTTAGAACTAAATCAGGTGCCAGATTGGTTGGGCTTAAAGGTAGAAAGGAAGTTTGAGAATGTGAAGAAATAGATGGGTTATGATATTCCTGTAACGTCATTGGTGAGTTAATTGAGACTTTAAAAGAAGTATATGGCATAATAGATATATCATTGCGGCCGTAAAATTGCGACATTGTGGTGGTCTAGTTGGAGTGTAACTAGTATGAGGAATGGGTGGTACGTTACCTCGAAATTGCCATGGTGTGGGTAGATGAAAGTTATGAGGAGGATTTAAAGGGCCGAAAAAAGAAGAAAGGTAAGGAAATGGTGGTCATGATGTTGCTGTGACATTTTCAGTGTTGGTGTTAGAAGAAGAAGAATGATTCCCAAGTTGAACATTACTATATGTTCTTGATATTTGTCTATTGGACAAATTTTCTTGCTCTTGCACTCTATCACTTGACATGTTGGAAAAAGTGTAAAAGTATTCTAATAACTATATTAAAGATGAGGAAACTCAAATGCGATCAAAATGACAAACGTGAGTTGAGAGGAAATTGGAAGTGAAGAGAAGAGTAATTATTATAGGCAAAAAAAGTTAATAAATAAATGATGTGACATTAGATATCATGTCACGTGTTAAAGATATAGGCTAAAATATTTATGAGTATCTGTTATACTCTTTTCAATAAGTACGATGAGATTCACCGTACTTATTTAAAAAGAAAAAGACATTAATAGACTTTAAAATAAAAAAAGATATAGATAACTATTAAAAATAAAATATTTATGGGTATCTATTATATTCTTCTCAATAAGTACGATGAGATCAACCATACTATTTAAAAAAAAAAGATGACTTTAAATTAAAAAAAGGACAACTATTAAATATAATTATTTGATGTTAGACATTTGTCAATTATATTTTATATCAACAACAAAAAATTATTAAAAGTTTATTTTATTAATAGATTTTTTTGTATAACATAGTTAAATAATTAAATTTATATATTTAATATCTAAATAGTTGTTATAAAAATATATTAAGAGATAATATATATGACAAATAATAAAATAATATAATTAAATAAATTATGAGAAATAAAATATAAAAAATATAATAAGAGATAATATATATGACAAATAATAAAATAATATAATTAAATAAGTTATAAAAAATAAAATATTAGAATATATGTGAATATTATTATAATCATTAAATAAAAATTACAACTAACAATAATAAAATTTATGTGAAAGATAAAATATCTTTTCAATCTCACATGCCACTACAAGACACACTACACATCCTTTAAAAGTCATCAACCTACACACTACCCTCACAAATTTCACTCTTTCACTCCTCATATTTTCAAGCTTCATACTTTCTTATCACTCTGTTACTCCTAAGCTGCGTACTTTCTTACACTCAAAGGCTTTCTCTCTCTTTTCAAACAAACATGAGTGATACATTTGCAGGTCCAATTAATCCCAGTTTGCTATTCATGTAAGAAAATCAATTTCTGCTGTAGTGGGGAGAAGTGATAGAGTAAGTATTATTTATTTAAATTACAAATATTATAATTTTTTGATTATCTTTTTTACTATAATTTTTCATGTTATTAGAACAATCGTATATTGATGATTAAAAAATGAACCAATGACTGATTTCTTTGGCATCCACCGTACACTATAGTGCCATTTCTCGTACAAGCTGGATTTTATGGAACTTCTATACTAGGCAATTTTGAATTCAGTCATGGTTTAATTTCTGCATCTGTAGAAAGATGTCATCCGGAGACGCATACATTTCACTTGACTTTAGGTGAAATGGCAATAACATTAGAAGATGTAAGAATGTTATTGGGGCTTCCATGTGTAGGAAAACCAATATGCGGCAATTCACTGATATCAAACTTAGAAGATTTATGTACTAAAGCTTTTGGAATTAAACTATCTGAACCAGAGATAAATAGACAAAGACTATCGCTTAAGTGGCTGGCAGATACATTTGGCAAGCTGCCTAAAGAGGCAAACCAAACCACACTAGCATGGCATGTTAGAGCATGGATCTTACAGTGACTAGGTGGATACTTGATGCTAGATAAATCTGACAGTTATGTCAACTTGAAGTATCTCCCTTTTATCATTAATTTCCATGATTGTGGACAAATGTCATAAGGCTCAGCAGTATTAGCATTTTTGTATAGAGTGAAAGTAATGGTTGGAACCCAAGAGGGGGGGTGAATTGGGTTTTATAAATTTTTCACAAAACTTTATTGGAAATTAAAATGATTTTTTGTAGAAGTATAATGTTTAGTATAATAAATACAACACAGAAAATCAATGTGCTATCAAGATGAATAATTATGAGGAGCAAGGAAATAAAGAATAAATAAGAATAAGCACAAATAAAGGAGGAAGGGATAGAGAGAGTAAACTCGGAGATTTATACTGGTTTGGCTAATCCAAGCCTACATCCAGTCCTCAAGAGACCACTTGAGTGTTTCTACTATAATTGCAAGTTTAATCCGGGTACTTGCAAACCACTACAACCACGTAAATTCGATCTGGGTATTTGCGAAACCACAATGGAGAATTTATGAATCCGGGCTCCTACTCAACCCAAAGCAAGTTCTTCCAACATCGGTACTTGCGAACCTCAACTCAGAGTAATATTGATTATTTTTTGTTTAAAGGATATAATCAAAACACTGACTATAGGTCAGAATAGAATAATTTTTGAGTACAGTAAAATCAACTTTCAGTTTTTCAAACTATATTTTAAATAGTCATATATTTCTCATTTGGACTCCGTTTTGAATAAATAATATACCTTTGGAAAGATCTTTGAGTCTACTATCAAATGAGATTAAGATATTTGAAAAACCGATTTTTCGTTTATGAGATATGATATAAGGAGTGACCAAAGGTCAAAAACTAACTTTTGTAAAACTTCATATCTCATTATCTTTTTGTTCAAAATGCTTGAGCCAATGCATGCAAATCTAAATCATTGAGTTGCACAAGTATAATAGCCTATATAAAATATACCTAATGTAAACACATAGGCTATCTTGATGCATCCAAGCTTCCAAGACTTCAAATCTTCTAATTCTTCATTTCTTGGAGCTTTGTCCTTGTATGTTGTTTTCCTTGAGTGAGGCATGATGTTACTTTTCCTTGTTCTTCAATCCAATGCTCACTCTTCTTGTTTTGAACCAACCTATAAAATATATCTTACTTGCAAACCAAATGGTTAGTTCAATTCATGATAAATAACATGATTAATGTATAAGACATTACACATTAAATAACATAGTCATGCTTAAATACTTGTAGCATGTATATGATAATTAACCTTTATATATATCAATGCTACATTTCAAATACATTTGTCATCATCAAAACTTATGGCATAAAGCCTTAGGGTCAACAATCTCCCCCTTTTTGATGATGACAAATCACCACAGAAAAATATGTATCACAAGATAATGAATGCAATGTTATAAGCACATACACATATTTTTCTATTGTTTCTTCTCCCCCTATTTGACATCAACAAAAAGGTGTAAGGAACACAATATATAGAAGTTAAAGCACATACCTTCTTTAAGCCAGGATGTCAGAAGATGTCAATATAGCATATGGTTAGGATACATCAAAACTTATCATTGTTTTCATTGACATGTAAAAACAATTTTTAGAAAAATTTCTCATGTCAAATGAAATGAGCCAAAAGATAAAACTTGAAAAAGTTTTAGGCTCCCCCTTAAACCTTGCATAATTTGAAAAAGAATAATGAATATGCAAATTTCAAAATGTATTCTTTTTCAAGAACATTTATATATATTCAACAGAGACAAAGCTTCCCCTGAATTTCACATCCCTTTTTCTTTAAAATTGGTTTTGAATAATCATACAGGAAATTCAATTTTTCAACATTATAACTGCAGAAGTGTGATATGAAACCTTGTGAAAATTTCTGTATTATAATATTTTGAAAGAAGGGATATTCATATCTTTTTCAAAACTTTTGAAAACAATTTTGCTTATATGTATAAAAACATTTTAGCATATAGCAGAAGTAATTTGAAATAAGGATATTCAAATCCTTTTCTTTTCAAAATAGATAATGCTTCAATATGGCAAAGCAATTTCAGCAGAGTGGAAGCAATTCAAGAATTTCATGATATTCTTCTAAAATATTTTGCTTCAAAAGGAATTTAGAAACATTTCATCCAAGGAAGCAATATATATGGATTAGTGTAACAAGATATAATCAAGGGTATAGTTCATAATCCATACATCAAACATCAATGTTTTTCATTCCCTTTGTCATCAACAACAAAAGAGATCTGTAAAATCTTTTCTTTTTCAAGAAGAATATTGCTTCATATGATAAAACATATTCACACTGCGGAAGCATTTTTAAAGTCCTTTTTCAAAACAAATTTGCTTCATAAAGGATAAGATAGATTTCAGCACAACGGAAGCAATTTATATACCCATTCAAGATGTAACACATTGTAACTAGGATATATATATGAAGAAGATTAGTCAAGCATGTATAATATCCATTTTGAGATGAGTAAACATACCTCTCAAAATTCTTTTATCCAATCGACTGCTCGTTCTTACCTTTCTTTTGCAAGAGCTTGTTCGTCCAAGAATTGTCTTAGCGTAAAGACAATTTATTTTGCAACTCTTGACTGCTTGACCCTTGATGAAGATTTTAAACTTGTATACTTTGACTATCCTTTTGAGAAAGCCATTTGTATCTTTAAGCTTCTTCATCAACAATGTTTTGAATGTGCATGCTTGATTAGAATCACCATCTTCATCGTTGAGTCCTTCATCCTCAAGATTCATTTGTCGTCATTGCAAGCTTGAGTTTGAGAATACTTTTCCTCACAAAACAATGAAACTCTTATTCTTAGGTACCCAAATAATTTGGGTACTTGACAGGTTAGTTCATAATTCTCAAACAATAGAGACATTTATTATATCAATAAGAATGCTATGCCTCCATGGAATCCAAAGCTTTGTAGAGAAATCATTCTTCTTTAATGATTAATACCATAAGAAGCATATAGGATGAAAATCTTTTGAAATGAAGATTTCTAAATGCTTTTCTTTTCAAAACGAAATATGATAAAGCAATTTTTGAAACAAACTCTTTTGAAAGAATGATTTTATGAAAAGATTATCAGAAAAACTTTGGCAAAAAGAATTTCCGAATCCTTTTATTTTAAAAAAAATTTTGCTTCAAAAAGCATAAAATGTAGAAAGAGATGCAGCACAATAGAAGCAACATATATATCCTTTTAATAATAACAGAAGATATTATAACAGGATATATATCACAGCAAATGCAAATTATATACTCATATAAGATATACCATTTTAAAATTGGAGTATATAATAGCACAACAATTTTTATGGATTAGCAATAGATATAACCAATATAAGGCATAGTCCATTGGCAGAAGAAGATTTCGAGTGAATACCCATTAAGATGCATCTTCAATGATGAGTTCCTTAGGATGACTTTTGGCATACCTCAAATCCTTTGAAAAATCATCATTGTTGCTTGATGGCTTCTTATCATGAGGTAATTTTTCTTCTTGAGTCTTTTCTTCTTCTTGAGATAGATTGGCATTCTCTTCAATGCCATTATCTTCTTTTGAAATAAGGGTACACTTTCCCTTTCCAAAAGTTCTGAAAATAATTTTCTGCTTATGTATAGAGACATTTAAGTACATTAGCATATGTAATTTTGAAATAAGGATTTTTAAACTCCTTTCTTATCAAAACACTTTTTTGCTTTAACATGATAAAGCAATTTCAAATCATTTTCCAAAACCTTTTCAAAATAATTCTTCTTTAAAGAATGACATAAAATTTAGCACAATAGAAGAAAATATATATCCATTATCATATACAAAACATTTTATATTCAAGATATATCATATCATCTCAGTAGAGGCATAACGTATTTTGAAAAGTATACATATATTCATTTAAGGCTAGAAAGCATTTTCTCACATGAATATATATATATATATATATATATATATATATAATCATTACATAGCAGAAGCAAGTTACATACTTATTCAAGATAAAGCATATTATAACTAGAGTATGTAGAAAAATAATTGAAGTAATATGGATTAATAAGATATAATCAGATATAAACTATAATCCATAAACAATTGTTCATAACCCATAGCTTATGCAAAGATATGACATGTATAGTGCTCAAACCATGATGAATGGTATAAAGACAATTTAAGCATTTAACATATCTTTATATGCAATGATATGATCAAGTATGTAAGATATCAAAGAACAATATGTCATTGCAATGAAAGTATGTCAGAAAAAAAATATGCCAATTATGAGTAGGGAGTATCACTCAATTAAATAGTATAGTGGTAAGGATAGAGATACTCATCAATTTTGGCAAACTTTTGTTGCTTCTTGAACTTCCTCCTTAAGATGTTGATATCCTTGTCTTCCTCATTGCCCTTCTTTTGATCCTATCTTCTTGCAATTTTAATGATCTTCATTGATTGATTATTTGCAAGATTCTCTCAAAAAAATCTCTTACAAGATCACCCATGAAGCTTTGAAGAGATCATTAAGTATATAGCAGTAAAATTTAAATCCTTCATCTACTATCATCCGCTAATCGACCAACATGTCCACACTGGTCGACCATCGTGGGGATGAGAAAGTGGAAGGAGCTTACTGTCAAGCGTTGGTCGACCATCGAGGGAAAGCAACAACAAGATGTCAAGCGTTGGTCGACCATTGTGAGAGTGCTGGTCGACCACTCCAGACCAGAAGAGAGTTTCTTATGTACTGCCTCAAATTGGTCGACCAAAGGCTACAGACTGGTCGACCACCTGTCTCAGTGTTCAGCATTCTTCTCCTGGAGCTGGGTATTATATCCTTCGTTGGTCGACCACTGATAGGAGCGTTGGTCGACCAACCAACTTCAAAACTATAAATCTTACTAATTTTGGAGAGCAGAGGAAAGAATGTGCCTTAGAGGATAAATTTGAGGATTAACTCCTGCAAAACACTTTTTGGTGGAGCACTTTGATGCTTAAATTAGCAATGTCCAAATAAATCTCGAGAATCAAGAGCAACATTGTGTTTAAGATATGCTATATTAATAAAAGTGCCATGCTTCCATGAAATGAAATTTTACAAGAAATTTGATTTCATTGAAAATATTTGAATAAGATTACAATAAGGATAAATACTATAGGCAAGAGTAATCTTATTGTTGTGAAAGCAAGAGAAATATGCATGTAATGGAAGCAAGTTTTCGTGATGCGGTAAAAAGGATAGTTTGAGCAGAATTTAGAATAAAGAAATTGGTTCAAAACAAAATTTGAATCTATAGGTCACACATAAGAATTGTTTTCAGATATAGCATGCATGAATATCAAAGATAGATGAAAGGCATGCTAGAAAACAAGCATAAGCATTTGATATAGTAAACATATCAATTAAATTTCTTACAATACATTCCAGCTTATATGTTTATTTATCCCTTGCCTCCTTTTGATGCAAGGAAGTGGAGTTTGAATGATGTAGCCATTAAAATGTCATTTTCGCTCCTTGCTTCGAGGCGAATCTGCAAATTAATCTTTTATTTTTGGTACCCAAATTTCTTTGGGTCTGCCTGGGTCATGAGTTCCTTTTTGAACCCATTTCATTTTTACTCCATGAACAAGATTTTTCTTATAAAAGCAGGAGTAAGATTTGTGTCCTTTCAGTCCACAATAAAAACAAGTGCAAGTTGGACTATTGGACATCTTTGCAGAAACAAAGAAGTTTTTAGAATGCTTTCGGTTTGATTTCTTTTTAGAAACAAGACCAACTTTGTTAAACTTTCTTCTTTGTTTCAAAACTGAGGTATTTAAAATTTCTCTACCTTGAGAAAATTTTGCAAGTGTGTTTTTAAGATCATCATTTTTCTTTTTCAAAGAATCACACTTGGTGCAAAAGCAGCTTTTGTTGGTAGAGATACTTCCCTTTAAAATCAAATTCTCTTCTTGCAAAGTTTTGTTTTGATTTTCGAAACTAAAATTCTCTTCCTTGGAAATAGAAAATTCATTTTTCAATTTTTCTAATTCATTTTCAAGAGAAGAGTTTTTCTGTTTTGAAGCATTTAATTTCTTTGTAAGTTTTAGAGATTCTTCATGTAAATCATCAAAGGCATCTTGTAATTCATCAAAAGAGTAGTCAAATGAATTTACCTCATCTTCATCTCTGGCCACAAGACAGATGTAGTTTTCTTCATTTGTGTCCTCTTCATCAGAATTGATATTTCCCCAAATGGAAGAAATGTAAGCTTTCTTTGATGATTTTAGTTATGGTTGTGGTTTCTCTTCTTCTCCTTTTTCTACTTCTCCTATCACCTTGGTGATTTGATATTTTCCTGTAAGTTTAACACCAAGAGCTTACAATTGATTAAGCACAAGATGTATCTCATTAATGGTTTCACAATTTTTCATTTGAGCGATATCAAGTTCATTAATGAGATTTCTAGACTTTAATTCCATTGCAACGAGATCTTCCTCATATGTAACTTCTAAAGTTTCCCACATTTCCTTAGCAGTTGCACAATTGGAAATTCTGAAAAATTCATCTTGACTCAATGCACAAGAAATAATGAATTTTGCCTTAGCATTGAGTTGCACTAAACTTCTTTCAGTATCATTCCATTCACTCTTGGGTTTTGGAATGCATTTTCCTTGTTCTTCCTTGACAGGCATATAAAAACCATTTTCTATAATTTCCCAGAGTTTATGGTCTACTGAAATTAAAAACATTTTCATTTCATACTTCCAATATTGAAAATGATTAGCATCAAAAATTGGAGGTTCTATGAAAGAACAATTTTCAAACATAAACCACTCACTAAATCCAACCATGTTTACTCTTAGACGCTTAAGTCTCAAATCAAGAGCCCAAGCTCTGATACCAATTGAAAGTAATGGTTGGAACCCAAGAGGGGGGGTCAATTGGGTTTTATAAATTTTTCACAAAACTTTATTGGAAGTTAAAATAATTTTCTGTAGAAGTACAATGTTTAGTATAATAAATACAACACAGAAAATCAATGTGCTATCAAGATGAATAATTATGAGGAGTAAGGAAATAAAGAATAAATAAGAATAAGCACAAATAAAGAAGGAAGGGATAGAGAGAGCAAACTCAGAGATTTATACTGGTTTGGCTAATCCAAGCCTACATCCAGTCCTCAAGAGACCACTTAAGTGTTTCCACTATAATTGCAAGTTTAATCCAGGTACTTGCAAACCACTACAACCACGCAAATTCGATCTGGGTATTTGCGAAACCACAATGGAAAATTTATGAATCCGGGCTCCTCCTCAACCCAAAGCAAGTTCTTCCAACACCGGTACTTGCGAACCTCAACTCAGAGTAATATTGGTATTGATCAAAATCAACAATACAAAGAAACTCTCTCTAAAGAGTAGATGAATACAAATGAAGCCCTAATAACTCTAATGATAGAGAATATGCAAGATTGGCTCAAGAATGTTTGGATTTCTCTCAAAGATGATAGAACATGTTAATATATCATTGTAGTACTTGGTTCTAGCTCAAAATCGTGTATCTAAGGTCATATATATAAGATTTTACAAAACTAGCCGTTACAGCACTTATTATGCAGTCCAGATGTCCATTGGTCGACCAGTGTGGCACGTTGGTCGACCAGTGTAGTCCAGAAGTGATTTATCAGACACGTTGGTCGACCAGTGTAGATGGGGTGGTCGACCACCGGCTGGCAGTAGCGAAATACAGATTTTGAGCTTTCTTTAAAAATTCATAACTTCCTCATTTGAACTCCGTTTTAAACAAATAATATATCATTGGAAAGCTCTTGGAGTCTAGTTTTAAATGAGCCAAGTTTTACTCAAAAATTATTTTTTGTTTAAAGGATATAATCAAAACACTGACTATAGGTCAGAATAGAATAATTTTTGAGTACAGTAAAATCAACTTTCAGTTTTTCAAACTATATTTTAAATAGTCATATATTTTTCATTTGGACTCCATTTTGAATAAATAATATACCGTTGGAAAGATCTTTGAGTCTACTATCAAATGAGATTAAGATATTTAAAAAACCGATTTTTCATTTATGAGATATGATATAAGGAGTGACCAAAGGTCAAAAACTAACTTTTGTAAAACTTCATATCTCATTATCTTTTTGTTCAAAATGCTTGAGCCAATGCATGCAAATCTAAATCATTGAGTTGCACAAGTATAATAGCATATATAAAATATACCTAATGTAAACACATAGGCTATCTTGATGCATCCAAGCTTCCAAGACTTCAAATCTTCTAATTCTTCATTTCTTGGAGCTTTGTCCATGTATGTTGTTTTCCTTGAGTGAGGCATGATGTTACTTTTCCTTGTTTTTCAATCCAATGCTCACTCTTCTTGTTTTGAACCAACCTATAAAATATATCTTACTTGCAAACCAAATGGTTAGTTCAATTCATGATAAATAGCATGATTAATGTATAAGACATTACACATTAAATAACATAGTCATACTTAAATACTTAGAGCATGTATATGATAATTAACCTTTATATATATCAATGCTACATTTCAAATGCATTTGTCATCATCAAAACTTATGGCATAAAGCCTTAGGGTCAACATAGAGAGCTTTGCACCACAATCGTACCAGATACCAAACAAATTGCTGGATGCATCGCCCTATTACACATGTGGATATGGTCAATATTTCCTTTTATAGCAGGAGGCATTGTGTTGCAACCAAATCCTCCACCTTTCGAATATTTACTATGACCACCTTTGGGTTACAAGTATATTTTTTTTACTAATATATTTTTGTTTGGTAAAGTATATTTATTTAATTACTAATTTATTTATATTTATGTAGGTGTAAGGGGACTTACCTGCCTCAAATATCCCAAGAAATTATGCTTTGTGACTACAGAGAGATATTATATTTGATGACAAATGAGACTGAGGTATATATGTAATAAATTACTAATATGATTATTCTAACATACTAACGTTGTGTCAAAATTTTATAGATTCGATGGACCCCCTATGCATATGAGGATGTCTCACAATATTGTCACAATGGGATAGAAGTGGGTCGAGCTGCATTACCAATGTTTTGTTTCCACATTTGCGAAGCCCAATATCGTGACTGCATTCTACACCAATTTGCACGAGTGCAAGGAATCCCTAGAAACCCCTCTGGTGGGAAAGAAGCTTGAGAATGAATGCATCAGATGAAAACCTTGCGCAATAGAGATTGGTCAAAAATTTTCGAATTGGGCATCATTAGATGGAATAATTGGTAAGAAGAAGCAATAGACACTAATTTCGCAATCGAAAGCTTGGGACTAATGTCTCTTTATATGCAGTGATAATTTAACCATACTCATTGGTTCATTGGTCAAGATTCAAGAGTGATAAATTATATAATAAAACATAAATTTTCATCCATTTGAGTTATCTGAAATTCATATTTGTTTATAATTAGTAATTATACTTTTTTCAACTTTTATTCAGGCCCGTTTAGCGCTCAAGTGAAGGAAAGAATGACTCTCTAGTAGCCCGATAGCCTTTAGTGAAGACAATGAAAAAAGGGTTACAAAACATACAATCCGTTGCACATACTAGGAAGTTGAGATGTCTCTCTAGACAAGCTTGTGGTGATGAAGTTGGTGTCAATAATGCTGCTAGCAGTAATAGTGGTGCTGGTACCAACTAAAGAAGAAGAAGGAGAACGAGACCCCTGACAGAGGCATTAGAAGAAATAGAGGGAGTAAGAGAAGAAAATGAATAAAAATATATTTATTGTGTAATTAAATGTGTGTTTAAATGTATTTTGAATTATATCAAACATTTTTGTTGTGACTAATGGTTATATTAAGAAATAAGAAATAATTTTAAAACTAAAAAAAATTAAGAAATAAAATGAAAAATTTTATGTTGCCTCATGGGTAACCAGTCCCTTCACCGAAGTGTAGGGAGTGCAAGTTACCTCACGGAGACCTGCAATCCCTACACTTCGGTGCAAGGACCTCACAAGAGTGCAGGTCCCGTGAGGCCAATTGGCCCCCATTTTTTATATATTTTTTTATTTCTATTTTTTAAAATTATTCTTTTAAATTTTTTGTTTATATTAATTTGGGATGAATTTTTTAATTTATTTGTTTTAGTTTTCAACAATGTTATTTTTTAATCTAATTTTTTACTTTTTATTTTTTATGTGTATAATATTTTATTTTATCTTTAACATATAATTTTTAATTATTAATTTCCTTTTAAAAATATTAATTTATGCATATATAAAATGTACTAATAGAGAGTGAAGGATTACTGATTGAAAAATAATTACACATATATCTTATATACTGACACACTTTTTTACAAGCACACACTTTCGTAAATGAAAGTTTCTTTTTTCTTATGATGTGAAATGAGAGTGTAGTGGTGGCAGGGTACATGCCTCATGTAGTCATGTGAAATGAGCGTCTGTTTTTATTTGCAGTGAGAGTGCAGTGGGTAGACAATCACATGCCATCTCCATCTTTTTTACTTATAAGAGTGCAAATATTTCTCACAATCACATGCTATCTCCATCTTTTTTCTTTATGATAAAAATGTGTGTTTAAATGTATTTTGAATTATGTTATATGTCAAATTTATGGCTGTATTATTTTTAATATGTGACAATACCTCTTTTATGAAGAAAAAATTGAATAAATTAAAAAAAATTCAAAAAAATAACAAGCAGAATAATAAAATAAGATTTTTAAAATAATAAATACGAAAAATAAAAATTTTTAAAAAGAAAATAATTTAAAAACTCAAGAACATAATGAAACTGGTAGATGAAAACTAGTATACAATTGAGCATACTTAGCAGCACCCAAGGTCTTTACTGGTAAGAAGTGTGCCACTTTTGTCAAACGATCTACTATTACTCACACAGAATCATATCCCTTATGAGAACGAGGTAGCCCCACAACAAAGTCCATTATAATACTTTCCCATTTCCATTCTGGAATTTTCATTTGCTGAAGTAATCCAGGAATTCTACTATGTTCTGCCTTAACTTATGGACTGGTTAAGCAATGAGAAACATAATCAACAACGTCCCTCTTCATCCCGTCCCACCAGTATAATGACTTTAAATCCTGATACATTTTATTAATACCAGGGTGTACAATATACGTTGTTTGGTGTGCCTCTTCCATGATTCGTCTCCGTAAGTATCCTACATTTGGTACACATAACCGTCCTTTGAATCAAATTACTCCATATTAATCAAGAGAAAATCCCTTATCTTTACCCTCGCTTATTTTATCTTTTAATTTACAAAGCATTGGGTCTTACTTTTGAGCTAATTTCACATCCTCAACTAAAAATGATTGGGCTGGAATATATGCTAAGAATGTGCCCGATTCTGGAATTTCAAACCACACTCCACTAGCTTCCAGCTCGTGTAACTCATGAATCAATGGCCTTCTATACGAGGTAATATGTGCCAAACTTCCTATAAACTTGTGACTTAAAGCATCTGTAACAACATTAGCCTTCCTAGGATGATAAAGAATTGTACAATCATAATCTTTAAGAAGTTCCATCCATCTTCTCTGTCTCAAATTCAAATCCTTCTGGTGGAAAATGTACTTCAGACTTTTATGATCTGTGTACACCTCACAAGTTTCACCATAAAGGTAATGGCGCCAGATTTTTAAAGCAAACACGACAGCTGCCATTTCTAAATCATGAGCAGGATAATTTTGTTCATACCTTTTAAGCTGTCTGGATGCGTAAGCTATTACTTTACTGTGCTACATCAAAACACACCTTGACCCCATTCAGGAAGCATCACAATATACAATAAAACCACCAGAAACCTGAAGGTAAAGCAAGTACTGGGGCTGATGTTAAGCATTACTTAAGCTTAGTGAAACTCTTCTCACAAGTCTTAGTCCAATCAAACTGAAAATTTTTCTGAGTTAATTTTGTAAGAGGGACAGCCAACTAACCCCAAGAAGCTCTGAATTTCTGTCACTGTAGTGGGTTGAGGCCATTTTTGTATTGCTTCAATTTTGCTGGGATCAACATGGATCCCTTCCTTTGAGACTACATGCCCCAAAAAAGCTACTTGTTCTAGCCAAAATTCACACTTTGAGAATTTAGTATAAAGTTGGTGCTTCCTCAAAGTTTGTATCACCATTCTTAAATGTTGTTCATGCTCTTCAGGATTTTTCTAATATACTAGAATATCATCAAGAAAAACAATGACGAACTTATCCAAAAATGGTTTAAAAACTCGATTCATAAGATCCGTAAAGGCTGTTGGAGCATTTGTTAACCCAAATGACATTACCAAGAATTCATAATGCCCATAATGCGTATGAAATGCTGTCTTAGGTACATCTTCAGTTTTGATTTTTAATTCGTGATACCCCGACCTCAAATTGATCTTAGAAAAGCACTGAGCTCTTTGTAATTGGTCAAATAAATCATCAATCATGGGGAGGGGATATTTATTTCATTCATATTGTCACCTTGTTTAGTTACCAGTAATTAATACATAATCTTAAGGATCCATCATTCTTCCTTACAAACAATACTGGTGCACCCCAAGGTGAAGAACTGGGAAGAATAAAACCTTTATCTAAGAGGTCCTGTAATTGTTCCTTAAGCTCTCTAAGTTCTGCAGGGGCTATGCAATAGGGAGGTGCAGAAATAGGTTGAGCGCCTGTGATTACCTCAATATTAAATTCTATCTCACGATCAGGAGGTAACCCAGGTAATTCTTCAGGAAAAACTTCCAGATACTCTCTTAGAACCGATACATGATCAAGATTCACCATATCTTTTTCAATGTTCCTAACAAAGGCCAAGAAACTTGGACATCCTTTTCTTAACATACGCCTAGCTCGGATCATGGAGATAATGTTATTAAGTACATCACTTTTGTCCCCTTGATGAGAAAAGGTAGGTTCACCTAGAATATTAAACTTCACTACCTTGTTATAGCAATCAAGAGTTACGTGATATGAAGCCAACCATTCCATTCCAAGAATAACATTAAAGTCTATCATATTTAATAGCATTAAATTTACCTCAGTGCTCTTCCCACCCACTAAGACATGGCAATCATAATAACCCGAATCTACTACTAAAGTCTCACCCATAAGAGTAGTGACAAGAAAAGGTCTATCAATTTTAACAGGATCTTGAATAAATTGTTTTGCAAAAATTAGAGACACATATGAATGGGTAGATCCTGGGTCAAATAATATACGAGCATCAAATAAGCATACTGGAAGAATACCTGTTACGATTGAGTTCAAAGCTTGTGCATCTTGGCATGTGAGAGCATACACTTTAGCCTGGTCTCGCCCAACTGCAGGTTGACTTCATCCTCCTTGTCCTCTACCCTCTCCTCTCCCTAAGCCACTCCGTCCAGCAAAGGAGGAAGGAGCCTTGTTAACTAAAGCTGCCATCTATTGAGCTGAGATAAATATGTAGATGCCTGCTTTGAGACATATACTTGCTGAGGACAATCTCTTTTTATATGACCCACTTGCCCACAATGGAAATAAATTGGGCTTGCTCCATAACATACACCAGTATGAAATCACCCACACTCTGAACATTTAGGCTTGTCTCGTCCCTGCTAAGATGACACCTAGCCAACTGATGAAGAACCTCCTTTATAATCTGATCTAGGCTTAGAAGCATTACCTGAAGATACTGCCGGAAGGGACAATACTATAGGAGCGGATTGACCCCTACCTTGAGGCCTAGAAGTCCCTGACAATCCACCATGCCCTAAGGATCTCCCTTTTGTTTTCTCGTTTTCTCTTCCTCATGAAGTCATCACTCTTTCCTTTCTCATTCATTTCAGCTGTTCTGGCTGCATCTACCGTAGCCATATACGAAGGATATAGTTCTATATGCATACTCATAAACTGACGTAGTTGAAGACAAAGGCCAAGAATAAATTGACGAATCTTCTCTTATTCATCAGGGATCATATAAGGTGTATACCTAGAAAGTCGTGTAAACTTTATATCATATTCATCAACCATCATTGAACCCTGTTTAAAGAATTTAAATTCTTTAGCCCTTGCAGTTCTCAAACTTCTTGGCATAAATCTTTCAACAAAAACTCGATAAAACTCATCAAAACTAACTGAAGGCGCATCCGGAGTTCGATTACTCTGCCAAGCAATCCACCATTCATGAGACCTTCCTTGAAACTGATAGGTAGCATAATCCACCCATAATCGAGGATTACATTTCAAAGTCTTACATACCTTCTCTATTCCATCAAGGAATCATTGTGGATCCTCATTTGGGTCTTCTCCGGTAAAGACAGGGGGTTTTAGCTTCAGAAAATCTAACAAAGATATATCCCTTACTACCTCATCCATAACAGGAAGAGATAGGGGAATTACTGGACATGCAGGAAGAATTGCAGTAAGAGTAGGAGCAACAGTGGCATTTGTAGCAACTACCTATCTCTCTAACAGTGTGGTTAGATTAACTAAACTTTCTTGTAATGTTGTCTAACCCTCTAACAAGGCGGTCAAACTAGTTAATAAAGTAGCTGGATCGATTTATGGTTGTGCCTCATGTCCTCGAGGCGAGCCTTGTTCATCGTGCCTTTGCTCACTCTTACCATGTTCCTCCTGATCTTAATCATGGGCAGGAAAGGCCGATCACGACGAGGCTCCTTCAAAACCTGTACGCTCCACTGCCTCTCAAGATCCTTCGGGTTGCATCAAGATCTATCAACAATACCACACAATTTAGTCCCAAAAGAGATCAATATTAACTACAAAAAAAAAAGGCATAAAAAAGAATAATATAACAACACCTATAGGACCTTTAACTGACCTTTACCCCTATGGTCTTGCCACGGTTCACAATGATAGAGGGATGCCTAGTCAAGGTTACCTTGCTCTATGATCCATAAGAGACCTAAGAACTTCTCTGATACCATTTTTTGTCACATCCCAAAAATGTGACCGGCACGATAGTGAATTTCCTTCCCATCATGAACCGAAAAGGCACAATAATAAGATAAATTTTTAACACCATACATTTCTAATTATATGTTTACGTTAGTTCAAGTCCTAAAACTAAGTTCTCATTATTTCAACATGCATAAATATTTTGTAATATTTTCAAATTAAAACATTGACAAGGTTTTAGTTTTCTTACAACAAAACCATAAGCGGTATAGTACAGCGTTATATTTCACATAGCTCACAGAGCAACTCCTAAAGTTTACAAAACAAATAAGGTATAAAGGCCAACCCAAAATACAAGGGAAATGGAAGAGATAGACTCGCTACTGTCCTGGAGAGTCCCTTGCGTCAGCTACAGACTCTAAAGGTTTTTTAAAAAAATAACAGGATAAGTAATGGAATACTCTGTGAATGGATAAGATTATCTATTACAAATAAATTTATCATTTAATACCATAATGATATCGACGAATTATTACTCACATCAGTTACGAATGATAAACATAGTGTAAAGCATACAGTGCATAGTACAAATCTCATACCAACCGAGTCATCTACAGTACCAGTTGGTCATTGCCCGCGGCCTCCTGGCCGCATCCGCCCTTATTTCTCTATAAAATGGGTATCTCCAACCTTATAGCTCCTCTAACTTCTCCCATGGTGTGCACCACCATGAAAACATCATAATAATGCTCAATTATCACATAAGTATTCACACAACTTTAATAAAACAACAATAGTATTAACATCAACCTTAACTGTTCTATGAGAGTTTCTATTTAATTGAACGAAAGCTTTGAGATCCACAATGCTTTACATATTATAGTTATACAAATACAAGGAATGTAAGTCTCTTAAAATGAATACACAGCACACTACTTAGGTTTGTTTCACAAATTTTATTTATGATACCTGGTGGTAATGCCTTTAAAAAAAATGTAGATAGGATAATGTTACCGCACTCACCTCAAATCTGGTATTAGCTACCTTAGTTCTTGCAACTAAATTATAGGGGTACTTGGAAATAACTTCCAAAGATTTCCTAGTATGCAAATAAGATGAAAAAAATAAAGAGCATATTAGAATTGGACTTTCTAGTAAGTAGAACAGAGTATATAGAAAGTATTTGTAGTATCCTAATAAGGAAGTTTTACTACAAAAGTTCTGCAGAATTTCCTTGTGTCATCTAGCTAATAAACAACAGCATATTCTACAGAATTTGTTTTGTTTAACTATCCAAACCGTTAGCCATCTTACAAAATTATTCAGTCAGTATACTGCCCAACATTACTGCTTTAAAGTGCAGAAAATATAATAGTCCAAGACATAGTATGACTATTTCAAAAGTAATTCAACCTAAACTCTCTCTCTTCTTTCTTTGCATCGTTTCTATGGAGAAAGCTTCTAAAAATCTCACAATTCAAGAATTTATAGCATAATAATAATTTATGTTTTACTAAACAGAATTTTTGTATCCTTCTTACCTAGGGTTTATAGCTAAGGAGAAGAAGAAATGAAGGAAATGAAGATGAATTTCAAGTAACTCAAAACTTGCTTACCTTGTGTTTTCTACTAAGATTAGAAGGAGCCTAGGTGAATCTTTAGTTACCAGAAGGAAAGAAACATCCAGCATGGACAGAGAAATGGAGACCAGAAGAAAAATGGGAAAGAAAATGATCAATATAAGTGATTTTTTGCGACCTGGTGCCTAGGGCGCCACATTCAAAGCTTAGACAAAGAGTTTGGGGGTTGGCGCATGAGGCGCCACCTGTTTGGTGCCAGGCCAAGAGTTAAGGTGCAGGTGCTAACCGTTTGATTTGCTTCTCCATGGATTAATTAGGTCCTAACACAATTATATACAACAATCTGTCCCAGATGGCAATAACCCAGTCACAAAATATATTTAAACTGAGTTGTCTTAATCCATCTATGAAAGCATGGTAATCCACACATGAAAATATAATAGTTTCAACAGTTAACATAGTATAATTTTTCATACTTCCATAACTAATTACACCCTGATAGACAAGAATATTACATTTACCCACTGAGGTTGATAAACTCACACTCTCTATGATTATTTTTTTTAGACAAAATGGTTGAAAGAAAGATTAGTAGCCCTTCGGGATAATACTTCACTTTTGTTTAGTGGACTCATGGATATGGATTTGGTGAGGATTAGGAAATGCTTTGTAATCTAGTTGGTCACCTAGGCTTGCGAGGTTGTATTGTACTATATAATGTATGAATGTTAATTATTGATATCGGGTATTTTTATATACTTTTTAGTCCCTATCTTAGTCCTATGGCTATTCCAATGTTGCCAATTCTCTAATTTTATTATGTTTTGGAATTTATTGGGTATAAACTATTTATGGATTGAATGTGTTTCAATTTTATATTTTTAGAACTTGAATTGTAAAATGCTCAATTTAATTCCTACAAATTTTAATTTTAGAGAGAAAAATGCTGACATGGACAAAGATGATGATTTAGATGCTAATGTGGCACTTTTTGGATGATGCAGATGCTGACTAGGATATGCTGGATGTGGGGCCCACTTGAACTCTTATTGAATGCCATGTAGTCAGAATTTGAGGGCATGAATATTAAATTTCGTAGGTCAGAAAGCAAGGCTGAAATATCAATTCTTCCATGCTGTTCTGCTGCTGCCATACCTATGTTCTGCTGCTGTTTGTTACTTTCTGCTGCAGAAATATTAAATCTGCTGCTGCCATGCCTACTTTCTGCTGCAGAAACATTAATTATACTGATGTTTTGCTGTCAAAGTGCTGCTACATCATGGAAGAAAGCATCTAGGGTAGAATATTCTAAGGCATTGAAGGGACATCAGTTTTTAAAGAAGAGAACACTTTTATTTTGCAAGCAGACTTAGGAAATTCGCAGCTCTCTCTTCCCCTCTGTTTTTGCTTCTGTTATTAGCTGTTTTGCTCTCATGGAGGGCTAAGTTTTCATTGTAATTAGTCACTAGACCACTGGGATGTTGTAGCTTGAACTAAGAATGCAAGTTAAGTGTTTTGTTCTCCATTTTCATCTCATTTCGTTTCTGTTTTGCTGTCATGTTTATTTTGCTGTCAAATTCTGATTAGAGCTTGAGTTGTAACATAAACTGACTTATATATAAGACATAACCTTGCTTGACTGATTAGGAAAGTGAGGGAGGCGAAATGACTAGTTAAATGATATATTTAACTTGGTTTGGTTGAGATTTTCCACTGAATGCATCTAGTTATAGTAGAGAGATGTTCTTGACTGTAATTAGTAGCATTAAATTCTAGATGTTATTCTAGAAACATTTTCATAAAGAACCAAACAATGGAATGAGAACAAAACTGAATCAATGAGTTAGGTAATGATAGTTACACTCCCATGAATCCTAGTGGCTGATTACATAGTCTCTTTACTGTCAATTTCTTGCAATTTCTGCTGCTGCTGCTGTTTCTGCTGTTACTGCTATTGCTGCATATTTTGCTGCTGTTGTAGTGTTTAATTGCTGTTCTGTTTTATTTATTTAGTTAGTATTGCTACAAAACCCCCCCCCCCACGTTTATGTACTCTTAATTGGTGTTTAGGTGTTTAGAACAATTAATTAGTATCAAGAAGTGAGGCTCCTTGAGTGAATACAACCTGGGGATCACTATACTGCAAATTGCCACAAATTCAATTCTGGGCGATTTGGCATCGTAGTGGCGTGAACCAATTATTTCTAAATATATATGTAAAATATTGATGCGACTTTTCCTGTTAAGTATATCAGGTTGCACTAGTAGTATAATGATGAGTGAGTTATCGTACTCCGGAATCAACTACTAACAATTACTAATTTCACTAAATCAAATTATATTTGGACAATTGAAATGGTTGAGTGGATTGAGAATAAATTTAACTAAAAGTAAACTAAATTAAACAAGAAATAACTAGCACATGAAAGATTACACAATAACAAAGCAGGTATAGGGGATTGATTTCACTTGATTCCTAATCCGATTAATTCATAAACAAACCAATCTTTGAGTCATTAGAGAATACTTCAATACACTTGCAAATTCCTTTTAATATTGATTAAGTTCACAAAGATATTTGAACCCAATGTCTTGAAGAAACAAATCTTCCTCACTCAAATAATTAGCTACTATCTTAGTCAAATTAATTGATTCGGACTTTAAACTAAAGAAGTTATAAAAATCATACAATTAAGTTTATTAATGTCTAGACTAACCTGAATTATAGTAGAAATTACAAAGACGTATTTATATCAAGCTATTTCTAGCATTAATAGAAACCCTAGATTCATTAAAGATAGTAGCTAAGCATCTAAGAGTAATTAATAACAGTAAAGTCTACTCTAATAATTGAAATTGCATTTATATTAAAATATTCAATAACAAAACTTCATAGGAAGTCAATTACATCAATCCCCTAAATCTTAGAAGTTTAGTTACACATGGAGGAAGAAAAGAAAAACATCACAAATCTATAATTAAACATGATACAAGAGGAAGGAGAAAAGAAATAAGCATCAAACTAAGTGAAAAAGAGGTCTCCCTTCTCCTTCAATGTGCTCTAATAGAGCTGTTCATTCTCCTCCCAAAAGATCCCCATAAACTCTTCAGAAATCTAATATATAGGTACTGTCACGTGCAGGCCTGAAGTAGGGCGCCTAGGCACCTTATGTGGCGCTTGGGCACCATACTAGAGACACAAGAATTACTAATGGTTGGCGCCTAAGGCGCCACATTTTGAAGTTTGGACAGAGAGATAGAAGGTTGGTGCTTTGGGACACCCTGTGTGGCACTTGAGGCGTCAGTCATAAAGGTGAGGCCGAGTGTTTAAGCACTAGTGCCTGAGGCGCCATCCATCGGATTGGCAGTAAATCTTTCTTCCTTTAACTTGCATCAGACATAAATGAAGGCCTACAAGAAAGGACAACAAAATACATCAAAAAAACAAGGAAAAAAGGGAATTAAAACAAGGAAACTACAATGCAAGAGTAGAATAAGCTAAAACTAAGGTAAATGGTGCAAAAGGAAAGCAAAATAGGATCAAGGGGAAATAAAAAGCCCTATAAATCTAAGAGAAAATACCCAAAATAAAGGACTTATCAAATATCTTTCATGAAAAATTTATGTTTACATAGTTATGAATATTAGGAATGTTCAAAGAGATTAAGGGTACCACAGAGGTATACCCTAAGTGTTAGATGTATAGGTTACATGTCTCATTTTTGGGATGTGACAATTTCGATTCCACATATGTCAATTTTCCTGCAAATATTTCTACTGTCAGTGAACCTAACTCTTAGGAACAGGTAAAGAAAAGTGTTGAATGGCAACAAGCAATGAAGTAAGAACTAGAAGCTTTGGAAAACAACAAGACATAGGAAGTAATGGATTTACCAATAAGGTGTAAAGCTATAGGAAGTAGATAGGTGTACAAGATATTAAGAGACGAGTAGATGAGGGCATTGATAGGTATAAAGCAAGGTTGGTAGCAAAGGGCTACCACCAAGTAGAAGGGCTTGATTTTACTGAGTCTTACAATCATCGGTTGCAAAGGCTATCATGGTTTGTGTTTTACTTGTAATGGCCACTGCAAGGGAATGGTCTGTTCACCAGTTCAATATTAATAACCCGTAACTATATGGAACGTTGGAAGAAATTGTGTACATGTATCCTCCCTAAGGCTGGAAAGATCAGATTAGGTATGTGTGGAGGTGTTTCCACTTTGCACAGATTATGTAGAGGACTCATTCACAGCTTGTGCAGCGGGGTTTACACTTGAGGAACTCCACGCAGGACGTGCAGAGGGCTCATGCACAACTTGTGTAGCGGGTTTTTCACTTGAGGAACCCAATTGAGCATGTATGGAGGGGTTACCCCTCCTTGTAGAACTTGCAAAGGGCTCATGCACAACTTGTGTAGCGGGGTTTGCACTCAAGGATCCCAATTGGGCAGCTATGGAGGGGTTACCCCTCTGCGCAGGACGTACAGAGGGCTCATCTACAGCTTGTATAGTGGGGTTTGCACTTGAGAAACCCAACTGAGCATGTATGAAGGGGTTACCCTTCCGCGTAGAACGTGCAGAGGGCTCATTCACTGCTTGTGCAGCGAGGTTTGCACTTGAGGAACTAATTTGGTGGATTGGAGAGGTATTGCCACTCTGTGGGGAGTGGTTGGAAGGAGTGGCAGTAGGCAAAGAGGCCTCATTCCCAGTTTGTGCTGCAGGGTTTCTATTACTAGAACTCATGCTTGTTGCAAACTGTAGCAAAGGAAAGAAAGAGAGAAGATGAAATGAGAAAACAAAAACCAAAGTGTGTGTGTAGTTTAGAAAGGGAATGGTGAATGGCAGAGAGAAAGGGAAGAGGAATATGAGTGAGGAAGGAGATGGGTTCGAGGAGGAGCTGGCAGAGTGGGGATTATATAGAGGGTGAAGCTCCAAGAAAGATTAGTAACCCTCCCAATCCTCTACCAGAGGTGATATTTTAGGGGAGACTTTTCGAGTCTGTCAAGCCTTTGTGGGCAGTGGATACATTCTTCACATTAAATTCACAACTACTATTAAATTCACAACTACTACTACCTTGTGAATTTAATGAAATTCAGATCAACTCTTCTCAATTATACTTCTTTGCTCTAAATATCTGGATATATTAGTCCTCCTTCCCGCATTTAGAATTGGACACCTTCCCGCAACACTCGCTCTCCAAAACTAAGAAAGATGAAGTTTGAGTATTAATATTTTGACTAGGTATCACTTAACTATCCTACAATTTTGTCAACCAAAAATTAACAAAATTAATTTTAAATTAAATATTTTATTTCATCTTTCAAAAATGAGAAATTGATGCTAAATGTTAAATATATTCTTATATATATATATATATATATAAAAGATGAATCAATCCTATTTTGCACGTGTTTGGGAGAACTTGTAGAAATAGCTTATGGTATGCCAATAAGTTGTTTTCATCTTATTTTCATAAGCTATTCTGAAAAGCTTATAAAAATAAGCCGAAAACATCTTATGTGAAGTTTTTCCTTATAAGCTCTTCAATTACAAAAATAACTTATATATAAACACTTATATGATAAGTGCTTATTTTATAAACATTTAAATAAGTTGTTTCCAAACATAACCTTGATTTCATTGTTCCGCTAATTCCCGGTTATTGTAATCCCCCCCCCCCCCACACACATACACGCACGTGTGTGTGGGGGATTAATAATTAAGAGGAATAACAGCAGTATAATATTTCATTTAAAAAAAAAGAGCTAGATTAATAATTTAAGCAAGTTATAAGAAAAAAGTATATAATTCAACCATACTTGAGTTTTGGAAGTGCTTATTATATAAATCAACAGAAAGTGATAAATTTGTTGTCACTTATATTCAAAGAAATTCGCTCATTTTTTATAGTGAAATAATATAACATTTAAACATATTAAGTTTGATTCTTCTAAAAAACATCTTAGAAATATAATATATTTTAAAAATCATATAAAATTTTAATTTTATTCTTATTGTAATAAAAAAAACTAAATAAAAAAGATAATTAATTAGTATAATTTAAGTAACTTATTAATTTATCCTATTTATTTTAAATTTAATTAAACTTTTTAGTTATCTTTTATTATTCACTTATACATAATAATAATAATAATAATAATAATAATAATAATAATAATAATAATAATAAATTTTAATATAGTCCAAACTTGTTAATAATATATATATATATAGACACACGAAAGTGAAGTTTTGGGGTTTTTGCATTCATTTCAGAAAAGAGTACTTTTTGAGTTCATTCTGAGTAAATCTGCGGTCTGCACGGGTGATTCTGCGTGCATATGAGAATTGAGCACTGTCATTGGGCTGTTTATTGTTTATACTATGACCAGTGGCGAAGCCACTTGTCTCTTAGGGAGTGCACCTGCACCCCCTGAAATTACAATAATACCATTAAAAATTTTTTTTTTAATTTTGACCCCCCTTTTTTTTGTTTCTGACCCTCTTAATTTGATTCATCCTAACTACTCCCTCACGCGTGACGCGCCCCTCCACTCCAGTCTCCAGAGACCGAGACCAGCAGCCACGCGCCCATGCCTACGACTTCGAGGCTTCGACCAGTAGGTAGTACGTCTCCACCACTCCAGCCACTGCCCACGCCGGTAAGCCCCACCGCCCTTCAAGCTCGACGCTGTGACGCGCCCCTCCACTCCAGTCTCCAGAGACCGAGACGGCGAGACCACCAGATCGTGCCAGCCAGCAGCCACGCTCCCACACCTTCGACTTCGAGGCTTCGACGACGACCAGTACGTCTCCACCAGCCACTGCCCACGCCGGTAAGCCCCATCGGCCTTCGAACTCGACGCCTCGACCACCAGGCACCAGTCCACCTCGGCTCGCTCTCCTCTCTCTCGAGTCTCAGTCGACGACGGTGCTAAGACTGCAGGACCCGTACCTCCGTGTTCTCCCTCTCAAGTTCGTCACCGGCCACCAACCACCGCCACCAGCCTTCGACCACCACCAGTCCACCACTGACCGCCACGGCGCCACTCCAAGTCTCCAACCAAGTAAGCTTCTTCCTTCCCACTTCGGCACTTCCCAGTGAATAAATTGGAAATCCTTGTGTCAAATTTGGGAATTTTCATAAATTGATCTAATTTTATTAAATTAGATATTTGATTATGCAATTAGGATGATGATTAATATATTTGTGAAGTTAATTTTGTAAAAATTTTTCTTGATGATAATTAATTTTTGATTCTGAAGGACTTCTTTGTAAAATTTGGGGGTTTTTGTACATAGATATAAATGTATCAAATTAGGTGATTGATTATACATTTAGGATGATGATTAACATATTTGTGAAGTTAATTTTATGAAATTTTTTATTGATGATAATTAATTTTTCATTCTGAAGGACCTCTATGTAAAATTTAGGGTTTTTGTACATAAGTCTAATTCTATCAAATTTGTTAATTGATTATACTTTTAGGATTTAGAAGATGAGAGAATTTTGTAATGGAAAGATTTTTCAAGAGGAAATCACCATCAAATGAGCAACAAATTGAAATTAATTTAGATGAATTGCCATCAGATCCAGGAAAGCGAATGAAAATTTCATCGTATCATCCTAATGATCGAGATAAGATACGAAGAGCATATTTACAAAGAGGACCATGCCAACCTACTCATCATAATTTTCCCCAAAGAAAAATTGAAAATTCTTTAAGGAGATTTTGCCCCTCTTGGTTTAGTGAATTTGGCAACTGGTTAGAGTATAGTATAGAAAAAGATGCTGCATTTTGCTTATGTTGTTATCTTTTTAGGCCCGATTTTGGAAAGCAATCAGGTGGTGATACATTTATGACAGAGGGATTCACGAAATGGAATAAGAAAGAAAAACTCTCATCTCATGTTGGAGGTCCTAATAGTTTTCATAACATTGCTTGGAAGATGAGTCAAGATTTGATGAATCAAAATCAACATATTGAAGTTGCAATATCTAAGCAATCTGAACAAGTTCGTGACTTATATTGAAGGCGTTTAACAGCGTCAATTGATTGCATTCGCTTTCTATTAAAGCAAGGATTAGCTTTTCGTGGTCATGATGAATCAAGCAATTCTATTAATCAAGGTAATTTCCTTGAACTTCTTAAATTTCTGTCTGGACACAATGAGTCAGTAAATTCTATTGTCTTAGAAAATGCTCCGGAAAATCATCAATTAATTGCTCCAGAAATCCAAAAAGATATTGTTAATGCTGCTGCATTGGAAACCACTGCTTCTATTGTGTCTGATCTTAGAGATGAATTCTTTGCTATTCTTGTTGATGAAGCCCGTGACATATCAAATAAGGAGCAAATGGCTGTTGCTTTGCGTTATGTTAACAAAAATGGTAATATTGTTGAGCGTTTTCTTGGTATTGTTCATGTTAAAGACACTACAGCTTTATCATTGAAAATGGCAATTGATGCATTGTTTAGCAAACATGGGCTTAGTACATCAAGAATTCGTGGGCAAGGTTATGATGGTGCTAGCAACATGCAAGGAGAATTTTGTGGTCTCAAAAGTTTGATCTTAAGGGAGAATCCATCTGCATTTTATGTACATTGTTTTGCTCATCAGTTACAACTTACGTTAGTTGCTATTGCCAAAAATCATATTGAAGTTGCCTCTCTTTTTAATTTGGTGTCCACATTATTAAATGTTGTTGGGGGATCTTGCAAACGACATGACATGCTTCGTGAAAAACAAATTGTGAATGTTAGAGAGGCATTGGGAAAAGGAGAAATTCTAAGTGGACAAGGTTTGAATCAAGAAACTAGTCTTAAACGAGCTGTTGATACTCGTTGGAGTTCGCATTATGCAACTTTGATCAATTTGATATTGATGTATTCTGCTGTAATTGATGTTCTTGAAATTATAAAAGAAGATGGATCAAATGCAGATCAAAGAGCCAAAGCCAATGGTCTTTTATATTTGTTAGAGAATTTTCATTTTGCATTCACATTGCATTTGATGAAAATTGTCTTGGGTATTTCGAATGAATTGTCACAAGCATTACAAAGGAAAGATCAAGACATCATCAATGCTATGAACTTGGTTAACATCACAAAGCAACGATTACAAACTATGAGGGATAATGGATGGGAGTCTTTATTGCAAGAAGTAACTTTATTTTGCAATATGCATGCTATTAACATCCCTAATATGAAGGATATGTTTTTTTCTAAGGGAAGATCACGACGTGGAGGCAAAACTCAAGCTATCACAATAGAGCATCATTATCGTGTTGAATTATTTTATACTGTTGTGGACATGCAGCTTCAGGAACTTAATGATCGTTTCAGTGAGACAAATACTCGGTTGCTTCTTTGCATGGCTTGTTTGAATCCAGCCAATTTGTTCTCTGCTTTTGATAAGTCAAAGTTGATTGAATTTGCAAAGTTTTATCCATCTGAATTTTCTTCAACTGATTTAGTAATGCTTGATAATCAACTTGAGACTTATATCATTGATATGCGTATGAATGTTGAATTTGCATCTTTGAAAGGAATCAATGATCTTTCAGAGAAATTGGTTGAAACTGGAAGACATATTGTTTATCCATTAGTTTTTCTTCTTCTGAAGTTAGCAATGATTTTGCCTGTTGCCATGGCAACTGTAGAAAGAGCCTTTTCTGCTATGAAGATTGTGAAGAATAGATTACGTAATCGAATGGGAGATGCGTGGATGAATGATTGTCTAGTGACTTATATTGAGAGAGATGTCTTCAATAATATTGACAATGAGCTAATTATTCAACGATTTCAGAATATGAAATCACGTAGAGGACAATTATAAAGTATGTAATTTATTTGATTAGATATATTAAAATTTTACAATTTTAACATTTATGTCTTTATTTTTATATGTATGACTTTTAATTATTATTAATTTTTTTAAAAATATTTTGCCCCCCCTGACCCGGAGATCCTGGATACGCCACTGACTATGACTTGAACATATTGTAATACATAAAAGAATCAATCCTAGTTTATTTCATTCTGCCCCACGTCGATTTCCCTACCATACCTTACTCCCACGTCGGAGAAAGAAAGAAAGAGAAAGTAATAAAAAACGAAATGTTGGTACACCCTCCTAACTATAATAGCCTCCATTCAATATATATTATTATATTAGTCCTCCTTTCCGCTTGCCAACACTTCTCCAAAATAAGTATTTAATTTTTGTACAAAAATACAAAAACAAATACGTTTGTTGGTGGAATTAATACACCAAGAACTACTACAGTCAAAATCGTAATTAAAACCAAACAGGAAGCACAGAAGAAAATCCATGTCTATTGAATATGTCCCTCACCATGAGTGTTTTTTTAAGAGCTCAGATATTTGAGATATAACTTAAATATATAATTATAAAATAAATTCACATGTTTTCCATAGGACTAAATTATTATTTTTAATCTCTCACAAATGTTTCTTTTTTCAACTTAGTCCCTTATATATTTGATCTTTAAAAGATTATTTTTATTGAGATAATTGTAATTTTTAGAAATTAAATTAAAATATTGATTTATTGAAAAAATAAATTGAAACAACTATAATGTTTGAAAGACTGAGTTATTAATATTAATTTACTCTAATTTAAATGTTAGTAATTAACATTGAAGTACAAATATGAATCTTTCATGTTCTAGAATCTTGACTTTTATGCTTCACATGAACATAAACTTAAACATTACAATTACTTACTTGGATTCATTAATTTCTTTTGAAGATTCATTTTTTTCTTCCTCTGAATTTTTCTCTTTATTGTCTCCTTGATGGTTAGGAAGGAAAACTAATAACAAACCATTTTCTGAATAAACGTATTATTCTTTTTAATTACTGTTACTTTAAATTTAAAATCAGAGTAAAGAGGTAGATTACCTTTTGACTCCTAAAAAGTTATTAATTACTTAATAGTCTCTCAACCATCACAAGAAGGATTCAATATATTAAAAATTTATCATTTAGATCATTAAATGTTATATAATATGAATTTAATAATTAATATTGTTAAATTTAATTATATGAACCATACATTAGACAATAATATAACATGAACAAGCGAATTTCTGTGTTCACTGTAAAGGAAAATGGATTTGCCTTTTTGGGTATTGCTTCATCAAAGGAGACCTAAAGAGAAAATTGAATTGAAAGTATAGAAGTAATGATTATTTGTTAATTACAATATTTGAATGACGCAAACAAGATTTTCTGACACATTTAGTACGCAGGATATGAAAGGAAAGAAAAGAAAAGGAAAATGAAAAAGAAAAGAGACAGGAAAAAGAAAAAATATTATGTTTAATATGTGATGAAAAATAACGAAAAAAAAAGAAAATAATGTATTTAGTATGTAATTTTTAAAGGAAAGAAAAAAAAATATCTAGAATTAAATGACTAAAATGCAATTTTCTAAAAATTGGTTTTTTATAAAAAAAAGCCCTAATCAGCTTCAACCCCATTCATACCATTCGACGGCTTCTGTGGACTCCTCTTCCCTTCCCTTTGACAACTCCAGCACCTTGGACGGCATTGCCAACAAAACTTACAGTGGCTTCAAGGGCAAACCTGACGGCATCTTTGAAATTTCGAAAGCTTCCACATTTTTCCCTTTTCAGGTTTGTCGTCCTTCATACCCTTCGACGCCCATCATAGGTTTGCTCTTTGATGTGTGGTTGATGGCAATATATCAACTGTGAACACCTGTTCAAACTTAAGAGCAACTGATTCTACTAGCGTTGGAATGTTTAGGGTCCATTTGGTTTGTAAATTTTTTTTTTTAATTTTCAATCTTTATTTATTGAAATATATTTCTTGAACACACTAAAAATATCTTTTTGGTGCTTTTAGATTTGGGGCTATTTTAACAAATATTTTCAAAAAAACTTTTACATTAAATTCAACCAAATACGTTTTCAAACTTATTTTTTATTTTAAATAAAAAAAATAAGAAATACACAAACTAAATATGCCCTTATTATTTAGCTACCGTTTTGAAATATACCTAAACCCAAAAGCAAAATCTTGCATCACACTATAATTCTATTATTTTTCACCAAGGACAAAAAAAGGGGACTGAGAATGAAGGTACAAGGCAAATGTCAAAGAAAACATTTTTCTTCTGGATGAAAAATCGGCTTTCCTTCCAATTTGTGATGGAAACCATTCGTATGACCACAATGGAAAAGGTAGGGGTGGGAATCCATTCATCTTTTCTGGCATCACTATGGCGTGCCTCTACCAAACGCAAGAATGATGGAAAAAGTGGCGCGAAATTTCACTGAAGTCTTCTGAGAAATTTACCAAACAGACTCTTCGTGTTAGTTTTTGGAATATTCATATTCCATTGACATGTTTATTTTTAGCCAATAGTATACTTTATATCCTAACATTTACATCGATTTTTACTTATGCTCATACCATTTATTTTTTGGATAAATATGTCTCCCATGTTTTTTTGTCAAATATGCCTTTTTTTGAAGCTGTCAAATATACTAACAAAAAATACTGATTGAACAGTCCATGTAACATATATCATTCTTTATGTCATCTATCACGTGGATTCATAACTTAAAATTACAAAAAACCCTTAATAATAATTAAAAAAATGTTTCTCTATTGCGGCTCACTCTTTATCCGTTATACACCCTTTCTCATCTTCCTTTCATCATCTTACTTAAGCTCTCTTTCTCTCTTCCCTTCACAGCTTCTATCTCCTTTTGACTGTCTCATTTTCTCTTCCTCGTCTCTCCCTTGTCTCTCTCTCTCTCCTTTTCCCTGCTCCATAATACACAAAACAAGGTGTGAGTTCATTAGAGAGCCAAAAACAAAGGAAGTGAGAAATATTAAGCAAATCGATATAAACACTAGAGGTATAAGTGAGAATCAATATAAATGTTAGAGACATTAAATATATTTTATTTGTGATCATCTTTATTTATTTACTTATTATAGTATTATTATTTTTTTTTGGGTTCAATTTGCACGTTGATGACATGCATAAAGGGAAGATTAATTCTCTACCAAACTTTATTTTATTAAAATGTTTACATAATTAATGAAAACAACAGCGTACAAGGCAGTCAATATGTTCTATAATATATTTGAAAGGAAATAAACACAAAAATAATCAAACATAGATATATAAATAAAAAAATTAAGAAATTGAACAAATAAACATACATACATGTATATACATATATATATATATATATATGCATGCATGTATTTAAAGCTCCTAATTCACTGCAAGATATGAATGGGATTGTTGCACCAGCATCTGCATCGAAAAACAAAAGCAAATTGAATTACCAAAATTCAAATTTTTATACTTTTATCGTTGAAAATAATTAATTAAAATTTTCCCTGGCCCGAAATACAAAATCTCAGCCAGAATTTCAGCCCTCTCCCTTCCTCTATTCTGTCTCTCTCTCATTCTCGATCTGTTATTTTTTAGTTGATTCTCTATTTTTCTTATTAGCCTAAACTTTGTTTAGATCCATAATTTAATTAATTTTAAAATTTTCAATTAGGCTCTTTATTAAGATTGTTTGAAGATATATATTTCAACAAATAAAAAAAAATATGAATGTCAAACAGAAATAAAATTCAAAACTCTTTTAATAATTATATATTCAAAAGTAATTTAATAAATAATATCAAAATAGTATTAATTTTTTCAAAATTATTTATATATACAAACTCACTTTTAATGAAACCATTTTTTTACGCGTGACAGTAAATATAGTGAATGAGAGGTCATGCGTTATATTAAAGATGAATTGGAATGGGTGGTAGATATAGAATTAATTAAGATGATCGTGCACGGCGACAAGCATTGAAGTAGTGCGACATCAATGTCTCATCCATTTCTTCTCCTCCGAATTATTGCCAGATGTCCCACCATTAATGGTATAAAATTTTGTAACGTACTGTTGCACGCAAACCCAAGAAGGACTGTTGTTCGTAAAAAATTTGACAGGAGATTCTTTTCTATGCTTGAAAAATATAGGAGGATCCTACTTTAATGTAGATTATTAAATACGTCATATTTAATGGTCTAATTTTTATTGTATTTTTTTAAAATTTTACTGATAATTCGATTTTAATCAACAATCATCAAATTGATTAACGTTCAATATAATTTTAAAAACTAAAAAAATAAAAAATAGAAGGAAAACATGGATTGTTAGATGCATATTCAACGGTCTAAAATAGAATAAGAATCTCTTATGTTTTTTAAGTATAGAAAGGAATCCCCTTATGAATTTTTGACGGAAAACAATCCATCCTAGGTTTACGGGGAATATTAGAGTCCCACGTCTCGCAGTCCAAAGTTCAAACCGGATAAAGACCATTGGCGTCACCGAGTCAGCCGGTTTCCTGAAGCTACAAAAACCAAGTCCACTCCTGTATTATAGAGTCCACATGTCACCAATGCTGACGCAATAAATAGTGGGTACCCACCAATGAAAACAAAGTAAAAAAAAAGGGGGGGCAATGCAGACTTTTTAACCACCATATTATTCTCACTACAAAGAAGACGCATGATAGCTATAGCCAAATCAATCGGAAAGTAATGAATTTTAGTGAGAAAATTGTTATTGCTACTGAATAGCTACTGAAATTTTTCAGTAGCAAAATCAACAGTCACTAACTATTTTCTTGTTGATTTCCTACTGAAATATATTAGCTAGCTACTGAATTCTTCATACGAATTTGCAATCAAAAAATGTCATCCTGATCTCTACATGTATGGTTACGAAACACACAATTCATTGTTCAGATCATCATTATTGTACACGTATTAACCTACTATTTGGTATACCTAAAATATTATAATTAAAAAATAACCAAAATATAAATTTAAAATATTATTTAATAAAATTATAGATATGAGTGGCTCGAGGCCACTCTCAAGAGACACTTTCTTAAGAGTGATCTCAAGAGAAATTAAAAAAATATATTTTAAAGGAATTTATTATATTTATATATTTAAATTTTAACTTTTATATAGATTTTTTAATTATGAAAAGAAAAAATAAATTAATTTACATTATATATTTATAATTTTAGTTTAAAGATGGTCAAAAAATGATTTAAACTTGTTATTGAAAAAAATTATGAATTTACCAATTTTGATATAGATAAATTGTTTATTTTTATTAAAAAATAATGAATTTACAAATTTTTTAGATGAAATATTTTAATTGGCTCCATCTTCTTTCATATGTCTTCTTCCATATTTTTACATCTTTCTTCACCAGATAAGAATGAGATAGGAATGCTTCAGAAGAGGAAAGATGAATTAATGAGTCCAAATAAATTAGTAGTTCAGCTTCTTGACACATAAAATTTCATTCCTATTCACACATAAGAATGTAAATAGATCATATGGTAATAGAGAAAAAAGAAGCGAATAAACTGACAAGTATATTGAGAAAAATGATTTTTGATAAAAAAATATACAATTGTTCACCTTGACAGAATAGAAATTGATGTATACTATAAATAAAATCAGAAAAGTTGTAGAGAAGAATAATGTGAAATATAAGAAACAAATTATATCTTTGTATCTCTGAACATATCTGAGAAAACAAAAAAAGAGGAAGATGAATAACAGAAGTTGAATAAGAGAGATTATAAAATAAAAAAGAATATGAATGAGAGAGGTTATAAAAAAAAGAGTCTACATACCTGAGAAATGAACCAGACAAGACGAACAGAAAAGACGTAGATGAATGAGAGAGAACAAAAAAATTAATCATGAGAATACAAAAGAGAATTGTTATATAAAAGAATTAGCGGGAATATTTTAAAACTACGTTTAAAATTTTTATATTCGTGCGCACCTGAAATAACATTCGCACCTAGCACTGTGTTATTTGTGTTATTTTTTTTATAGCTAGAAACATTCGAAATAAATGTCTCATTAATAAATTTATTCAACTTTATATAGTATATTATAATATTTTTACATTATTTTAATTATAAAAAATATAATTGAACAATTTATTATTTTAATATAAAATTAGCTATAATATTTCTGGAAATAAAGTTTTATATATTTTATATTATTTATATATTAATGTATAAGTTATATATATATTGAGAAAAATAATTATATATACGAATTGTGTTAAATATTCAAATATATTTATAAATTAGCATAACTAAAAGATAAATTGTATTAAATAAATTGTTTATTAGTGAAAATATATTACAATAATAAAAATAAAATTAAAAAATTTATATAATACATATTTCTACTCTTCATCATCATTTTCTTCATCTCCATTACTGTCGTTGTTTCGAATATTGTTGGTTGCTGGAATATCAAATAGAATAAAAAAAATTGTAAACATTGTTTAAAGATGCTACATCTAATCGATACACGTCTATATTTTCTTGATTACTTAAACTGACATAAAATAAGTGTTGAGGTGGAAGAGGAGGAGGACAAAATCCTTGCATTGCATTGAGTCTAGTCTTTATTATAGTGATTTGACTACTTAGTTTCCTGACCTGTTCTTTGTTTCTTTTTAATTCTTCTTCATAAGATTTATTCAGACAGTGAACAAATGTATCTTTTAAAACTTGCTGAAATTTTTCGGAGCAAGTCCAATCAAGTTGCAATTAGCCTTCTTGTATATGAAATCCAGAGATTTTAGTATCAACTATTTTGGATGTCTCAACTCTTAAACCATATATGTGCCCTTTTTTTTCTCTTGCTGCTTTCATCCATAAATCAATATCCGATAATTGCTATTCAGAACTACCTGAAGATTGATGCATTCTTTGATATTTCACCTCTAAGAAAAATAAAATTATATAATTAGATTGTATTATAAAATATATATTATATACAATTATACATAAAATAACACTTACAAATGTTGCCTCGAATTTTTTATCAACCCATCTTTGATCAGTCATATTTTGATGAGTTTAAAGAAATAATTCAAATGCAGTAGGTTCTCTTCCCAATTTCTTTATCTAAGGTTTGAGATATATATATATATATATATATAAGCATGAAATATAATGATAAAATAGCAAATAAATATAATAAAAAATTAAATTAATTACCAGTCTTCTCTTATGCTCTGCCATTGAAATAGAACCTCTAGTGTGGAGAGATGAGCCAAATCTACTAGAGTCGGAAGATCTATTATTTTTCTTTTGCTCGCTAACTTGTTTGAAATGTGGTCTTTCCCATTTATCACACAATTGATTCCAAACAAATTCTTCAATCCATGCTGATTTTTTATTTTTCTTATACGTTTGATGTATCATATCTTTTAAGCGATTTGACGCATAATATTTCCAATTACTTGAATAGAACCTTCATGTTGTGGTGACCAAATATAATATTTCTAACAAATAAGATTTATAATTTATAATAGATGATGATGTAGAGTAAAATATTTTAATAGATAAAGATAATGAAACTATATTTGAAATTCTAGCCACCAAAAGTTTTGCAGTGATCTCAAATCTTATTATGGTTTGGAGAAAACCTAAATCATTTATAAACTTAAAATATATTTAGGAGATTTAAAAATATGTAATATGACCAATTTTTAAATAGAATACTAAGTACAATTGATAAGAAAAAAAAATACTCTGTTCCATCTGGACTAATGATGTCCTTTCTGATTATGTTGCTATCGTTGTGTGCACTGTGGGTTGTGACCTCTATTAGTATTGGCGAGAATCCAGGGGTTAGAACTAAATCAGGTGCCAGATTGGTTGGGCTTAAAGGTAGAAAGGAAGTTTGAGAATGTGAAGAAATAGATGGGTTATGATGTTCCTGTAACGTCATTGGTGAGTTAATTGAGACTTTAAAAGAAGTATATGGCATAATAGATATATCATTGCGGCCGTAAAATTGCGACATTGTGGTGGTCTAGTTGGAGTGTAACTAGTATGAGGAATGGGTGGTACGTTACCTCGAAATTGCCATGGTGTAGGTAGATGAAAGTTATGAGGAAGATTTAAAGGGCCGAAAAAAGAAGAAAGGTAAGGAAATGGTGGTCATGATGTTGCTGTGACATTTTCAGTGTTGGTGTTAGAAGAAGAAGAATGATTCCCAAGTTGAACATTACTATATGTTCTTGATATTTGTCTATTGGACAAATTTTCTTGCTCTTGCACTCTATCACTTGACATGTTGGAAAAAGTGTAAAAGTATTCTAATAACTATATTAAAGATGAGGAAACTCAAATGCGATCAAAATGACAAACGTGAGTTGAGAGGAAATTGGAAGTGAAGAGAAGAGTAATTATTATAGGCAAAATAAAGTTAATAAATAAATGATGTGACATTAGATATCATGTCACACGTTAAAGATATAGGCTAAAATATTTATGAGTATCTGTTATACTCTTTTCAATAAGTACGATGAGATTCACCGTACTTATTTAAAAAGAAAAAGACATTAATAGACTTTAAAATAAAAAAAGATATAAATAACTATTAAAAATAAAATATTTATGGGTATCTATTATATTCTTCTCAATAAGTACGATGAGATCAACCATACTATTTAAAAAAAAAGATGACTTTAAATTAAAAAAAGGACAACTATTAAATATAATTATTTGATGTTAGACATTTGTCAATTATATTTTATATCAACAACAAAAAATTATTAAAAGTTTATTTTATTAATAGATTTTTTTTGTATAACATAGTTAAATAATTAAATTTATATATTTAATATCTAAATAGTTGTTATAAAAATATATTAAGAGATAATATATATGACAAATAATAAAATAATATAATTAAATAAATTATGAGAAATAAAATATAAAAATATAATAAGAGATAATATATATGACAAATAATAAAATAATATAATTAAATAAGTTATAAAAAATAAAATATTAGAATATATGTGAATATTACTATAATCATTAAATAAAAATTACAACTAACAATAATAAAATTTATGTGAAAGATAAAATATCTTTTCAATCTCACATGCCACTACAAGACACACTACACATCCTTTAAAAGTCATCAACCTACACACTACCCTCACAAATTTCACTCTTTCACTCCTCATATTTTCAAGCTTCATACTTTCTTATCACTCTGTTACTCCTAAGCTACGTACTTTCTTACATTCAAAGGCTTTCTCTCTCTTTTCAAACAAACATGAGTGATGCATTTGCAGGTCCAATTAATCCCAGTTTGCTATTCATGTAAGAAAATCAATTTCTGCTGTAGTGGGGAGAAGTGATAGAGTAAGTATTATTTATTTAAATTACGAATATTATAATTTTTTGATTATCTTTTTTACTATAATTTTTCATGTTATTAGAACAATCGTATATTGATGATTAAAAAATGAACCAATGACTGATTTCTTTGGCATCCACCGTACACTATAGTGCCATTTCTCGTACAAGCTAGATTTTATGGAACTTCTATACTAGGCAATTTTGAATTCAGTCATGGTTTAATTTCTGCATCTGTAGAAAGATGTCGTCCGGAGACGCATACATTTCACTTGACTTTAGATGAAATGGCAATAACATTAGAAGATGTAAGAATGTTATTGGGGCTTCCATGTGTAGGAAAACCAGTATGCGGCAATTCACTGATATCAAACTTAGAAGATTTATGTACTAAAGCTTTTGGAATTAAACTATCTGAACCAGAGATAAATAGACAAAGACTATCGCTTAAGTGGCTGGCAGATACATTTGGCAAGCTGCCTAAAGAGGCAAACCAAACCACACTAGCATGGCATGTTAGAGCATGGATCTTACAGTGACTAGGTGGATACTTGATGCTAGATAAATCTGGCAGTTATGTCAACTTGAAGTATCTCCCTTTTATCATTAAGTTCCATGATTGTGGACAAATGTCATAAGGCTCAGCAGTATTAGCATTTTTGTATAGAGTGAAAGTAATGGTTGGAACCCAAGACGGGGGGTGAATTGGGTTTTATAAATTTTTCACAAAACTTTATTGGAAGTTAAAATAATTTTTTGTAGAAGTACAATGTTTAGTATAATAAATACAACACATAAAATCAATGTGCTATCAAGATGAATAATTATGAGGAGCAAGGAAATAAAGAATAAATAACAATAAGCACAAATAAAGGAAGAAGGGATAGAGAGAGCAAACTCGGAGATTTATACTGGTTTGGCTAATCCAAGCCTACATCCAGTCCTCAAGAGACCACTTGAGTGTTTCCACTATAATTGCAAGTTTAATCCGGGTACTTGCAAACTACTACAACCACGCAAATTCGATCTGGGTATTTGCGAAACCACAATAGAGAATTTATGAATCCGGGCTCCTCCTCAACCCAAAGCAAGTTCTTCCAACACCGGTACTTGCGAACCTCAACTCAGAGTAATATTGGTGTTGATCAAAATCAACAATACAAAGAAACTCTCTCTAATGCTCAAAACCAGTGTAGATGGGGTGGTCGACCACCGGCTGGTAGTAGCGAAATACATATTTTGAGCTTTCTTTAAAAATTCATAACTCCCTCATTTGAACTCCGTTTTAAACAAATAATATATCATTGGAAAGCTCTTGGAGTCTAGTTTCAAATGAGCCAAGTTTTACTCAAAAATTATTTTTCGTTTAAAAGATATAATCAAAACACTGACTATAGGTCAGAATAGAATAATTTTTGAGTACAGTAAAATTAACTTTCAGTTTTTCAAGCTATATTTTAAATAGTCATATATTTCTCATTTGGACTCCGTTTTGAATAAATAATATACCTTTGGAAAGATCTTTGAGTCTACTATCAAATGAAAAATCGATTTTTCATTTATGAGATATGATATAAAGAGTGACCAAAGGTCAAAAACTAACTTTTGTAAAACTTCATATCTCATTATCTTTTTGTTCAAAATGCTTGAGCCAATGCATGCAAATTTAAATCATTGAGTTGCAAAAGTATAATAGCCTATATAAAATATACCTAATGTAAACACATAGGCTATCTTGATGCATCCAAGCTTCCAACACTTCAAATCTTCTAATTCTTCATTTCTTGGAGCTTTGTCCTTGTATGTTGTTTTCCTTGAGTGAGGCATGATGTTACTTTTCCTTGTTCTTCAATCCAATGCTCACTCTTCTTGTTTTGAACCAACCTATAAAATATATCTTACTTGCAAACCAAATGGTTAGTTCAATTCATGATAAATAGCATGATTAATGTATAAGACATTACACATTAAATAACATAGTCATGCTTAAATACTTGTAGCATGTATATGATAATTAACCTTTATATATATCAATGCTACATTTCAAATACATTTGTCATCATCAAAACTTATGGCATAAAGTCTTAGGGTCAACAATCTCCCCTTTTTTGATGATGACAAATCACCACAGAAAAATATGTATCACAAGATAATGAATGCAATGTTATAAGCACATACACATATTTTTCTATTGTTTCTTCTCCCCCTATTTGACATCAACAAAAAGGTGTAAGGAACACAATATATAGAAGTTAAAGCACATACCTTCTTTAAGCCAGGATGTCAGAAGATGTCAATATAGCATAGGGTTAGGATACATCAAAACTTATCATTGTTTTCATTGACATGTAAAAACAATTTTTAGAAAAATTTCTCATGTCAAATGGAATGAGCCAAAAGATAAAACTTGAAAAAGTTTTAGGCTCCCCCTTAAACCTTGTATAATTTGAAAAAGAATAATGAATATGCAAATTTCAAAATGTATTCTTTTTCAAGAACATTTATATATATTCAACAGAGACAAAGTTCCCCCTTAATTTCACATTCCTTTTTCTTTGAAATTGGTTTTGAATAATCATACGGAAAATTCAATTTTTCAACATTATAACTGCAGAAGTGTGATATGAAACCTTGTGAAAATTTCTGCATTATAATATTTTGAAAGAAGGGATATTCATATCTTTTTCAAAACTTTTGAAAACAATTTTGCTTATATGTATAAAAACATTTTAGCATATAGCAGAAGTAATTTGAAATAAGGATATTCAAATCCTTTTCTTTTCAAAATAGATAATGCTTCAATATGGCAAAGCAATTTCAGCAGAGTGGAAGCAATTCAAGAATTTCATGATATTTTTCTAAAATATTTTTCTTCAAAAGGAATTTAGAAACATTTCATCCAAGAAAGCAATATATATGGATTAGTGTAACAAGATATAATCAAGGGTATAGTTCATAATCCATACATCAAACATCAATGTGTTTCATCCCCTTTGTCATCAACAACAAAAGAGATCTGTAAAATCTTTTCTTTTTCAAGAAGAATATTGCTTCATATGATAAAACATATTCGCATTGCGGAAGCATTTTTAAAGTCCTTTTTCAAAACAAATTTGCTTCATAAAGGATAAGATAGATTTCAGCACAACGGAAGCAATTTATATACCCATTCAAGATGTAACACATTATAACTAGGATATATATATGAAGAAGATTAGTCAAGCATGCATAATATCCATTTTGAGATGAGTAAACATACCTCTCAAAATTCTTATATCCAATCGACTCCTCGTTCTTACCTTTCTTTTGCAAGAGCTTGTTCATCCAAGAATTGTCTTAGCGTAAAGACAATTTATTTTGCAACTCTTGACTGCTTGACCCTTGATGAAGATTTTAAACTTGTATACTTTGACTATCTTTTTGAGAAAGTCATTTGTATCTTTAAGCTTCTTCATCAACAATGTTTTGAATGTGCATGCTTGATTAGAATCACCATCTTCATCGTTGAGTCCTTCATCCTCAAGATTCATTTATCGTCATTGCAATCTTGAGTTTGAGAATACTTTTCCTCACAAAACAATGAAACTCTTATTCTTAGGTACCCAAATAATTTGGGTACTTGACAGGTTAGTTCATAATTCTCAAACAATCACTACAAAAAAAAGGGAATATAGTGTCGGTTTTTTAACGTCGGTTTCAAAAACTGACGTTAGATGCCGCAACTAGCGTCGGTTTCTATAGCGTCAGTTACAACCGACGTTAGATTCTGAATTTAGCGTCGGTTTTTATAGCGTCGGTTAAAACCGACGTTAGATTTTGTATTTAGCGTCGGTTTCTATAACGTCGGTTAAAACCGACGTTAGATGTCGCATATAGCGTTGGTTTCTATAGCGTCAGTTAAAACCGACGCTAAATGCCTTATTTTAAGAAAAGAAAAATAAGAGAATTTCTTCCGCAAAACATGTCATTCACATATCTCTTTCGTATTTTAGTTTCACTCTTCTTCTCTATTTCAATTCCCCTCCAATATTTTCTCCCACACCCACCTCTTGACCTTAATCCTTCCAATAATTTCATTTTTAACCATAATCCTTACATTCTCATCGTGAGTGTGAGAATGCTGGAGAGAGTAACAACTGTGTTGGGTTAGAGAGAGAGAGAGAGAGAGAGAGAGAGAGAGAGAGAGAGAGAGAGAGAGAGAGAGAAAGGGATGCCATAGACAAGGCATCAACGTAAGATAGTCTTTCTCACACTTCATGAATTTTCGACCCATTTCTTCCTTATCATGATTTCTTGGTCTCAAATTCAGTAACATCTCCACCTCAATGTAGTGTATACATATATATATATATATATATATATATATGTATATTTAGTGACAGTTTTTGTAAAAATCTCCCACCAACTTCATCTTAGCTCCTGTCTCAAGTCCAGCCCTGGTGAGTTATCCTTCCAAGCTCGATTGTTCTTCCCCTTCTTTGTGTGATATGAACACTTATGTACACTAGCACACTTAACCTTCAGTCATAGCTTCACACACACATAAGCACCACTACCCACTTTCAGTGAAGACTTCTGAACACTTACAATTTTTTTAATCAAAATGAAGTCTAATCATTTAAATACACAATTTTTCACAGGTTAGAATACCCACAACTTCTTTGAATTTGAAAGGTTATGCAATTTATTTTATTAATGTTAAAAATTGATTATATCTTATAAATGTTTGGAACATGATCTTGTTCTATTTTATATAACAATATGAAGATCTTATTTTATTGTGATATTATAAAGAATGAAAATAGAGTATTTTATTAAAATATTTGAACTTTAAAAAAAATCTAATGTTTTTAAAGAAAATAATTTGAAATTTTTTTACTATTGTTTTATTATTTTATCCAGTAGATCATTACAAAAAAAAGTGAAATATTTATTTTGTTAGGACATGTGAAACTTGTTCTTTTAAAATGTATTAACTTGTAACTTTGAATTTGATGTAAAATGAAGAAAAATTCTTTAAATATCTCAAATGAAAAAAAATTCTTCATACATTAAATTAAATTAATAAAAAACACCAAAATAAAACTAATTCTTCATTAATTTTCTCTCACAATACCTTTATATTCACTAAACTAATTTATATATTTATTTTAAAAATAAAATTAATAAAAATTTTTACCTTTTAAATAAAATAACTAAAAAATGAATAAAATTTTCAATTTTTAGTAGTTCTTTAAAATAAAATAAAATAATATTTTTTAGTTATTTATTTAATTACCTTTCATTAAATTTCCATTTTTAAATAAAATAGATTGATAATTTTTCTCTACAAATAAATTTTAGTTCTTATAATTTTATTTATTTTAAGATTTCTTCTTTAATATTTTCATCTTTTAAATTATATCAGTATTTCTTAAAAAAAATTCATTTTTTCTTCCCTCTCGTTTTTTTTTTCATTTGCAACGTATATCAGACCCATCCCTCTCCATTTTTGATGTTTCCCTCTCAAATTTCAGACCCATCCCTCTCTTTTTCAGTTTCCTTTTTCATTTTTCATGTTTCCCTCTCAACCCTCGCCGTCCCTTCCTCCCCTTTTCTTATTTCCTTCCTTTACCGTCATTGTGGCCCAAGACGAAGAGTGAGGCGAGAGAGAACAGAGCAACGCTCCCCTTTCTTCTTTCCTTCCTTCAACCGCAACCATCGCAATCCAATTTTTTCTCAGGTAATGGTTTATATAGTTTAGCTATTTACTCTTCCATTCCTCTACCTCCATCCCTTTAATGGCTTGGGTCTGTGCAACACAGAGGTGGCCGAGAGAAAGAGAGAGAGTGGGGCAATGGAGTCTCAATGGAGAAGCGCAATGGGGCCATTACGTTGGGGAAGGGCAGTCCACGACGATTCTCTACCTATTCTAAAGGGTCTTCGGTCTGAGGTTGGTACTTAATCTTTTCTCCTTCCATCTTCTTCACAAAACCCAAACCCTAACTGATTTGGAGAGTAAATTGACAAATCTGAAATGTTTCTACTCCTCTACCTTTTCCATTTTTATTCTTTGAAATTGTGGCTTGATTACGGGAAGGAAACTTCTAGGAAAATTAATTTTTGGTGTTGACTGTACATGGGGTTTGTTCTTAAAGAGGACATTTAGAGTTCACTTTGTGATTTTTTTAAAGTTAGAATCTCTGTTTTGGTGGGTTGGATCATTACTAGTTAATTTTTGTTGCTCAAAGGGTTCCTATAAAATGTTTGATATTAACAGTAGAATCACATATGTATCTGTCACTGTTTTATGTTGGAACTGGTCTTTTCATATTCTGTTGCTTTCTCAGATAAGAGAAGATATCAAATCTGGTGTTTATGTGGAAAATCTTACAGAGGAGCAAGTGTGTACAATACCTCCACATGACAAATACCTCAGAATGCTCACACTTCAACAATTAGTATTCGTCTTTTTAGTTTGCAATATCAACAGTTAAAGTATATATAGGTGCTTGTAAATTTTAGTTGTTCTATTTGTTGCTTGTAGTTTTTTGCTTATATCCTCATTGTTTTTAATTTAGTTCTCAATAATAACTATTAAAATATATTTTTTAGTTGTTCTATTTTTTTACAGGGAGATGAAAATGAACAATGTAATTGACAAAAGCACATACCTTCAAAACCAAATTATGCAACCGAAAGCTAAGTATATTATGGATTCACAACATTCCAGTGGGTAAGTTTTTTGAATTTCATACATTGTATGAAGATCATAAATCATACAGTTTCAAGGTCATAGATAGAGATACTGATGTTTAGTATGTGTTTTGATTTATGTTGAGTAAGAGAATAATTCTAGACCAATCACTTTTTTGCTCCATTTTTGCTTTTCTTGGATATTCTTTTTAGGCCATTTTAGAATAGATCAAGATATTCTGTTTTTTCCTTAGACTATGATTCCATATCCATCCCGAATTAGCTTTTATCCCACTTTGGTTAGTAATATTTTGCTATTTGATATATATATATATATATATGACAGCTTTTGATGTTACTGGTTTTATGTGTCTTTGAATGACCAAATCCACTCCTAAAATCATGAAACTTTGTGGAAAGGTTCTTTATATTGTAATAAATTGATCAGGAAAGTTTTAAGCAAGATAATGCTGGTTTTCTTGGTGAAATAAGCATGAGAGCATCACTTGCCCAGTACAGAGGAATATCTGAACAGTTTAGGAATTTGGTTTGGTTATGGTAGTTAAAAGTCTCTTTTTGAGTTGAAATTTTATGGCATTTAGCCAAGACATAATGCTAATGATCTCCAAAGTTTCATTGCATTTATATATGTCTAAGATAGTCTGTTGCACATAAGAACAGAACTAATGGCAGAATTGGGAAATTCTGATATAGGAGTACTAAAGTGATCATTTGAAGAGCCAAATCTTGGATTTTTGGGCTGATATTTTTATTCTAGTATGCCAATACAAAAATAAGGACGTATACAAAATTTCATGAATTATGGAGTTCTGAATCAATACCAGAATTTTTGTTAAGTCATGGCTAAAATCAACCTTAAAACAGAATTTAGGTGCATGATTAGTTCCTTGAGTTTGGGCACTTAATTTTCTCTTTTAGGTGTGCAAGATGAGTTAAAAAGGGAATTTAATACAGTATTTTGGCCCTAAACTTAATATAGTTTGTTCATTTTGGTTTCTTTTCCTTTTCCTCTGTTATATTCAATTGCTTTGAAGTTGCATAGTGAATTAAAAAATAAAGGGAAACTCATAGCTGAAAATGCTAGATTTCTTAAGCGTCAAAGAATTAAGCCTAGTAAGCCCATTCTGTAATTTAATCCATACTCTTTAGGTGAATAATTTGTCAATATGATATCAAAGTGTCATTGGCTAAGTGATCAAGAACTAATTTACGAGTTAATCCCTTAGTGTCCTGTCATTGGACCCTTGTGCAATGATGATTAATTGGTCAGTGCAATAAGAAATGATATTTTTTTATTGATATCTATTTCTATTTCTTTGGACTCATTTTTTGTTGGTTATTGATATCTATTTCTATTTCTATTTATTTCTAATTTTAACTTTATTTATCTTAAACAAATATTATTTATCTTAAACAATTTTAACTTTATATAATTTTAGATTTATTAATTCATTATTTTCATTTACTATGGACTCTAATAATAAATATTATGTTTACAGGTACCTGAAGCAAACAATGCATGAGCTTCACTTCAAGGATGTCAACGTTCTTCTGGAGCTAGTCACAACCCATGACTATGACTAGTTGTAATATTTATTTTGTTAGGACATGTAAAATTTATTTTTTTAGAATGTATTAACTTGTAACTTTGAATTTGATGTAAAACTTATGTTAAAAAATATATGTTTTTATTCAAATATTTTTTTTTATAGTTTGGCTATTATTATTTGTTAAATTTTGACCAGATAATATTGGTTTTGGAAATTAATGGTAATTTCAATTTAATTAAACTATAAAAAAAATTGCCCAAAGTTATTTAACATCAGATAAAATTGATTTTAAATCAAACATTTAGCGACGGTCGAAACCGATGCTAAATGATAATAACAAAAAAAATTCAAAAGTCATCTAACGTCGGTCAAAACCGACGTTAGATCACTCACATAGCGTCGGTTACAACCGACGTTAAATGACCAAATAATCATCAGTATGTCATCTAACGTCGGTCAAAATCGACATTAAATTACAACTTTAACGTCGGTCATAACCGACGTTAATTGTCAAAATTTAATGTCGGTCAAAACCGACGTTAAATCACAAATTTAACGTCGGTCAAAACCGACGTTAAATCACAACTTTAACGTCGGTTTTGTCAAAACCGACGTTAAAATCATCTAACGTCGGTTATTCCCACGAATGTCAAAACCGACGTTAAACAACCTCGCAACGGAGCAGATAACGTCGGTTTTGTAAACCGCCGTTAAGTCGTTTAGCGTCGGTCAAAACCGACGCTAAAGGGTGATTTTGACCGACGCTAAATTCCAATTTTTTTGTAGTGAATAGAGACGTTTATTATATCAATAAGAATGCTATGCCTCCATGGAATCCAAAGCTTTGTAGAGAAATCATTCTTCTTTAATGATTAATACCATAAGAAGCATATAGGATGAAAATCTTTTGAAATGAAGATTTCTAAATGCTTTTCTTTTCAAAACGAAATATGATAAAGCAATTTTTGAAACAAACTCTTTTGAAAGAATGATTTTATGAAAAGATTATCAGAAAAACTTTGGCAAAAAGAATTTCCGAATCCTTTTATTTTAAAAACAATTTTGCTTCAAAAAGCATAAAATGTAGAAAGAGATGCAGCACAATAGAAGCAACATATATATCCTTTTAATAATAACAGAAGATATTATAACAGGATATATATCATAGCAAATGCAAATTATATACTCATATAAGATATACCATTTTAAAATTGGAGTATATAATAGCACAACAATTTTCATGGATTAGCAATAGATATAACCAATATAAGGCATAGTCCATTGGCAGAAGAAGATTTCGAGTGAATACCCATTAAGATGCATCTTCAATGATGAGTTCCTTAGGATGACTTTTGGCATACCTCAAATCCTTTGAAAAATCATCATTGTTGCTTGATGGCTTCTTATCATGAGGTAATTTTTCTTCTTGAGTCTTTTCTTCTTCTTGAGATAGATTGGCATTTTCTTCAATGCCATTATCTTCTTTTGAAATAAGGGTACACTTTCCCTTTTCAAAAGTTCTGAAAATAATTTTCTGCTTATGTATAGAGACATTTAAGTACATTAGCAGATGTAATTTTGAAATAAGGATTTTTAAACTCCTTTCTTATCAAAACACTTTTTGCTTTAACATGATAAAGCAATTTCAAATCATTTTCCAAAACCTTTTCAAAATAATTCTTCTTTAAAGAATGACATAAAATTTAGCACAATAGAAGAAAATATATATCCATTATCATATATAAAACATTTTATATTCAAGATATATCATATCATCTCAGTAGAAGCATAACGTATTTTGAAAAGTATACATATATTCATTTAAGGCTAGAAAGCATTTTCTCACATGAATATATATATATATATAATCATTACATAGCAGAAGCAAGTTACATACTTATTCAAGATAAAGCATATTATAACTAGAGTATGTAGAAAAATAATTGAAGTAATATGGATTAATAAGATATAATCAGATATAAACTATAATCCATAAACAATTGTTCATAACCCATAGCTTATGCAAAGATATGACATGTATAGTGCTCAAACCATGATGAATGGTATAAAGACAATTTAAGCATTTAACATATCTTTATATGCAATGATATGATCAAGTATGTAAGATATCAAAGAACAATATGTCATTGCAATGAAAGTATGTCAGAAAAAAAATATGCCAATTATGAGTAGGGAGTATCACTCAATTAAATAGTATAGTGGTAAAGGATAGAGATACTAATCAATTTTGGCAAACTTTTGTTGCTTCTTGAACTTCCTCCTTAAGATGTTGATATCCTTGTCTTCGTCATTGCCCTTCTTTTGATCCTATCTTCTTGCAATTTTAATGATCTTCATTGATTGATTATTTGCAAGATTCTCTCAAAAAAATCTCTTATAAGATCACCCATGAAGCTTTGAAGAGATCATTAAGTACATAGCAGTAAAATTTAAATCCTTCATCTACTATCATCCGCTGATCGACCAACGTGTCCACACTGGTCGACCATCGTGGGGATGAGAAAGTGGAAGGAGCTTACTGTCAAGCGTTGGTCGACCATCATGAGTCCACTGGTCGACCATCGAGGGAAAGGAACAGCAAGATGTCAAGCGTTGGTCGACCATTGTGAGAGTGCTGGTCGACCACTCCAGACCAGAAGAGAGTTTCTTACGTACTGCCTCAAACTGGTCGACCAAAGGCTACAGACTGGTCGACCACCTGTCTCAGCGTTCAGCGTTCTTCTCCTGGAGCTGGGTATTATATCCTTCGTTGGTCGACCACTGATAGGAGCGTTGGTCGACCAACCAACTTCAAAACTATAAATTTTACTAATTTTGGAGAGCAGAGGAAAGAATGTGCCTTAGAGGATAAATTTGAGGATTAACTCCTGCAAAACACTTTTTGGTGGAGCACTTTGATGCTTAAATTAGCAATGTCCAAATAAATCTCGAGAATCAAGAGCAACATTGTGTTTAAGATATGCTATATTAATAAAAGTGCCATGCTTCCATGAAATGCAATTTTACAAGAAATTTGATTTCATTGAAAATATTTGAATAAGATTACAATAAGGATAAATACTATAGGCAAGAGTAATATTATTGTTGTGAAAGCAAGAGAAATATGCATGTAATGGAAGCAAGTTTTCGTGATGCGGTAAAAAGGATAGTTTGAGCAGAATTTAGAATAAAGAAATTGGTTCAAAACAAAATTTGAATCTATAGGTCACACATAAGAATTGTTTTCAGATATAGCATGCATGAATATCAAAGATAGATGAAAGGCATGCTAGAAAACAAGCATAAGCATTTGATATAGTAAACATATCAATTAAATTTCTTACAATACATTTCAGCTTATATGTTTATTTATCCATTGCCTCCTTTTGATGCAAGGAAGTGGAGTTTGAATGATGTAGCCATTAAAATGTCATTTTCGCTCCTTGCTTCGAGGTGAATCTGCAAATTAATCTTTTGTTTTTGGTACCCAAATTTCTTTGGGTCCGCCTGGGTCATGAGTTCCTTTTTGAACCCATTTCATTTTTACTCCATGAACAAGATTTTTCTTATAAAAGCAGGAGTAAGATTTGTGTCCTTTCAGTCCACAATAAAAACAAGTGCAAGTTGGACTATTGGACATCTTTGCAGAAACAAAGAAGTTTTTAGAATGCTTTCGGTTTGATTTCTTTTTAGAAACAAGACCAACTTTGTTAAACTTTCTTCTTTGTTTCAAAACTGAGGTATTTAAAATTTCTCTACCTTGAGAAAATTTTGCAAGTGTGTTTTTAAGATCATCATTTTCCTTTTTCAAAGAATCACACTTGGTGCAAAAGCAGCTTTTGTTGGTAGAGATACTTCCCTTTAAAATCAAATTCTCTTCTTGCAAAGTTTTGTTTTGATTTTCGAAACTAAAATTCTCTTCCTTGGAAATAGAAAATTCATTTTTCAATTTTTCTAATTCATTTTCAAGAGAAGAGTTTTTCTGTTTTGAAGCATTTAATTTCTTTGTAAGTTTTAGAGATTCTTCATGTAAATCATCAAAGGCATCTTGTAATTCATCAAAAGAGTAGTCAAATGAATTTACCTCATCTTCATCTCTGGCCACAAGACAGATGTAGTTTTCTTCATTTATGTCCTCTTCATCAGAATTGATATTTCCCCAAATGGAAGAAATGTAAGCTTTCTTTGATGATTTTAGTTGTGGTTGTGGTTTCTCTTCTTCTCCTTTTTCTACTTCTCCTATCACCTTGGTGATTTGATATTTTCCTGTAAGTTTAACACCAAGAGCTTACAATTGATTAAGCACAAGATGTATCTCATTAATGGTTTCACAATTTTTCATTTGAGCGATATCAAGTTCATTAATGAGATTTCTAGACTTTAATTCCATTGTAACGAGATCTTCCTCATATGCAACTTCTAAAGTTTCCCACATTTCCTTAGCAGTTGCACAATTGGAAATTCTGAAAAATTCATCTTGACTCAATGCACAAGAAATAATCAATTTTGCCTTAGCATTGAGTTGCACTAAACTTCTTTCAGTATCATTCCATTCACTCTTGGGTTTTGGAATGCATTTTCCTTGTTCTTCCTTGACAGGCATATAAAAACCATTTTCTATAATTTCCCAGAGTTTATGGTCTACTGAAATTAAAAACATTTTCACTTCATACTTCCAATATTGAAAATGATTAGCATCAAAAATTGGAGGTTCTGTGAAAGAACAATTTTCAAACATAAACCACTCACTAAATCCAACCATGTTTACTCTTAGACGCTTAAGTCTCAAATCAAGAGCCCAAGCTCTGATACCAATTGAAAGTAATGGTTAGAACCCAAGAAGGGGGGGTGAATTGGGTTTTATAAATTTTTCACAAAACTTTATTGGAAGTTAAAATGATTTTCTGTAGAAGTACAATGTTTAGTATAATAAATACAACACAGAAAATCAATGTGCTATCAAGATGAATAATTATGAGGAGCAAGGAAATAAAGAATAAATAAGAATAAGCACAAATAAAGAAGGAAGGGATAGAGAGAGTAAACTCGGAGATTTATACTGATTCGGCTAATCGAAGCCTACATCCAGTCCTCAAGAGACCACTTGAGTGTTTCCACTATAATTGCAAGTTTAATCCAGGTACTTGCAAACCACTACAACCACGCAAATTCGATCTGGGTATTTACGAAACCACAATGGAGAATTTATGAATCCGGGCTCCTCCTCAACCCAAAGCAAGTTCTTCCAACACCGGTACTTGCGAACCTCAACTCAGAGTAATATTGGTGTTGATCAAAATCAACAATACAAAGAAACTCTCTCTAAAGAGTAGATGAATACAAATGAAGCCCTAATAACTCTAATGATAGAGAATATGCAAGATTGGCTCAAGAATGTTTGGATTTCTCTCAAAGATGATAGAACATGTTAATATATCATTGTAGTACTTGGTTCTAGCTCAAAATCGTGTATCTAAGGTCATATATATAAGATTTTACAAAACTAGCCGTTATATAGCCGTTACAGCACTTATTATGCAGTCCAGATGTCCATTGGTCGACCAGTGTGGCACGTTGGTCTACCAGTGTAGTCCAGAAGTAATTTATCAGACACGTTGGTTGACGAGTGTAGATGGGGTGGTCGACCACCGGCTGGCAGTAGCGAAATACAGATTTTGATCTTTATTTAAAAATTCATAACTCCCTCATTTGAACTCCGTTTTAAACAAATAATATATCATTGGAAAGATCTTGGAGTCTAGTTTCAAATGAGGTAAGTTTTACTCAAAAATTATTTTTCGTTTAAAAGATATAATCAAAACACTGACTATAGGTCAGAACAGAATAATTTTTGAGTACAGTAAAATCAACTTTCAGTTTTTCAAACTATATTTTAAATAGTCATATATTTCTCATTTGGACTCCATTTTGAATAAATAATATACCGTTGAAAGATATTTGAGTCTACTATCAAATGAGATTAAGATATTTGAAAAAACGATTTTTCATTTATGAGATATGATATAAGGAGTGACCAAAGGTCAAAAACTAACTTTTGTAAAACTTCATATCTCATTATCTTTTTGTTCAAAATGCTTGAGCCAATGCATGCAAATCTAAATCATTGAGTTGCACAAGTATAATAGCCTATATAAAATATACCTAATGTAAACACATAGGCTATCTTGATGTATCCAAGCTTCCAACACTTCAAATCTTCTAATTCTTCATTTCTTGGAGCTTTGTCCTTGTATGTTGTTTTCCTTGAGTGAGGCATGATGTTACTTTTCCTTGTTCTTCAATCCAATGCTCACTCTTCTTGTTTTGAACCAACCTATAAAATATATCTTACTTGCAAACCAAATGGTTAGTTCAATTCATGATAAATAGCATGATTAATGTATAAGACATTACACATTTCATGCTTAAATACTTGTAGCATGTATATGATAATTAACCTTTATATATATCAATGCTACATTTCAAATGCATTTGTCATCATCAAAACTTATGGTATAAAGCCTTAGCGTCAACATAGAGAGCTTTTCACCACAATCGTACCAGATACCAAACAAATTGCTGGATGCATCGCCCTATTACACATGTGGATATGGTCAATATTTCCTTTTATAGCAGGAGGCATTGTGTTGCAACCAAATCCTCCACCTTTCGAATATTTACTATGACCACCTTTGGGTTACAAGTATATTTTTTTTACTAATATATTTTTGTTTGGTAATGTATATTTATTTAATTACTAATTTATTTATATTTATGTAGGTGTAAGGGGACTTACCTGCCTCAAATATCCCAAGAAATTATGCTTTGTGACTACAGAGAGATATTATATTTGATGACAAATGAGACTGAGGTATATATGTAATAAATTACTAATATGATTATTCTAACATACTAACGTTGTGTCAAAATTTTATAGATTCGATGGACCCCCTATGCATATGAGGATGTCTCACAATATTGTCAAAATGGGATAGAAGTGGGTCGAGCTGCATTACCAATGTTTTGTTTCCACATTTGCGAAGCCCAATATCGTGACTGCATTCTACACCAATTTGCACGAGTGTAAGGAATCCCTAGAAACCCCTCTGGCGGGAAAGAAGCTTGAGAATGAGTGCATCAGATGAAAACCTTGCGCAATAGAGATTGGTCAAAAATTTTCGAATTGGGCATCATTAGATGGAATAATTGGTAAGAAGAAGCAATAGACACTGATTTCGCAATCGAAAGCTTGGGACCAATGTCTCTTTATATGCAGTGGTAATTTAACCATACTCATTGGTTCATTGGTCAAGATTCAAGAGTGATAAATTATATAATAAAACATAAATTTTCATCCATTTGAGTTATCTGAAATTCATATTTGTTTATAATTAGTAATTATACTTTTTTCAACTTTTATTCAGGCCCGTTTAGCGCTCAAGTGAAGGAAAGAATGACTCTCTAGCAGCCCGATAGCCTTTAGTGCAGACAATGAAAAAAGGTTTACAAAACATACAATCCGTTGCACATACTAGGAAGTTGAGATGTCTCTCTAGACAAGCTTGTGGTGATGAAGTTGGTGTCAATAATGCTGCTAGCAGTAATAGTGGTGCTGGTACCAACCAAAGAAGAAGAAGGAGAACGAGACCCCTGACAGAGGCATTAGAAGAAATAGAGGGAGTAAGAGAAGAAAATGAATAAAAATATATTTATTGTGTAATTAAATGTGTGTTTAAATGTATTTTGAATTATATCAAACATTTTTGTTGTGATTAATGGTTATATTAAGAAATAAGAAATAATTTTAAAACTAAAAAAAATTAAGAAATAAAATGAAAAATTTTATGTTGCCTCATGGGTAACCAGTCCCTTCACCGAAGTGTAGGGAGTGCAAGTTACCTCACGGAGACCTGCAATCCCTACACTTCAGTGCAAGGACCTCACAAGAGTGCAGGTCCCGTGAGGCCAATTGGCCCCCATTTTTTATATTTTTTTTTATTTCTATTTTTTAAAATTATTCTTTTAAATTTTTTGTTTATATTAATTTGGGATGAATTTTTTAATTTATTTGTTTTAGTTTTCAACAATGTTATTTTTTAATCTAATTTTTTACTTTTTATTTTTTATGTGTATAATATTTTATTTTATCTTTAACATATAATTTTTAATTATTAATTTCCTTTTAAAAATATTAATTTATGCATATATAAAATGTACTAATAGAGAGTGAAGGATTACTGATTGAAAAATAATTACACATATATCTTATATACTGACACACTTTTTTACAAGCACACACTTTCGTAAATGAAAGTTTCTTTTTTCTTATGATGTGAAATGAGAGTGTAGTGGTGGCAGGGTACATGCCTCATGTAGTCATGTGAAATGAGCGTCTGTTTTTATTTGCAGTGAGTGTGCAGTGGGTAGACAATCACACGCCATCTCCATCTTTTTTACTTATAAGAGTGCAAATATTTCTCACAATCACATGCTATCTCCATCTTTTTTCTGTATGATAAAAATGTGTGTTTAAATGTATTTTGAATTATGTTATATGTCAAATTTATGGTTGTATTATTTTTAATATGTGACAATACCTCTTTTATGAAGAAAAAATTGAATAAATTAAAAAAATTAAAAAGAAAAATAACAAGCAGAATAATAAAATAAAATTTTAAAAAAATAAAAAAAATTTTAAAAATAATAAATAAGAAAAATAAAAATTTTTAAAAAGAAAATAATTTAAAAACTTAAAAACATAATGAAACTGGTAGATGAAAACTAGTATACAATTGAGCATACTTAGCAGCACCAAAGGTCTTTACTGGTAAGAAGTGTGCCACTTTTGTCAAACGATCTACTATTACCCACACAGAATCATATCCCTTATGAGAACAAGGTAGCCCCACAACAAAGTCCATTATAATACTTTCCCATTTCCATTCTGGAATTTTCATTTGCTGAAGTAATCCAGGAATTCTACTATGTTCTGCCTTAACTTGGGGACTGGTTAAGCAATGAGAAACATAATCAACAACGTCCCTCTTCATCCCGTCCCACCAGTATAATGACTTTAAATCCTGATACATCTTATTAATACCAGGGTGTACAGTATACGTTGTTTGGTGTGCCTCTTCCATGATTCGTCTCCGTAAGTATCCTACATTTGGTACACATAACCGTCCTTTGAATCAAATTACTCCATATTAATCAAGAGAAAATCCCTTATCTTTACCCTCGCTTATTTTATCTTTTAATTTACAAAGCATTGGGTCTTACTTTTGAGCTAATTTCACATCCTCAACTAAAAATGATTGGGCTGGAATATATGCTAAGAATGTGCCCGATTCTGGAATTTCAAACCACACTCCACTAGCTTCCAGCTCGTGTAACTCATGAATCAATGGCCTTCTATACGAGGTAATATGTGCCAAACTTCCTATAAACTTGTGACTTAAAGCATCTGTAACAACATTAGCCTTCCTAGGATGATAAAGAATTGTACAATCATAATCTTTAAGAAGTTCCATCCATCTTCTCTGTCTCAAATTCAAATCCTTCTGGTGGAAAATGTACTTCAGACTTTTATGATCTGTGTACACCTCACAAGTTTCACCATAAAGGTAATGGCGCCAGATTTTTAAAGCAAACACGACAGCTGCCATTTCTAAATCATGAGTAGGATAATTTTGTTCATACCTTTTAAGCTGTCTGGATGCGTAAGCTATTACTTTACTGTGCTACATCAAAACACACCTTGACCCCATTCGGGAAGCATCACAATATACAATAAAACCACCGGAACCCGAAGGTAAAGCAAGTACTGGAGCTGATGTTAAGCATTCCTTAAGCTTAGTGAAACTCTTCTCACAAGTCTTAGTCCAATCAAACTGAAAATTTTTCTGAGTTAATTTTGTAAGAGGGACAGCCAACTAACCCCAAGAAGCTCTGAATTTCTGTCACTGTAGTGGGTTGAGGCCATTTTTGTATTGCTTCAATTTTGCTGGGATCAACATGGATCCCTTCCTTTGAGACTACATGCCCCAAAAAAGCTACTTGTTCTAGCTAAAATTCACACTTTGAGAATTTAGTATAAAGTTGGTGCTTCCTCAAAGTTTGTAGCACCATTCTTAAATGTTGTTCATGCTCTTCAGGATTTTTCTAATATACCAGAATATCATCAACAAAAAAAATGACGAACTTATCCAAAAATGGTTTAAAAACTTGATTCATAAGATCCATAAAGGCTGCTGGAGCATTTGTTAACCTAAATGACATTACCAAGAATTCATAATGCCCATAACGCGTATGAAATGCTGTCTTAGGTACATCTTCAGTTTTGATTTTTAATTCGTGATACCCCGACCTCAAATTGATCTTAGAAAAGCACTGAGCTCCTTGTAATTGGTCAAATAAATCATCAATCATGGGGAGGGGATATTTATTTCATATTGTCACCTTGTTTAGTTACCAGTAATTAATACATAATCTTAAGGATCCATCATTCTTCCTTACAAACAATACTGGTGCACCCCAAGGTGAAGAACTGGGAAGAATAAAACCTTTATCTAAGAGGTCCTGTAATTGTTCCTTAAGCTCTCTAAGTTCTGCAGGGGCCATGCAATAGGGAGGTGCAGAAATAGGTTGAGCGCCTGTGATTACCTCAATATTAAATTCTATCTCACGATCAGGAGGTAACCCAGGTAATTCTTCAGGAAAAACATCTAGATACTCTCTTAGAACCGATACATGATCAAGATTCACCATATCTTTTTCAATGTTCCTAACAAAGGCCAAGAAACTTGGACATCCTTTTCTTAACATATGCCTAGCTCGGATCATGGAGATAATGTTATTAAGTACATCACTTTTGTCCCCTTGATGAGAAAAGGTAGGTTCACCTGGAATATTAAACTTCACTACCTTGTTATAGCAATCAAGAGTTACGTGATATGAAGCCAACCATTCCATTCCAAGAATAACATTAAAGTCTATCATATTTAATAGCATTAAATTGACCTCAATGCTCTTCCCACCCACTAAGACATGGCAATCATAATAACCTGAATCTACTACTAAAGTCTCACTCATAAGAGTAGTGACAAGAAAAGGTCTATCAATTTTAACAGGATCTTGAATAAATTATTTTGCAAAAATTGGAGACACATATGAATGGGTAGATCCTGGGTCAAATAATATACGAGCATCAAATAAGCATACTGGAAGAATACCTGTTACGATTGAGTTCAAAGCTTGTGCATCTTGGCATGTGAAAGCATACACTTTGGCCTGGTCGCGCCCAACTGCAGGTTGACTTCATCCTCCTTGTCCTCTACCCTCTCCTCTCCCTAAGCCACTCCGTCCAGCAAAGGAGGAAGGAGCCTTGTTAACTAAAGCTGTCATCTATTGCTCTGAGATAAATATGTAGATGCCTGCTTTGAGACATATACTTGCTGAGGACAATCTCTTTTTATATGACCCACTTGCCCACAATGGAAATAAATTGGGCTTCTTCCATAACATACACCAGTATGAAATCACCCACACTCTGAACATTTAGGCTTGTCTCGTCCCTGCTAAGATGACACCTAGCCGACTGATGAAGAACCTCTTTTATAATCTGATCTAGGCTTAGAAGCATTACCTGAAGATACTGCCGGAAGGGACAATACTATAGGAGCGGATTGACCCCTACCTTGAGGCCTAGAAGTCCATGACAATCCACCATGCCCTAAGGATCTCCCTTTTGTTTTCTCGTTTTCTCTTCCTCATGAAGTCATCACTCTTATCTTTCTCATTCATTTCAGCTGTTCTGGCTGCATCTACCGCAGCCATATACGAAGGATATAGTTCTATATGCATACTCATAAACTGACGTAGTTGAAGACGAAGGCCAAGAATAAATTGATGAATCTTCTCTTATTCATCAGGGATCATATAAGGTGTATACCTAGAAAGTCGTGTAAACTTTATATCATATTCATCAACCATCATTGAACCCTGTTTAAAGAATTTAAATTCTTTAGCCCTTGCAGTTCTCAAACTTCTTGGCATAAATCTTTCAACAAAAACTCGATAAAACTCATCAAAACTAACTGAAGGCGCATCCGGAGTTCGATTACTCTGCCAAGCAATCCACCATTCATGAGACCTTCCTTGAAACTGATAGGTAGCATAATCCACCCATAATCGAGGATTACATTTCAAAGTCTTACATGCCTTCTCTCTAACAGTGTGGTCAGATTAACTAAACTTCCTTGTAATGCTGTCTAACCCTCTAACAAGGCGGTCAAACTAGTTAATAAAGTAGCTGGATCGATTTATGGTTGTGCCTCATGTCCTCGAGGCGAGCCTTGTTCATCGTGCCTTTGCTCACTCTTACCATGTTCCTCCTGATCTTGATCATGGGCAGGAACGGCCGATCACGACGAGGCTCCTTCAAAACCTGTACGCTCCACTGCCTCTCAAGATCCTTCGGGTTGCATCAAGATCTATCAACAACACCACACAATTTAGTCCCAAAAGAGATCAATATTAACTACAAAAAAAGGCATAAAAAAGAATAATATAACAACACCTATAGGACCGTTAACTGACCTTTACCCCTATGGTCATGCCACGGTTCACAATGATAGAGGGATGCTCAGTCAAGGTTACCTTGCTCTATGATCCATAAGAGACCTAATACCATTTTTTGTCACATCCCAAAAATGTGACCGGCACGATAGTGAATTTCCTTCCCATCATGAACCGAAAAGGCACAATAATAAGATAAATTTTTAACACCATACATTTCTAATTATATGTTTACGTTAGTTCAAGTCCTAAAACTAAGTTCTCATTATTTCAACATGCATAAATATTTTGTAATATTTTCAAATTAAAACATTGACAAGGTTTTAGTTTTCTTACAACAAAACCATAAGTGGTCTAGTACAGCATTATATTTCACATAGCTCACAGAGCAACTCCTAAAGTTTACAAAACAAATAAGGTATAAAGGCCAACCCAAAATACAAGGGAAATGGAAGAGATAGACTCGCTACTGTCCTGGAGAGTCCCTTGCGTCAGCTACAGACTCTGAAGGTTTTTTAAAAAAATAACAGGATGAGTAATGGAATACTCTGTGAATGGATAAGATTATCTATTACAAATAAATTTATCATTTAATACCATAAGGATATCGACGAATTATTACTCACATCAGTTACGAATGATAAACATAGTGTAAAGCATACAGTACATAGTACAAATCTCATACCAACCGAGTCATCTACAGTACCAGTGGATCATTGCCAGCGGCCTCCTGGCCGCATCCCCCCTTATTTCTCTATAAAATGGGTATCTCCAACCTTATAGCTCCTCTAACTTCTCCCATGGTGTGCACCACCATGAAAACATCATAATAATGCTCAATTATCACATAAGTATTCACACAACTTTAATAAAACAACAACAGTATTAACATCAACCTTAACTGTTCTATGAGAGTTTCTATTTAATTGAACAAAAGCTTTGAGATCCACAATGCTTTACATATTATAGTTATACAAATACAAGGAATGTAAGTCTCTTAAAATGAATACACAGCACACTACTTAGGTTTGTTTCACAAATTTTATTTATGATACCTGGTGGTAATGCCTTTAAAAAAATGTAGATAGGATAATGTTACCGCACTCACCTCAAATCTGGTATTAGCTACCTTAGTTCTTGCAACTAAATTATAGGGGTGCTTGGAAATAACTTCCAAAGATTTCCTAGTATGCAAATTAGATGAAAAAACTAAAGAGCATATTAGAATTGGACTTTCTAGTAAGTAGAACAGAGTATATAGAAAGTATTTGTAGTATCCTAATAAGGAAGTTTTACTACAAAAGTTCTGCAGAATTTCCTTGTGTCATCTAGCTAATAAACAACAGCATATTCTACAGAATTTGTTTTGTTTAACTATCCAAACCGTTAGCCATCTTACAAAATTATTCAGTCAGTATACTGCCCAACATTACTGCTTTAAAGTGCAGAAAATATAATAGTCCAAGACATAGTATGACTATTTCAAAAGTAATTCAACCTAAACTCTCTCTCTTCTTTCTTTGCATCGTTTCTATGGAGAAAGCTTCTAAAAATCTCACAATTCAAGAATTTATAGCATAACAATAATTTATGTTTTACTAAACAGAATTTTTGTATCCTTCTTACCTAGGGTTTATAGCTAAGGAGAAGAAGAAATGAAGGAAATGAAGATGAATTTCAAGTAACTCAAAACTTGCTTACCTTGTGTTTTCTACTAAGATTAGAAGGAGCCTAGGTGAATCTTTAGTTACCGGAAGGAAAGAAACATCCAGCATGGACAGAGAAATGGAGACCAGAAGAAAAATGGGAAAGAAAATGATCAATATAAGTGATTTTTTTGCGACCTGGTGCCTAGGGCGCCACGTTCAAAGCTTAGACAAAGAGTTTGGGGGTTGGCGTATGAGGCGCCACCTGTTTGGTGCCAGGCCAAGAGTTAAGGTGCAGGCGCTAACCGTTTGATTTGCTTCTCCATGGATTAATTGGGTCCTAACACAATTATATACAACAATCTGTCCCAGATGGCAATAACCCAGTCACAAAATATATTTAAACTGAGCTGTCTTAATCCATCTATGAAAGCATGGTAATCCACACATGAAAATATAATAGTTTCAACAGTTAACATAGTATAATTTTTCATACTTCCATAACTAATTACACCCTGATGGACAAGAATATTACATTTACCCACTGAGGTTGATAAACTCACACTCTCTATGATTATTTTTTTTAGACAAAGTGGTTGAAAGGAAGATTAGTAGCCCTTCGGGATAATACTTCACTTTTGTTTAGTGGACTCATGGATATGGATTTGGTGAGGATTAGGAAATGCTTTGTAATCTAGTTGGTCACCTAGGCTTGCGAGGTTGTATTGTACTATATAATGTATGAATGTTAATTATTTCTAAATATATATGTAAAATATTAATGCGACTTTTCCTAATAAGTATATCGGGTTGCACTAGTAGTATAATGATGAGTGAGTTATCGTACTCTGGAATCAACTACTAACAATTACTAATTTCACTAAATCAAATTATATTTGGACAATTGAAATGGTTGAGTGGATTGAGAATAAATTTAACTAAAAGTAAACTAAATTAAACAAGAAATAACTAGCACATGAAAGATTACACAATAACAAAGCAGGTATAGGGGATTGATTTCACTTGATTCCTAATCCGATTAATTCATAAACAAACCAATCTTTGAGTCATTAGAAAATACTTCAATACACTTGCAAATTCCTTTTAATATTGATTAAGTTCACAAAGATATTTGAACCCAATGTCTTGAAGAAACAAATCTTCCTCACTCAAATAATTAGCTACTATCTTAGTCAAATTAATTGATTCGGACTTTAAACTAAAGAAGTTATAAAAATCATACAATTAAGTTTATTAATGTCTAGACTAACCTGAATTATAGTAGAAATTACAAAGACGTATTTATATCAAGCTATTTCTAGCATTAATACAAACCCTAGATTCATTAAAGATAGTAGCTAAACATCTAAGAGTAATTAATAACAGTAAAGTCTACTCTAATAATTGAAATTGCATTTATATTAAAATATTCAATAACAAAACTTCATAGGAAGTCAATTACATCAATCCCCTAAATCTTAGAAGTTTAGTTACACATGGAGGAAGAAAAGAAAAACATCACAAATCTATAATTAAACATGATACAAGGGGAAGGAGAAAAGAAATAAGCATCAAACTAAGTGAAAAAGAGGTCTCCCTTCTCCTTCAATGTGCTCTAATAGAGCTCTTCATTCTCCTCCCAAAAGATCCCCATAAACTCTTCAGAAATCTAATATATAGGTACTGTCACGTGCTGGTCTGAAGCAGGGCGCCTAGGCACCTTATGTGGCGCTTGGGCACCATACTAGAGACACAAGAATTACTAATGGTTGGCGCCTAAGGCGCCACATTTTGAAGTTTGGACAGAGAGATAGAAGGCTGGTGCTTTGGGACACCCTGTGTGGCACTTGAGGCGTCAGTGATAAAGGTGAGGCCGAGTGTTTAAGCACTAGTGCCTGAGGCGCCATCCATCGGATTGGCAGTAAATCTTTCTTCCTTTAACTTGCATCAGACATAAATGAAGGCCTACAAGAAAGGACAGCAAAATACATCAAAAAAAACAAGGAGAAAAGGGAATTAAAACAAGGAAACTACAATGCAAGAGTAGAATAAGCTAAAACTAAGGTAAATGGTGCAAAAGGAAAGCAAAATAGGATCAAGGGGAAATAAAAAGCCCTATAAATCTAAGAGAAAATACCCAAAATAAAGGACTTATCAAATATCTTTCATGAAAAATTTATGTTTACATAGTTATGAATATTAGGAATGTTCAAAGAGATTAAGGGTACCACAGAGGTATACCCTAGGTGTTAGATGTATAGGTTACATGTCTCATTTTTGGGATGTGACAATTTCGATTCCTCATATGTCAATTTTCCTGCAAATATTTCTACTGTCAGTGAACCTAACTCTTAGGAACAGGTAAAGAAAAGTGTTGAATGGCAACAAGCAATGAAGTAAGAACTAGAAGCTCTGGAAAACAACAAGACATAGGAAGTAATGGATTTACCAATAAGGTGTAAAGCTATAGGAAGTAGATAGGTGTACAAGATATTAAGAGACGAGTAGATGAGGGCATTGATAGGTATAAAGCAAGGTTGGTAGCAAAGGGCTACCACCAAGTAGAAGGGGTTGATTTTACTGAGTCTTACAATCATCGGTTGCAAAGGCTATCATGGTTTGTGTTTTACTTGTAATGGCCACTGCAAGGGAATGGTCTGTTCACCAGTTCAATATCAATAACGCGTAACTACATGGAACGTTGGAAGAAATTGTGTACATGTATCCTCCCTAAGGCTGGAAAGATAAGATTGGGTATGTGTGGAGGTGTTTCCACTTTGCACAGATTGTGTAGAGGACTCATCACAGCTTGTGCAGTGGGGTTTGCACTTGAGGAACTCCACGCAGGACGTGCAGAGGGCTCATGCACAACTTGTGTAGCGGGATTTTCACTTGAGGAACCCAATTGAGCATGTATGGAGGGGTTACCCCTCCGTGTAGGACTTGCAAAGGGCTCATGCACAACTTGTGTAGCGGGGTTTGCACTTAAGGAACCCAATTGGGCAGCTATGGAGGGGTTACCCCTCTGCGCAGGACGTGCAGAGGGCTCATCTACGGCTTGTGCAGCGGGGTTTACACTTGAGAAACCCAACTGAGCATGTATGAAGGGGTTACCCTTCCGCGCAGAACGTGCAGAGGGCTCATTCACTGCTTGTGCAGCGGGGTTTACACTTGAGGAACTAATTTGGTGGATTAGAGAGGTATTGCCACTCTGTGGGGAGTGGTTGGAAGGAGTGGTAGTAGGTAAAGAGGCCTCATTCCCAGTTTGTGCTGCAGGGTTTCTATTACTAGAACTCATGCTTGTTGCAAACTGCAGCAAAGGAAAGAAAGAGAGAAGATGAAATGAGAAAACAAAAACCAAAGTGTGTGTGTAGCAGAGAGAAAGGGAAGAGGAATATGAGTGAGGAAGGAGATGGGTTCGAGGAGGAGCTGGCAGAGTGGGGATTATATAGAGGGTGAAGCTCCAAGAAAGATTAGTAACCCTCCCAATCCTCTACCAGAGGTGATATTTTAGGGGAGACTTTTCGAGTCTGTCAAGCCTTTGTGGGCAGTGGATACATTCTTCACATTAAATTCACAACTACTATTAAATTCACAACTACTACTACCTTGTGAATTTAATGAAATCCAGATAAACTCTTCTCAATTATACTTCTTTGCCCTAAATATTTGGATATATTAGTCCTCTTCCCGCATTTAGAATTAGACGCCTTCCCGCAACACTCGCTCTCCAAAACTAAGAAAGATGAAGTTTGAGTATTAATATTTTGACTAGGTATCACTTAACTATCCTACAATTTTGTCAACCAAAAATTAACAAAATTAATTTTAAATTAAATATTTTATTTCATCTTTCAAAAATGAGAAATTGATGCTAAATGTTAAATATATTCTTATATATATATATATATATATAAGATGAATCAATCCTATTTTGCACGCGTTTGGGAGAACTTGTAGAAATAGCTTATGGTATGCCAATAAGTTGTTTTCATCTTATTTTCATAAGCTATTCTGAAAAGCTTATAAAAATAAGCCAAAAACATCTTATGTGAAGTTTTTCCTTATAAGCTCTTCAATTACAAAAATAACTTATATATAAACACTTATATGATAAGTGCTTATTTTATAAACATTTAAATAAGTTGTTTCCAAACATAACCTTTATTTCATTGTTCCGCTAATTCCCGGTTATTGTAACCCCCCCCCCCACACACACACACACGCACGTGTGTGTGGGGGATTAATAATTAAGAGGAATAATAACAGTATAATATTTCATTTAAAAAAAATAAGAGCTAGATTAATAATTTAAGCAAGTTATAAGAAAAAAATATATAATTCAACCATACTTGAGTTTTGGAAGTGCTTATTATATAAATCAACAGAAAGTGATAAATTTGTTGTCACTTATATTCAAAGAAATTCGCTTATTTTTTATAGTGAAATAATATAACATTTAAACATATTAAGTTTGATTCTTCTAAAAAACATCTTAGAAATATAATATATTTTAAAAATCATATAAAATTTTAATTTTATTCTTACTGTAATAAAAAAAGAAACTAAATAAAAAAGATAATTAATTAGTATAATTTAAGTAACTTATTAATTTATCCCATTTATTTTAAATTTAATTAAACTTTTTAGTTATCTTTTATTATTCACTTATACATAATAATAATAATAATAATAATAATAATAATAAATTTTAATATAGTCCAAACTTGTTAATAATATATATATATATATATATATAGACACACGAAAGTGAAGTGTTGGGGGGTTTGCATTCATTTCAGAAAAGAGTACTTTTTGAGTTCATTCTGAGAAAATCTGCGGTCTGCACGGGGGATTCTGCGTGCATATGAGAATTGAGCACTGTCATTGGGCTGTTTATTGTTTATACTATGACTTGTATATATTGTATTACATAAAAGAATCAATGCTAGTTTATTTCATTCTGCCCCACGTCGATTTCCCTACCATACCTTACTCCCACGTCGGAGAAAGAAAGAAAGAGAAAGTAATAAAAAACGAAATGTTGGTACACCCTCCTAACTATAATAGCCTCCATTCAATATATATTATTATATTAGTCCTCCTTTCCGCTTGCCAACACTTCTCCAAAATAAGTATTTAATTTTTGTACAAAATTACAAAAACAAATACGTTTGTTGGTGGAATTAATACACCAAGAACTACTACAGTCAAAATCGTAATTAAAACCAAACAGGAAGCACAGAAGAAAATCCATGTCTATTGAATATGTCCCTCACCATGAGTGTTTTTTTAAGAGCTCAGATATTTGAGATATAACTTAAATATATAATTATAAAATAAATTCACATGTTTTCCATAGGACTAAATTATTGTTTTTAATCTCTCACAAATGTTTCTTTTTTCAACTTAGTCCTTTATATATTTGATCTTTAAAAGATTATTTTTATTGAGATAATTGTAATTTTTTAAAAATTAAATTAAAATATTGATCTATTAAAAAAATAAATTGAAACAACTATAATGTTTGAAAGACTGAGTTATTAATATTAATTTACTCTAATTTAAATGTTAGTAATTAACATTGAAGTACAAATATGAATCTTTCATGTTCTAGAATCTTGACTTTTATGCTTCACATGAACATAAACTTAAACATTACAATTACTTACTTGGATCCATTAATTTCTTTTGAAGATTCATTTTTTTCTTCCTCTGAATTTTTTTCTTTACTGTCTCCTTGATGGTTAGGAAGGAAAACTAATAACAAACCATTTTCTGAATAAACGTATTATTCTTTTTAATTACTGTTACTTTAAATTTAAAATCAGAGTAAAGAGGTAGATTACCTTTTAACTCCTAAAAAGTTATTAATTACTTAATAGTCTCTCAACCATCACAAGAAGGATTTAATATATTAAAAATTTATCATTTAGATCATTAAATGTTATATAATATGAATTTAATAATTAATATTGTTAAATTTAATTATATGAACCATACATTAGAAAATAATATAACATGAACAAGCGAATTTCTGTGTTCACTGTAAAGGAAAATGGATTTGCCTTTTTGGGTATTGCTTCATCAAAGGAGACCTAAAGAGAAAATTGAATTGAAAGTATAGAAGTAATGATTATTTGTTAATTACAATATTTGAATGACGCAAACAAGATTTTCTGACACATTTAGTACGCAGGATATGAAAGGAAAGGAAAGAAAAGGAAAATGAAAAAGAAAAGAGACAGGAAAAAGAAAAAATATTATGTTTAATATGTGATGAAAAATAACGAAAAAAAAAGAAAATAATGTATTTAGTATGTAATTTTTAAAGGAAAGAAAAGAAAATATCTAGAATTGAATGACTAAAATGTAATTTTCTAAAAATTGGTTTTTTATAAAAAAAAGCCCTAATTAGCTTCAACCCCATTCATACCATTCGACGGCTTCTGTGGACTCCTCTTCCCTTCCCTTTGACAACTCCAGCACCTTGGACGGCTTTGCCGACAAAACTTACAGTGGCTTCAAGGGCAAACCTGACAGCAACTTTGAAATTTCGAAAGCTTCCACATTTTTCCCTTTTCAGGTTTGTCGTCCTTCATACCCTTCGACGCCCATCGTAGGTTTGCTCTTTGATGTGTGGTTGATGGCAATTTATCAACTGTGAACACCTGTTCAAACTTAAGAGCAAATGATTCTACTAGCATTGGAATGTTTAGGGTCCATTTGGTTTGTAAATTTTTTTGTTAATTTTTAATCTTCATTTATTGAAATACATTTCTTGAACACACTAAAAATATCTTTTTGGTGCTTTTAGATTTGGGGCTATTTTAACAAATATTTTCAAAAAAAACTTTTACATTAAATTCAACCAAATACATTTTCAAACTTATTTTTTATTTTAAATGAAAAAAAAATAAGAAATACACAAACCAAATATGCCCTTATTATTTAGCTACCTTTTTGAAATATACCTAAACCCAAAAGCAAAATCTTGCATCACACTATAATTCTATTATTTTTCACCAAGGACAAAAAAAGGGGACTGAGAATGAAGGTACAAGGCAAATGTCAAAGAAAACATTTTTCTTCTGGATGAAAAATCGGCTTTCCTTCCAATTTGTGATGGAAACCATTCGTATGACCACAATGGAAAAGGTAGGGGTGGGAATCCATTCATCTTTTCTGGCATCACTATGGCGTGCCTCTACCAAACGCAAGAATGTTGGAAAAAGTGGCGCGAAATTCCACTGAAGTCTTCTGAGAAACTTTACCAAACAGACTCTTCATGTTAGTTTTTGGAATATTCATATTCCATTGACATGTTTATTTTTAGCCAATAGTATATTTTATATCCTAACATTTACATCGATTTTTACTTATGCTCATACCATTTATTTTTTGGATAAATATGTCTCCCATGTTTTTTTGTCAAATATGCCTTTTTTTGAAGCTGTCAAATATACTAACAAAAAATACTGATTGAACAGTCCATGTAACATATATCATTCTTTATGTCATCTGTCACGTGGATTCATAACTTAAAATTACAAAAAACCCTTAATAATAATTAAAAAAATGTTTTTCTATTGCGGCTCACTCTTTATCCGTTATACACCCTTTCTCATCTTCCTTTCATCGTCTTACTTAAGCTCTCTTTCTCTCTTCCCTTCATAGCTTCTATCTCCTTTTGACTGTCTCATTTTCTCTTCCTCGTCTCTCCCTTGTCTCTCTCTCTCTCTCCTTTTCCCTGCTCCTCAATACACAAAACAATGTGTGAGTTCATTAGAGAGCCAAAAACAAAGGAAGTGAAAAATATTAAGCAAATCGATATAAACACTAGAGGTATAAGTGAGAATCAATATAAATGTTAGAGACATTAAATATATTTTATTTGTGATCATCTTTATTTATTTATTAATTATAGTATTATTATTTTTTTTGGGTTCAATTTGCACGTTGATGACATGCATAAAGGGAAGATTAATTCTCTACCAAACTTTATTTTATTAAAATGTTTACATAATTAATGAAAACAACAGCGTACAAGGCAGTCAATATGTTCTATAATATATTTGAAAGAAAATAAACACAAAAATAATCAAACATAGATATATAAATAAAAAAATTAAGAAATTGAACAAATAAACATACATACATGTATATACATATATATATATATATATATATATATGCATGCATGTATTTAAAGCTCCTAATTCACTGCAAGATATGAATGGGATTGTTGCACCAGCATCTGCATCGAAAAACAAAAGCAAATTGAATTACCAAAATTCAAATTTTTATACTTTTATCGTTGAAAATAATTAATTAAAATTTTCCCTGGCCCGAAATACAAAATCTCAGCCAGAATTTCAGCCCTCTCCCTTCCTCTATTCTGTCTCTCTCTCATTCTCGATCTGTTATTTTTTAGTTGATTCTCTATTTTTCTTATTAGCCTAAACTTTGTTTAGATCCATAATTTAATTAATTTTAAAATTTTCAATTAGGCTCTTTATTAAGATTGTTTGAAGATATATATTTCAACAAATAAAAAAAAATATGAATGTCAAACAGAAATAAAATTGAAAACTCTTTTAATAATTATATATTCAAAAGTAATTTTAATAAATAATATCAAAATAGTATTAATTTTTTCAAAATTATTTATATATACAAACTCACTTTTAATGAAACCATTTTTTTACGCGTGACAGTAAATATGCGAGCATATAGTGAATGAGAGGTCATGCGTTATATTAAAGATGAATTGGAATGGGTGGTAGATATAGAATTAATTAAGATGATCGTGCACGGCGACAAGCATTGAAGTAGTGCGACATCAATGTCTCATCCATTTCTTCTCCTCCGAATTATTGCCAGATGTCCCACCATTAATGGTATAAAATTTTGTAACGTACTGTTGCACGCAAACCCAATAAAAAATTTGACAGGGGACTCTTTTCTATGCTTGAAAAATATAAGAAACTCCTACTTTAATGTAGACTATTGAATACGTCATATTTAATGGTCTATATTTTTATTGTATTTTTTTAAAATTTTACTGATAATTCGATTTTAGTCAACAATCATCAAATTAATTAACGTTCAATATAATTTTAAAAACTAAAAAAATAGAAAACAGAAGGAAAACATGGATTGTTAGATGCATATTCAACGGTCTACATTAGAATAGGAATCTCTTATGTTTTTTAATTGTAGAAAGGAATCCCCTTATGAATTTTTGACGGACAACAATCCATCCTAGGTTTACGGGGAATATTAGAGTCCCACGTCTCGCAGTCCAAAGTTCAAACCGGATAAAGACCATTGGCGTCACCGAGTCAGCCGGTTTCCTGAAGCTACAAAAACCAAGTCCACTCCTGTATTATAGAGTCCACATGTCACCAATGCTGACGCAATAAATAGTGGGTACCCACCAATGAAAACAAAGTAAAAAAAAAGGGGGGGGGCAATGCAGACTTTTTAACCACCATATTATTCTCACTACAAAGAAGACGCATGATAGCTATAGCCAAATCAATCGGAAAGTAATGAATTTTAGTGAGAAAATTGTTATTGCTACTGAATAGCTACTGAAATTTTTCAGTAGCAAAATCAACAGTCACTAACTATTTTCTTGTTGATTTCCTACTGAAATATATTAGCTAGCTACTGAATTCTTCATACGAATTTGCAATCAAAAAATGTCATCCTGATCTCTACATGTATGGTTACAAAACACACAATTCATTGTTCAGATCATCATTATTGTACACGTATTAACCTACTAGTTGGTATACTTAAAATATTATAATTAAAAAATAACCAAAATATAAATTTAAAATATTATTTAAAAAAATTATGGATATGAGTGGCTCAAGGCCACTCTCAAGAGACACTTTCTTGAGAGTGATCTCAAGAGAAATTAAAAAAATATATTTTAAAGGAATTTATTATATTTATATATTTAAATTTTAACTTTTATATAGATTTTTTAATTATGAAAAGAAAAAATAAATTAATTTACATTATATATTTATAATTTTAGTTTAAAGATGCTCAAAAAATGATTTAAACTTGTTATTGAAAAAAATTATGAATTTACCAATTTTGATATAGATAAATTGTTTATTTTTATTAAAAAATAATGAATTTACAAATTTTTTAGATGAAATATTTTAATTGGCTCCATCTTCTTTCATATGTCTTCTTCCATATTTTTACATCTTTCTCCACCAGATAAGAATGAGATAGGAATGCTTCAGAAGAGGAAAAATGAATTAATGAGTCCAAATAAATTAGTAGTTCAGCTTCTTGACACATAAAAATTCATTCCTATTCACACATAAGAATGTAAATAGATCATATGGTAATAGAGAAAAAAGAAGCGAATAAACTGACAAGTATATTGAGAAAAATGATTTTTGATAAAAAATATACAATTGTTCACCTTGACAGAATAGAAACTGATGTATACTATAAATAAAATCAGAAAAATTGTCGAGAAGAATAATGTGAAATATAAGAAACAAATTATATCTTTGTATCTCTGAATATATCTGAGAAAACAAAAAAAGAGGAAGATGAATAACAGAAGTTGAATGAGAGAGATTATAAAATAAAAAAGAATATGAATGAGAGAGATTATAAAAAAAAAGAGTCTACATACCTGAGAAATGAACCAGACAAGACGAACAGAAAAGACGTAGATGAATGAGAGAGAACAAAAAAATTAATCATGAGAATACAAAAGAGAATTGTTATATAAAAGAATTAGGGGGAATATTTTAAAACTACGTTTAAAATTTTTATATTCGTGCGCACCTAAAATAACATTCGCACCTAGCACTGTGTTATTTGTGTTATTTTTTTTATAGCTAGAAACATTCGAAATAAATGTCTCATTAATAAATTTATTCAACTTTATATAGTATATTATAATATTTTTACATTATTTTAATTATAAAAAATATAATTGAATAATTTATTATTTTAATATAAAATTAGCTTTAATATTTCTGGAAATAAAGTTTTATATATTTTATATTATTTATATATTAATGTATAAGTTATATATATATTGAGAAAAATAATTATATATACGAATTGTGTTAAATATTCAAATATATTTATAAATTAGCATAACTAAAAGATAAATTGTATTAAATAAATTGTTTATTAGTGAAAATATATTACAATAATAAAAATTAAATTAAAAAATTTATATAATACATATTTCTACTCTTCATCATCATTTTCTTCATCTCCAATACTGTCGTTGTTTCGAATATTGTTGGTTGCTAGAATATCAAATAGAATAAAAAAAATTGTAAACATTGTTTAAAGATGCTACATCTAATCGATACACGTCTATATTTTCTTGATTACTTAAACTGACATAAAATAAGTGTTGAGGTGGATGGGGAGGAGGACAAAATCCTTGCATTGCATTGAGTCTAGTCTTTATTATAGTGATTTGACTACTTAGTTTCCTGACCTGTTCTTTGTTTCTTTTTAATTCTTCCTCATAAGATTTATTCAGACAGTGAACAAATGTATCTTTTAAAACTTGTTGAAATTTTTCGGAGCAAGTCTAATCAAGTTGCAATTAGCCTTCTTGTATATGAAATCCAGAGATTTTAGTACCAACTATTTTGAATGTCTCAACTCTTAAACCATATATGTGCCCTTTTTTTTCTCTTGCTGCTTTCATCCATAAATCAATATTCGATAATTGCTATTCAGAGCTACCTGAAGATTGATGCAGTCTTTGATATTTCACCTCTAAGAAAAATAAAATTATATAATTAGATTGTATTATAAAATATATATTATATACAATTATACATAAAATAACACTTACAAATGTTGCCTCGAATCTTTTATCAACCCATCTTTGATGAGTCATATTTTGATGAGTTTAAAGAAATAATTCAAATGCAGTAGGTTCTCTTCCCAATTCCTTTATCTAAGGTTTGAGATATATATATATATATATATATAAGCATGAAATATAATGATAAAATAGCAAATAAATATAATAAAAAATTAAATTAATTACCAGTCTTCTCTTATGCTCTGCTATTGAAATAGAACCTCTAGTGTGGAGAGATGAGCCAAATCTACTAGAGTCGGAAGATCTATTATTTTTCTTTTGCTCGCTAACTTGTTTGAAATGTGATCTTTCCCATTTATCACACAATTGATTCCAAACAAATTCTTCAATCCATGCTGATTTTTTATTTTTCTTATACGTTTGATATATCATATCTTTTAAGCGATTTGACGCATAATATTTCCAATTACTTGAATAGAGCCTTCATGTTGTGGTGACCAAACATAATATTTCTAACAAATAAGATTTATAATTTATAATAGATGATGATGTAGGGTAAAATATTTTAATAGATAAAGATAATGAAACTATATTTGAAATTCTAGCCACCAAAAGTTTTGCAGTGATTCAGGTACATCCCTCCAGCATGTGTATGGTCCATCAAGTGTTGATTTAATGATGGACACAATTTGATCTCGAATCTTATTATGGTTTGGAGAAAACCTAAATCATTTATAAACTTAAAATATATTTAGGAGATTTAAAAATATGTAATATGTCCAATTTTTAAATAGAATACTAAGTACAATTGATAAGAAAAAGAAATTACTCTGTTCCATCTGGACTAATGATGTCCTTTCTGATTATGTTGCTATCGTTGTGTGCACTGTGGGTTGTGACCTCTATTAGTATTGGCGAGAATCCAGGGGTTAGAACTAGATCAGGTGCTAGATTGGTTGGGCTTAAAGGTAGAAAGGAAGTTTGAGAATGTGAAGAAATAGATGGGTTATGATATTCCTGTAACGTCATTGGTGAGTTAATTGAGACTTGAAAAGAAGTATATGGCATAATAGATATATCATTGCGGCCGTAAAATTGCGACATTGTGGTGGTCTAGTTGGAGTGTAACTAGTATGAGGAATGGGTGGTACGTTACCTCGAAATTGCCATGGTGTGGGTAGATGAAAGTTATGAGGAGGATTTGAAGGGCCGAAAAAAGAAGAAAGGTAAGAAAATGGTGGTCATGATGTTGCTGTGACATTTTCAGTGTTGGTGTTAGAAGAAGAAGAATGATTCCCAAGTTGAATATTACTATATGTTCTTGATATTTGTCTATTGGACAAATTTTCTTGCTCTTGCACTCTATCACTTGACATGTTGGAAAAAGTGTAAAAGTATTCTAATAACTATATTAAAGATGAGGAAACTCAAATGCGATCAAAATGACAAACGTGAGTTGAGAGGAAATTGGAAGTGAAGAGAAGAGTAATTATTATAGGCAAAAAAAAGTTAATAAATAAATGATGTGACGTTAGATATCATGTCACGCGTTAAAGATATAGGCTAAAATATTTATGAGTATCTGTTATACTCTTTTCAATAAGTACGATGAGATTCACCGTACTAATTTAAAAAGAAAGAGACATTAATAGACTTTAAAATAAAAAAAGATATAGATAACTATTAAAAATAAAATATTTATGGGTATCTATTATATTCTTCTCAATAAGTACAATGAGATCAACCATACTATTTAAAAAAAAAAGATGACTTTAAATTAAAAAAAGGACAACTATTAAATATAATTATTTGATGTTAGACATTTGTCAATTATATTTTATATCAACAACAAAAAATTATTAAAAATTTATTTTATTAATAGATTTTTTTTTGTATAACATAGTTAAATAATTAAATTTATATATTTAATATCTAAATAGTTGTTATAAAAATATATTAAGAGATAACATATATGACAAATAATAAAATAATATAATTAAATAAATTATGAGAAATAAAATATAAAAAATATAATAAGAGATAATATATATGACAAATAATAAAATAATATAATTAAATAAGTTATAAAAAATAAAATATTAGAATATATGTGAATATTATTATAATCATTAAATAAAAATTACAACTAACAATAACAAAATTTATGTGAAAGATAAAATATCTTTTCAATCTCACATGCCACTACAAGACACACTACACATCCTTTAAAAGTCGTCAACCTACACACTACCCTCACAAATTTCACTCTTTCACTCCTCATATTTTCAAGCTTCATACTTTCTTATCACTCTGTTACTCCTAAGCTGCGTACTTTCTTACATTCAAAGGCTTTCTCTCTCTTTTCAAACAAACATGAGTGATACATTTGCAGGTCCAATTAATCCCAGTTTGCTATTCATGTAAGAAAATCAATTTCTGCTGTAGTGGGGAGAAGTGATAGAGTAAGTATTATTTATTTAAATTACGAATATTATAATTTTTTGATTATCTTTTTTACTATAATTTTTCATGTTATTAGAACAATCGTATATTGATGATTAAAAAATGAACCAATGACTGATTTCTTTGGCATCCACCTTACACTATAGTGCCATTTCTCGTACAAGCTAGATTTTGTGGAACTTCTATACTAGGCAATTTTGAATTCAGTCATGGTTTAATTTCTGCATTTGTAGAAAGATGTCGTCCGGAGACGCATACATTTCACTTGACTTTAGGTGAAATGGCAATAACATTAGAAGATGTAAGAATGTTATTGGGGCTTCCATGTGTAGGAAAACCAGTATGCGGCAATTCACTGATATCAAACTTAGAAGATTTATGTACTAAAGCTTTTGGAATTAAACTATCTGAACCAGAGATAAATAGACAAAGACTATCGCTTAAGTGGCTGGCAGATACATTTGGCAAGCTGCCTAAAGAGGCAAACCAAACCACACTAGCATGGCATGTTAGAGCATGGATCTTACAGTGACTAGGTGGATACTTGATGCTAGATAAATCTGGCAGTTATGTCAACTTGAAGTATCTCCCTTTTATCATTAATTTCCATGATTGTGGACAAATGTCATAAGGCTCAGCAGTATTAGCATTTTTGTATAGAGAGCTTTGCACCACAATCGTACCACATACCAAACAAATTGCTGGATGCATTGCCCTATTACACATGTGGATATGGTCAATATTTCCTTTTATAGCAGGAGGCATTGTGTTACAACCAAATCCTCCACCTTTCGAATATTTACTATGACCACCTTTGGGTTACAAGTATATTTTTTTTACTAATATATTTTTGTTTGGTAATGTATATTTATTTAATTACTAATTTATTTATATTTATGTAGGTGTAAGGGGACTTACCTGCCTCAAATATCCCAAGAAATTATGCTTTGTGACTACAGAGAGATATTATATTTGATGACAAATGAGACTGAGGTATATATGTAATAAATTACTAATATGATTATTCTAACATACTAACGTTGTGTCAAAATTTTATAGATTCGATGGACCCCCTATGCATATGAGGATGTCTCACAATATTGTCACAATGGGATAGAAGTGGGTCGAGCTGCATTACCAATGTTTTGTTTCCACATTTGCGAAGCCCAATATCGTGACTGCTTTCTACACCAATTTGCACGAGTGCAAGGAATCCCTAGAAACCCCTCTGGCGGGAAAGAAGCTTGAGAATGAATGCATCAGATGAAAACCTTGCGCAACAGAGATTGGTCAAAAATTTTCGAATTGGGCATCATTAGATGGAATAATTGGTAAGAAGAAGCAATAGACACTGATTTCGCAATCGAAAGCTTGGGACCAATGTCTCTTTATATGCAGTGGTAATTTAACCATACTCATTGGTTCATTGGTCAAGATTCAAGAGTGATAAATTATATAATAAAACATAAATTTTCATCCATTTGAGTTATCTGAAATTCATATTTGTTTATAATTAGTAATTATACTTTTTTCAACTTTTATTCAGGCCCGTTTAGCGCTCAAGTGAAGGAAAGAATGACTCTCTAGCAGCCCGATAGCCTTTAGTGCAGACAATGAAAAAAGGTTTACAAAACATACAATCCGTTGCACATACTAGAAAGTTGAGATGTCTCTCTAGACAAGCTTGTGGTGATGAAGTTGGTGTCAATAATGCTGCTAGCAGTAATAGTGGTGCTGGTACCAACCAAAGAAGAAGAAGGAGAACGAGACCCCTGACAGAGGCATTAGAAGAAATAGAGGGAGTAAGAGAAGAAAATGAATAAAAATATATTTATTGTGTAATTAAATGTGTGTTTAAATGTATTTTGAATTATATCAAACATTTTTGTTGTGATTAATGGTTATATTAAGAAATAAGAAATAATTTTAAAACTAAAAAAAATTAAGAAATAAAATGAAAAATTTTATGTTGCCTCATGGGTAACCAGTCCCTTCACCGAAGTGTAGGGAGTGCAAGTTACCTCACGGAGACCTGCAATCCCTACACTTCGGTGCAAGGACCTCACAAGAATGCAGGTCCCGTGAGGCCAATTGGCCCCCACTTTTTATATTTTTTTTTATTTCTATTTTTTAAAATTATTCCTTTAAATTTTTTGTTTATATTAATTTGGGATGAATTTTTTAATTTATTTGTTTTAGTTTTCAACAATGTTTTTTTTTTAATCTAATTTTTTACTTTTTATTTTTTATGTGTATAATATTTTATTTTATCTTTAACATATAATTTTTAATTATTAATTTCCTTTTAAAAATATTAATTTATGCATATATAAAATGTACTAATAGAGAGTGAAGGATTACTGATTGAAAAATAATTACACATATATCTTATATACTGACACACACTTTTTTACAAGCACACACTTTCGTAAATGAAAGTTTCTTTTTTCTTATGATGTGAAATGAGAGTGTAGTGGTGGCAGGGTACATGCCTCATGTAGTCATGTGAAATGAGCGTCTGTTTTTATTTGCAATGAAAGTGCAGTGGGTAGATAATCACACGCCATCTCCATCTTTTTTACTTATAAGAGTGCAAATATTTCTCACAATCACATGCTATCTCCATCTTTTTTCTTTATGATAAAAATGTGTGTTTAAATGTATTTTGAATTATGTTATATGTCAAATTTATGGTTGTATTATTTTTAATATGTGGCAATACCTCTTTTATGAAGAAAAAATTGAATAAATTAAAAAAAATTCAAAAAAATAACAAGCAGAATAATAAAATAAAATTTTAAAAAAATAAAATTTTTTTTTAAAAATAATAAATAAGAAAAATAAAAATTTTTAAAAAAGAAAATAATTTAAAAACTTAAAAACATAATGAAACTGGTAGATGAAAACTAGTATACAATTGAGCATACTTAGCAGCACCAAAGGTCTTTACTGGTAAGAAGTGTGCCACTTTTGTCAAACGATCTACTATTACCCACACAGAATCATATCCCTTATGAGAACGAGGTAGCCCCACAACAAAGTCCATTATAATACTTTCCCATTTCCATTCTGGAATTTTCATTTGCTGAAGTAATCCAGGAATTCTACTATGTTCTGCCTTAACTTGTGGACTGGTTAAGCAATGAGAAACATAATCAACAACGTCCCTCTTCATCCCGTCCCACCAGTATAATGACTTTAAATCCTGATACATCTTATTAATACCAGGGTGTACAGTATACGTTGTTTGGTGTGCCTCTTCCATGATTCGTCTCCGTAAGTATCCTACATTTGGTACACATAACCGTCCTTTGAATCAAATTACTCCATATTAATCAAGAGAAAATCCCTTATCTTTACCCTCGCTTATTTTATCTTTTAATTTACAAAGCATTGGGTCTTACTTTTGAGCTAATTTCACATCCTCAACTAAAAATGATTGGGCTGGAATATATGCTAAGAATGTGCCCGATTCTGGAATTTCAAACCACACTCCACTAGCTTCCAGCTCGTGTAACTCATGAATCAATGGCCTTCTATACGAGGTAATATGTGCCAAACTTCCTATAAACTTGTGACTTAAAGCATCTGTAACAACATTAGCCTTCCTAGGATGATAAAGAATTGTACAATCATAATCTTTAAGAAGTTCCATCCATCTTCTCTGTCTCAAATTCAAATCCTTCTGGTGGAAAATGTACTTCAGACTTTTATGATCTGTGTACACCTCACAAGTTTCACCATAAAGGTAATGGCGCCAGATTTTTAAAGCAAACATGACAGCTGCCATTTCTAAATCATGAGTAGGATAATTTTGTTCATACCTTTTAAGCTGTCTGGATGCATAAGCTATTACTTTACTGTGCTACATCAAAACACACCTTGACCCCATTCGGGAAGCATCACAATATACAATAAAACCACTGGAACCCGAAGGTAAAGCAAGTACTGGAGCTGATGTTAAGCATTCCTTAAGCTTAGTGAAACTCTTCTCACAAGTCTTAGTCCAATCAAACTGAAAATTTTTCTGAGTTAATTTTGTAAGAGGGACAGCCAACTAACCCCAAGAAGCTCTGAATTTCTATCACTGTAGTGGGTTGAGGCCATTTTTGTATTGCTTCAATTTTGCTGGGATCAACATGGATCCCTTCCTTTGAGACTACATGCCCCAAAAAAGCTACTTGTTCTAGCTAAAATTCACACTTTGAGAATTTAGTATAAAGTTGGTGCTTCCTCAAAGTTTGTAGCACCATTCTTAAATGTTGTTCATGCTCTTCAGGATTTTTCTAATATACCAGAATATCATCAACAAAAACAATGACGAACTTATCCAAAAATGGTTTAAAAACTTGATTCATAAGATCCATAAAGGCTGCTGGAGCATTTGTTAACCTAAATGACATTACCAAGAATTCATAATGCCCATAACGCGTATGAAATGTTGTCTTAGGTACATCTTCAGTTTTGATTTTTAATTCGTGATACCCCGACCTCAAATTGATCTTAGAAAAGCACTGAGCTCCTTGTAATTAGTCAAATAAATCATCAATCATGGGGAGGGGATATTTATTTCATATTGTCACCTTGTTTAGTTACCAGTAATTAATACATAATCTTAAGGATCCATCCTTCTTCCTTACAAACAATATTGGTGCACCCCAAGGTGAAGAACTGGGAAGAATGAAACCTTTATCTAAGAGGTCCTGCAACTGTTCCTTAAGCTCTCTAAGTTCTGCAGGGGCCATGCAATAGGGAGGTGCAGAAATAGGTTGAACGCCTGTGATTACCTCAATATTAAATTCTATCTCACGATCAGGAGGTAACCCAGGTAATTCTTCAGGAAAAACATCCAGATACTTTCTTACAACCGATACATGATCAAGATTCACCATATCTTTTTCAATGTTCCTAACAAAGGCCAAGAAACTTGGACATCCTTTTCTTAACATACGCCTAGCTCGGATGGAGATAATGTTATTAAGTACATCACTTTTGTCCCCTTGATGAGAAAAGGTAGGTTCACCTGGAATATTAAACTTCACTACCTTGTTATAGCAATCAAGAGTTACGTGATATGAAGCCAACCATTCCATTCCAAGAATAACATTAAAGTCTATCATATTTAATAGCATTAAATTTACCTCAGTGCTCTTCCCACCCACTAAGACATAGCAATCATAATAACCCGAATCTACTACTAAAGTCTCACCCATAAGAGTAGTGACAAGAAAAGGTCTATCAATTTTAACAGGATCTTGAATAAATTGTTTTGCAAAAATTGGAGACACAGATGAATGGGTAGATCCTGGGTCAAATAATATACGAGCATCAAATAAGCATACTGGAAGAATACCTGTTACGATTGAGTTCAAAGCTTGTGCATCTTGGCATGTGAGAGCATATACTTTGGCCTGGTCGCGCCCAACTGCAGGTTAACTTCATCCTCCTTGTCCTTTACCCTCTCCTCTCCCTAAGCCACTCCGTCCAGCAAAGGAGGAAGGAGCCTTGTTAACTAAAGCTGCCATCTATTACACTGAGATAAATATGTAGATGCCTGCTTTGAGACATATACTTGCTGAGGACAATCTCTTTTTATATGACCCACTTGCCCACAATGGAAATAAATTGGGCTTGCTCCATAACATACACCAGTATGAAATCACCCACACTCTGAACATTTAGGCTTGTCTCGTCCCTGCTAAGATGACACCTAGCCAACTGATGAAGAACCTCCTTTATAATCTGATCTAGGCTTAGAAGCATTACCTGAAAATACTGCCAGAAGGGACAATACTATAGGAGCGGATTGACCCCTACCTTGAGGCCTAGAAGTCCCTGACAATCCACCATGCCCTAAGGATCTCCCTTTTGTTTTCTCATTTTCTCTTCCTCATGAAGTCGTCACTCTTATCTTTCTCATTCATTTCAGTTGTTCTGGCTGCATCTACCGCAGCCATATACGAAGGATATAGTTCTATATGCATACTCATAAACTGACGTAGTTGAAGATAAAGGCCAAGAATAAATTGACGAATCTTATTCATCAGGGATCATATAAGGTGTATACCTAGAAAGTCGTGTAAACTTTATATCATATTCATCAACCATCATTGAACCCTGTTTAAATTATTTAAATTCTTTAGCCCTTGCAGTTCTCAAACTTCTTGGCATAAATCTTTCAACAAAAACTCGATAAAACTCATCAAAACTAACTGAAGGCGCATCCGGAGTTCGATTACTCTGCCAAGCAATCCACCATTCATGAGACCTTCCTTGAAACTGATAGGTAGCATAATCCACCCATAATCGAGGATTACATTTCAAAGTCTTACATGTCTTCTCTATTCCATCAAGGAATCATTGTGGATCCTCATTTGGGTCTTCTCCGGTAAAGACAGGGGGTTTTAGCTTCAGAAAATCTAACAAAGATATATCCCTTACTACCTCATCCTTAACAGGAAGAGATAGGGGAATTACTGGACATGCAGAAAGAATTGCAGTAGGAGTAGGAGCAACAGTGGCATTTGTAGCAACTACCAATCTCTCTAACAGTGTGGTCAGATTAACTAAACTTCCTTGTAATGCTGTCTAACCCTCTAACAAGGCGGTCAAACTAGTTAATAAAGTAGCTGGATTGATTTATGGTTGTGACCCATGTCCTCGAGGCGAGCCTTGTTCATCGTGCCTTTGCTCACTCTTACCATGTTCCTCCTGATCTTGATCATGGGCAAGAAAGGCCGATCACGACGAGGCTCCTTCAAAACCTGTACGCTCCACTGCCTCTCAAGATCCTTCGGGTTGCATCAAGATCTATCAACAACACCACACAATTTAGTCCCAAAAGAGATCAATATTAACTACAAAAAAAAAGGCATAAAAAAGAATAATATAACAACACCTATAGGACCTTTAACTGACCTTTACCCCTATGGTCATGCCACGGTTCACAATGATAGAGGGATGCCCAGTCAAGGTTACCTTGCTCTATGATCCATAAGAGACCTAAGAACTTCTCTGATACCATTTTTTGTCACATCCCAAAAATGTGACCGGCACGATAGTGAATTTCCTTCCCATCATGAACCGAAAAGGCACAATAATAAGATAAATTTTTAACACCATACATTTCTAATTATATGTTTACGTTAGTTCAAGTCCTAAAACTAAGTTCTCATTATTTCAACATGCATAAATATTTTGTAATATTTTCAAATTAAAACATTGACAAGGTTTTAGTTTTCTTACAACAAAACCATAAGCGGTATAGTACAGCGTTATATTTCACATAGCTCACAGAGCAACTCCTAAAGTTTACAAAACAAATAAGGTATAAAGGCCAACCCAAAATACAAGGGAAATGGAAGAGATAGACTCGCTACTGTCCTGGAGAGTCCCTTGCGTCAGTTACAGACTCTGAAGGTTTTTTAAAAAAATAAAAGGATGAGTAATGGAATACTCTGTGAATGGATAAGATTATCTATTACAAATAAATTTATCATTTAATACCATAAGGATATCGATGAATTATTACTCACATCAATTACGAATGATAAACATAGTGTAAAGCATACAGTGCATAGTATAAATCTCATACCAACCGAGTCATCTACAGTACCAGTGGATCATTGCCCGCGGCCTCCTGGCCGCATCCGCCCTTATTTCTCTATAAAATGGGTATCTCCAACCTTATAGCTCCTCTAACTTCTCCCATGGTGTGCACCACCATGAAAACATCATAATAATGCTCAATTATCTCATAAGTATTCACACAACTTTAATAAAACAACAATAGTATTAACATCAACCTTAACTGTTATATGAGAGTTTCTATTTAATTGAACGAAAGCTTTGAGATCCACAATGCTTTACATATTATAGTTATACAAATACAAGGAATGTAAGTCTCTTAACATGAATGCACAGCACACTTCTTAGGTTTGTTTCACAAATTTTCTTTATGATACCTGGTGGTAAAGCCTTTAAAAAAAATGTAGATAGGATAATGTTACCGCACTCACCTCGAATCTGGTATTAGCTACCTTAGTTCTTGCAACTAAATTATAGGGGTTCTCGGAAATAACTTCCAAAGATTTCCTAGTATGCAAATAAGATGAAAAAAATAAAGAGCATATTAGAATTGGACTTTCTAGTAAGTAGAACAGAGTATATAGAAAGTATTTGTAGTATCCTAATAAGGAAGTTTTACTACAAAAGTTCTGCAGAATTTCCTTGTGTCATCTAGCTAATAAACAACAGCATATTCTACAGAATTTGTTTTGTTTAACTATCCAAACCGTTAGCCATCTTACAAAATTATTCAGTCAGTATACTGCCCAACATTACTGCTCTAAAGTGCAGAAAATATAATAGTCCAAGACATAGTATGACTATTTCAAAAGTAATTCAACCTAAACTCTCTCTCTTCTTTCTTTGCATCGTTTCTATGGAGAAAGCTTCTAAAAATCTCACAATTCAAGAATTTATAGCATAATAATAATTTATGTTTTACTAAACAGAATTTTTGTATCCTTCTTACCTAGGGTTTATAGCTAAGGAGAAGAAGAAATGAAGGAAATGAAGATGAATTTCAAGTAACTCAAAACTTGCTTACCTTGTGTTTTCTACTAAGATTAGAAGGAGCCTAAGTGAATCTTTAGTTACCAGAAGGAAAGAAACATCCAGCATGGACAAAGAAATGGAGACCAGAAGAAAAATGGGAAAGAAAATGATCAATATAAGTGATTTTTTGCGACCTGGTGCCGAGGGCGCCACGTTCAAAGCTTAGACAAAGAGTTTGGGGGTTGGCACATGAGGCGCCACCTATTTGGTACCAGGCCAAGAGTTAAGGTGTAGGCGCTAACCGTTTGATTTGCTTCTCCATGGATTAATTGGGTCCTAACACAATTATATACAATAATCTGTCCCATATGGCAATAACCCAGTCACAAAATATATTTAAACTGAGCTGTCTTAATCCATCTATGAAAGCATGGTAATCCACACATGAAAATATAATAGTTTCAACAGTTAACATAGTATAATTTTTCATACTTCCATAACTAATTACACCCTGATGGACAAGAATATTACATTTACCCACTGAGGTTGATAAACTCACACTCTCTATGATTATTTTTTTTAGACAAAGTGGTTGAAAGGAAGATTAGTAGCCCTTCGGGATAATACTTCATTTTTGTTTAGTGGACTCATGGATATGGATTTGGTGAGGATTAGGAAATGGTTTGTAATCTAGTTAGTCACCTAGGCTTGCGAGGTTGTATTGTACTATATAATGTATGAATGTTAATTATTTCTAAATATATATGTAAAATATTGATGCGACTTTTCCTGACAAGTATATCGGGTTGCATTAGTAGTATAATGATGAGTGAGTTATCGTACTCTAGAATCAACTACTAACAATTACTAATTTCACTAAATCAAATTATATTTGGACAATTGCAATGGTTGAGTGGATTGAGAATAAATTTAACTAAAAGTAAACTAAATTAAACAAGAAATAACTAGCACATGAAAGATTACACAATAACAAAGCAGGTATAGGGGATTGATTTCACTTGATTCCTAATCCGATTAATTCATAAACAAACCAATCTTTGAGTCATTAGAGAATACTTCAATACACTTGCAAATTCCTTTTAATATTGATTAAGTTCACAAGGATATTTGAATCCAATGTCTTAAAGAAACAAATCTTCCTCACTCAAATAATTAGCTACTATCTTAGTCAAATTAATTGATTCGGACTTTAAACTAAAGAAGTTATAAAAATCATACAATTAAGTTTATTAATGTCTAGACTAACCTGAATTATAGTAGAAATTACAAAGACGTATTTATATCAAGCTATTTCTAGCATTAATACAAACCTTAGATTCATTAAAGATAGTAGCTAAGCATCTAAAAGTAATTAATAACAATAAAGTCTACTCTAATAATTGAAATTGCATTTATATTAAAATATTCAATAACAAAACTTCATAGGAAGTCAATTACATCAATCCCCTAAATCTTAGAAGTTTAGTTACACATGGAGGAAGAAAAGAAAAACATCACAAATCTATAATTAAACATGATACAAGAGGAAGGAGAAAAGAAATAAGCATCAAACTAAGTGAAAGAGGTCTCCCTTCTCCTTCAATGTGCTCTAATAGAGCTCTACATTCTCCTCCCAAAAGATCCCCATAAACTCTTCAGAAATCTAATATATAGGTACTGTCACGTGCAGGTATGAAGCAGGGAGCCTAGGCACCTTATGTGGCGCTTGGGCACCATACTAGAGACACAAGAATTGCCAATGGTTGGCGCCTAAGGCACCACATTTTGAAGTTTGGATAGAGAGATAGAAGGCTAGTGCTTTGGGACACCCTGTGTGGCACTTGAGGCGTCATTCATAAAGGTGAGGCCGAGTGCTTAAGCACTAGTGCCTGAGGCGCCATCCATCGGATTGGCAGTAAATCTTTCTTCCTTTAACTTGCATCAGACATAAATGAAGGCCTACAAGAAAGGACAGCAAAATACATCAAAAAAAGAAGGAAAAAAGGGAATTAAAACAAGGAAACTACAATGCAAGAGTAGAATAAGCTAAAACTAAGGTAAATTGTGCAAAAGGAAAGCAAAATAGGATTAAGGGGAAATAAAAAGCCCTATAAATCTAAGAGAAAATACCCAAAATAAAGGACTTATCAAATATCTTTCATGAAAAATTTATGTTTACATAGTTATGAATATTAAGAATGTTCAAAGAGATTAAGGGTACCACAGAGGTATACCCTAGGTGTTAGATGTATAGGTTACATGTCTCATTTTTGGGATGTGACAATTTCGATTCCTCATATGTCAATTTTCTTGCAAATATTTCTACTGTCAGTGAACCTAACTCTTAGGAACAGGTAAAGAAAAGTGTTGAATGGCAACAAGCAATGAAGTAAGAACTAGAAGCTCTGGAAAACAACAAGACATAGGAAGTAATGGATTTACCAATAAGGTGTAAAGCTATAGGAAGTAGATAGGTGTACAAGATATTAAGAGACGAGTAGATGAGGGCATTGATAGGTATAAAGCAAGGTTGGTAGCAAAGGGCTACCACCAAGTAGAAGGGGTTGATTTTACTGAGTCTTACAATCATCGGTTGCAAAGGCTATCATGGTTTGTGTTTTACTTGTAATGGTCACTGCAAGGGAATGGTCTGTTCACCAGTTCAATATCAATAACGCGTAACTACATGGAACGTTGGAAGAAATTGTGTACATGTATCCTCCCTAAGGATACAAAAAGCCCATGCCTGGACAAGTTTACAAGTTGATTCATTCTCTGTATAGACGAAAACAGGTAGGTATACAATGGAACTTGGAGTTGAGTAGAAAACTATAACAACTAGGATTCACTCAATCTTCTGCAGGGTATTGTCTTTTTGTGAGAAATGATAATGGAAAATATATAGCCTTTTAAGTTTATGTTGATGATTTATTAATAACATGGGACAATGAGGAGAAATAAAAAGGGAGCTACATAAGCTCTTTACTGTCAAGGATCTAAGAGATGCAATATATTTCTTAGGCTTAAAAATAATACAGAAGAAGGAAGGAATATATATATATATAAAGCAAAGAAAGTATATTTTAAATATCTTATATGAGGTAGGTCTTTCAGACTAGAAACCAGTACATATACCCTTACCAGTGGAACTGAAACTTGCAGCCAATCACGAGAACCTTTGACTAATCTAGATAAATTCATAATACTCATTGGAAGGTTACTTTACCTAAATTTCACACAGCCAGATGTGACATATGCGGTACAACAACTAAGCTAGTTTGTAGGGGCCTTCTACTGTGCAACACTGGAATGCAAAAATCCATGTCTTGTATTATCTCAAGGGAAGTCCTTCAAAAGGGTTATATTTTTCTATAAATAAGGACTTACTGCCACTTACTTACTGTAATGAAGGTTGGGCTTCGGGTGTGGATAGCTGTCGTTCGATCACCAATTTTTGCATATTTTTGGAAACGTCATTGATAAGTTGGCGAGCTAAAAAATACAATATTGTCTCGCATGCATCGGCCGAGGTAGAATACAGGAGCATGGCTTCAATGACTTGAGAGATACGATGGTTGACATACTTACTACATGATTTCAACATAGAGTTCACTCCGTCAATTTCCATGAAGTGTGACAACAGTGTGGCTTTGCACATCATGTCCAATCTGGTCTTCCACTAGCATAAAAAACACTTTGAAATATATTGCACGTAGTAAAGGAAAAATATTAGAAGGGGTTGCTTTTGCCACAATATGTTTCATCAAATTCGCAGATACCAAATGTGTTCACAAAAGCGATGTTGAAGCCTCTATTTCTACAACTAATTTCCAAGTTGAGTTTGGGCGATGCACACCAACCTCCAACTTGAGGAGGGGTAATCAAAGCATCGTCATTTTATGTATACGGCTTCGACATCATTTAGGAGTTTTAATTTAAATGCAGCATTTTACTATTTTATTCGTTAGTTACCGTTAGAGGTAGTTAGAGTATGCGTTTAGCAATATAAATACATCCTCACAATAAGAGGATAAATGATCAGCAATATTTTGTATCAGTATTCTTCTTCCATACACGCACAATGAAAGTTTTTCCACAACTCTTGTGAATTTCTATTATACGTTTGTTTAGACTAAGGAGTTGATAGTTGGATGGAGATCTTGCGTGGTGCTACAAATTCGGAACGTTTGTCTTAAAAATTGATTTTGAAAGTTTGTTTTTAAAAACAGAAAAAAAAAACACATTTTACATGTTTTTTTCTGGTAAAAGGAGGAAATTAATTAAAATAAACTAGAGAAAGCAGGAGGTTCCATACTCAACAATACTGACAAAATGAAAATGCTCTCTTTTCTTACTCTGTTCTAGAAATAAGTACATAATAATACCTGTCTTAATACAAAACCCTCTCGTAAATACACAATACTACAACTAACAGAACCAACAAACTGTTATAACAGTCCCTAAGTGTAGTCAAAAGGAATATATAACAAATAACAGTCAAACAAAACTTGAAGACCCAGTCAAACCCGAGACGATAGAAAACAGTGTAAAAAATTGTACTCTTTCACACACATAGGGTTCTGAGGTGGCTGCATATAACCACCAGTTACAGACCAAAGGAAAAAAGAGAAATATAATAAAAAAAGAGCGATCGAATACCATAGAGTCACAGTTCCATACATCCTTAACAATAGGTGTTAGCTACCTAAACTCTTACATGAGCTAAGGGTTATTTTAATTCAATTTTTATTTAGCTTAATCCTCTCAATTAAGTTTTAATTTCTACTTAATACACTTCCTTTTATTTATCATACTACACTTAATTTAGCCTACACGCCTAACTACTATCACAATATACTTATTTTTATTTTGACTATTTAATTTACTTGCCTTCTTGTAGGATTTTCATTTATTTAATTTTTATTCTTTAAATTTCTTTAAAATTTATATTATATAAAGGGAGCTCTTTTCTTTATTTTGACTATTTTTATTTTTCTTTAATTCTATATTACCAATCACTTTTTTTAAGTCACACATTATCTTTACTGAATTAGTCCTTAACTTTTCGTCCCATTTTGTGTAATTTAGTTCATCTCCTACCCAAGTTTTAATTTTTCATTTTAGTCCCTCCCTTATCTGAATCATAATTCATTAAAAATGACAATTATACCGCATAACAATCATGCTTACTACAAAAATCAGGGAAAATAACGTCGGTTTTTTAACATCGGTTTGTATAACCGACGTTAAATGAGGCTTTTTACAAAATCTAGCGTGTGTTCTTAAAACCGACGTTAAATAGATGTATAGCCGACGTTATCTCTTTCTTTCTTTTTAAATAAAAAAGTCACCAAATTAAATATTTCCCTGAAATCTTTTGCCTCTTCACCTCTCTCTGAAAAAAATCAATTTCCCTCCCTGCAAAACCCATTTCCCTCTCCCGAAACCCATCCCTCTCTTAGTCCCACAAGTCACCACCTGAACGGCTCACCCCTCAGCTACGTACGGTGTCCTTGCGACTGCATCTGGTTAGCCATTGCCACCCTGCTCAGCTACGTTTACTGACTGCAAGACCCTTCTCTGACTCAGCCATGGCCATTTCTGCTTACCATGCAATGCGCTTCTCTACTCCCTTCTAGTCATAGAAACTTCATTTCAGAGGTCCTAACCTGTTCTAGGCTCTATCCTTTCTTTATTTTTTTTATTTTTCTATATGATTTTTTGCTTTTTTTAAAGAGGGTTTATCTGTCATGATCTTCTTTTATGTTTGGGGGATTCGAGTTAATTGCTCTGATTTTGTCATTTCATTTTTACATTATCTATAGCCCCTTTTACATGCTTTCAAATTTCTCCCTTATGTTACCGTAAATGAAGGAAAGGGGAAAGAAAAGAAAAGGGGTTTTCTTTTTTATGTTTTCTACTAGTTTCATTTTCAGTAATACAAGTTGGGTTATTACAGTAATACAGGTGTACAATTTGAATGGCTTTCATTGGAGAAGTTTCTGGAAAGGCTGCCACTAAGTTTGGATAGTGTGCTTTTAAGTATTCCAAGTTGGGAATCCAGTAAAAGTGCTCCTACATAACACAATAGTAAATTTCTCTTTGAAACTTACTGTAAATGGGAAAGTGTTTTGTGTTTTCTAGATTTTGGATGTTGTAATGGTGTGTTGTGTTCTATTGGTGTCTAAAGGAGAGTGTTTTGGAAACTAGCTTGTTGATTTGGATGCTTTGGTGTATGGTTTTAGACACAAATGTTGGAGTAGCTTGGTGTGTTGGGTCTTGAGTTTCCTAGTTTTTTTTTCTTTAGACTTTATTTTTGGTTTTTTATTGATATCTATTGCTATTTCTATTTATTTCTAATTTTAACTTTATTTATCTTAAACAAATTTTTATTTTCATAGGCTAGAAAGAGTGGTGATTACTTTCTTTAAATTAAGGTGATGGAGTAAGGAAGTAAACTCCATAGTACATCCACTCATATTACTTTTTATTGCCTAGTCTGTTGAGTATTTTCTCTATTTAATACAATCTCCTTCTAATAGAATGCACACCACACTATGTTTGCCTTATTTCACAGAGTAATTAATTCTTGTTTATAATGAAGTCACGTGTCCACACAAGGGCTTCCTCACTGTTTTCTGTACTACAGCTAGCAGTGTATTGTCATATATTTACTGAGTTGTTGATGTGACTATATGGTGTTGCTTTTGAGATCACTTTAATAGTTTATCTTAGAATAAGTTATCTTCCAAGGGAAATTACAGTTGCGTAAAGACAAAGAGACATTGAATTTGTTTAACAAGGAAATTGAAATTTTCTCTAATGTTTGAAGCCAATAGTTCATATTGGTTTAACCCTATAATTGGCTGGGTGATTTTCTTCGATAAACTTAATTCCTTCCTTATATATATAAACTTAATTTGTTTTTTGCTATCTAAAATTAAGGCACATATCACCAAGACACACTCTAGGACTTACAAACTATATATCAAACCCATGTTCATCCAGTTTTAAGAAAATTGGAGGCACTCTTCAAATCATGAATCTCATCATTTTCATTATTTAGTTATGTTCTAATAGAGAGCTTTCATATAGGCACATCCGTAATCATAAAACCAAAGTTATAAGAAATATAAACTACATTTTCAATATAAGAATATAAATGCAAGTTGAAAGTAAACAATTTCAGAGAGAAATTGAATGATTTGCTTTAAAATAATGAAGAATTACATGTGGGGGCACTGATAAATAGTAACTCTATATTTATAGGAAGCAAAAGGGTAGGTGAGGAGTCCTTGAGCCTTAGTTCTAATTTGGCTATTAAATGATTTGACATTATTAATTCATCTAAGACTTGCTTCAACTGCATTTTCGGTGCTTAAATAGTGTGTCACGGATGAAGTTAAAGGAATGATTAAAAACTAATTTTTTTAGTACTAAATAGCCATAACTAAATTTCTACATATAAATACGCATTTGCCTATATATTAGGTTTAAATTAGGGCCTTGTGATTGTAGTTTGCACTTCATAACTGTGTTGTTTGATAACAGTGTTAGAAGTTAAAGGAATGAAAATTCAAGCTTGTTGTTTGTGAACTATGTTCTCTTCTTTGGTTGCTTTGGTCTTATGGATTCTTCTAGAATATTTTCTCATGATTAAAAATATGATCTTAACATTAGCTGTAGCATAGTATTCTCTTGATCCTTTATGCATTTTGGATATCCAAGTGAATCAGAGTAGAGCCTTTTTCTTTTTTAGCAATAATGAGCATGACTTAATTCTAAGCAGGTTCTTGAATATTGTGGTGAATAAGTCAGACGAATCATTGCAGATCTTAGGGAGGAATGCTATAAGAAAGGAGGCAAAGACTGCTACATGAGTTCCCACCCCCCCAAACACACACACAAAAAAACAATTCTATGTATTTGACCTCCATATCAATATAACTCTTATTAAGTGTAGAATTGACCAATTTTTTTCCCTTTTTTATTTTCACTTGTTGGGACTCTGCCTTTTTTTTATTATTATTTATAAGTTTGGGATGACCGAAAACAGGGGAAAAAAATCTCTATTCCTAGTTAAAGTTTTTGGGTTAGCTTGATTATTCATCATTTATTGCACTAAACTGTCATGGTTTTTTGTTTTTCCAGCTTTTTAAGATAAGGAAGAAGTGGTGGTAGATGCCACTAATAAAGGAAATATAGCCGGACTTATCAACCATTATGTAAGTCAATCTACCTTGAATTGGTTGGATATATAATTCTAGAATTTTGCTGGTCTATGGTTCTTTCCCCTCTTCAATCTGTTGTTACATGATGAAGTCTGATAAGATAACATTTTAATTAACTGGATTAATAAAATAAATAAAAAGAAGGATTTAAATATTAGAGGAGTTATAGTTAGTAGTGTGTGATTGTGTAGCCAATCCAACTAGATCACAAGCCAATCCAACATTCATAAAGGACTTACACTTTGTAATGTGACTGTGTAGCTATGTTCTACTTTGTAGTGTGACTGTGTAGCTATGTTCTAATTTATAGGAGAAATTCTTCCATCTACGACTTAGAGATCATATATATACTTGATGATATTTGAAGTATTCTAGTGGAGAATAATAATTCTTTTCACATTGTCCACGTCTTTAAAAAAATTAATTAGTGTGCAAATCTATTTGTTGCTTTTAAAGAGCTCCACTTTGCTTTGCATTTAGGATGAACCTCTTAGTTTCTCTTGATTCTAAAAGGATTATTCAATTATATATATATACGTTAATTTTTAGTAGCAATTATTTTTCTCGTCATAATTTAATCTATTATTTACATATTACGTGAGTCACAAAGCTCCCTTTACTAATTAATTAAAATTTGTTGGCCCATGGGCCTCATATTCCGGTTACACTAATCATAAATTATAGTTGACTTAAATTCTTCATTTAAATGTCAATAACTGATGCAACCTATTTAACATTTGAGTTTTAAATAGTTCACATTGATATAGAGCCGTAATAAAGTTGTCTTTCGTACAACACCATTCTTCTCTCTTCTTTCATTTTTAATTCTTAATCACTACTTTTTCATAACTTTAGCATTTTACAAAATTGCCACTATCGTTTTTTTCATTTTTTTTTATTGTAAATTTCATCAATTCATTCATTTTTCATAAAACAATTAATGATGCTCTGGATGTTTCATTAACTTGTATGTGTGTGTTAAAACATAAACAAAAGAAAATACATATATATATATATATATATATATATATATATATTATATCCTATAAAAATGAAAAATTAGCGTAAAAGAGTTTAGGCTTTAATATGATTCTTATGCTATCTATAATATATTTTCATGTCATTTAAAGTTGTCTTGTGCCTAATAGTTTCTTATAATTGTTATTTTCTTTTATTTTGTATTGCTTTTCTTACCCTTCTTCCTTTTGCCTTTGCATAGGAACATTACTTGCTTTAGGATTTGCAATCTTATCTTCAACTACACTAATTAGGATTGCTTCTCAGTTGATCCAACTTGGAAAAGTAAGTGATTCTTGAGACATGCACTTGCAAAACAAGCCATTTTCGCAAAAAAAAATTGCCATACTTATTAGGCAATAAGAAAAATTAAAAGTGTCAATTTATCACTATTTTCTTTTCAAACTATATGAAATTTGATTTCTCTAAAGGGTACATAACTTTACTTTTAAGTTAAGTTCACCTTCAAAACTTTTTTTTTTCTTTGATAATGCACTACTGGTATCTTCTGTTGCTATTATATGAAATTTATGCTTGAGGCTTGCTGTTGATATTTGTATTTGTTATTTTGATGGCATTCGATTGCTTAATTTACAAAGTTACTTGTTGTAATTAGTAGCTATTGTGGTAATTTATAGGTGTAATAATGGATAAAAGTTGGTTTAGCAAGCCAAGATTTTCACCTGAATATGTTACTAGGGTAGAAGGCCTTCTTGATTTTACTTTTTCTAGAGCTAATGGGAAAAGAGTTGTGAAATGCCCATGTCTTTCCTGTGGTTTTAAAAAATGTTTTACAAGAGATGTTCTATTTGATCACTTGATATGCAATGTTTCCTCAAGGTATACTACTTGGATTAGGCATGGAGAATGCATAGAGCAGGATGGTCCTAGTAGTCCTATAGTACAACAAGTGGAACAAGTAGGAGGTGATATGCATGATTTATTACATGATGCATTTAGGGTTTGTGGAGAAGGGAACATTGACAATGTTGTGCCATTAGATTCTAATAATAATGGGCCTAATGAGGAAACGAACAAGTTCGCTGAGTTAATTCATGATGAAAATGAAGAATTGTATGTTGGTTGTATGAAGTATTCAAAGCTTTCCTTTTTGGTGAAACTTTATCACATTAAGTGTTTATGTCAAGTGAGTGATAAAGCAATGGACATGATCTTAGAGTTGTTGAGGGATGCATTTTCAAATGCAAGGTTTCCAGACTCTTTTAATGATGCCAAAAAGACCATAAATAAGTTGGGTCTTAATTATAAAAAAAAATACATGCTTGGCCAAATGATTGCATGTTATATTGGGGTGATGATGCTGAGCGCAACAAATGTAGAACATGTAATACCTCTAGGTGGAAGACTAATACAATGGTGGCAAATAATAATGGAGTTAGTGTTAATAAAAAAAAAACAAAACCTGCAAAGGTTTTGCACTACTTTCCACTTGCGCCAAGATTGCAAAGATTGTTTATGTCTTCCAAAATAGCTAAAAATATGAAATGGCATGCTACGGGTCTGAGCTCAGATGGCTTATTAAGACATCCTAGAGATGGTGAAGCTTGGAAGTCATTTGATGCTCAGTACCTTGAATTTGCTACAGAATCTAGAAATGTCGGACTTGGCTTGGATAGTGATGGGTTTAACCCCTTTGGATTAATGAGCACTAATTATAGCATTTGGCCTGTTATTTTGATTCCATATAACTTGCCACCTTGGATGTGTATGAAGCAAACATCTTTCATATTGTCTATGATCATACCTGGGAAGAAAATGCTTGGAAATGACATTGATGTCTATTTACAACCATTAATTAAAGAATTGCATGATTTATAGGTTGATGGCATCGATACATATGACTCCTTAATGAATGAGATGTTCAAATTACGGGTTGCATTATTATGGACTATAAGTGATTTTCCAAGGTTAGGAAATCTATCTGGATGGAATACTCATACTGGGTTGGCTTATCCATCATGTAATTTCGATCTAGAGCCCCATAGACTTCCTAATGGTAAGAAATGGTGCTTTATGGGTCATCGTAGATTTTTACCTTGTCAACATAAATATAGATTTAGTCAGAATCAATTTGATGGGACTGTGAAAAGAAGAGAGCCCCCAATTCCACCCACTGGTGCTATGGTACTCAACCAGTTGCAAAATGTTAATGTTACATTTGGAAAGAACCCAATTTTAAAATCAAGAAGAAAAAGGCCATATGAGAGTGAGAGCCAACAATGGAGAAAGAGAAGTGTGTTTTTAAATTACCATATTGGGTTAATAATAAGTTATGGCACAATCTAGATGTAATGCATATTGAAAAAAATGTAAGTGACAATGTCTTGTATACTTTGTTAAATGAGGTTGGAAAGACAAAAGACAATTTGAGTGCTCGGATGGATTTGCAACATTTAGGAATAAGACAAGTGCTATGGCCCGATACAAATGGTAAATTCAAACTTGCGTGTTTTACTATGACTAATGCTCAAAAAGATCATTTCTTTGAAACACTGAAAGATGTGACAATGCCAGATGGCTATATATCAAACATTTCTAGATGTATTGACATAAAGCATCGTAAAATATCTGGACTAAAAAGTCATGACTCTCATGTACTATTAGAGCAATTGCTGCTAGTTGCATTATGAAATGTGCAAATTGATCCTAAAGTTACTGCGGTTGTGCTAGAACTATGTTTGTTCTTCAAAAAATTGTGTTGCCATGTGTTGGATACCAAGAGCTTGACCAACTTCAAAATCAAATAGTGGTTACACTTTGTCGAATGGAGATGTTGTTTCCACCCTCTTTCTTCACAGTAATGGTTCATTTGATAGTTCATTTGGTAGATGAAGCAAAACTTGGAGGACCGGTACATTATCGATGGATGTATCCTATAGAACAGTACTTTTCTCTACTTTAATATTTTTTTCTTATAAAATTAAATCTTTTTTAATTTCAATAATTGCAATAGGTATCTTGGACCTTTTGTTTGAGATACTTAAAGGATATAGAGACAAGGTATAATATGCCAAGTCGTAATAATGATTATGTTCCTATGAACTCTCAAGCACATCTGTTCCCATAATTAGGTCAGCCAGTAGGAGGCATCTTAGATATTGAGCTAACCCCTACCAAGAAAATGCAAGCACATCGTTGTGTCCTATTCAATTGTCAAGCAATTGATGAACTTGTCCAGTAAGTCTTGCATTCTTGTTTGTTTCACTTGAGATGTTATCATCATCTAATTTTAACAATATTGTCTTCCAGATAGTATAGAGATGAAGTAAAAGCAAAGCTTCGTCATCATACTAGATCTGCTGTAGCAATTGACAAACAAGTTACAAAAAATTTTGCTAACTGGTTCAAAGAATATGTGAGACAATTATATTAATTTTACATTCTTTTCAATATATCAATTAATGCTTCATGGGTTAAATATTTTTTTTTCAAAATTGTTTTAGATTGACAAGGATGAGACTACCAGACAATATCAAATTTCTAGCAAAAGGGCCTCTAACATTAGCTAGAAGATTTAGTGCATTCAATATAAACGGATTTAGGTTTCACACATTGCAAAGAGAACAAGGATTAAAGACTCAAAATAGCGGTGTGTGTGTGACTTCAGAAACTAGGTGTTTTTCAAGTGCAAAAGATGGAAGAGTTGCACTTGCAGATCTTTTGTACTGTGGCAAGCTAGTAGATATAATTGAGTTGAACTACTATGGCCAAATGAAAGTTGTTCTTTTCAAATGTTTATGGGCTAGCACTACAGGGATTAAGAAGGATGACTTTCAATTCAACTTAGTTAATTTTTCTTGACTGATTCATACTGGGGATTTAGTTGATGATGAACCTTATATTTTGGCTGCACACGTACAAATGGTCTTTTATGTGGCTGACAAAATGAATCAACCATGGAATGTTGCAATACATATAAAGCCTTGAGACTTGTATGAAATGGCCAATAATGTAGAAGATGATGGTGAAGAGCAAAGTGGTGATCAAAATCCACAATTTTATTTAGAGCAACAAATAGTTTCTAATTTTCCTGATGACATTGAAAACTTGCACCTACTAAGAGGTGATGTAGAACAATTTTCTGATCAACCAACTAACAACTTTGATGTTGAGTGTGAGGATTTTGATAGAAGGGATGACATGGTAAAACAATTTTTTTTATGTTTTGTACTACAATGTTGTATTTTCACGTATATTTGTATAACTTGTTTGTTGTTTAACTATTTCAGGATGCCACCTAAGCATTCACGGTCATCTCAAGCAAAACTTGCTGCTATTACTCAAAGAGTGCATCAACCAGCATTTGCTTCTAATTCTGAAACACAGCTTCACTATCATCAACCAACAGCTGATCCTAATGCTCAACTTGGATCAAATGTTTCTACTTCTTCCCAACCTCAAATAGAGGCAACCACATCTAGAAGCTCTTTTAGACGACGTTTAACAGCAAATCGTCTCTCTGACAAGTCTTGGATAGTTGATCTTATTGGTAATTAATTAATTATTTTATATATAATCTATGCAATCAAGTATATGTAACTGATATGATATCAATCTTATAGATGAGAATGGAGTAGTTGCAAAAGAGCAAATGAAGTTCAAAGAAGTGTGGAGTCTACTAATGGGAAAAAATTGTGTGCCCTCTTAACTCCCTTGGATAAGGGATTGGTGGGGCTGCAGGCCTAATTGTGCAATGGTTGGGAGATCTAGCCACTGATACTCAATTAATTCCTCTTAATTTCTTTGATTGGAGGGATGTACCCGAAAAGTATATAAAAGACACAATAGAACTTCTAGAGGTACACTTGAAACTGCTCTTTTTATGTCGTTTTTTTAAATCTATTATTCTTCTAATTCTTTTTATTTTTTGATTTTAAATACAGAAGAAAATTGCTTTTGAAAATGGTCGTGGACTAGAATGGGCTTGGAGATCATTAGGTAATAAAAGGAGGAAGTTCAGAACTAGGCTATATAAGTTACATCTTAATGCCAATGATAGTAGAGAGACTATTATGAACAAATGCCCCAATAACATATCTCAAGATCAATGAAATAGTTTCGTGGATCATCGACTTAAAGAAAGAACCATAGTAATATTTCTTATTTTCAAATATCATAATTTCTCGTTTATTAACTTCCACAATTGACTTATTTGTCTTTTACATGTAGGAAATAAGTAATATAAACAAGGAAAATCGCAAAAAGCTTAAACTTCTTAATGCTGGTGGTTCCAAGAGTAATGCTAGAAGGATGCATGAAATGGTGACTTACAAATTTTTCATTAATATTTTTTTGTGTATTTTATTTCATTATAATTGATGATCTCTTGGTTTATAGGAGCTAGAGAAAGGTCGCCCAATTAGTCAAGGTGAATTATTCATTGAGACTCGTAAACGAAAAGATGGGACCTTCATAAATGATGAAGCAAGAATTGTAGCAGTAAGTTTGTTTTATTAATTTAGGCACACTATATTTTATTTATCATATTGCGTTATGACTACCTTAAGTTATGGAATAAATGCAATATATATATAGAAAAACTTTTTATATAACACACATGTATAATGATTGTCTGGGGTTCCTAGAAGAAGGCCATACTCTTGTTTGCTTATGGTCTTGTATTCATATATAATTGGCAGTGCAAATTTACTAAAGAGAATGGGCAATGCAATTTGTCCTTAGTTTTTAAATGGGCAGTAAATATATAACAGCAAACCAAATTCTATTTTCTATTTTTTGTTCAGATTGATTATCTCTTGGCATTTGATTTGCTGTTATATATTTACTGCCACCTTTAATTTTTAGTTATCTTCCTAGGTAATTTAGAAACATGTTGTTATACCTTTGCTGTTATATATTTACTGTTAGAAACATCTTTAAACAACATTTGGTTTGCTGTTATACCTATTTGCTGTTATATATTTATTGCCACCTTTGCATGCAAGTTCAATAAAATACCTAGGTTCAATTATTTGCTATTTTTTGATCAAATTGGTTATCTCTTGGCATTTGGTTTGCTGTTATATATTTATTGCCACCTTTAATTTTTAGTTATCTTCCTAGGTAATTTAGAAACATGCTTCCTAAAATGTGGTTATGCTCATTGTTTTGTTGTTTGAAGATTTATATATATATATATATATATATAGACATAAACGTGTGTGTGTGTGTATTTGTGATGCTGATATTTTTTTGAACAGAGAAAGGGAGTAAATAATAATTTCTCCTCCATTTGAGAGATACATGTTGCCTAATAATCATGGTTTTGTTATTCATGATTTTTGTTGTCTTGAAAGTGTGTTATTTGATGTATATATAAAGATATGGTTTTCTTGAAAAATCATATTTGGACGTTTACTTTTCAAGCTTTTGTATGCATTTGGATAGTGTTGTTTACTTTGCTTATAGCTTTATTTTGTGTTGTTTCACTCTTGTAGGAACAAATTTTAGAAAAAGAATCTCAATCCCAATCCGTTCAATCGCAAGCTCCTTTTATTTCATCAGATGATGCAATTTCGCAAGTATTGGGTAAAGAACATTCTGGAAGAGTATGTTTATTAGGATTGGGTCCATGTCCTTCAAAAGTATTTAGGTTGTCTACTCATCGATTTAGAGACATGAACATAACTTCTACAAGTAGTGGCAACGCAATAGCTGAAGTGAATACTTTGCGAACTGAATTGGGTTCCATGAAAGATAAAATAGAAACTATGGAGCAAGAGTGTCAAACGATGGAACGAGAACATGAAACTATGGAGCGAGAACGCAATCGTAAGCTTGGTCGATTGAATACCATGGTGAAATATTTTGTAGAGCAACTTGGACTGCAACTACCTCCAGAGGTTGCATGTGTCCCAGAACCAAGTGGTTCATATGTAATATAATTTTAGACTTATTAATTCATTATTTTCATTTACTATGAACTCTAATAATAAATATTATGTTTACAGGCACCTGATGCAAACAGTGCAGGAGCTTCACCTCAAGGATGTCAACGTTCTTCTGGAGCTAGTCACAATCCATGACTAGGACTAGTTGTAATATTTATCTTGTTAAGACATGTGAAACCTATACTTTTAGAATGTGTTACTTTTTTATTTTTAAACTTTGGATTTGATGTAAAACTTATATGTTTAAAAATATCTATGTTTTACATATTTTTTTATAGTTTGGCTTCCAATATCCATTAAATTTTGGCTAGATATTATATTGGGTTATAGATATATAAATTAAATTTGATTGTATTTATAATATTGGCTTTGGAAATTAACATTAGTTTCCATTTAATAAAAACTAGAATTAAAAATTAGCTAAACCGACGCTAAATAATTAATTAACATAGCCACAATCTTATAGTGTCGGTCAAAACCGACGTTATATCACAAAATAGCGTCAGTTATAACCGACGTTAAATGATAGCAAAAATGATTAAGAAGTCAAATAGACATTAGTCAAAGGTATCTAGCGTCGGTAAACCGACGTTAGACTACTAACTTAACGTCGGTCATAACCGATGTTAAAATTTAGAATTTAGCATCGGTCAGAACCGACGCTAAATCACAAAATTTAACGTCGATTATGTATAGAATTTAGCGTCAGTTGTGATTCATCTAACATCGGTTATTCCCACGGATGTCAAAACCAATGCTAAATAACGTCGCAACGGAGAATATAACGTCGATTCTTAAAACCGACGTTAAGTACTTTAGTGTCTGTTTTGACCATCGTTAAATGGTATTTTTGACCCACGCTAAACGCCTATTTTTTTGTAGTAACAACACAACAATTAGCACACATATCATAAGTACACATACTAAAGTAATAGACATGACAATAATCTCTATGGGTATCCGTCGATTCAAGAAAAGTTTTTCATATGTCCTACTTCATGATTTCTTATGACGTCGTAATATATACCTGGTGTATTATAGGACACCTCCTATTACCTCTTGGTTAAAGCTTAATTTCGATGGCTCTATGTCAAAATCTCTACTAGGAGCCGACTGTTGCTTTAGAGATGAAAATGATCATTGGCTTCTCAATTTCAACAAATTCATAGGCATGGGAAGTGTAATTCAAGTTGAACTCTGGGCGATTTTTTGAGACAGATTCCATAGGAGCAATCAAACCTATTCACTCCTGTTCAAATTTTCACCCTTTACTAACAATTATTAAGAATTGTAGGTCTCCTATTTCTATGCTGGCTAGCGATGATTGTAAAATCACAAAAGTGGCAAAAAGCCAAAACAAATGTGCAAACACTACAAGAAAAATTAGAGTTAGGGACAGATGTTTTGGTCTCTGATTGAAGAGAAGTCCGTCTTTAATTCAAAGACGGATTTAGAGACGGAAAAAATCACTATGGGAATGAACAAAGTTTTCTATTAAAAATTTCCTATGGATTCCTACGGAATACATCTACCACTGCGATCACTAGTTTTGCCTACTGGATAGCAATAGGAAAATATACCTGTCTGCGTTATCCCTCCCACTCAAACTTTGTGACTGATGCAGTGATTGAATGGTAGTAGGAAACATTCATATACTGCAACACCAACTGAATATTAGAAGGTAATATGTATAATATTTTAAAATATTATTTTGGCACCCTAATTTTTTTATTACCCAATTTTTTACACACACAGTGGCTTGCATAGTCACAGTAATGGTGGCCCCAAGCCAGTAAAAAAAATTAAAATGAAAAAAAATAAAATTAATGTTAACAAAGGAAATTTAATATATATATATATATATATATATGTATATATATTAACATATATTTTTATATTGATATGATATATAAGAGTAGTATATATTCATATATATTAGTCTCTTCAAGCATACACATATATATATATAAGATATTTAAAATTAATCATATATTTAATAATTATTATATATTATAGGTATTATATATATGATTATTATTATATATCTATGTGTGTGTGTGTGTGTGTGTGTATAATATAACATAATAGTGGCTCATTTTTGTGTGTTTTATAATATATATATATATATATATAAGATAAGTGAGATTAGTATATATTTATATATAGATAAGATAAATATATATAAAAGATAAGTAAAATTAATATATATATTTTACAATTATTCTATTATATATATAATAATATTATTATTATTAAATACTTAGTAAGTATAATTATATTTGTAAATAAAACAAATAAAAAATTTAATGAAAGTGTTTATCATTCAAGATATTTTTATTTTTTAATTTATAATTTAAGTCAGAAGTAATTTTAAAATTTCTTTTGTGCTTCATATTTATCTATATGAACTAATAAAATTTAAAAAAATAATAAGATAAATTTAACAAAAGTTATATGTAAACTTAAACTTTTAAATGATAAAATTTGAATTAATTCTATAAAATTTTTTACAAAATAAAATTTTAAACAAACATAAACTTGATAAAAATAATATTATAATAAAAAATAAATATCCAACCTTTGGCACGGGGGAGGATCATATACATATATATATGGCATAGGGATCCTCCCCCGCGCCATATATGCTATGAGGCATGATAGGCAAATTTTTCGTTATAATATTATTTTTATTTTATATTTTTTTGTTAACATTGTCTAATTACTGTTTGTTTAAAAAATTTAAAAAATTAATTCAAATTTTATCATTCAAAAGTTATAATAAAATTAATTGAACTTTTATATATATGTTTGAGAGATAATGATAAAGAGAAAAGGAAGAAAAACTTCTAATTTGAAATCTTTCACTTTAAAAGTATTAAAATTGAATTTATTAAAACTTAAAAATAGTTACATGTTAAATTATTTTAAAAAATTTAATCAAAATTATATTATTATATTATTATATATATGTATATAAATTTTTATATACATAAATTTATAATTAATATTATATATATGTGTTATATTTATGTTTTATATTTATTTATATAGAATAAAATAATAATAATAATATACATATATACATAATATATCTATATGTATTTAATATACTCAATATATTTAATATATATATTTTTATATTTATATTTGTGTATAATAAAATTTATATATAAAATAAAATACAAATATGATTTTGTTTCAGAATTTTTAAAATAATTTAAATTTTAACAAGTTTTAATTTCTAGTAAATTTAAGTTTAAATTTTTTAATGTGTAAGATTTCAAATTTCATGGTCTTTCTTCCTTTGCTCATTATGATTATCTTTCAAACATATATATATATATATACACACACACACACACACATTAGATAAAATATATGAGATTTTAATTTCTAATAAATTGAATAATAAAATTAGAAAATGCAATATGTTTTTACTCAAGATATGACTTCACTTTGTCACAATTGACATTAACATAAAGTTGAGCTTTCATATATTCTCTATCATATAGATATTAATTAAAAATAGTCACAAACTAGTATAAGAAAATTGTTGTATTGAAAAAATTCTATATATAATGTTATAAAATACATATTATAATTATTACATATAGTTATTGTACATACCTATTATAATTATTATAAAATAATAATTACATGAATAATTATTTTTATTTATTTATAATCAATATTTTTAATGAAAATTTAATTATTTTATAAATAGTTATTATATGATTGAAACAAATTTAAATGATTTTATATCACAATACTTAATTATGTTATTATAATATTTAATATATGACATGAATTATTTTAGTATTATTCTAGTATATTAATATATAAATGTTTGGGTTGGCCCTTATCGAGTCATAATGTTGGCCTAGCCCGCTAGGTACAGGCCAAACGAGTTAGCCTATCAGCTCGTACCATCCTTTTTTTTTCTTTTTTAAATTTTTTGTTTTGAATTAAATAAAAATTATAAAAAAAATAGTCCATTTGCTTTAAAAAAAAAAGAGAAAAGATATGAATTTAGAGATTTGAAACTTTAAAAAAAGTAAAAAATGAAATTATTCTTTTTAAATTATTTGTTTTCTTTTTTAGTATTATCTTTTCTCATTAATTAATAATTATAATCAAACAATTATATAAATTTGATATAAAATTATCTTTAAATGATTTTTTTACTTCATTTATGTTTTCCAACTTAATATACATTATTAATATTTAATATATGTATATAAATTTAATTGTAAAAAAGTAAAGAAAAAAAAAAGAAAAAGGGAAAACGGGCCAACCCGCCGATTCTAAATAGGCCGAAAAATTGCTAGCTCTATCTTCCTCTTATGCGGGTTACCCTTTTTTGACCCTTATAATTACAATTGTTATATAAAAATTATCAATATGAAAGATCAATTTATGTATAAGCTATTAAATTAAAAAGTTAATAAAAATATTTTAAATTCTACAGTGAACCTAAGAAAAAAATTTTAATAGTAATATAAATACAAGTTATTTCAAAGTTGCTCATAATCAATACTTCTATAAAATTGTTAGAGCAGTAGTGTACCAATTGAAAGATAATAAAAAGAAGCCAAAGAAAATACATCATGTTATTCGAAATCTTTCCAATTAAAAGTATTAGATTAATTCATATATAAACTATTAAATTAAAAATTTAATATATATTGTTAAATTAAAAAATGACTTATAAAAAAAATTTAATTAATGGAATTGCAAGCATTAGAGTTTACAAGTTCTCTTCGTCTTTCCACAAAAGCTAATGCTAGAAATTTCATTTTTATTCACTAAATATTTTCTTGAAAAGTTGCAAGTATAACTTGTTTAAACTATTTGATTATGTATGCATCATTTTAATTTATTGAACAAAAAAAATCAAATTAATGCTTTAGTTATAGATGACTTGCAAGTTCTCTACTTTCTCTTTCTCCCATATATTTATTTAAATTGTTGATGAGTGTTAAAATACACATAAAATAGGCTTCAGCTAAGTGGAGGGAGATACTTGTAATAAGTGATCTAATCAATAATAATACATATTCTTAATTATGTAACTGATTAAAATCAAACTATCTTTTCTCCACTTGATAAAATCTGTATTATAACGCATATCAACAATTTAAAGAAGTGGTGCACCTTGACATAGACATTCCAAACATGATTACCAACAATCACCGGTCGCTAAAAACACATATTAACAAAGTTTAATTTCAGGTGCAAATGGGGAAAAAACAAAGTCAATAGTTCTAAATGCATGGTCATATTCTAAAAGCAAAAAGAAACATAGGTAACATTGATCACATATATTTCACGTATGTACATGATTGAGCTAAAAATATTGTTAAATCAGAGGCCCAAAGCCCAAGTCCTCTAAATGTAATGCCTAACGTAATAAAAGACGGAGATAACAACTTGCCAATCTATTATACTGTTATAAGGAAACAAAGGGGTGGCCACAACTTTTTCGTATCCTTCATATGCCTAGCACCATTTAGAAAAAGAGAAGCCTTGATTTGTATTAACCCAGCCTTCATGAAACACTAGTTTGGCACAACCGTATAAATCCATCTTAAGCCAACAGTAGCTAGAGATTTATGAAGGGAAGCTTAGTAGGAATCGGAAACCTGAATGGTAGTCATTAACATTAAGAGCATAGATAACAATACTACAATTTAGGTTCTTTAATGAATTCGTGTAATGTAGCTTCTTTAGGGGGAAAACCAGAATAAGAGCCTCGCAGAGGAATTCCATAGAGCATAATACAACATAAGAATAAGGAATTCTGATCAATGATAATTCATGAGGTTAGATCACTTTAGGAGTCACAATGTCACAACCCACTGCTCAAGCCGGGACTGACACAGTGACAATGTCTCCGTCTTTGTAAGTTTTACAATTATCACTATCCATACCCCTTTATTTTAATTATTGGGAAGCATATAAGTTTAAGTTTTACAATTTTAATGCCACGTCATATTGACACAAAGTAGTGACATATCCTTGCTTTTGTACTTATATCACATATGTATTCAGTCATGAAATATATATGATCTATGAAAATGCGTAAACAATCATACCCAATCAGGTCGAGAGGACAAACCTTGTTTCCGCGTTGTTTCATTTATACGATCATAGATAGAAATCATATATACAACATACCGATTGAGGTAAAATAACCACTTAAAGATAATTCATACTAGCATTTTATCCTCAAGCATGATTTATTTTATCTACCATATAATCACCTATTATTATATTTTTTTGTATTTATTTATTTGTTTTTGTATCTATTATTAATTAGTTGTTGTGGTATTATTGTTATTTTATTTTTATTTTAAATTTAATTAGGCGTCATTTTATGCAATATATATTTATTTAATATATTTATTGTTCTATCATTCAATTATCCAAATCTTTATTTGGATTATTATTCTAAACTATTGCTAAAAGGTCTATCCAAAAGAATTTATCCTAGTTACGTTATATTTTAATTCACTTATGCATAGATATATCCAAAACATTTACTCCAACTATATTTTAGTTCAGTTATGCTCCTTTATTATTTTTAAACTAAGTTCATTTATTCTTCTACGAAATCCCTAATCGGTAAATTCTTTCCTTTTTATTAGGATAAACTCAAACTATTAACCTAGAACGAATATCACACCTTTCATTTGAATTCGAATTACACTCCAAATCTCACTGTAACTAGGTCATATATATGTATATGTATCCATGGCAAATCCTATCCCAATTATTTCGCCTCTCCTTAGCCTTAAAGTAAGGGAACATCATACACACATATACATCAAGAAACAAATCAAAGAAAGGGAACTCACGCTATCTTCGTACCATCACCGAATAACTATGGAAGGTATATAAAAAGGAAATTAATGATGTTAAAAAACCAAATGGTTTTTAATAATTACGAAAACATATAAAAGCCTTGAATTTCCATAATAACATTTAAACATAAAAATTCAAACAATCCATTTCATAATAACGTTGGAAAGTTTGAATTTAATTTATAAAGTTCATAAATTAATAATAACATTTAAATACTCGATCAAACAATTTTTAATAACATAATTCATACAAAGTCCTTCATCGTTAATTTTAAATAAAAACCTAGAAATCCCTAAAATCTCATCCTAGGAGTCTTGATGATCACAAAGCCCTAGACTCAATATCAAAATCACATGGACCTACCTAGCAACAAGAAGTCCTCACAAAACCAAACACGCCGTTACTCTTCTAAAGGGGGTTCCTTGCCTACAACTAGATCTGAAAGGAGAGAAACATGAGGGTGAGCTATGAGGTAACTCAGTGAGTGTACGAAAACTTACTACAGTATAACCGAATTCTACAATCAATCATCAAACGCACATCTATCGAGTTGGTACTCTTTACTTGGACAGAGTCATTGTTAGACCCTCAACAATGCTCACACTTAATCATCATCGATAGGGTGCATGACAAGTTTCTCAATTACTTGGGCTAAATCCTCTTATTGTGAGAAAATGTCTCCTCTATCAACTGAGTCTCATAACCGATGTAACTCATTCTAAAGAAGGGGGTACCACTCGATATCTTAAACATGTTATACTACTTTCACTACAAAAAAAAGGAAATATAGCATCGGCTTTTTAACGTTGGTTTCAAAAACCGACGTTAGATGCCGCAACTAGCGTCGGTTTCTATAGCTTCAGTTACAACCGACGTTAGATTCTGAATTTAGCGTCGGTTTTTATAGCGTCGGTTAAAACCAACGTTAGATTTTGCATTTACCGTCGATTTCTATAACGTCGGTTAAAACCGACGTTAGATGTCGCATATAGCGTCGGTTTCTATAGCGTCAGTTAAAATCGACGCTAAATGCCTTATTTTAAGAAAAGAAAAATAGGAGAATTTCTTCCGCAAAACATGCCATTCACATATTTCTTTCGTATTTTAGTTTCACTCTTCTTCTTTATTTCAATTCCTCTCCAATATTTTCTCCCACACCCACCTCTTGACCTTAATCCTTCCAATAATTTCATTTTTAACTATAATCCTTACATTCTCATCGTGAGTGTGAGAATGCTGGAGAGAGTAACAACTGTGTTGGGTTAGAGAGAGAGAGAGAGAGAAAAAAAAAGGGATGCCATAGACAAGGCATCAACGTGAGATAGTCTTTTTCATACTTCATGAATTTTCGACCCATTTCTTCCTCATCATGATTTCCTGGTCTCAAATTCAGTAACATCTCCACCTCAATGTAGTGTATACATATATATATATATATATATATATATATGTATGTATATTTAGTGACAGTTTTTGTAAAAATCTCCCACCAACTTCATCTTAGCTCCTGTCTCAAGTCCAGCCTTGGTGAGTTATCCTTCCAAGCTCGATTGCTCTTCCCCTTCTTTGTGTGATATGAACACTTATGTACACTTGCACACTTAACCTTCAGCCATAGCTTCACACACACATAAGCACCACTACCCACTTTCAGTTAAGACTTTTGAACACTTACAATTTTTTTAATCAAAATGAAGTCTAATCATTTAAATACACAATTTTTCACAGGTTAGAATACCCACAACTTCTTTGAATTTGAAAGGTTATGCAATTTATTTTATTAATGTTAAAAATTGATTATATCTTATAAATGTTTGGAACATGATCTTGTTCTATTTTGTATAACAATATGAAGATCTTATTTTATTGTAATATTATAAAGAATGAAAATAGAGTATTTTATTAAAATATTTGAACTTTAAAAAAAATCTAATGTTTTTAAAGAAAATAATTTGAAATTTTTTTACTATTTTTTATTATTTTATCCAGTAGATCATTACAAAAAAAAGTGAAAAAAAAGAGAAAAATATTGTTTAATTTACTATAAAAAAAGAAAATTATGCCTATTAAAAATTAAGTTTAATTTTAAAATAATTTTAATAGTATATTTTATTATCTAAAATATTGTTTCTTGTATTTAAAATCTGTATATATCTAATATTTTAGATTTCGTACAGATTAAAAAAATTTCAAAGTTCCCACTCACTCATTTAAATTTTTGGACTTCCCACTCACACACTAATTCAATTTTTCGGACTTACCACTCATTCACATCATTTCAATTTCACACTTAGCCAAAGTTCCCTCCTTTTATTTTTTAGGCTCCCTTTTTTCCTTTTCTTCTTTGTTTTCTTTTCAGATTTCTTTTTTCCCTTCGAGTCCAACTTTACTCTTCCTTTCCTCTGCAGAAAAAACCCTCAACATGCTTTGCCCTTGATGGCTGCTCTTCATCCATCCCTTATAGACGCACACGAGGAGGGAAGGCGAAAAATGGCCACTAGCCCATTGAGTCGTCGAGCCATGGTGATGCTGGGTCTGTGCGAAATAGAGGTAGCTGAGAGAATATTATGTTTACAGGCACCTGAAGCAAATAATGCATGAGCTTCACCTCAAGGATGTCGACGTTCTTCTGGAGCTAGTCACAACCCATGACTATGACTAGTTGTAATATTTATTTTGTTAGGACATGTGAAACTTGTTCTTTTAAAATATATTAACTTGTAACTTTGAATTTGATGTAAAATGAAGAAAAATTCTTTAAATATCTCAAATGAAAAAAAATTCTTCATACATTAAATTAAATTAATAAAAAACACTAAAATAAAACTAATTCTTCATTAATTTTCTCTCACAATACCTTTATATTCACTAAACTAATTTATATATTTATTTTAAAAATAAAATTAATAAAAATTTTTACCTTTTAAATAAAATAACTAAAAAATGAATAAAATTTTTAGTAGTTCTTTAAAATAAAATAAAATAATATTTTTTAGTTATTTATTTAATTACCTTTCATTAAATTTCCATTTTTAAATAAAATAGATTGATAATTTTTCTCTACAAATAAATTTTAGTTCTTATAATTTTATTTATTTTAAGATTTCTTCTTTAATATTTTCATCTTTTAAATTATATCAGTATTTCTTAAATTTAATTTTTGATGTTTCCCTCTCAAATTTCAGACCCATCCCTCTCTTTTTCAGTTTCCTTTTTCATTTTTCATGTTTCCCTCTCAACCCTTGCCGTCCCTTCCTCCCCTTTTCTTATTTCCTTCCTTTACCGTCATTGTGGCCCAAGACGAAGAGTGAGGCGAGAGAGAACAGAGCAACGCTCCCATTTCTTCTTTCCTTCCTTCAACCGCAACCATCGCAATCCAATTTTTTCTCAGGTAATGGTTTATATAGTTTAGCTATTTACTCTTCCATTCCTCTACCTCCATCCCTTTAATGGCTTGGGTCTGTGCAACACAGAGGTGGCCGAGAGAAAGAGAGAGAGTGGGGCAATGGAGTCTCAATGGAGAAGCGCAATGGGGCCATTACGTTGGGGAAGGGCAGTCCACGACGATTCTCTACCTATTCTAAAGGGTCTTCGGTCTGAGGTTGGTACTTAATCTTTTCTCCTTCCATCTTCTTCACAAAACCCAAACCCTAACTGATTTGGAGAGTAAATTGACAAATCTGAAATGTTTCTACTCCTCTACCTTTTCCATTTTTATTCTTCGAAATTGTGGCTTGCTTACGGGAAGGAAACTGAAAAGTGGGTCCCTCCATAAGTGGGTCCCTAGGGGCCAAATTACAATTTAACTAAAGTACTATTCACTGCCAGAAAAGTTTTGGGATCAGTTAAAACTTTGACTACTGATTTCAATGGAGACAAGAAACATCAAAATGATCAGCCTAAATGGCATAAATTATCACATGTGGAGAAGCAAGATGAAGGATCTCCTATTTGTGATGAAAATGCATCTACCAGTGTTTACATTAGATAAACCTGAAAGCAAGACGGATGAGGAATGGGGGTTTGAGCATGAGCAGGTGTGCGGTTTCATCCGACAATATGTCGAAGACAACGTATACAACCACATCTGCAATGAGACTCATGCTCAAACGCTATGGAATAAGCTTGAACAGCTTTATGCGTCAAAAACTGGTAACAATAAATTATTTTATTTGACCAAATTGACGCAGTTGAAATACAGGGAAGGGACTTCTGTAGCAGATCATCTAAATGAGATGCATGGGGTCGTAGATCAACTATCCAGAATGGGCATAAATCTGGACGATGAAATATTTGGTCTGCTGGTATTGGGCTCTCTACCAGAGTCATGGGAGACTCTGAAGATCTCCATCACCAACATTGCACCTGATGGTGTAGTTAATATGGAGTCTGTTAAAAGCAGTATCTTAAATGAAGAAATGAGAAGAAGATCTCAAAACTCATCTTCTTCATCACAACCAGATGTTCTGGTTTCAGAATTCAGGGGGAGGAACCAGTCTAGGGATCAAAAACCTAGAGGAAGAAGCAGAGGCAAATCCAACAGATATGCCAATGTTGAATGCCATTACTGTAAAAAGAAAGGTCACATCAAAATACACTGCCGCAAGTTCAAAAAGGATCAAGAAAAGAACAAAGGCAAAGGACAGAAGAAAAACAACAGTAGTGATGATGAGCAAGCAGATGTTGCTGAGGAGTTCAACATTGTCTATGATGATGATATAGTCAATCTTACAACCCATGAGACAAGCTGGGTGATTGACAGTGGTGCCACCATTCATGCTACATCTCGGAAGGAATTTTTCTCATCTTACACACCAGGCAATTTTGGTGCTGTAAGAATGGGAAACAATAATCTTTCAATAATTGCAGGTAAGGGAGATGTTTGTTTAAAGACGGAGAATGGTACGCGATTAGTCTTGAAGGATGTGAGGCATATTCCAGATATGCGCCTGAATCTGATTTCAACAAGCAAGCTAGATGATGAAGGTTTCTGCAATACCTTCTTTAATGGCCAATGGAAGCTCACCAAAGGATCGTTGGTGGTGGCCAGAGGGAACAAAGACTCCAAACTGTACATTATGCAAGCAAAGCTCTCCAAGGATGTTGTGAATACAACGGAGAATGATAGTACAGTTGAGCTATGGCACAAACGTCTCGGTCATATGAGCGAGAAGAGCATGATCCATTTAACTAGGAAGAATGCTTTACCTGGTTTGGATCAAGTTCACTTGAAGAAATGTGATGATTGTCTAGCAGGAAAGCAAAATAGAGCTACATTTAAAAGCCACCCTCCTTCTAGAATGGCAAATGTATTGGATTTGGTACACTCAGATTTATGTGGACCAATGTTAAAGTCACTTGGTGGTGCTCAGTACTTTGTGACTTTCATTGATGACCATTCAAGGAAGATATGGGCATACACTTTAAAGACAAAGGATCAAGTGCTGAGTGTCTTTAAAGAGTTTCATGCCTCAGTTGAAAGAGAAACTGGGAAGAAGCTAAAATGCATCCGGATAGACAACGGTGGAGAATACATTGGGCCTTTTGATGCCTACTGTAAAGAGCATGGTATTCGACATCAGACAACGCCTCCAAAAACACAGCAGCTGAATGGCCTGGCTGAGAGGATGAACAGAACTTTGATGGAAAGAGTCAGATGTTTACTCTCTCATGCAAAGTTACCAAAGAAATTTTGGGGTGAGGCTTTACTAGCAGCAGTACATGTGCTGAATCGCTCACCTTGTGTCCCTTTAAAGCTAGATGTTCCAGAAAAATTATGGTCAAGAAAAGATGTTTCCTACAACCATCTGCGAGTGTTTGGATGCAAAGCCTTTGTACATATTCCAAAGGATGAAAGGTCCAAACTTGAAAGTAAGACACGACAATGCGTGTTCATTGGATATGGTCAAGATAAGCTTGGCTACAGATTTTATGATCCAGTAGAGAAGAAACCAGTTAGGAGTCGTGATGCTGTGTTCATTGAAGATCAGACCATTGAAGATATTTCTAAAGCCAATGGTGATTCAACTGGTTCGGAAGTTATTCCTCCAACACTGGTGCCAAGACAAGTTGGAGATGAAATACAGAATGATCAGCCTGAAATAGGTGATCCAGATGCTTCCGTTGAGATTCCATCAGAAGATTCTGATGATGATGATGGTGTTCATGATCAACCACCAGTTCCAATGGGTTCTCCAGAATTGAGAAGATCTACTAGAGTTCGACAACCCTCTGCTAGATACCCTGCAAATCAGTATGTGTTATTAACTGACGGGGGAGAACCAGAAAGCTTCGAAGAAGCAATAGATGATGAACACAAGAAGAAGTGGATTGAGGCTATGCAAGATGAGATGAAATCATTGCATGAAAATAAAACTTTTGAACTGGTGAAGCTGCCAAAAGGCAAGAGGGCTTTGAAGAACAAATGGGTGTTCAGAATTAAGCATGAAGAAAACAGTTCCCATCCAAGATTCAAAGCCAGATTGGTCGTCAAAGGATTCAGCCAAAGAAAAGGGGTTGACTTTGATGAGATATTTTCACCAGTGGTGAAAATGACATCCATTCGAACAGTCCTAGGGGTAGCATCAAGTCTTGACCTTGAGGTTGAGCAAATGGATGTCAAAACTGCATTTCTTCATGGTGATTTGGAGGAAGAAATATACATGGAGCAGCCAGAGGGTTTCAAGCAAAAAGAAAAAGAGGACTACGTTTGCAAGCTGAAGAAAAGCCTGTATGGCTTGAAGCAAGCACCAAGACAGTGGTATAAGAAGTTTGAGTCTGTTATGGGGGAGCATGGTTACAAGAAGACTACTTCAGATCACTGTGTGTTCGTCCAGAAATTCTCTGATGATGATTTCATTATTTTATTGCTCTATGTGGATGACATGTTGATTGTTGGCCAAAATATTTCTAGAATTGATGACTTGAAGAAGCAGTTGAGCAAGTCTTTTGCTATGAAAGACTTAGGGCCAGCAAAACACATTCTTGGCATGAAGATAACTAGAGACAGAAGCGCCAAGAAATTATGGTTGTCACAAGTGAAGTATATTGAGAAAGTACTTCAAAGGTTCAACATGGACAAAGCTAAAGCGGTTAGTTGTCCTCTTGCTAATCACTTTAAGCTAAGTTCTAAGCAGTGTCCTTCCACAGATGAAGAAAAGGAAGAGATGGACAAGGTTCCATATGCTTCAGCAGTTGGAAGTTTAATGTATGCCATGGTGTGCACACGGCCGGATATTGCTCATGCAGTTGGAGTAGTGAGTAGATTCCTTTCAAAACCTGGAAAGGAACATTGGGCTGCAGTAAAGTGGATATTCAGGTATCTTCGGGGTACTTCCAAAATATGTTTATGTTTTGGAGATACCAAACCTGTGTTAGTTGGATACACAGATGCAGATATGGCCGGCGACATAGATTCGAGAAAATCTACTTCGGGCTACCTGATCACTTTTGCAGGGGGTGCTGTGGCATGGCAGTCAAAATTACAGAAGTGTGTTGCACTGTCCACCACTGAAGCAGAGTTCATCGCAGTAACTGAAGCCAGTAAGGAGTTGCTATGGATGAAAAGGTTCTTAAATGAACTTACTTTCCACCAAGAAAAGTATGAGCTATTTTGTGACAATCAAAGTGCAATTCACCTTGGAAAGAATGCCTCCTTTCACTCAAGATCGAAGCACATTGATATGAGATATCACTGGATAAGAGGTGCATTGGAGAAGAAGCTACTACAGCTTGAAAAGATCCATACAGATGAAAATGGATCTGATATGTTAACTAAGACTCTTCCAAGAAGTAAGTTTGAATATTGTTGATCAGCTGCAGGATTGGTGGAACCCCCCACTTAGGTCGGGAGGGGGAGAATTGAAAAGTGGGTCCCTCCATAAGTGGGTCCCTAGGGGCCAAATTACAATTTAACTAAAGTTGTAACCAAATTTTGTAATTTACTCCAAAGTCATAAAAAACAAAATTTGTGGGGCCCACAAGAGGAAATTTTCTGCAAATGTTAGGCACCTCCTTTGAAACTGAAGGGGCTGCGCATGGAAATTTGCAGAGGGGTTAGGTGCAACGTGCAGACTGTGCATATGTTTTGAAGGGGGTTGGTGGAGGAATGACTCTATAAATAGAGTCATTCCCTCCCTTCATAAGATCATCCCAGAAGAGAAGCCTCATTTTTGAGAGGAAAAGTGAGAAGAAAAAAATAGAGAGAGTGCCTCAGAAAGTTTCTGAGAAGAAAAATAGTGAGTCCAATTTGGGAGAGTTATTGTTCACAAATTGAAGAAATACTGTTGTAGTATTTTTTTGTGAGTGAGAGGTCCACCTAAGGGTGAAGTTTGTATTCCCATTATTGCTATAGTGGAAGATTTAAGCGGCCTACGGGTCCCGTGGTTTTTACCTAATTTGGGTTTTCCACGCTAAAATTTTTGGTGTTATTTTTGTTTATTGTATTTTGGAAATTATCCTGGGTCTGTGGAATTATTTTGATTCTGCGCACACCGCCGTTTTTCCCAACAGAAACTTCTAGGAAAATTAATTTTTGGTGTTGACTGTACATGGCAGTTTGTAGCAGAAAATTGGAATTATATGTGATTGAGGGGCAGTCATAAACCGAGGGCCTTAAGATTATCTAAATTAATTTTATTGTAATTTTCTTTTTGATTACAATAAAATTAATTTAGATAATCTTAATTTGATTGGGGTTTGTTCTTAAAGAGGAAATTTAGAGTTCACTTTGTGATTTTTTTAAAGTTAGAATCTCTGTTTTGGTGGGTTGGATCATTACTAGTTAATTTTTGTTGCTCAAAGGGTTCCTATAAAATGTTTGATATTAACAGTAGAATCACATATGTATCTGTCATTGTTTTATGTTGGAACTGGTCTTTTCATATTCTGTTGATTTCTCATATAAGAGAAGATATCAAATCTGGTGTTTATGTGGAAAATCTTACAGAGGAGCAAGTGTGTACAATGAAGGATGTAATATTTACTTTTTTTATAATTATAAAAAATACTTATTCCTTTATTAAAAAAGTTATAGTTGTTTCTATCTTGAATAAATTATTGTACCACAATTAAGCTGAAAAATCAAACTCCAAAATAGCATGTCTGATGTGTCTAAGCTAATTTATGCTGTAGTTTCATGAAACCAGGTTGCTTTTAATTTTTTTTCGCTCTTTGTGCTTTCATTTTAAGCTTGTTCTACCTTGATCTAGTTTTGTTGTTTTATTTATTGATCATTTTGTTATAGAGCATACTCAATACCTCCACATGACAAATACCTCAGAATGCTCACACTTCAACAATTAGTATTCGTCTTTTTAGTTTGCAATATCAACAGTTAAAGTATATATAGGTGCTTGTAAATTTTAGTTGTTCTATTTGTTGCTTGTAGTTTTTTGCTTATATCCTCATTGTTTTTAATTTAGTTCTCAATAATAACTATTAAAATATATTTTTTAGTTGTTCTATTTTTTTTACAGGGAGATGAAAATGAACAATGTAATTGACAAAAGCACATACCTTCAAAACCAAATTATGCAACCGAAAGCTAAGTATATTATGGATTCACAACATTCCAGTGGGTAAGTTATTTGAATTTCATACATTGTATGAAGATCATAAATCATACAGTTTCAAGGTCATAGATAGAGATACTGATGTTTAGTATGTGTTTTGATTTATGTTGAGTAAGAGAATAATTCTAGACCAATCACTTTTTTGCTCCATTTTTGCTTTTCTTGGATATTCTTTTTAGGCCATTTTAGAATAGATCATGATATTCTGTTTTTGCCTTAGACTATGATTTCATATCCATCCCGAATTAGCTTTTATCCCACTTTGGTTAGTAATATTTTGCTATTTGATATATATATATATATATATATGACAGCTTTTGATGTTACTGGTTTTATGTGTCTTTGAATGACCAAATCCACTCCTAAAATCATGAAACTTTGTGGAAAGGTTCTTTATATTGTAATAAATTGATCTGGAAAGTTTTAAGCAAGATAATGCTGGTTTTCTTGGTGAAATAAGCATGAGAGCATCACTTGCCCAGTACAGAGGAATATCTGAACAGTTTAGGAATTTGGTTTGGTTATGGTAGTTAAAAGTATCTTTTTGAGCTGAAATTTTTATGGCATTTAGCCAAGACATAATGCTAATGATCTCCAAAGTTTCATTGCATTTATATATGTCTAAGATAGTCTGTTGCACATAAGAACAGAACTAATGGTAGAATTGGGAAATTCTGATATAGGAGTACTAAAGTGATCATTTGAAGAGCCAAATCTTGGATTTTTGGGCTGATATTTTTATTCTAGTATGCCAATACATAAATAAGGACGTATACAAAATTTCATGAATTATGGAGTTCTTAATCAATACCAGAATTTTTGTTAAGTCATGGCTAAAATCAACCTTAAAACAGAATTTAGGTGCATGATTAGTTCCTTGAGTTTGGGCACTTAATTTTCTATTTTAGGTGTGCAAGATGAGTTAAAAAGGGAACTTAATACAGTATTTTGGCCCTAAACTTAATATAGTTTGTTCATTTTGGTTTCTTTTCCTTTTCCTCTGTTATATTCAATTGCTTTGAAATTGCATAGTGAATTAAAAAATAAAGGGAAGCTCATAGCTGAAAATGCTAGATTTCTTAAGCGTCAAAGAATTAAGCCTAGTAAGCCCATTCTGTAATTTAATCCATACTCTTTTGGTGAATAATTTGTCAATATGATATCAAAGTGTCATTGGCTAAGTGATCAAGAACTAATTTACGAGTTAATCCCTTAGTGTCCTGTCATTGGACCCTTGTGCAATGATGATTAATTGGTCAGTGCAATAAGAAATGATATTTTTTTTATTGATATCTATTTCTATTTCTTTGGACTCATTTTTTGTTGGTTATTGATATCTATTTCTATTTCTATTTATTTCTAATTTGAACTTTATTTATCTTAAACAAATATTATTTATCTTAAACAATTTTAACTTTATATAATTTTAGATTTATTAATTCATTATTTTCATTTACTATGGACTCTAATAATAAATATTGTGTTTACAGGCACCTGAAGCAAACAATGCATGAGCTTCACCTCAAGGATGTCGACGTTCTTCTGGATCTAGTCACAACCCATGACTATGACTAGTTGTAATATTTATTTTGTTAGGACATGTGAAACTTTGAATTTGATGTAAAACTTATGTTTAAAAATATATGTTTTTATTCAAATATTTTTTTTTATAGTTTGGCTATTATTATTTGTTAAATTTTGACCAGCTAATGTTGGTTTTGGAAATTAATGGTAATTTCAATTTAATTAAACTATAAAAAAATTGCCCAAAGTTATTTAACATTGGATAAAATTGATTTTAAATCAAACATTTAGCGACGGTCGACGCCGATGCTAAATGATAATAACAAAAAAAATTCAAAAGTCATCTAACGTCGGTCAAAACCGACGTTAGATCACTCACATAGTGTCGGTTACAACCGACGTTAAATGACCAAATAATTATCAGTATGTCATCTAACGTCGGTCAAAATCGACATTAAATTACAACTTTAACGTCGGTCATAACCGACGTTAACTCACAACTTTAACGTCGATTATGACCGACGACCGACGTTAAAATCATCTAACGTCGGTTATTCCCATGGATGTCAAAACTGACGTTAAACAACCTCGCAACGGAGCAGATAACGTCGGTTTTGTAAATCGACGTTAAGTCGTTTAGCGTCGGTCAAAACCGACGCTAAAGGGTGATTTTGACCGACGCTAAATTCCAATTTTTTTGTAGTGTTTCTCAATCACAAAAATTCAACTTATCATGAACACATACATTTTAAATTTACATAATTATAATAATCAATTTTTATATAATTGTTCTAGATTACTTATTTACTCTTTATATTCAGAATTTTCTAAATTTTAACACGTAGAATATATTCATACTAAAACGTTATTTTTCTTTAACGATGAACTTCAGAATATTAACCCAGTTCAAACATCACAATAAACTACATTATAATCCTATTATTTAAGGATTCATCCACTCACTTGAATTCAGTACGAAAACTAATATTTTTTTTAGTTGCTACAGAGAAGAGTAACTATGCATGTTCTTTGAGTTTTTAATAGTAATTTTAAAATTTGAACTAAATTTTAAGATTTAATTTTGTCCTATGCTTTATCTTAACTTTATTATAAATTTCTAAATTATCCTAATTATTCATAAGATGGCGTCTCACATATAGGGTTTAGTTCTTTTATTTAAAAAAATCCTATGAGATATCCTAAATCCAAATTAACTACTAATCTTTGTACTTATCATACTTTATTTATCTTAGTCTACACGCCTCTTTACCATAATATTGTAGTTATTTTGTTTTAATTTATTTGTCCTAATTTTCTTCATATTATCTTAAGACAATTCCTTTCTTCATTTTTATTACAATTATTTTATTGTTATTATTATTATATAATTTCCCTTTAGATTTATTTATAAATCATATAACTTTACATAGTCTAACACTCATACACCTAAAATTTAGGAATTGCATTTTTTCCTTCCCTAGGTTCTTTATTTATGTGTTATTATCAGCTACATACCTTTATTACACTAATCCTTGTAGGTTTCTTTCTGTGAAATTTCGACCAACCCTTGTCTAAGTTTTATTTTTCAATTTAGTCCCTTACTTTTATTTTCCATTTTAGTCCCTCTAGCCACCATTCACATGTAGAAATGACAATCATACCGTATAGCAATCATGTTTTACAACACAACAATTTACACATGTATCATAAGTACATATGTTTAAGTAACAAACAAGGCGAAAATCCCTATGGTATTCATCTATTCATTAAAAAAAAATTCCATACATCTTACACTACAAAAAAAAAAGCATTTTCTGGTAGTTTTTAACCACATCTAAATGCTTGCCCGGAGGCCAAAAAACTGTCGCCATTACCTGCGTTGCGAAGCATTTGGCAAAGATTTTATGGGTGCATCGCGGAAGCATTTTGTGATGGTTTTGTAGCTACTACAGTAACTGCCACAAATATTTAGCGACAGCCTTAGGGTCATATGGCTTGTTTTAATGTTAACAAAATTTTCATTCTGCATCGGTTCACTTGTCATTGGTGATGACTACTAACTGCCACTAATTGTCATTTGGCAATGGAGTATAAACCGCCGCCCTATGTCAGCATGTGCAAAAATTAACATATAACAACGTTTTTATTTTTTAAAACATTTTTTTAAAATTTGTACCATTTCTAAATATTATTTATATACGTAATTAAATTATAACAATCATAAGTAAAAATGTGCAAATATCATTGAAGAAAAAAAATTGTTACTATTATTATATCTTAACAATTGTACAAAACATTATTCAATTAAACATTCCTAAATACAAAAGAGAACTAATCCTAAGTAGTTCCATAGCTATTTGAAGATTGCTTGATGTTGATGAATGACTTGTATGACATTTATCTCCCTTAAAAAGGAAAAAAAAAAGTAATTTTAAATTTCAAAGTGATGAAATATGGCAGAAGCTATAAAAATGAACAGCCAAATTGGAATGGTGAAGGATCCAAGAAAGAAAATAGTTTCGGTGACAGCAAAAAGATTATCAGTAAAGACTATAATTTTATCACCACGTTCCCTTTCATGGTAATTTAAGAGGACTTCACATGCTCTGAACTTATTTGGATTCATCACATAAAGTGGCTGCCACATGTAAAAGATCATCAATCGTGATGAGAGGATTTAATCAAGAAAATATGGAAAAGCAATGTACAATTAGAAGTTCTAATATTAACCTAAATAAATTAAAAAGAAGATTGAAAAAAAAATAGTAAGAAGATTGAAAAAAAAAATTAGTTTCTAATTGAAATATAGAATAAACAACTTCTAAAATTTATCTGACATTCCCTTCAAATTGTAGCAATTATTTATAACAGAGGACAGTTCAAGATAAAAAGCATAAATAATCATTGTTTCCTTAACATGTATAATAAGAGAATCATTCTAATAGACACTTGATGAAAGGCCATTCACTCTCACCTGAATACAGGAAAGGCTATAGTGGCAAGCAATAATCTGGACATTACTTGCTAACTACAATTAGAATCGCACATCAGAAAGATTCCACAGCATTGAAATTAATATTATTTACACCTTAATAACTTTATGATGAAAGATTTACGATGTAAGGTGGCTGGTCATGGAAATTTAAAAGAAAGATTATGCTAATTCTTCAACCTCAAATCAATTCTATTTTTAATTTCATCATGACAGTAGAAAAATAACATAGTGCTTCAAGCTATGGTTTGGATGTGATCACTAACCATTTTTGACATAATTTAAAGTTCAATTTGGTTTCAGGTAACTCAAATCTGTACTCAGATAAATCTCCACCTCCAGTCAATACTTGTCAAGCAATTTCAATGTGTAAACATATCCTGTTCATAATTAGCTTTCTTCACGTCGACAGACTCCAGTCCTAAGTTATGCAGTGAAGTTTTAGTCCTAAGTTATGCAGTATGACTTTAATTAATTTCATGAGTAAAACATATATCTGCTAATCATGGGGAAGGTTGTCAATGGTTCAATCTCCTACAAGGAGACTCTTGGCTGCCTCTCCTCTGCAGTGGACTCATCCCAGCGAACCTGCGCCAATATTTTCAAGTTTTATTCAACTATCTCTCCAAAGTTTAATGGTCAAAACATACATAAATTCAACAGTACAAAAGCTTATTTTTATAACAATTTGCAACCAATATTTTCAATATAGCTTACCAACCAGAAGATACCCCTTTGACTTAACCAGTACATCTTTCTCAAATTGCAAACAAAATTCTACCTGTCAAAAATTTGCTTCCTCAGCCTTTATACCACCTAAATAACATTACCCAATCACTATAAATAATAGAACAAGGCAGCAGATATCAATATTAAAAAAAACGCAATCTATTAACAGCTTTTATTGACTATGAAAAAAGGGACTTCTTGCAGGGCCACATATGTGTATAAGAAATCATTGCAGGGAATAAACCAAGATTTCCGAGATAAAGAAAATCAAAAGAATAAGAAAATGTAAAATTTGAAGTAGATAAACTCAACACTATTGGCATCCCTCCCTCCACGAAGTAGAAGAAGTCCATCAGAGCGTGCACTAGCAGTTGCATATACCTACTAAAAAATAAATAGAAAAAAAAAAAATCATCCCCACCTTATCTCAAATAAATGTCAAGCACTAAATGATAGCCAACAGAAATTGATGCAAGAGATATTGTTTACAGAATTATGTGTTGATCTATTCTAAGGTTAAATATTTTACATACTCTCTAGTGCTCACAAAAAGGAAAGGGACCAGCATTTGTGAGCATACTTTTTTCTGGATAACATAACATTACTGCTAGCCAAAACTTCAAACAAATTGTGCCACGAATAATCAAATTGTTTTTGAACTAGAGAAAAATATAGCATTTAAAAAAGCTACTATTCTTCCAAATTATTATAAATAACTTAGCATATAAAATTCACTACATTTTCTTCCAAACTACTTGAAATAATAAGTGAAGTTTATAAAATTATTCTAACAAAAGAAAAGAGAGAAACTTTACATTTTCATGAATTATATTCTGCATGCAACATAACTACAGTATTATATAATTAATAATACATACAAAACATATATGTTTTAGCAATTCATACCTTTAATGTGCTTTCATCCTTGGCTCAACTTCTCTCCAGAGAAAGATACTCAGAAAACCACATTGACCAACCAATTAATTACCTGCATTTGTAGAACTCAGCAAATAGACGAACAATGCTAAATTCAACTACTCAACAATCATGCCACTTATAATGAGTCTATATACATCAAATATTTGCTCCTACATTCATACCCCAATATCAGTTCATTATCTGTGAATACTTGGACTTGCGACCAGCCAGAAGGTTTAAAATGAAAGCTTTGATCACTCCAATTGTTTCCATAGAAGATACTATGTATATCTTTTTAAGGTTGACATCACAATATTGTACTAGAGATACCATATAGCTGGACAGAATGAAGAAGGTTGAAACAAATATTACTCCAACAAAGGGATGTCAGCTTAGAGTAATATATGCTTCCATCATTTGACTTAAACCAGACCAAGGTTAAAGCAAACATTTGGGTTCAAAAACAAAAAACCATTAAAGTGCACGAACCAATATGTTAACAATATCCTTCTCCTTTAAAGTCCCCCTTCTCCCCCCTTCCAAAAAAAAAAAAAAAGACTTATCTATGAATCACAAAATTAATCTAGATTGCTAACGTAAAGCAAAGAGATGAAAACAGAAAGAAATCATACATTCTCCTTGAAGTAATCATTCAAAGAGCTCAGTTCATTAAGTAATGCTTGCTCTGTTTTGTCATTTGGATCTTTGCTCTTGAGAAACCTAATAAATGTAGGAAAGACCGTTGATCCACTACAGAATAAATTTAAGATAACTGCTCTAACAAATAATTGAAGGTAATATTAAAGGGCAAAGCAAGTTATAAAATTGAAAACAACTTAAAAACTATGCAAGTATGCATGAGCACAGGCACCCAAACCAGGTTACCATACCTTTAGGAAACATATGCATTGTACTAAATAAAGATACCCATTTGTCTATTTACATTGTAATCTCAATCTCCAAAAGATATATGAGTTTATGTAGAAATGAAAATGGAAGTTCCAAAGATGGAAAAATGGGTGAGTGGATGATAAAGCAACTATTTATGTGGCACTAGACCATGGGCAGTCTGTAAGTCATTCAAATATATGAATACAACTAATTTAAAGTCATGTATGATGGAAATACTAATACAATCGATGACCTCTACACACAAGAATTTATGAACAACATCAGATTGTTAGGTGTTCCAAAACATGAACTAAAGCTAAAGATTGGTGCTTTAATAATGTTACTTAGAAATATTGAGAAATTAATGAGACTTTGTAATGGTAGTAGACTGATTGTGTCTCGACTTGGTAAGTATATCATTGAAGAAACAATTATCTCTGAAAAAAAAAGTCATGATTCCTAGAATGATAATTACTCCATCAGATTCAAGATTACCTTTTCAACTTAGAAGACACTAGTTTCTAATAACACTGTGCTTTGCAATGACAATTATCAAAAGTTAAGGTCAATCATTTTTAGCAGTTGATTTATATCTAGCAAGCTTGGTCTTTACACATAGACAATTATATATGGCAGTTTCAAGAGTGAAGAGTATAAATGGTTTGAAAATTTTGCCTCTTGATAAAGATGTTAATCACAACACAACAACATCAAATTACTATAAGAAAATTGACTTTCAGTAGTGATATTTTTGTGGCGACTTTCTCAAGAGTGAAGAGTATAAATGGTTTGAAAATTTTGCCTCTTGATAAAGATGTTAATCACAACACAACAACATCAAATTACTATAAGAAAATTGACTTTCAGTAGTGATATTTTTGTGGCGACTTTCTCAAGAGTGAAGAGTATAAATGGTTTGAAAATTTTGCCTCTTGATAAAGATGTTAATCACAGCACAACACCATCAAATTACTATAAGAAAATTGACTTTCAGTAGTGATATTTTTGTAGCGACTTTTAAAGTCGCCACCAAAAATCGACTTTTGGTGGCAACTAAATAAGCTGCCACTAAAAATCACACTTTTGGTGGCGACTTTTGAGAGTCGCCACCAAAAGTCAGATTTTTTTAAAAATAAAATTAAAAAATTAAACTTTTGGTAGCGCCAAAATCACATTTAAAAAAAATTAAAGAAAGTCAAATTTTTTTTAAAAAATTAAAAGAGTCGCCACCAAAAGTTAATTTTTTAAAAAATAAAAAATATTAAAATTTTTTGAAAAATTAAAAAAATCAGACTTTTGGTGGCGACTCCTATAGTCGCCACCAAAAGTCAGTTTAAAAAAAAATAAAAAATAAAAAATATTGAAATTTTTGAAAAAATTAAAAAAAATAGGCTTTTGGTGCGACTCCCATAAGTCCGACTTATGATAGTTGCCACCGAAAGTCTGATTTTAAAAAAAAAATCAAATTTTTTTAAAATAAAATTAAAAAAATCAAATTTTTGGTGGTAACTTCTATCGTTGCCACAAAAAGTTAGATTTTTTTAAATAAAATTAAAAAAAAAAAATCAAACTTTTGGTGACGACTCTCATATTCGCCACCAAAAGTCTATTTTTTAAAAAAATAAAAAAAGTCATATTTTTTAAATAAAATTAAAAAAGACATTTTTTATTTCTTTAAAAAATTCAAATTTTTTTAATTTTCTTAATTTTATTTAAAAGAATTTCAAATTTTTTATTTTTTTATTTTTTTAAAAAATCACATTTTTGTGGCAATTAAAGTCTATTTTTTTAATCAAAGTCAATTTTTTTTTATGAAATTAACTGAAATTGAACTTTTTTTGTGGTGATTCTCATAGTAATAATATATTTACTTTTTTTTAAGTTAAGTATTGTTTTATTTCTGTTTTGTAATATTTTTGACTTAAAATAATTTTAACATATTATATATATATAATATGTTGTACTTACATAACACAAATCAAGTGATTACAAGATGGCAAGACACGCATAGTTGCAAGCAAGGGACCTAAGTTCGAATATCAAGTATGCATATGTTTGGTTTAATTTCAAATAAACTTGAATATTGCATAAAAAAATCGAGTCACCTCAGGACAGTGAGTTATGGATCGCCAAGACCTGCACGAGTCGAATGGGTCTTGGGTCAATTCGTATCCAAAAAGATGGCGAATGACTTTTGGTGGCGACTAGTCTTTTTGGTGACGACTTTGAAAGTTGTCATAAAAGTCCTTTGGTGACGACTTTCACTTTTAATGGCAACTAAAGTCACCACCAAAAGTTACTTTTTCTCATAAAAAATTTTTTTTTTTTGCAGTAAAGATGATTTTGGGTGGCAACTATAGTCGTCACTAAAGGGCAACTTTTGGTAGCGATTTTTGTGAGTCACCACCAAAAGACAATCAGCTACAGACTTACGCCAACAACTTTAGTCGCCACTAAAAGTCACCACCAAAGACTTTAAGTTGCCACCAAAAGTCTTTTTTTTGTAGTGAATGGAGTATATAAAGAAGTTTTTAATAACTTATGATGAAATAAATAAATATTTAAATTTAAACATGTGTTGTGTCTATATATTAATGAAATATTTGTGCATTGCATGGCCGGTACACTAGTTCTTTGACTAAACAGGACGATTTTGGTTAATTATAGTGAATAATGGTCCAAATATATCAGTTAATATATGAAATTTTTATCTTGGGTAAACAGTATGTTAGAGAGCTGACTGAAAGTTTTGTAAATTTTGGAACTGTAAACTACTCTCAATAAATTTTGAAAAGTTAGCTATTATAGTTTTTACCAATAAACAAAGAGTAGCATGCAATTTTAAGAGCTTTCTTGATGGAGTTAGGCTTTATAGTTCTTATCACTATTAGGTAATACTTTAAAGCATATTCATACCAAATTTTATTATCGTAGTGACTATAAATTCCTTTTAATATTGAAAAGGATCGAAATGGAGTAAACTAACAATACACAGCATAAATATGAAATATTTTAAACACAACGAATTAAAATGAAACTTGAAATAAACACAATCAAAATTCAATTTTTGCCAAAAAAGTTTTAGAAATAAAGGAACTAATTGCCACAATAACAAAGCCAACAAATCTGCACAAAAATATTATAAAAAAGAATACAAATAAAATTCACAATCAAAAGAAATAAAACGCAAGTAGTAGTAGTAATAGATATAATAACAATAATGGGCCTTTTTCAGGCTTCATATTTTTGAGCCCATGCATAGTTTTAGTCAAATCGGACTCATCAAGCTAGGCAGGCGTTGGCCCATGACCAAGTCTAGGATATGTGTTTTTCCTTCATTTATGTTTATCCTAAAAGATAGAAAAAGATGAATGAGATTTTAATTTCTTCTAAACATGGTTTTGAGAAATTTAACTTACGAGAATATTGCTTTAATTTCACTTAATTACATCCAGCTGATCATAATTTTTTAGCCTTCCAATGTTTGAAAATTACTTCTCCTGTAATATCATAAAACTATAAAAAAGAAAAAAAACTGTAACTGTACAACATTAATAGCTAAAATATCATTTTGATCCTTTAATTTTGTCTCAGGTTTTATTTTGATCCTTTAACATAATTTAATAGCTAAAGTATGAGTCATAAATGACTCATTTAAAAGCCTCTTATGGGTTACGGGGTAAACTATAATTAGTGTCAAACTCAACCCAATTATTAACCTATTTCTTTTTTAAATTTTATTTAATTTATTTTGCAAAAATAAATTATCGTGAGCAAAAAAAGTATTTTATTTTTAAGTTTACGTAGTTTTTATCGAAGTTTATGTATAATAAATTTTACATAAAAATAAGAACATTATAGAATATTATGAATTTAGAAATTGTAAAAATATTTTTTACGCCTCTTACATTTATTATAAATTTCAATTTTGTCTATTTTGTATCAATTTCATCCTGATTATTACAATATGTTCTCACACGTGGACAATGACTCATCAAATTTTATCAACCTGTAATTTTAGGTTTCAATTTTGTTCCCCCATGTCTGAAGTAAATTTTTGTCCTTATGTTTAAAATAAGTTTCAATTTTGTCTTTTAAGTTTATGATCAATTTCAATTTTATCATTGAGGTAAGTTTTAATATTTGAAAGAAGTTTTAATTTTGTCAAGTTTATTTACAAAATATGTTAGTTTTATTGTAATTTTGAAATAAATGAATTCGTTGTTATTGTTATTATTTATGTGTAAAGTTTTCTATTTTTTGATGTTACAAGTATAAAAAAAATTTTAATATGGCATTTTTGAACACTTCTTCAAATGCTATGATTCATTAAAACACAAAATTACATTTAAAAAAAAAGGGAGACAACATCTAATATTTAGCCTAAATTACCAATTTTCTAATTAAAATTATATGTTGATAGTGTCGAATGAGCCTTTTGTCCATGTGTTTCGACATGCCAGTATTTCTTATCAGCAGTTTAGATAATATATTTTAATTGGGAAAAAATTGATACCTTTGGTAAACAAGTAGGGCAAATTGAAACTTACCCCAGAAGAACAACATTGAAATCTAAAATTACACATTGACTATATATGATGAGTCATTGTTCACGTATGTGGACATGTCAACATTTTTCATTGATAATTTTAACAGTGTTATTAATTAAGATGAAATTCACAGAATTTGTAAATAAGTGAGACGAAACTGACACAAAACAAACATATATGATGAAAGAAATTGAAACTTATAGAATGAAAAAAGTACTTTTACATTCAAATAATAAACAAGGCTAAATAATAAATTTGATCATTCTGCAGACCAAGAGGCCAATTTTTTTTCATTAGAAATTTTTATGAATTTGATTTATTAGTAATTATTTAATTATACGATGTAGAATCAGGAGTAAAAAAAATTATAGAAAAATTTTGAAATATATAAACAATTCACAAAGAATAACCCTTAGTCATGTAAGAGATCCAAGTAGCTAAGACCTGCTGTTACGGATGTATGGAACTGTGACTCTATGGTATTCGATCGCTCGTTTTCTATTATGTTTCTCTATTTTTCCTTTGGTCTATAACTTGTGGTCATATGAAATAATGTTATTTACTCTTTGAATCGACAAATATACCTAAGATTTGAAGAACAATATACAATTAAATGTATACTACTTTACTTTATGTGAGTATAAATATACTCTTAATAAATTATGAAAATGAAAAAGTTCATATATGTAACTTATTCTCTCTTCATCAATAAAATGCAATATAATTTTTTCTACAATTTCAGTAGTATATTTTGCAGATCCTTTTTATTAACTAAAATATAAAGTATATTTTGTTTAATGGGTTATCTGTCAGTATTTTAAGTTTTCATTAGACATTTTGTATTTCCTTTATCGTGACCCCCGTGCAATTCTTTTCGGTAACAAAATCATCTTATTATTGTGTAGTCCACTATATCTCTAGCACTCTAGTTTTAGGTAAACTTATGCTTGGGAAAATTCAGGAATTAGGGGGAAAATGACAAAAAGAAAAAAAATTTAATTTATCATTATTTTTGTTAAATTTTGGATGACAAAGACTATAGGGTAGTTATGTAATTAAAAAAAATTACAAAGATTGAGCCGCACACTTCAAACATGAAAATAAGATGACGTTATAATCTACCAGTTTGTTGGGGCGATATATATAACCTAATTATAATTTTAACATTCGAATTTCAAAATGTAATACGTTATCTTTAAGAATATCACAAGAAGCAAAAAAAAAAACAAAAAAATTCAGATCAATTAAAATTTGAAAGACTTCTTGAGCAGAAAGAAGATATTGATTCAGATAAAAATATCAACTAAATATTTCACTGTGTATTAAACTGAAGACAGATTGGGGTATATATACAGGAGGATGCTTCCTTAAGGACTAACTTAACTCATTTTAACTGAATATTAACTTAATAAACAGATAACTAACAACTAATTAACTAACTACTATCCTAATAAAATTAACAATAAAAAATTACAAAATTTGTCTTGCTAAACTTTATACATGTATAATCTTTTTTAATTTTTTTTCCTCTCACATTTTCTAATTACGTTTTGTTTCATATGTAACTTGAAACACTCAAATGAAAATATAAATTTGCATTTTTTAAATTTTATATACACATTATGATGGCACACGTCTTAAGGATTTCAGTTACGTTCCTCTGTTTTGAACAAATCCCTATCTGATAGGAAGTTTGTTGCATAATTATTTAATTTATTAATTATACCACACTGTCTTCGTGGAGACTTTTTAGGTTGCTATCTCTCTTTCTTTGATGTAAAGGCTATTTGAGCCAAATTTTGACATTGAATAGAGGAGTTATTCATTCCAGTTTTGTTAATTCCTAACATTCTGGTATCAGAGCCAGGTTGGGGCCTGAGAAAAGAGAGTCGTGAATAACTTGCAAGAGGGAGAGATTAGTGAAGAGAAAGAGTTCACGCAACCTGCCATACCACGCTTTAGTGTTCATCATGATCATTGGGTTATGCTTATGGAAAATCTACTGAGATCTAAAGGATATTGGAAGCTGGTTTAGATAGGCTATGAAGAGCCACTAGCAGGAACTATACTGACAGAGGCGCAGCTGAAATAGTTGGAGGATGTGGAGCAGAGAGACCAAAAGATAAAGTATTACCTATTTCAAGCTATTGACAGGACAATTCTGGAGTAGACTCTGGAGAAGTGTACCCCGAAGGATATATGGGACTCAATGAAGAAGAAATTTAAAGGGAATGCTAGGGTGAAGCGTTCGATCCTACAATCATTGAGAAGAGATTGGGAGATCATGGAGATGAAGGTAGGTGAAACCATCACTAAGTATTTTGCTTGAATTATGAGCATGGCAAACAAGATGAGAAGCATTGGAGAAAATGTGAAGGATGTCACTATTGTGGAGAAGATTCTCAGAACTCTCACTGAGAAATACAATTACGTGGTTGTTTCAATTGAAGAATCAAAGAACATTGACACACTTACAATTGATGAATTACAAAGTTCATTGGTTCTACATGAGCACAAGTTCAATAGAAGCAGTAGAGAAGAACAAGCTCTAAAGGTAACTGTAGATGAAAGAAACAATGGAAGTAGAGGTGGCAGAAGCAGTTTCAGGGGAAGAGGAAGAGACAAAGGCAAACAGGTTTTTCCAAAGTCTATTGTCGAGTGTTTCAAATGTCATAAACTTGGACACTTTCAATATAAGTGTCCTAGTTGGAACAAGGAAGCAAATTATGCAGAGCTGGATGAAGAAGATGAGATGCTCCTAATGTCTTATGTGGAGCTACATGAGGTCGAATGAGCAGGTGCATGGTTCCTTGACTCAGGGTGTTCAAATCACATGTATGGGGATCAAGCCATTTGGTGAAGCTGGGAAACAATAGTAGGATGAACGTGACAAGCAAAGGTAAAGTAAAATTGTTGATAAATGTTGTTAACGTTGTTGTTACTAATGTGTTCTATGTTCTAGAATTAAGAAATAATCTCTTGAGCATAGGGCAGCTGCAAGAGAAAGGATTGGCAATTTTGATTAAGGGAGGGGCCTGCAAAATCTACCATCTAAACAAGGGCTTGATTATTCAAATAGACATGAGTACAAATAGGATGTTTGTTTTGTTTACTCAATCACAAGTGCTATCTCAACAACAACAACAACAAAGCAAGTACCTTTACACAAGCTCACAAGATCTATCTCACCTTTGGCATTGGAGATATGGCCATCTAAGCTACAAGGGTTTAAAAACCTTGTAGAACAAAGAAATGGTACGTGGTCTTCCTAAATTCTCTACCTCAAATGAGTTGTGTAATCACTGCATCACTGGAAAACATTTGTGATTACATACTAAGGAAGAGTTCCTGGAGAGCATATATGATATTGGATCTCATTCATGCTGACATTTGCGACCCAATCACCCCCATGTCTAACAGAAACAAAAGGTAAACTTTGTGTTTATTGATGACTTTAGTAGAAATTCGTGGATGTATTATTTAACGGAGAAGTCAGAAGCTTTGAATCATTTCAAGTGCTTTAAAAAGATGATGGAGAATGAGACTGGTTTACCAATCAAGTTTATGCGTACTGATAGAGGAGGTAAGTTCACGTCATCTAAATTCAAAAACTTCTACAAATAGAATGGCATCAAACGGCAGCTAAATACAGCCTACACTCCGCAACAAAACAGTGTAGCTGAATGAAAGAATAGAATAGTCATGAACATGGTTCGCACAATGCTTTCTTAAAAGAAAATCCCAAAATCTTTCTGGCCGAAGGCAATAAATTAGAGTAACTATGTGCTGAACAGATGTCCAACCTTGGCAGTCAAAGATGTCACCCCAGAAGAAGCATGGAGTGGCGTGAAGCCCTCTGTAGAGAACTTTCGGGTCTTTGGTTGCATAGCACATGTTCATGTGCCAAAGGTACAAAGAACCAAGCTTCATGACAGAAGCTTTACTTGTGTATTTTTGGGTGTTAGTGAGGAATCCAAGGGGTATAGATTATTTGATCATGTTGCCAAAAAGGTAGTGGTCAGTAGGGATGTCATTTTTCAAGAAGAAAAACAATGGGATTGGGATGTGAGTTATGAAGAACATATTATGGTAGATTTAGAAACAGAAATGTTTCTCCAAATCTTGAGGATAGTGAAGTCAGTCAAGGTGATGAGAGAGTGAGGCAGCCCCCATCAAGGATGAAAGACTATGTCAGTGGGGAAGGCCGTGGCTTATCTGAAGATGAAACTAATATGGCACTAGTAGATTCAAGTGATCCATTATACAACGAAGAGGCTGTGAGGAATGCAATTTGGAAGTTCGCTATAGATAGTGAAATCAAGTCCATAGAGAAGAATAAGACATGGACTTTGGTTGAATTACCTGTTGGAGCCAAGAAAATTGGAGTAAAAATGGGTTTACAAGACCAAGTATAATGAGCATGGGGAAATTAATAAGCACAAAGCACGGTTGGTTGCTAACGGGTACTCTCAAGAGCATGGAATTGATTATATAGAGGTTTATGCACCTGTGGCAAGAACAGATACTGAAAGGATGATAATTGCCTTAATTGCTCTGAAGGGGTGGAATATTTTTCAGTTAGATGTCAAATCAACTTTTCCACTTGGTGAGCTTAGTGAAGATGTCTATGTGGAGGAGCCAAGGGGTTATGAAAAGAAGGGTCATGAGCATTTGATGTATAAATTACACAAAGCACTATATGGACTAAAATAAACTCCACGAGCTTGGTTTAGTGGAATTGAAGGACACTTTATTGGGGAAGGTGTTAGGTTATTGTAAGACAATAAATCAAGGAGAAAGATTGAGAAGAACACACAAAGAAGTTACGTGGTTCGTTCAATGCGACCTACGTCCACGGACAGAGAGAATATCTGTATTATTTTTTATAAAGGCTATACAGAGAGAAATTACATCAACCACTGACCTCTAATGAATTCCATTACACACATATATATAGAGCAAGTAATGGGTTAAGCGTCATGGGTCGTGGGTCGGGATACAAACCGCGTCACCCACAGAATTCAAGTCAAACCCAACAATTTCCCTCCTTGACTTGAATTCTCTTAAATCACCAGAACTAAGTACAAATTCATCTCTGTCATTCAAGCCCTGTAGGGTTTCATGGAATGCAAACATTCATCAAGTCCAAGCTATGCTTGAACTTCTCTGAAGGTAGAGCCTTTGTCAACATATCTGCTGGATTATCTGCTATGGCTATCTTCTCGATGGATAATTTCTTGTCTTCTATCACATCTCGAATAAAATTCAATCTAATATCAATATGCTTCGACCTCTCATGATAGACTGGATTCACTACAAGAAAATTGACTTTCAGTGGCGACTTTTTGGTGGCAACTAAATAAGTCGCTACTAAAAGTTAAGTTTTGGTGGCGACTCTTATAGTCGCCACTAAAAGTTATACTTTTGGTGGCGACTTTTTAGAGTCGCCACCAAAAGTCAAATTTTTTTTAAATAAAATTAAAAAAAATTAGACTTTTGGTGGTGACTCTCATAGTTGCCACCAAAAGTCTAATTTAAAACAAAAATAAAGAAATTTGGATTTTTTAAAAAAATAAAATGAAAAATTAGACCTTTGGTGGCGACTATAAAAGTCAATTTTTTATTTTAAAGAAAGTCTGATTTTTTAAATAAAATAAAAAAATAGACTTTTGGTGGCGACTACCACCAAAAGTCTTTTTTAAAAAAAAATAAAAAACTCAGATTTTTTAAAATAAAATAAAAAATTAGACTTTTGGTGGCGACTATAGTCGCCACCAAAAGTCTTTTTAAAAAAAAATAAAAAAAAAGTCAGATTTTTTAGAATAAAATAAAAAATTAGACTTTTGGTGGCGACTAAGTCTAATTTAAAAAAAAATTAAAAAAAGTCAGATTTTTTAGAATAAAATAAAAAATTAAAAAAGTCATTTTTTTTACTTAAAAAATTCAAAAAATTTTATTTTTCTTAATTTTATTTAAAAAATTTTAATTTTTTTTTAATTTTTAATTTTTTTAAAATATTAGATTATCGGTGACGACTGAAGTCTATTTTTTTAACTGAAATCATTTTTTTTATGAAATTAGCTGAAGTTGGACTTTTGTGGTAACTCCAATAGTAATAATATATTTGCTTTTTGTTAAGTTTAATATTATTTTATTTCTATTTTATAATATTTTTTACCTAAAATATTTTTAATAGATTATATATATATATAGATATATATAATATTTTGCACTTACATAACACAAATGAAGCAGTGGCAGAATGGCAAGACACACATGGCTGCAAGTAAGGGACCCAGGTTCGAATCTCAGGTATGCACATGTTTGGTTTAATTTCAAATAAACTTGAATATTGCACACAAAAAAATCGAGTCAGCTCGGGATAGCGAGTTATTAGATTGGCCAAGACCCGCACGAGTCGAATGGATCTCGGGTTGACCCGCCGGGCCAATCCGGATTTAAAAAGATGGCGAGTGCTTTTGGTGCCACCAAAAATCACTTTTTTCACGAATTTTCTTTTTTTTTTTGCAATAAAAATGACTTTTGATGGCGACTATAGTCATCACTAAAGGTAACTTTTGGTGGCGACTTTTGAAAGTCTCCACCAAAAGAATTAGCCACGGACTTACGCCAACAACTTTAGTCACCACTAAAAGTTTCCACCAAAAACTTTTAGTGGCAACTTTTAGACAGTCTCCACCAAAAGTCTTTTTTTTTGTAGTGATTCTTAGCCAAACTTAATGCACTCTGACTATCACAATAAATGATAGGTCTCTGAATATTTAACCCCAGACTATCAATCAAACCATGTAACCACATACCTTCCTTAACTCCTTCTGCCAATGACATGTATTCTGCTTTAGTGGTAGACAAGGCAACTACAAATTGAAGTGTTGCCTTCCAACTGACAGCACATCCATTCAAAGTCAAGACATAGCATGTTAATGATCTTCTCCTCAAAAGATCTCCAGCATAATCTGAATTTGTATAACCAACCAAGCCACTATCAGATTTATCAGCACTATAAACCAAACAAATATTACTTGTACCTTTTAGATACTGCATAATCCATTTAACTGCACTCCAGTGAGCTCTCCCAGGATTACTCATAAACCTGCTTACCACACTGACTGCATAAGCCAGATCAGGCCTAGTACACACCATTGCATACATCAAGCTTCCAACAACATTATAGTAGGGAACTAAACTCATGTACCCTTTTTCCTCAGTTGTAGTAGGTATTGTACTAGCATCAAGTTTAAAATGTGCCACTAACGGAGTACTAACCGGCTTAGAATTATTCATCTGGAAAGACTGCAACAATTTTTCTATGTATTTCTGCTGAGATACATACAGTAAACCTACATTTCTATCTCTCCAAATCTCCATGCCCAATATTTTCTTGGCTGCACCCAAAATCCTTCATCTCAAACTCACTGCTTAACAAAGCTTTCAAACTATCAATTTCAACCTTGTTCTTTGCAGCAATCAACATATCATCAACATATAGTAGCAAATAAATATAAGAATCATCTGTAGGTTTCTTAGAGTATACACAGTTATCAAACTGATTACGTAGAAAACCGTAGGAAGTCATGAATGCATCAAATTTCTTATACCACTATCTAGGAGACTGCTTCAAACCATACAAGGACTTTTTCAGCAAACATACATGATCTTTCTTCCCAGAATCAAGAAATCCTTCTGGTTGTGACATATAGATCTACTCCTCTAAATTTCTATGTAAGAAAGCAGTTTTCACATCCAGTTGTTCCAACTCCAAGTCAAAAACACTTACCATGGACAAAAGGACACGAATAGTTTTATGCTTCACAACTGGGGAGAAAACTTCATGATAATCAATTCTCTCATTTTTTGAAAAACCCTTTGCCATGAGTCATGCTTTGAACCTTGCTGGTTCAACTCCAGGAATACCTTATTTCTTCTTGAAGACCCATTTGCATCTTACCGGTTTCACTCCCTTTGGTAAACGGTACAAGATCCCATGTTTCGTTCTTCTCAAGAGATTGCATCTCTTCATTCATTGCAACCAGCCATTCTGATGCTTCTCTACTCTTAACTGCTTCTTTATATGATCTCAGGTCATCAGAATCAATGCTTTCACCTACTGCCAAGGCATAAGCAACTGAATTAATATCAACTTTATCAACACAATCTGCATACCTTATAGGTTTTCTGATTTCCCTTTTTTCCCTCCTTGTTGCTATAGGTTGTGATTCTTCTTCTTCCCTGAGCTATTGTACAGGGTCTGTTATAACCCTTTTTGAAGTTTGAACTTCAATTTCTACCTTCTGGTTGGCACCTTGATCATTAATACTTGCATGACTACCAAGCTCCTCTTTCTGACCAAACATAGCAGACTCATCAAAAGTTACATCTCTGCTAATAATAAATTTTGGAGTTCTATCCTTTTCCGTACACCACAGTCTGTACCCTTTAACTCCAGGTGCATACCCTAGAAATATGCATTTCATTGCCTAAGCAGGACAACCAAATATACGCAGGTCAGAATAATCAGAATGTTTACCGGACCATACCTTTTGAGGAGTTTTAAAATCAATTGTAGTAGATGGCGATCTATTCACCAGATAACAAGCAGTGTTAACTGCTTCAGCCTAGAATTGTTTTGGCAAGCCAGCTTTTAATCGCATGCATCTCGCACGCTGCAACAGTGTTTGATTCATACATCTGCAACTCCATTTTGCTGTGGTGTATGACGTACAGTGCGATGCCTCACTATACCTTTTTTCTTGCAAAACTCATCAAATGGAGCATTACAGAACTTCAACCCATTATCAGTTCTGAGTTTTTTGACCTGTTTTCCAGTCCGTTTCTCAACCATGGTCTTCCACTCTTTGAACTTTCCAAACACTTCATCTTTGGATTTCAGAAAATACACTCAAACCTTTCTAGAGTAGTCATCAATGAAAGTAACAAAGTACATCCGTAGAAGTATGCTTCAAACACTTCAACTGGAGAAGGACCCCACAAGTCTGAGTGAATATATTGCAGAACATCCGTAGAAATATGCTTTCCAGAACTGAACTTTGTGTTGTTTACCCATAACACAAACTTCATAGAATATCAGTTTCCCAGTTTCTGCTCCTTCTAACAATCCTTGTTTACTTAGAATTGACAGCCCTTTCTCACCCATGTGTCCCAATCGGTGATGCCACAACTCTGTACAATCATCATTCTTCCCTAAATATTTAGATACAGCTACTGTCCCTATCACTGAACTACCAATCAGAAAGTAAATGCCATGCTGCAATTTACCCTTCATTATAACCAGAGCACCTTTGGAAATTCTCAACTGTCCATTCTCTCCAGAGTACTTGTACCCTTATTTGTCTAGAGTACCAAGAGAAATCAAGTTCTTCCGTAGACCAGGAACATGCCAAGCATCAAGCGTCCAGACTATTCCATCATACATCTGAATTTACACAGAACCACTGCCCTTAACACTGAGCTGCTCATCATCACCCAACCTCACAACACCATTCCACTCCTTGAAAGAAGTAAACAGTTCACGTGAGAAAGTCATATGATAAGATGCACATGTGTCCAAGACCCAAGTATTTACAGAACCAGAGGTGCTGACTGTGAGAACATCAATGTCTTCTTCTCCGTCAGAACTATCTTGCACCACCGCAGCACTACCACTGGTATTTGGTTCTTTCTCATCATTTCCCTTCTTCCTCTATGGACAATTCTTCCTGATGTGCCCCTTTTGTTTACAGTGATAACATCGAGGTCCTCCTTTGTTCCTCGACTTAGACCGTGACTTGCTTCTTTTTCCATCATCCCTTTTAGTGTCTCTACCTCTGCCAACATACAAACCTGATTCTGCACCATCCTCATTAGAATTAGAGACTTTTCTCTTCAGCTCTTTAGACTGCAAAGCATCTTTGACATCATTAACAGAGATACTATCTCTACCATACAATATAGTATCAACAAAGTTCTCATATGAATTTGGTAGAGAACACAAAAGAATGATTGCTTGATCTTCATCATCTATCTTTACCCCAACACCCTGTAAATCTAGGATAATCCAGTTAAAATTATCAAGATGATCTTTTACCTGTATATTTTTTGTCATCCGCAGGGTATACAAACGCTACTTCTGATATAACCAGTTTTTGAGAGACTTTTTCTGGTATTTATCATCCAATTTCTTCCACAAACCTGCAGCAGTCGACTCATCAACTACTTCTCTTAATACCTCATCAGTCAGACTCAATAGTATTGCACTATGAGCCTTTGCCAAAATTTCCTTCTTCTCCTCTTCCTTCAACGTGTTAGGCAGACTACTTTCTCCTTCTAATGCCACCGCACATCCCTGCTGAACCAAAAGTGCCCTCATTTTTACCTTCCACAAAGTGAAATCATTTGATCCATTGAACTTCTCAATATCGAATTTATGAGTCGACATCTTCTCAAATAACATCAGATAAATTACTAGCAAATTTCGTAACCAGAAATTGAATTTCACAAAACTGTTCAGAATCTTGCAAACTGACCAGAACTTCACTAACAGAGATCCAACACAACAGTCCAACAAAATTCACAACAGTAAACCAGAAATCCAATCCAGCACAATCTAACACAATCCAGTAAATTCACACAAAAATTTAGAATTTTTTTCTGAATTGAACATAAACTCACCAGAACCGTGTCAACGAAACAATAACGATCGCAACAGAAAACTTGGTCCAAACAACAATTAAGACCAAACAGCAGCTTTGACCAAACAGCAACTTTGACCAAACAGTAACTTTGACCAAATAGTACCGTTGATCGTTGACCATGCTACAGTGCCGAGTTGCTACAGTACCGTTCTACTATAGTGCACCGAGTCGCTACAGTACGTTGACCATTGACTGCTACCGATGAAGATGATGAACAGTACTTCTGATGAAGATTCTGGCGATGAACAGCAACTCGCAATCGTAAACAACTCACCAAAACAACTAAAAAATGATCTCCAATGCACTAGAATGCAATAAACGGTTTCTTTTTGCCCAAAAAACAAGCAAATCAAGGTAGATCTGAAATTTGAAACTAGATCTGAAAATTTTCTCACCACCAAAAATTGGTCTCTGACGTTCTTCAACGCACCAATGATGCAGAAAACGGTCTCCTATGCTCCAAAACAACCAAATCAAGGCAAGATCTGAAATTATGGAGTCAGATCTGAAAATTTTCAGACGTGCTATAGTAACCGGCGAACCAAAAAATGAACCAAGGCTCTGATACCACTTGTTAGGTTATTGTAAGGTAATAAATCAAGGAAAAAGATTGAGAAGAACACACAAAGAAGTTACGTGGTTCGGTCAATGCGACCTACATCCACAGACAGAGAGAATATCTGTATTATTTTTTATAGAGGCTATACAGAGAGAAATTACATCAACCACTGACCTCTAATGAATTCCATTACACACATATATATATAGAGGAAATAATAGGTTATGAGTCATGGGTCGTGGGTCGGGTTACAAAACGGGTCACCCACAAAATTCAAGTCAAACCCAATAGAAGGCTTTGAGAGATGTGATAATGAGCAGACTTTGTTCACCAAAAGAAGCAAAGAAGGGAGAATAATCATTGTAAGTATTTATGTTGATTATTTAATTTTTACTAGTGATGATGAAGTTATGCTATATGAATTTAAGAGCTCTATGGTGAGAGAATTTGACATGTCTGATCTGGGAAAAATAAGGTTCTTCCTCAGTATAGAAGTATTACAGAATTATGATGGTATTTCTATATGCCAAAGGAAATATGCTCTAGAAATATTGAAGAGGTTTGGTATGATGAAGAGTAACTCAGTGAGCAGTCCAATAGTTCCAGGATGCAAAATGAGCAAAGATGAAAAAGGTGTTGCTATTGATGAGACCTATTGCAAGCAGTTAGTAGGGAGCTTAATGTGTCTCACTGCTACGAGGCTTGACATGATGTTTGTCACATGCCTCATAAGCAGATATATGTCAAAGCCTACAAAACTTCATCTTTACGTGGCAAAGAGAGCACTTCGATACTTGAGAGGAATTGCAAATTATGGGATTCACTATAAAAGGGAAGGAGATGGTATGTTATTGGCATTTATTGATAGCGACTATGTTGGGGATTTGAAAGACAGAAAAAGTAGATTTGGATATGCATTCTTGTTAAGCTCAGGAGCAGTTTCATGGTGTTCAAAGAAGCAGTCTATTGTGACCTTATCTACCACAGAAATCAAATTTGTAGCAGCTGCAGTCTGTGCCTATCAAGCAGTTTGGATGGGAAGAATTTTATAGGAGTTGGGATATTCTGATGGGGACTGTATTTCTATAAAGTGTAACAACACTTCTACAATCATGTTGTTAAGAAATCTTGTGATGCATGGCCGCAGAAAACATGTTGATGTAAGGTTTCATTTTTTGAGAAATCTGGAAAAGGAAGGTACAATTGACCTGGTGCAATGTGGGAGTCAAGATCAGGTAGTGGATTTGATGACGAAGTCGTTGAAACTTGAAGTGTTTCTGAAACTTCGAAGGTTGTTGGGAGTGTGTGAAATGTCTGATAAATTAAGTACTTGAAAAAGCTTAGCTTAAGGGAGAGAATGATGAGTCAGCACACATTTTAAGGATTTCAGTTAGGTTCCTCTGTTTTGAGTAAATCCCTATCTGGTAAGAGTTCGGATTTGCTACTGCTCCTCAAAAACCATTGCATGCTCTCCCCACTCATCTGATAGGGAGTTAGATGCATAATTATTTAATTTATTAATTATACCACGCTGTCTTCGTTGAGTATTGTTAGGCTGCAGTCTCTCTTTCCTTGATGTAAAGGCTATTTAAGCCAAATTTTGATATTGAATAAAGGAGTTATTCATTCCAGTGTTGTTAATTCCTAGCACATTATCCATATTATTTATTTACGACTTAAATGCACTTTTAATCTTTCTATCTACTGAAGGAAACAAATTCAATTACTTTTAATTTTGTCAATCTATGAAACTGCAATTGGATTCTATCCCAAATCACAACCAACATGAAATTTATGAAATTTATTTGTCATGACGAGACACGTGGCGTCCCTTCCACATCTAATTATTTATGTCATGTGTTCTTTATACTTTACCGTGAAATAAGATTGACAAATTTACCCAAAAATAAATAAATAAAGGTGACGAACCGATGTTACCAATCAAACCAATGTAGTTAACCAACAAGCCGACGTACGGTTCATATGTGTATGTATTTTTAATCAAAACCGAGAAAGAGCATGTGTGAGAGACCAATGGAATTAAATTAAAAATAAATACTTGAAAAGGTCTAAACTGAGTAAAGAGGCATCTAGGAACAACTTCAACAACTTAAATTTATTTTCAAATCAGTACAACAAACATGCACTTCAGAATTAAACCAACTTCAGAGTGATTCAGAACAACTCTACCAATAACAACTATTGCCAAAGCAAGCAATCTTCGGAGTTCTTCCCACAATGCTATATATATATATATATATATATATGTATGTATAGTCTCTCCCATGTACAGTACTTCCTCTGGGTATGGAGCAATTAAAATGCAGAGAAGGCAACAAAGAGAGGTTAAGAAAAGAGAACGAAGTCCAAGTGTGTGTTGTGTGGCGGGTCAAGACTCAAGAGCAAGTTTATACATATGGGTGAGGTTGAGTGTAATTTACATGTTCTAGCATCACAATAATTTCTTTTCTATATATCATCCCATTATCTTTCTTCATTTGTTTTCCGCATTTATTTTTACCTCTGATGAGATTTTATTTTCTTCAAATATAAGTTGATTATATCAATTTTTATAGCATAAAAATTTTGAATTTTGAAAATAAAAACATGAAGATATTATGTGTATTGATTTTTTTTTTAATTTTGAAAATAAGTTTCATAAAATTTTTTCTCAAATTACTTTTGAAAATAAAAAATAAAAAATTATTGGGATAATCTTAAAAATAAAAAAAAACATTTGTATGGTTTATTTAAAAAATTAAGAATCATTTGAAATAAAAAAGCAAAAGGCATGTCTGTGTGTTAAACAACTTGGGGAATTACATTTGGGTTGATAGTACCCGGGTTTTGGGGACAACCAAACCGACCCACTATAGAGGAAACCCAAGGCCTATTATGTGAGGCGGTTGTAAGGGTCCTGAAAGAAATAATATTTGCCTTTATCATTCATGACGAGTTGAAATAAAACTTTTTCTAATATTTACATATATAATAATATAGGTCAAGTTCGTAATCCAATATTTCAACACTTTGGCTGCTTCCACAGTGTAAATTACTTTTTGCAAAAAGGGCACGCAGTATCTTCCCATTGTGTTATATGTTATTAGTTACGTCAGTCGCTGCCATCCATCATTCTCGTTGTAAATTACTTTTTGCACATAGCAGTATATATATATATATATATATATATATATATATATATTGATATTTTAATGGTCGAATGGTGACTTGTTCAATAACACAACTACACAAGCACCGCGATACTTTAATGTTGATATTTTAATATTGTTTGAGTCGTGTATATATATATATATATATATATTTATATATATATATACATATATAGTATTGTGTTATTTATTATTAGTTTCGTTGGTCGCTGTCATCCATCATTCTTAACCTGTATATCAATATATTTTAATATTAGAATTATACGACACACAAAATTCTCTTTAGTGAATTGCTAAGATATTCAAATACTACTCAATAAAGCAATTTATTCATATATCCATGTGTTATTACAATGACATCGCAATATATGCAAACTAACTTGAACCTGGAACGGTGACTCCTAGAAAAAGAAAGGACAAAAAGCCTTTTCAAAATTCTTTGATTTCAAAAAGACATTAGTAAATTACAAATGCGATACTCTAACCTCTAAGCTAAGCAGGCTCACACAACAGAAATTGCGCTAGTCTGTCCCCATTAACCGCTTGGCCATCGACCTAAGAAGAATCAATTTCAGTCTTTATTGATAATCCACAATCAACTTCCTTTCATAGTACTGTAGTACCCTACCCCAGGAAGTCGAATCCTTGTTGTCTCCTTGAAAGAGAGAGTCAACTCCTTTCGTTGTTTGGAGAGGGATTGTCCCTCTGTGGAGGGTGGTCGGAGGGAGGAGAGGTAGGCAAGGACCCAAGGCTGGAAAGATCAGATTGGGTATGTGTGGAGGTATTTCCACTTTGCGCAGATTGTGTAAAGGACTCAGTCACAGCTTGTGCAGCGGGGTTTACACTTGAGGAACTCCGCGCAGGACGTGCAGAGGGCTCTTGCACAACTTGTTCAGCGGGGTTTGCACTTGAGGAACCCAATTGAGCATATATGGAGGGGTTACCCCTCCGTGCAAGACCTGCACAGGGCTCATGCATAACTTGTGCAGCGGGGTTTGCACTTGAGGAACCCAATTGAGCAGCTATGGAGGGGTTACCCCTCTGCGCAAGACGTGCAGAGGGCTCATGCACAACTTGTGCAGCAGGGTTTGCACTTGAGGAACCCAACTGAGCAAGTATGGAGGGATTACCCCTCCATGCAGGACCTGCATAGGGCTCATGCACAACTTGTGCAGCGGGGTTTGCACTTGAGGAACCCAATTGAGCAGCTGTGGAGGGGTTACCTCTCTGCGCAGGACGTGCAGAGGGCTCATGCACAACTTGTACAGCAGGGTTTGCACTTGAGGAACCCAACTGAGCAAGTATGGAGGGATTACCCCTCTGTGCAGGACCTGCAGAGCGCTCATGCACAACTTGTGCAGCGGGGTTTGAACTTGAGGAACCCAATTGAGCAACTATGGAGGGGTTACCCCTCTGCGGAGGACGTGTAGAGGGCTCATCCGCGGCTTGTGCAGTGGGATTTGTACTTGAGGAACTAATTTGGTGGATTGGAGAGGTATTGCCACTCTGTGGAGAATGGTTAGAGGGAGTGGCAGTAGGCGAAGAGGCCTCATTCCCAGTTTGTGCTGCAGGGTTTCTATTCCTAGAACTCATGCTTGTTGCAGATTGCAACAAAGGAAAGAAAGAAAGAAGATGAAATGAGAAAACAAAAACCAAAGTGTGTGTGTGTAGTTGAGAAAGGGAATGGTGAATAGCAAAGAGAAAGGGAAGAGGAATATGAGAGAGGAAGGAGATGGGTTCGAGAAGGAGCTAGCAAAGTGGGGATTATATAGAGGGTGAAGCTCCAAGAAAGATTAGTAATCATCCCAATCCTCTACTAGAGGTGATACTTTAGGGGAGGCTTTTCGAGTCTGTCAAGCCTTTGTGGGTAGTGGGTACATTCTTCACATTAAATTCACAACTACTATTAAATTCACAACTTCTACTACCTTGTGAATTTAATGAAATTCACATCAACTTTTCTCAATTATACTTCTTTGCCCTAAATATCTGGATATATTAGTCCTCCTTTCCACATTGAGAATTGGATGCCTTCCCGCAACACTCGCACTCCAAAACTAAGAAAGATGAAGTTTGAGTATTAATATTTTGACTAGGAATCACTTAACTACCCTGTAGTTTTTGTCAACCAAAAATTTACAAAATTAATTTTAAATTAAATATTTTATTTCATCTCTCAAAATGAGAAATTGATGCTATATGTTAAATATATTCTCATATATATAAGATAGAATCAATTTCATTTTGCATGCGTTTGGGAAAACTTATAAAAATAGCTTATGGTATGCTAATAAGCTGTTTTCAGCTTATTTTCATAAGGTATTCTGAAAAGCTTATAAAAATAAGCTAAAAACATTTTATGTGAAATTTTTCCTTATAAACTCTTCAATTATGGAAATAACTTATATATAAGCTCTTATATGATAAGTGTTTATTCTATAAACACTTAAATAAGTTGTTTACCCAAACATGACTTTTATTTCATTGTTCTGCTAATTCCCGTGCGTGTGTGTCAGGGGGGATTAATAATCAAGAGGAATAATAACAGTATAATATTTCATTTAAAACAATATAAGAACTAAATTAATAATTTAAGCAAGTTACAGGAAAAATATATATAATAAAACCATACTTGAGTTTTTGGAAGTGCTTATTATATAAACCAACAGAACGTGATAAATTTGTTGCCACTTATTTTCAAAGAAGTTCGCTCGTCTTTTATATTAAAATAATATAACATTTAAACATATTAAGTTTGATTCTTCTAAAAAACATCTTAGATATATAATATATTTTAAAAATCATATAAAATTTTAATTTTATTCTTACTATAATAAGAAAAGAAACTAAATAATTTTATTCTTAGATGAAACAAAAAAAAAAGATAATTAATTAGTATAATTTAAGTAACTTATTAATTTATCCAATTTATTTTAAATTTAATTAAACTTTTTAGTTATCTTTTATTATTCACTTATACAACATAATAATAATAATAATAATAATAATAATAATAATAATAATAATAATAATAATAATAATAATAAAATTTTAATATAGTCCAAACTTGTTAATAATGGATAGATATATATTATTATATTAGTCCTCCTTTCCGCTTGCCGACACTTGGTCTCCAAAATAAGTATTTAATTTTTGTACAAAATTACAAAAACAAATACGTTAGTTGGTGGAATTAATACACAAAGAACTAGTACACGCGTTTTGAGCAGAGTATGAATAAGATTGTCTCCTGATCATGGCCAAAAAGTGGTTATAAAAATTTTGGCTAAAACTACATTTATCGCGAATATTTAGTCACGGTAAATTATAGTTAAAATCGTAGATAATAACAACAGGAAGTACAGGAGAAGATCCGTGTCTATTGAATATGTCCCTCACCATGAGTGTTTTTTTAAGAGCTCAGATATTTGAGATATAACTTAAATATATAATATAAAATAAATTCACATGTTTTCCATAGGACTAAATTATTATTTTTAATCTCTCACAAATGTTTCCTTTTTCAACTTAGTCCCTTATATATTTGATCTTTAAAAAATTATTTTTATTGAGATAATTGTAATTTTTTATAAATTAAATTAAAATTATTGATCTATTAAAAAATTAAATTGAAACAATTATAATGTTTGAAAGACTGAGTTATTAATATTAATTTACTCTAATTTAAATGTTAGTAATTAACATTGAAGTACAAACATGAATCTTTCATACTTTAAAATCTTGACTTTCATGATTTACACGAACATAAACTTAAACATTACAATTACTTACCTGTATCCATTAATTTCTTCTAAAGATTTGTTTTCTTCTTCCTCTGAATTTCTCTCTTTACTATCTCTTTGATGGTTAGAAAGGAAAACCAAAAACAAACCATTTTCTGAATAAACATATTATTCTTTTTAATTATTGTTACTTTAAATTTGAAATCAGAGTAAAGAGGTATATTACCTTTTGATCCCTACAAAATTATTAATTACTTAATAGTCTCTCACCCATCACAAAAAAACTTTAGTATATTAAAAATTTATCATTTAGATCATTAAATGTTATATAATGTGAATTTAATAATTAATGTTGTTAAATTTAATTATATGAGCCATATATTAGAAAATAATAAACATGAACAAGCGAATTTCTGTGTGCACTGTAAAGAAAAATGGATTTGCCTTTTTGGGTATTGCTTCATCAAAGGAGACATAAAGAGAAAATTGAATTGAAAGTATAAAAGTAATGATTATTTGTTAATTACAATATTTGAATGACGCAAACGAGATTTTCTGACATATTTAGTATGCAGGATGTGAAAGGAAAGGAAAGAAAAGAAAAATGGAAAAGAAAAGAGATAGGAAAAAGGAAAAAAATTATGCTTAGTATGTGATAAAAATAATGAAGAAAAAAAGAAAATAATGTATTTAGTATGTAATTTTTAAAGGAAAGAAGAGAGAATATCTAGAATTGAATGACTAAAATGCAATTGTCTAAGAATTGGTTTTTTATAATAGAAATAAAAAATCATAAATCATAAAAAAAATAGCCCTAATCAGCTTCAACCCCATTCATACCCTTCGATGGCTTCTGTGGACTCCCCTTCCCTTCCCTTTGACAACTCCAGCACCTTGGATGGCTTTGCCAACAAACCCTACAGTGGCTTCAAGGGCAAACCTAACGATGACTTTGAGGTTTCGAAAGCTTCCACAATTTTTCCTTTTCAGGTTTGTCGTCCTTCGTACCCTTCGACGCCCATCACAGGATTGCTCTTTGATGTGTGGTTGATGGCAATATATCAACTACGAACACCCGTTCAAACTTAAGAGCGACTGATTTTATTGGCATTGGAATGTTTAGGGTCCATTTGGTTTGTAAAATTTTTTTTATTTTTATTTTCAATCTTCATTTACTGAAATACATTTGTTGAAACATTAAAAATATCTTTTTGGTGCTTTAAATATGAGGCTATTTTAACAAATGTTTTCAAGAAAACATTTGCATTAAACTCAACCAAATATATTTTTCAAGCTCATTTTCTATTTTCAGTAAAAAAAAAATAAAAAATACACAAACCAAATATGCCCTTATTATTTAGCTACCTTTTTGAAATATACCTAAACCCAAAAGCACAATCTTGCATCACACTATAATTCTATTGCCTTTCACCAAGGACAAAAAAGGGGATTGAGAATAAAGGTACAGGGCAAATGTCAAAGAAAACATTTTTCTTCTAGATGGAAAATCAGGTTTCCTTCCAATTTGAGATGGAAACCATTCGTATAGGCACATTGGAAAAGGCAGGGGTGGGAATCCATTCATCTTTTCTGGCATCACTATGGCGTGCCTCTACCAAACGCAAGAATGATGGAAAAAGTGGCGCGAAATTCCATTGAAGTCTTCTGGGAAACTTTACCAAACAGATTCTTCATGTTAGTTTTCGGAATATTCATATTCCATTGACATTTTTATTTTTAGCCAATAGTATAATTTATGTCTTAACGTTTACATCTATTTTTTACTTATGCTCCTACCATTTATTTTTGGATAAATATGTCTCCTATGTTTTTTTGTTAAATATATCTTTTTTTAAAGCCGTCAAATATGCGAACAAAAAATATTGATTGGATAGCTCACGTAGCATATATCACTCGTTATATTATTTGTCACGTGGACTCATAACTTAAAATTACAAAATATCCTTAATAATAATAAAAAAAATTGTTTCTCTATTGCGGCTCACTCTTTATCCGTTATACACCCTTTCTCATCTTCCTTTCATCGTCTTACTTAAGCTCTCTTTCTCTCTTCCCTTCAGAGCCACTATCTTCTTCTGACTGTCTCTCGCTCTCTCTCCTTTTACCTGCTCCTCGAGACATAAAACAAGGTGTGAGTGCATTAGAGAGCAAAAAACAAAGGAAGTGAGAAATATAAAGCAAATCAATATAAATACTAGAGCTATAAGTGAAAATCAATATAAATGTTAGAGATATTAAATATATTCTATTTGTGATCATCTTTATTTATTTATTTATTAATTATAGTATTTTTTTTTTGGTTCAATTTGCACGTTGACGACATGCATAAAGGGAAGATTGATTCTCTACCAAATTTTATTTTATTGAAATGTTTACATAATTAATGAAAACAACAAAGTACAAGGCAGTCAATATGTTCTATAATATATTTGGAAGCAAATAAACACAAAAATAATCAAACATAGATATATAAATAAACAAATTAAGAAATTGAACAAATAAACATACATACATGTGTGTATATATATATATATATGCATGCAAGTATTTAAAGCTCCTAATTCACTGCAAGATATGAATGGGATTGTTGCACCAGCATCTGCATCGAAAAACAAAAGCAAATTGAATTACCAAAATTCAAATTTTTATACTTTTATCGTTGAAAATAATTAATTACAATTTCCCCTGGCCCGAAATACAAAATCTCAGCCAGAATTTCAGCCCTCTCCCTTCCTCTGTTCTGTCTCTCTCTCATTCTCGGTCTGTTATTTTTTAGTTGATTCTCTATTTTTCTTATTAGCCTAAACTTTGTTTAGATCCATAATTTAATTAATTTTAAAATTTTCAATTAGGCTATTTATTAAGATTGTTTGAAGATATATATTTCAACAATTCAAATAAAAAATGAGTGTCAAACAGAAATAAAATTCAAAACTCTTTTAATAATTATATATTCAAAAGTAATTTTAATAAATAATATCAAAATAGTATTAATTTTTTCAAAATTATTGATCTATACAAACTCACTTTTAATTAAACCAATTTTTTACGCGTGACAGTAAATATGCGAGCATATAGTGAATGAGAGGGCATGCGTTATGTCCAAGATGAATTAGAATGGGTGGTACATATAGAATTAATTAAGATGATCGTGCATGGCGACAAGCATTGAAGTAGTGCGACAACAATGTCTCATCCATTTATTTCCTCCGATTTATTGCCAGATGTCCCACCATTAATGGTATAAAATTTTGTAACGTACTGTTGCACGCAAACCCAAGAAGGGTTGTTCGTAAAAAATTTGAAAGGGGATTCTTTTATTTGTTTAAAAAATATAGGAAGCTATTACTCCAATATAGATCATTGAATATGTCACATCTAATGGTCTATATTTTTGTTATATTTTTTTTTAAAATTTTATTGATAATTCGATGTTGGTCAACAATCATCAAATTGATTAACGTTCAATATAATTTTAAAAACTAAAAAAATAGAAAATAGAAAGAAAACATGGACTGTTAGATGTATATCCAACAGTCCACGTTAGAATAGGAGTCTCTTATACTTTTCAAGTATAGAAAGGAATCCCCTTCTGAATTTTTTACGAACAACAATCCATCCTAGGTTTGCGGGGAGTATTAGAGTCCTACGTCTCACAGTTCAAAGTTCAAACCAGATAAAGACCATCAGAGTCTCCGAATCAACCGATTTCCGAAGCTACAAAAACCAAGTCCACTTCTGTATTACACATGTCACCAATGCCAATGCAATAAATATTGGCTACCCACCAATGAAAACAAAGTTAAAAAAAAGAAAGGGAGGCAATGCATACTTTTTAATCACCATATGATTCTCACTACAAGAAAGACGCATGATAGCTACAACCAAATTAATAGGAAAGTAATGAATTTTAGTGGGAAAATTGTTATTCCTACTATATAGCTACTGAAATTTTTCAGTAGCAAAATCAACAGTCACTAATTATTTTCTTACTGATTTTCTACTGAAATATATTAGCTAGCTATTGAATTCTTCATATGAATTTGCAATCAGAAAATGTCATCCTAATCTCTACATGTATGGTTACAAAACACACAATTTGCTGTTCAGATCATCATTATTGTACACGTATTAACCTATTAGTTGGTATACCTAAAATATTATAATTAAAAAATAACAAAAATATAAATTTAAAATATTATCTAATAAAATTATGGATATGAGTGGCTCGAGACTACTCTCGAGAGACACTTTCTTGAGAGTGGTTTCAAGAGAAATAAAAAAATAAATAAATAATTTTAAAGCAATTTATTATATTTATATATTTAAAATTTAACTTTTATATAGATTTTTTAATTATGAAAAGAAAAAATTAATTAATTTACATTATATATTTATAATTTTAGTTTAACAATGCTCCAAAAATGATTTAAACTTGTTATTGAAAAAATTATGAATTTACAAATTTTGATATAGATAAATTGTTTATTTTTATTAAAAATAAAATAATAAATTTACAAATTTTGTAGATGAAATTTTTTAATTGTCTCCATCTTCTTTCATGTGTCTTCTTCCATATTTTTACGTCTTTCTCCACTAGATGAGAATGAGATAGGAATGCTTCAGGAGAGGAAAGATGAATTAATGAGTCCAAATAAATTAGTAGTTCTGCTTCTTGACATATAAAAATTCATTCATGTTCACACATAAGAATGTAAACAGATCATATCGCAATAGAGAAAAAAGAAGCGAATAAACTGACACGTATATTGAGAAAAAAATAATTTTTGATCGAAAATACACAATTGTTCACCTAGACAGAATAGAAACTGATGTATACCGTAAATAAAATCAGAAAATTGCAGAGAAGAATAATGTGAAATAGAAGAGACAAATTATATCTCTATATCTCTGAACATATCTGAGAAAACCAAAAAAGAGGAAGATGAATAACAAAAGTTGAATGAGAGAGATTATAAAATAAAAAAGAATATGCATGAGAGAGATTATATATATATATATATATATAAAGAGCAGTCTACATACCTGAGAAATGGACTAGAGAAGACGAACAAAAAGACGTAGATGAATGAGAGAGAAGAAAAAAATAAATCATGAGAATACAGAAGAGAATTGTTATATAAAAGAATTAAAGGGAATATTTTAAAACTACGTGTAAAATTTTTATATTCGTGCACACCCGAAATAACATTCGCACCTAGCACTGTGTTATTTGTGCTATTGTTTTTCTATAGCCAGAAACATTCGAAATAAATGTCTCATTAATAAATTTATTCAACTTTATATAGTATATTATAATATTTTTACATTATTTTAATAATAAAAATATAATTGAATAATTTATTATTTTAATATAAAATTAGCTTTAATATTTTTGGAAATAAAGTTTCATATATTTTATATTATTTATATATTAACGTATAAGTCATGATTTGTATATGTATTGAAAAAAATAATTATATATACAAATTGTGTTACATATTCAAATGTATTTATAAATTAGCATAATTAAATGGTAAATTGAATTAAATAAATTTTTTATTAGTAAAAATACATTACAATAATAAAAATAAAATTAAAAAAATTGTATAATACATATTTCTACTCTTCATCATCATTTTCTTCATCTCCATTACTGTCGTTGTTTCGAATATTGTTGGTTGTTGGAATATCAAATGGAATAAAAAAATTGTAAACATTTTTTAAAAATGCTACATCTAATCGATACACGTCTATATTTTCTTGATTACTTAAACTGACATAAAATAAGTGTTGAGGTGGATGGGGAGGAGAACAAAATCCTCGCATTGCATTGAGTCTAGTCTCTATTATAGTGATTTGACTACTTAGTTTCCTGACCTGTTTTTTGTTTGTTTTTAATTGTTTTTCATAAGATTTATTCAGACAGTGAACAAATATATCTTTTAAAACTTGCTAAAATTTTTCAAAGCAAGTCCAATCAAGTTGCAATTGGCCTTCTTGTATATGAAATCAAGAAGTTGTAGTACCAACTATTTTAAATGTCTCAACTCCTAAACCATATATGTGCCCTTCTTTTTTTCCTCTTGCTGCTTTCATTCATAAATCAAGATCTGAAATTGTTATTCAGAGCTACCTGAAGATTGATGCAGCTCTAAGAAAAATAAAATTATATAATTAGATTGTATTATAAAATATATATTATATACAATTATACATAAAATAACAGTTACAAATGTTGCCTCGGATTTTTTATTAGCCCATCTTTGATCAGTCTTATTCTGATGAGTTCAAAGAAATAATTCAGATGCAGTAGGTTCTCTTCCTAATTCCGTTATCTAAGGTTCTAGATATATATAAGCATGAAATATAATGATGAAATAGCAAATAAAAGTAATAAAAAATTAAATTAATTACCAATATTCTCTTATGCTCTGCCATTGAAATAAAACCTCTAGTGTGGAGAGATGAACCAAATCTATTAGAGTCGGAAGATCTATTTTTTTCTTTTGCTCTCTAACTTGTTTGAAATGTGGTCTTTCCCATTTATCACACAATTGATTCCAAACAAATTCTTCAATCCATGCTAATTTTTTATTTTTCTTATGCATTTGATATATCATATCTTTTAAGCGATTTGACGCACAATATTTCCAATTACTTTGAATAGAGCTTTCATGTTGTGGTGACCAAATATAATATTTCTAACAAATAAGATTTATAATTTATAATAGATGATGATGTAGGGTAAAAGATTCTAATAGATAAAGATAATGAAACAATACTTGAAATTCTAGCCACCAAAAGTTTTGCAGTGATTCAGGTACATCCCTCCAACATGTGTATGGTCCATCATGTGTTGATTTAATGAGGACACAATTTGATCTTGAATCTTATTATGGTTTGGAGAAAACCTGAATCATTTATAAACTTAAAATATATTTAGGAGATTTAAAAATATGTAATGTGACCAATTTTTAAATAGAATACTAAGTACAATTGATAAGAAAAAAAATTACTTTGTTCCATCTGGACTAATGAGGTCCTTTCTGATTATGTTGCTATCATCTTGTGCACTGTGGGTTGTGACCTCTATTGGTATTGGCGAGGATCCAGGGGTTAGAACTATATTAGGTGCCAGATGGGTTGGGCTTAAAGGTAGAAAGGAAGTTTGAGACTGTGAAGAAATAGATCAGTTATACTATGTCTGTGACGTCGTTGGTGAGTGAATTGGGACTTTAAAAGAAGTATGTGGCATAGTAGATGTATCATTACGGCTGTAAAATTGCCACATTATGGTGATCTAGTTGGAGTGTAACTAGCATAAGGAATGAGTGGTACATTACTTCGAAATTGCCATGGCGTGGGTAGATGAAAGTTATGAGGAGGATTTGAAAGGCCGAAAAAAGAAGAAAGGTAAGGAAATGGTGGTCATGGTGTTGCTGTGACATTTTTAGTATTGGTGTTAGAAGAAGAAGAAGGATTCCCAAGTTGAACATTACTATGTGTTCTTCATATTTTTCTATTGGACAAATTTTCTTGTTTTTGCACTCTATCACTTGACATGTTAGCAGAAGTGTAAAAGTATTCTAATAACTATAATAGAGATGAGGAAACTCAAATGCGATCAAAATGACAAATGTGAGTTGAGAGGAAAATGGAAGTGAAGAGAAAAGTAATTATTATAGGCAAAAAAAGTTAATAAATAAATGATGTGACGTTAGATATCATGCTCCGCGTCAAAGATATAGGCTAAAATATTTTATGAGTATTTGTTATACTCTTTTCAATAAGTACGATGAGATCCACCATACTTATTTAAAAAGAAAAAGACATTAACAGACTTTAAAATAAAAAAATATAGATAACTATTAATTAAAAATAAAAAAATATAGATAACACACTACCCTCATGAATTTCACTCTTTCACTTCTCATATTTTCAAGCTTCATACTTTCTTATCACTATGTCATTCCTAAGCTGCGTACTTTCTTACATTGAAAGGCTTTCTCTCTCTTTTCAAACAAACATGAGTGATACATTTGTAGGTCCAATTAATCCCAGTTTTCTATTTATGCAAGAAAATCATATTTCTGCTATAGTGAGGAGAAGTGATAGAGTAAGTATTATTTATTTAAATTACGAATATTATAATTTTTTGATTATCATTTTTACTATAATTTTTTATGTTATTAGAACAATCATATATTGATGATTAAAAAATGGACCAATGACCGATTTCTTTGGCATCCACCTCACATTATAGTGCCATTTCTAGTACAAGCTGGATTTTATGGAGCTTCTATGCTAGGAAATTTTGAATTTATTCATGGTTTAATTTCTGCATCTGTAGAAAGATGTCATCTGGAGACGCATACATTTCACTTGACTTTAGGTGAAATGACAATAACATTAGAAGATATAGGAATGTTACTAGGACTTCTATGTGTAAGAAAACCAATATGTGGCAATTCACTGATATCAAACTTAGAAGATTTATGTACTAAAGCTTTTGAAATTAAACTGTCCGAACCAGAGATAAATAGACAAAGACTATCGCTTAAGTGGCTGGCAAACACATTTGGCGAGCTGCCTAAGGAGCAAACCAAACCACACTAGCATGGTATGTTAGAGCATGGATCTTACAATGACTAGGTGGATACTTGATGCCAGATAAATCTGGCAGTTATGTCAACTTAAAGTATCTCCCTCTATCATTAATTTCCATGATTGTGGACAAATGTATAGGGCTCAGCAGTATTAGCATTTTTGTATAGAGAGCTTTGCACCACAATCGTACCAGATACCAAACAAATTGCTAGATGCATCGCCTGTTACACATATGGATATAGTCAATATTTCCTTTTATAGCAGGAGACATTGCAGTGCAATCAAATCCTCCACCTCTTGAATATTTACTATGACTACCTTTGGGTTACAAGTATATTTTCTTTACTAATATATTTTTGTTTGGTAATGTATATTTATTTAATTACTAATATATTTATATTTATGTAGGTGTAAGAGGACTTACCTGCCTTAAATACCCCAAGAAATTATGCTTTGTGAATACAAAGAGATATTAGATTTGATGACAAATGAGACTGAGGTATATATGTAATAAATCTACTAATATGATTATTCTAACATACTAACGTTGTGTCAAAATTTTATAGATTCGGTGGATCCCCTATGCATATGAGGATATCTTACAATATTGTCACAATGAGACAAAAGTGGGTCGAGCTGCATTACCAATGTTTTGTTTCCACATTTGCGAAGCCCAATATCGTGACTGCATTCTACACCAATTTGCATGGGTGCAAGGAATCCTTAGAAACCCCCTGGAGGGAAAGAAGCTTGAGAACAAATGCATCAGATGAAAATTTTGCGCAACACGGATTGGTCAAAAATTTTCGAACTGGGCATCATTAGATGGAATAATTGGCAAGAAGAAGCAATAGATGTTGATTTTGCAATCGAAAGCTTGGGACCAATGTCTCTTTATATGCAGTGGTAATTTAACCATACTCGTTAGTTCATTGGTCAAGATTCAGGAGTGATAAATTACATGGTAAAACATAAATTTTCATCCATTTGGGTTATCTGAAATTCATATTTGTTTATAATTAGTAATTATATTTTTTTCAACTTTTATTCAGGCCTGTTTAGCGTGTAAGTGAAGGAAAGAATAATTCTTTAGCAGCCCGATAGCCTTCAATGCAAATAATGAAAAAAGGTTTGCAAAACGTACAATCCATTGCACATACTAGAAAGTCGAAATGTCTCTCTAGACAAGCTTGTGGTGATGAAGTTGGTGGCAATAATGCTACTAGTAGCAATAGTGGTGCTGGTACCAACCAAAAAAGGAGGAGAATGAGACCCCCGACGGAGGCATAAGAAGAAATAAAGGGAGTAAGAGAAGAAGATGAATAAAAATATGTTTATTGTGTAATTAAATGTGTGTTTAAATGTATTTTGAGTCATATGAAACATTTTTGTTGTGGTTAATGGTTATATTAAGAAATAAGAAATAATTTTAAAACAAAAAATTAAGAAATAAAATGAAAAATTTTAGGTTGCCTCATGGGTAACCAATCCCTTCACCGAAGTGTAGGGAGTGCAGGTTGCCTCACGGGGACCTGCAATCCCTACACTTCAGTGCAAGGACCTCATGGAAGTGCAGGTCTCGTGAGGTCGTGGGGGCCAGCTGGCCCCCACTTTTTATTTTTTTATTTCTATTTTTTAAAATTTTTTTTAATTTTTTTTATTTATATTAATTTGGGATGAATTTTTTAATTTATTTGTTTTAGTTTTCAATAATGTCATATTTTTTAATCTATTTTTTTACTTTTTATATGTATAATATTTTATTTTATCTTTAAAATATAATTTTTAATTATTAATTTCATTTTAAAAATATTAATTTATGCATATATAAAATGTACTAATTGAGAGTGAAGGATTATTGATTGAAAAATAATTACACATATATCTTATAAACTAACACACATTTTTTTTACAAGCACACACTTTCTTAAATGAAAGTTGTTTTCTTCTTATGATGTGAAATGAGAGTGTAGTAGTGGCAGGGTACATGCCTCATGTAGTCACGTGAAATGAGAGTCTATTTTTATTTGCAATGAGAGTGCAGTGGGTAGATAATCACACGCCATCTCCATCTTTTTTCTTTATGATAAAAATGTGTGTTTAAATGTATTTTGAATTATGTTATATATCAAATTTATGGTTGTATTATTTTTAATATGTGACAATACCTCTTTTATGGAGAAAAAATAGAATAAATTCAAAAATTCAAAAAAATAACAAGCAGAATAATAAAATAAAATTTTAAAAAATAACAATATTTTAAAAATAATAAATAAGACAAATAAACATTTTTTAAAAGAAAATAATTTAAAAACTTAAAAAAATAATTATAAAATTATAAAATAAAAAAAAAAGAATGTGGGGCCAGTATACTTTCACACTCCTTGTTTTTTTCTTTATGATGTGAAATAAGTGGCAGACGGGTAGACTTTATCACTTTCTTACAAAGCACACTCTTTCTTTCTTGTTTTTTTTTTTTTCTGATGATGTGAAATAGGAGTACAATAATAGTGGTAGACTTTACTTTTTAACACGTCTTTTTTCTTTATGATGTGAAATGACAATGACATTGGCAAGTGAGATGAATAAGTAAAAATAGATAGTGAAAATTAATTAGAAAATAAAAATAATGAGGATGAATACAACTCAACAAAATAAAAAAAATAAAATAAAAAAATAAAAAACTTTAAAACATAATAAGGATATAAAAATTAAAACATAATGAAATAGTTGGCCCATTTTTTTTTCAAATTTTATTTTTATATAATTTTTTTCTTTTATTTTTTCATATGTTATTTTTTTTATTTTTGATTTATATTTAACTTGTTTAGTTGTTTAATTTATTTGTTTTATTTTTTTATGAATGTATTTTTTTATTTAATTTTTCTTTTATGAAATGAGAATCAGTGGGAAAGTAATGACGGAGTGGATAGATAAAAATGGATGGTGAGAATTTATGAGACATATGACAATATAGTGAAGAAAAAATTGTGTAAAAGAATATCAAGCTGAAAAAAGTAGATCACATTTTTCCTAATATCGATGTTGAGAAAAAATAAAAAAATCACACATCTACTTTAGTGAAGAAAAAATTGCACACATATGTAATATGAATATAATGGGCATCATATCATATCTCTTCCAAGTTTCAAGTTTCAAAGTAGTAATTTTTTTTTGAAAGTACTTGTTTAAACTTTCTTTTTTTCAGTTAACACTCTTTATTGCTCTTTGAGAGTCCTTGTTCAAACTTTTTGGTTAATAACACTTTCCACTGCTTTTACTACGAAAAAAAAATGGACATCTCCTCTCATCGAATATGGATATATAATAGATTAAATCTTGGTCGAAAGGGTTATATAGAAGAATTTTTACACAGTGTTGAGGAGTTTGTTGCTTTCGCCTAAAGACATACATTAGATTCAGATGGAAAAATTAGGTGCCCTTGTTCGAAATACAAAAAATAAACCTATATGGATGTAGAAGATGTAAAAGTTGACCTTTATAGAAGAGGTTTTTCAACCATGATACTAGTGCTGGACATCTCATGGTAAAAGAGAAAGTTTGAGAGATGAAGGCGAAAACTTAGGAAGAGGGATTCGAAAAGACAATCTGAATATTTCATAAGCACCAGAACTATTTATACACTAGTACATAACGGTCACAAGACCACGCAACACCGAAACGAAAAAACAGAGCCTAATGAACAAAAATAGAACTAATAAAAAAAATGCAGAAAAGAAACTGAAACACTAAAAACCACACACACATACTGTTTAACTGCCTCCCTCAAACGAGGTGGAGGAATATTCAAACCGAGTTTGCCACACAGAACTCCAAATCTGGACCCTGATATTAGTTTTGTCATAACATCTGCTGGCTGCTCCTAGCTGGGCACATACCTAATAGTAACTTCCTTTGCTAAGACCTTGTCTCTAACAAAATGTAGATCAATTTCTACATGCTTGGTCCTAGCATGCAAAACAGGATTAGTAACTATAGCTTTGGCACTCAAATTGTCACACCAAAGCATAGGAACCTCATAGTACCACACTTTAGCTCACCCATAAGAGACTTCAACCACACAACCTCACTGGTAAGGATGCCAAGGCTCTATACTCTGCTTCAGCATTAGATCTTGTAACAACTCCTTGCTTTTTACTTGACCAAGACGCCAAAGCATCACCCAAGTAGACATAATATCCCCAACAGACCTTCTATCCACAACATCATTAGCCCAATTTGCATCAGAGAAACCAGTGATGGAGAGATCTATAGAAGGCTTTATATGAAAACTCAAATAGGATGACCCTTTGAGATATCTTGGAGCTCTCTTGGCTTTTAACCAATCCAGCGTAGTAGGGGAGCTTAGCTAATGACTTAGTTAGTTAACAGTAAAGGAAATATCAGGCCTTGTACTAGTTAAGTATTGCAAGCCTCCAACTATACTCCTGTACAATGAAGGACTATTAAGGGGTTCAACCTTTACCTTAGACAAGTGCTTCCCAAGTGTTAGAGGAGTAGAGCAAGATGATGCTCTGACATATTAAATTTATCCAGCAAACTGACCACATACTTTTTTTGACTCTAGAAAATTCCATTGCTGTTCCTTATAACCTCAATTCCCAAAAAATAATGAGCCTCACCAAGGTCCTTTAAAGAAAACACACCATTCAATCTCTGTATAAAGGAGTCCACTAATTTACTACTGTCTCCAGTAATCAGCATGTCATCTACATAAACCAACACAATAACAACATGATTCTTAGTATGTAAAAAAAAAAAGTGATCACAACGAGTATATTGAAAACCCCACTCCAATAACACTTTTCTCAGGCTATCATACCAAGCCTTTGGGGCTTGTTTGAGCCCATAAAGGGCCTTTTTTAATTTACACACAAAATTAGGATTTCCCTCTTCTTCGAAACACTGTGGTTGTCTCATAAAAACAGTCTCTTTAAGGCTGCCATTTAAAAAAGCATTGTCAACATCAATATGCCTAATGGACCAATTAAGAGACACAGCAATGGTCAAAACAACTCTCACTGTGGTTAACTTTGCAACAGGGCTGAAGATCTCTCTCACACACACACACGGGTCTTGTTGAAATCCCTTGGCAACTAGCCTTGCCTTGTACTTTAGTACATTTCCATCTGCTGCATACTTGGTTTTAAACACCCATTTGCAATCGACAATTTGCTTTCCTGCATCTGGAACAAGGACCTAAGTGTTATTTTTCTTCAAGGCTGAAAGTTCTTCCTCCATTGCTTTTCTCCAGTGGGTAATCTTGTAGGCTTCAACAGCACTGTAAGGTTCTATACTGTTTGTGGTTAGTTTTGTTAAACCAACATAAGGAGATTTATATTGAATTACCCTACTTTTCAGTCTTGTCACCATAGGATGGGTAGAGGTAGTCTTAACATTCTGGTTTTGTAAAGGCACTTGAATTCTTTCCTCAGTCCTTTGAACACTTGAATCTTCAGTAGGAGCTTCTGCACCAATAGAGCTTGTTCCACTTTCATTGTTTTCACCAATTGTTTCCTCTGGTTCTCCCTGTACATCACTAATTGATATATCAACATTAGATTTATTTTCAGAGTAGGTAGGCACAGGAATAATGTGGACAGTCTCTCTTGTCTCTTGTGGTTTCTTGGTATTTAAAAAACCATCTTTGAATGGAAATTCTATTTCATGAAAAACCACATGCCTAGAAATGTAAAGTCTACCAATAAAAGACAAACATTTAAAGCCCTTATGATCCATACTTGGACCTAAGTAAACACACTTTACAGAATGAAAATTCAATTTATGGTGGTTGTAGGGTCTTAGGTAAGGGGAACAAGTACACCCCAAAACTTCTATCTCTTTGAAGTTAGGCTTCTTTCCAAATAGAACAAAATAAGGCACGTCTCCTTGTAAAGCAGTAGTGGGCAAGAAATTTATAAGCCTAGCAGCTGTTTGAAAGGCATCAGTCCATTAAGCCATAGGAACACCAGCCTGAGCCATCATGCTCAATCCCATTTCAACAATCTGTCTATGTTTCCTTTCCATCCTTCCATTTTGGACAGAGGTGTAAGGAAAAAAGAATCTCATAACAGCCCCACTTTCTTTAACAACATCAGAAAAGGCTTTAAATTTAGCTCCCCCATCACTCTGTAAAGTTTTGATTTTTCTTTCCAGTTGGTTCTCAATCATTTTCTTAAAAAGAATAAAGGCCTGGATTGCATCACTTTTATTTTTTAAGGGATAAACCCATAAGAACCTACTGTAATCATCCAGAAAGGAAATGTAATATTTATATCCAGCCCTGGACTGCACAGGTGCTGGACCCCACAAATCTGTATGGACTAACTCCAAAGTTTTTTTCGCCCTAGACAAAGATTTCTTAAATGGGAGAGCCTTCATTTTACCAATTTGACAGGCATCACAAAAGTTACTTTCTTTATTCAACAAATTTCTCAGTTTACATCTTTTCAGTATATCATTCAAGACTTTTTCAGAAGGGTGGCCCAATCTTCTATGGCACAGATCTTTCTTCTATCTTATTTCATCATCCTTGACAAGAAAACACTCAGACTTAGGTGCTGCAGGTCCTCCTTCAATTTTGTACAGTCCATCAACTTGTTTTCCTTGCATTAGAATCCTTCTTGTTGTTTTGTCCTTCACCATGCAACCATAAGAGTCAAATATAACAGTCACGTTATTGTCAGAAGATAACTGAGAGATACTTATCAGATTCTTACTGATCTTAGGAACTAAAAGAAGTTTATTTAGTTTAAGAGATACTTATCAGATACTTGTCAGTCTTTCCAATTTTTTCAATGCTCACCTTTTCTCCATTACCAACGGTCAATTGAGTTTTTGAAGGAAAGATTTCACCTTGTTCAATCACAGTGGCATCATTTGTTACATGATCTGAGGCACCACTGTCAAGGTACCAGTCTTGGTTATCAAGATTATCCTGAGTGATCAAATATACTGTGTGTGAGGAGTTTGAATCTTTGGTACTTTCAAAATGTCCTCCAGAAACACCAGTGTAATTCTGATCAAATCTATTAAAGCAATTTAGCACCAGATGCTGAACTTTTCCACATAGTTGACATTTGGGCCTAGAACCTTGTTTGCTACCTTGTCTGCCACCTCGGTTGAACCGACCTCTGCCACATCCTCTCCAATTTGAATTTGAGCTTGTGTTGTTCATGGACTTAGTCTTGCTAGCAACCACGTTAGCACTCAGAGAAGAAAATTAGGACAGTGAAGACCACTGTTCAAGACGACTCTCATAGGTGAGAAGGGATGTTTAAAGCTTGACCCATGAGAGTGATGTTCTTTTAGCCAATTGAACCACAATGGGTCTGTACTCTGCATCCAGACCAGCAAGTGTCTGTGTGATCAAGTAATCATTGGCAAGAGGACAACCAGCCATATAGAAGTTGTTAGCCAATTCCTTCACTCTCTGCAAGTATTCATCCATTTTAGAGCCTCCTTTTCGCAGATGTTGGAGCTCACTCTTATATAGAGTGATACGTGATTTTGTTTGGGCTCCAGAGAATTCTTTAACAGAATTCTAGAGTTCTTGGGAAGTCTTGGCCCCAAGAACCTGAGAGAGGACTTCTGGTATCATACTGTTGTAGAGTCATCCATGAAGCATCTGATCGTTAGTGACCCACTCTTCGAATTGTGGGTTTACCTTTCTTTCATTGTTTTTGAAAAGAGAGATATCTGGGCAAGTCTTCGTTCCTAGGATATAGCTATCCATCTTGTTCCCTCGTATCATAGCAAGAACAAGAGAGCTCCACATCAGATAATTTGACCGGTCAAGCTTGATTGAACAAACTTGACTCAAGTTCGAAACATATGGGTTATTCCTCATTTGATTCATGACTGAGGAATTCAGCTCAGACGCAACGCTAGCAAACCCAGAGTTCGAAAACAGACTTTGATCCATTTTTGAGACCCAGAACCTTCATGCTCTGATACCAAGAGAAAATTTGAGAAATGAAGGTGAAAACTTAGGCAGAGGGATTCGAAAAGACAATCTGAATATTTCATAAGCACCAGAAGTATTTATACACTAGTACATAACAGTCACAAGACCACGCAACACCAAAACGGAAAAACAGAGCCTAACGAACAAAAAACAGAACTAATAAAAAAGTAATGCAGAAAAGAAACTGAAACACTAAAAACCATACACACACTATCACATACACACTATTTAACTATGAGGTCAGTGGTGAAACAACAAGTTCTATTATTCATAACGTGGTAAATTCATCGACATTCACTGTTGGAGAAGAAGATTTGAGATATAAAGCCATGATCTTTAATGTGACTCGACAAAATTTTGATATCAGAGATGACTCTTATCCAGATAATGAAGACACTAGCAATTTAAACACTGATAAACCTTCAAATCCAGAAGCTCAACCTCAAAATCCAGAATCTCATATGTTCTTTGATTTACTAAAACGTACTGGAGACCACTTTGGCTGGATTGTACCAATCACTCAACGTTGTCTGTTGCAGTCAGAATGTTAAGTCTTAAATCTGAAGGAAACATTTCAAAGCAATCTTTCAATGACATGGCAAGCTTTATGAGAGATATTACTTCTACTGATAATCTCGTGCCAAAAGATTGGTACAATACAAAAAGACTGATATCCAAACTTGGCCTGTCATCCAAAAAAATTGATGTCTCATGAATGGGTGTATATTGTTCTATAGAGAGGAGGAGTTGGCATGTAGATTTTGTAACGCATCATGCTATCGAGAAAATCCATCTAGCAAAAGACGAAATGCTAAACCTGTTCTAGTGAAAATGATGCATTATCTGCCCATCATTCCTAGGTTACAGAGGCTTTATGCTTCAATGAGTTCAGCTGAACACATGCAATGTCATTGCAATAATAGAAGAGATGAAAGTGTTTTGATCCATCTTTCAGATGGAGAAGCATGGAAACACTTTGAGAGAGTGTATCCAGATTTTGCTAGTGAGTCACGCAATGTTCGGCTCAGTCTGTGTACAAATAGGTTTACCCCTTACAATCAGCACGGTACACAATATTCATGTTGGCTAGTTATAGTGACGCTATAAAATCTACCGCCAGAGATGTACATGAATGCACTGTATATGTTCCTTACAGTAATTATACCTGGCACACATAATCCAAAGGCTGGCATCGACGTGTACTTGTGGTCGCTTATTAAAGAGTTGAAATTGTTATGAGATGGAGTATCCACCTTTGACGTTTTAACAAAGCAAAATTTCCAAATGCGAATAGCATTGATGTAGACCATAAATGACTTTCTAGCATATGAAATGTTGTCAAGGTGGAGTGCTACATGTAAGTTGGCATGTCCCTATTGTATGAACAAGTCAAAAGCATTTACTTTGCCCCACAAGAGAAAGAACACCTGGTTTAATTGTCATCGTTAGTTTTTGCCAACTGATCATGCTTTTAGAAGGAATAAAGATTTGTTCATCAAGAATTGAATTGAACATGATCTACTGCAGCCTATATCAAGTAGGGAGGAATTATGGGCGATGTTAGAAGACTCCCTAAAGTTCTTGAAAATGGGCTTTGTAGGGCTCAAGTTTAAGGGTTTGAGCATAATTGGACAAAACAAAACATTTTTTGGAAAATCCCCTATTGTAAAAGTCTTCTGATCCGTCACAATTTAGATGTCATGCACATAGAAAAAAATGTGTTCAATAACATATTTAATACTGTAATGGACATCCAAGGAAAAACAAAGGATAACCTTAAGGCAAGGATGGATCTGGTAGAATACTACAGGCGTCGTGAATTAGAGTTCAAGACTTAGGTAACAACAGAGTGATTAAGCCAAAAGCTAAATTCGTATTGACGCTAGAGCAAAGAAGAGCCATCTGTGAGTGAGGGAAAGGTTTAAAAATGCTTGATGGATATTCTTCAAATTTGTCGAGATGTGTTGATATGAAAGATGGAAAATTATTTGGAATGAAGAGTCATGATTGTCACATTTTCATGGAATGTTTACTACCAATCATTTCTAGCAAATTGCCTGAGCAAGTTTGGAAGCCTATCACTAAGATAAGTCAATTTTTAAAAAAATTGTGTTAATCAAAATTAAAAGTGGACGAGTTGACGCAAATAAAATATAATATTCCTATTATCCTTTGCAAATTAGAAAGAGTATTTCCTCTTGCATTTTTTGACTCAATGGAACATCTAATTGTCCATCTCTTATATGAGGCTCAAGTTGGTGGACCGGTACAATACTGATGGATGCATCCTTTTGAAAGGTATTAAATCATTCACTAATATTATTTCTTTATATTATTTAAATTTGGCATGATTTAATATAGACCAAGCTATTTTTTAAAAAAATTTAAAGGTTTCTAAACAAATTAAAAAGATAGTAGGGAATAAAGCTCAGGTGGAAGGTTCTATTTGCGAGGCTTATTTGGCACAATAGACATCATATTTTTGTTCTTACTACTTGGAATCCCACATATGCTCAGTGAGAACAAGATTTGATCGGAATGTTTGTGTGCAAGAAGGGACAAGCCACCTAACGACATTATCAATTTTTAACTAATTTGGGTATCCCTCTGGAAAGAGCCTCACTAGATATTTAGATGATAGAGAATTCATGACAATTCATCTTTACATTCTTCTTAATTGTGATGAAGTGAAACCATATTTTGAGTAAGAGCGTCACTAAATATTTTCTATGTATTATGCTCACTTACTTCACTTTTGTACCATAATAATTTTGAAAAATATCATAGAAGTTTAAATCCCCACTTCATGGAACGTGATATTGATAAAATTGTTGAACAACATTTTGTCTTCTAGTTAAAAAATCTTGCAAGTGGCGTAATGATTATTAGATTAAATATAATATACATATTAATTTATTTTTCTGACTATTCACTACTCATTTGAACTAGGCACATATTCAACCTCAGCTTTTCAATAACTCATATCAGGGACTTGGCTTGGGGACCATTTAGAAAGGTAGAGACGTGGCCAATATATTTGTAAATAGATACAAATTTCATACAAATTCTTAGAGCACTGGCAACAAAATATTTGTAATACCCGCTATATTTTAAAATTATGCAAACTACGATAAATTTATTCTGGAGAAAATAATTTCCCTATCTGTTTAATTTTGTATGCTTATGTGAATCTTGTTACCTTTATTGTGCATGTTGCTGGAAATATGGATTTTCACTTATAAATTGTGGTGTATAATAGGTGTTATGATATGAAATTTATCCCATGGGTAAAATACGGTTTGAGAATAAGTGGAATCTAGAATGAAACTGGGACAAAAATGACATTTTATGTTAGAATATTCCCTTAGGGACTAAAATGAAAAGTTAAAAGTGGAACTGGTAAATGAAACTGGTAGATAAAAACTGGTAAGTGAAACTAGTAGATGGAATAGTATAAGAAAATGGTAGATAAAACCGTATAAGAGAACGGTAGATAGAATAATATAGGAGAACAGTAGATGTAATAATATCAAATAGAACCATGACTTCTCCTATAAATAGGCAATTCCATTTTACTTCTAAATTCACACCTTTAATTTTTCTTCTTTTGTCTCCTCAAATTTCTCTTACTTCGAAGATAGGGCTTTGAAATCCTAGGCCTTTTCTCTTTAGGCTAGAACCAAGGTGAGGATACTATGCTCTTTTAAATTTTTATAATTATCCTCAATTGTTTAAAATCTTTTATTTTCTGATTACTGGAATATAGTATGAAACTGTGAAGAATACATGTCTAAGAAAATATAGTTAAGGAAACGCTTGGTACTTAAGAGCGTCTATTGTGACCTTTCACCCTTTCATGGTGTACTTTTTTATGGGTTATGTACGTTCGCTATCCCCGGTATGAATAGTACTCATACATATGAATAATATTTGTATGTATGAATAGTATCTATATATATGAATAGTAATCGTACATATGAATGGTATTTTGTACAAAAGTAATCTTGACTTTCTCTATTTGACCTTCGTAAAAATCTCCATAGCAGCACCAGAAATCCAACTACGTGCTCTTCTTTGTAACAACTCAGAAAGGTGACTCGGATACGGAATCTATGTGAGTGGATCACCTTGCTAATAGTACTTAATTATTGTTTTATTTGAAGTACAATATAAATCTCATCTCATATCGCAATTATAAATTCTAATTAAATCCCACATTTAGTGATGATAACTAGATAATGAAATTTATTGTGTGATTTAAGATTATGTTGATGAGATTTATAATTGAAAATGCAAATATACACATGGCATGGTTGAGTGTTTGATCCCTCAAGATACCAATACATGTAATTATACACATGGAATGGTTGAGGGTTTGATCTCCCAAGATACCAATGCATATAATTATATACATGAAATAGTTGAGGGTATGATCCCTCAAGATACTAATGCATGTAATGGTTGTGAACTCGAATACAATGAAAATTGAATCCCTGAACATAAACCGAATACAGAAGGTATAAAAACCCTGAATATGAATATAATTATTCTTATTATGATTATGATTATAGTATTTGTACTTGTACTTGTGATATATTTATTATTGCACAGTCATTTACTCACTGAGTTTTGATAAACTCACACTCTCTATGAATATTTTTCTCTAAATACAGTGGGTGAGGAAGAAGAAAATCTGCAGGAGAATTAATAATTCTTGAAGATATATTCATGTTTGTCTGGAGGGCTATGTAAGCTTAGGAATGCTCTGTAATCTTTATAAGTTACCTAGGCTTGAAAAGTTTTATCATACTGTATGATATTCAGCTTGTATTTACTATATTACTATGAACTTTTCATATATATATATATGAAAAATCTTGTTCTTGGAAGATTTATGTTTTGCACAGTTGTGGGTATTAGTACTGATATGAGATTTTACGAGATACCATAGAGGTACACCCTCGAGTTTATACAATTATTCACATGCCCGAAATTGGGATGTGATAATAATTAATAGTGGGGTGTGCATTAAAAGTACCGGAGTGGGCGGTGGAGAAAATAATTATTTTGGGGTATTCAAAGAAGTCATATAACTAGAGTATTTTGGTGAACCTATAAAAAAGATTGTTTATTTTATTGTGATTGATTTGATTTAGTATTGAATCGTAGAACTAAGGTGCATCCACATTATGGAATTACATAAATTAGACATACAAGAAGATATAGAAAATTTGATCCATTTGTCTTTGCAAACTAGGCAATATAAATATATTTTGTACCTTATCTGATCAGAAGTAGAGAGAAATGAGAATGGTGGGTTTGTTATAAAAACTAGGCCAAGAAGTCTAATAGACAACCAATAAACATTAGAAGTTGTCTACCAGAATGAACAATCTCATGTTTCTGCTGTATATAATGATTTATTAAATGATAATTTGCAAGAGCAAGGACACTATTAAGAAATAACTTATGAAACTAAAGCAGAAGAGGAACATCAAAATGAATAAGCGGAGGAAGAAAGTAGAGGATTAGATAAGAACAAAGATACAGATGAAAACCAATCTCAAGATGAAAACGAAGAAACAAATGAAGAAAGTGTAAAAAATTCTGAAAGTGATAATTAATTTTTTTTCATATTGTATAATATATTATTTTTATTTATTGATCTTTCTTCTATATACTCACATTGAATTACATTTTTCCTTCTGTAAAAATTTATAAACTTGATGAATATTAATAAAATCATATCTACTTAAAAATATTTCATTAATCTTTTATAATTTTAAAAAAATAACACATTATAACAAATTATTTTAAAAAATATATTAGATCATCATTATTTTCATATTCTTCTCACCATTTAAAAATTTTAGATAATTCTTCTCTAATTTAATCTGCAATTTTTTTATTTTTCTTATATATAATATTTTAAATTTATACCTTTGTTATTTTTTAATTATAATTTTTTATATCATTTGAATTAATAATAATTAAAAATATCGTAACATAACAATATTATATAAACATAACAATATATTTTAAAATTTTTAAAATTTTTCTTATAGATTTAAATTGATTTTTTCTTTTCATAGTTAAAAAAATCTACATAAATGTAAATACATAAATATAATAAATTTATAAAAATTCAGAATATTTGAAAAAAAATTATTTTTAAAATCAATCTTAAAAAATAATTTGAGAAATAAATTACATGGAGCATGAACAATAAAATAAAACAAAAAGATAGACTCAAGGGGCTGCCTCTCTCTGCCTTTTTTTTATTTTATTGTATTATATTTTTATAATAAATTTATAAATTTAGATTATTTTAAATTTTTTAATATTTCATATATATATATATATATATATCTTAAATTTATACTAATATTATTTTTTAAATTTTATGAATAATCTTTAAATTTTTTCTTTTTCTAACAAATCTAACAAAATAAACATTCGAGAGCCAAGCTCCCTGGCTTTCAAGTTACAACTCGAAAGTAGGCTCTGTCCAGTTGGCTTTGCTCTCCTCTCTTAATATTTTATTTTTGTGTCTTAATATATGATATTTTAAATTAAAATTTATTATTTTTTAATTAAAATTTTTAATACATTGTAACTTAAAAATAATTGAAAATAATATAAACATAACTATATATATTATAGAATTTTTTAATATAGATTGTTGTCATAAAAATTTAAAAGAATGTATTAAAAAATCTTTTTATTTTTCGAAGACTGACTCTCAGTCTTCGAAATACTTATTATTAATTTTAATTTTTAAAAATTTTATTCACCCATATAAAAAAGTCTTGTACATGTTAGTTGGAGGCAGTAGGATGAATATTTCCTAATTTAGTGAATGCATTAGTCAAAAAATTTCAATGTGAGTTGTGACGTTGACCGATATATTTTCCTATTGAATAACTCTGGAGAAAAATAGGTAAAGCAGTTGCAAATATATACAGTAAAAATTAATAGAAATTTTTCAATAATAAAATATATATATGCCCATAGTATTATTTTCTTACCTCTAATCAGCGGAAAACATTAAAGAGAATAACAATAAATATATTCAGTAGAAATCAATACAAAATTACAGTAAAAAAAATTTGACTCCTTTTCTTAGTGTCTTTCAATTTTAAACTATCTCAGTGTCTCATTTTTCTTTTAAATTTCAGATGAGTGACAATTTACTATTCCACCACTAAGTCATCCTCTACTAACGTGACTTAAATAAGTTATCCTCGTGAACAGAAATTTACGTGGAGCTGTCAGTCGCCCTTACTGTGAGTCATGTGATTTCATATGTTGTCGATGGTTCCCATAATTAAATATATAATTAACGCAATTCGAAAGTTCCATGTATTGAACTAACTGCTGAAAAGATATTTTCATTTCCAATGCATGCAACTTGTGCACGTGAGGGCCCTTCAATGTTTGTATATTTCTCTCGGGCCGACATGCAATAAATTTGGCTGTGTTTGGGAGGGAAAAACCTCACGTCAAAATCAAGTGTATTTTTCGTTTGCATTTATTTTCACATGAAACCCTCACGTCAAAATCGAGTAGACATGTTTGAAAAAAAGATAAAAAAATTAACTTACAATTTATTTATGTAGGTTATAAATTTATTAAAAGTATTTCATAAATAAATTTATTTTAATTACTTATAACTTATTTTATACGTTACTTTTGAAAATCATGTAATTAGAAGAAAATAACATCAGAGGTAAAATTAAATGCGGAAGACAAATGAAGAAAGATAATGGGATGAAATATAGAAAGGAAATTATTGTGATGCTAGAACATGTAAATTACACACTCAACCTCTCCCATGCATATAAACTTGCTCAAGTCTTGATCCGCCACACAACACACACTTGGTCTTCGTTCTCTCTTCTTAACCTCTCTTTGTTGCCTTCTCTGCACTTTAATTGCTCCATACGCAGCGGAGGTACTGTACATGGGAGAGAATATATATATATATATATATATAGCATTGTGGGAAGAACTCCGAAGATTGCTTGATTTGGGAATAGTTGTTAGCTAGTGGTAGAGTTGTTCTGAATCACTCTGAAGTTGGTTTAATTCTGAAGAGCATGTTTACTGTACTGATTTGAAACTAATTTTAAGTTGTTGAAGTTGTTCCTAGATACCTCTTTACTCAGTTTAGTCCTTTTCAAGTATTTATTTTTAATTTCCTCTGGTCTCACACACATTCTTTCTCGTTCTGATTAAATACGTAAACATATGAACCGTACGTCGGCACGTGCATGCCTGTTCGTTAATTACATTGGTTTGATTAATAACATCGGTTCGCACCCTTAATATTATTAATTTTTTTGGGTAAATTCGTCAACCTTATTTCACGGTAAAGTATAAAGAACACATGGCATAAATAATTAGATGTGGAAAGGACGCCACGTGTATCGCTATGACAAATAAATTTTATAAATTTCATGTTGGTTGTGACTTGGGATAGAATCCAATTGCAGTTTCATAGATTGACTAAATTAAAAGTAATTGAAATTGTTTCCTTGAGTAGATAGAAAGATTAAAGTGCTATTAAGTCGTAAATAAATAATATGGATAATGTCGAAACAAAATTTAAAAGTGCAAATTTATATTTTTATTTGAGTGTTTCAATTTACATATGAAATAAAAAACGAAAATTTGAAAATGTGAAAGGAAAAAAATTAAAAAAAAAGATTATACATGTGCAAAGTTTCTCAAGACAAATTTTGTAATTTTGTAGTGTTAATTTTAATTGATCTGAATTTTTTTTTGCTTTTTGTGATATTCTTAAAGATAACATATGTTACATGGTGTATTTACCGTGGTACTATTATTTTTAAAAAATTTATGCGTATACTAACTATTCAAAAGTATTTTCCTATATACTAACTTTTTGGCGAATTCGACCAACTCGTAGTCGAATTCAGTGGGAAAATACAACAAATTCAACCAAGTTTTGGTCTAATTTGCTACAGGTTATTTTTTTATTAATTTCAAAACATTAAATTCGACCAGCCCTCGACCAGGGGCTGGTCAAATTTGATGTGTTATTTTAACACACCAAATTAGACCAGCCTTTGGTCGAATTTGATACCAATTTTTTTCCATCTCCGTTTGAATTTTTTTTATTGGAATTTAAAATTATAAAAAAATTAAAATTATATAATAAATAAATACATGGTTATTTTATTTTATGCATGATTATTTTATTTTTATATAATATTTAGTTTCATTTTATATTAAAAAAGACAGATAAATTAGATAAAAATAATTTTTAATAATTTGAAAGTTTTATTTTAATTATTATTTTCTTAGATTTTAAGAATAATCTCAAATTTTATATTTTAAATGAATAAAAATATGAAAATATATAAATTGTAATGGAAAATTAGATATTAAAAAATAAAAAATGCCAATTACAATTATCATTAATTAAATTTATTATTATTAAAATGAGAAACAATGTCCTTTAATGAACTAACCAATTTTAATTAACGTGAATAATAAATGAACTAATTAGTAAATTATGAAATCATATTTGTTCTAAAAATATTCATGTATATTGTTTATTTTTATTTTATACAAATAATGTTATTTATTTTTGCAAATGAAATTATGTATGTATTTTATCATTTATTTGTTAATTATTAAATTGGCCTACATAATTAATTTTTGTATTAAATTAAATTAATGATATTTTTTATTTAGCTATCTTAAAATTATAATTTATAAATTTATAATATTAATAAAATACATTATTTTTTTAGCGAATAATTATTTTTATTATCTTATTAAAAACTATAGAATAGTCATATCATGTTAAGTAAATTTTAAAAAAAAGAAGTACACTAAAATATAATTAAAAACTGGATATAAAATAAGTTTTATACAAGAATACATTCAGTAATAATGGGAGCCAATTCCACAATGGCGCCGAGCGACACGTCTCTTGCCACGACCGAGTACTTGATCATCATCTTCCTGATCGGTATCTTCGGCTGAATGGTCATCTTCAGTTGAATCATCACTGGGTTCAGCATACTATCTTGGTGGGGTCTGATAAGATGTGCTCGGACCTGCGTCATCCTCCCTTGCGGTGCTTGGGCAACTTTGGAAGACACCGATCAACCACCACGACGACCACGTACCCCTCGCACCCTTCCACCACGCCTGCCTCGGAGTGGCCTTTCTGGAATATATGGCTGCGGTATGTCTTGTGTAACTGGAGCTGGGTGTTCCATAATGTTTCGTTCTCCAAGAGCTTGTAAGATCTTATCACTAGTCGATACCACATATTCCGAAGGAATCGTTGGTTCTTGGAGATCGTGCACCCGCATTGCTAGCACTAGAGTAGCCTGTAATCAAATAATAAACAAAATTATTCTTCAAGTAATATTAATTAAAATAAATGACAAATAATTTAAATTATATTTTACCACATATCCATTGCAAGCGTTGGAAGCATGAATCCATCACCTTGTGTGAAGGTAATACCACTGCATATAGCGTGAGTATGGTCCAAGTGGCTGGTCTGATAATGTTACAGGAGCAACGTGTACTTGATCCACGCTTTGATGAAGTCAGCATGCTCCACCTTCCAGTTAGTATCAGTCTTCCCAGTTAACTTTTTAAGATGCCAATCCCCTAAATTTATCGGTGGGACCGGGATTGGTTGTTCCATCCCAAATTGATGCATGACTCGATCAGTATGGTGTCATTCTATTATGTGAAATTTTAGAATGGGAACCGAGGCACGCCAGACATCAAGGTCAATTCGGCAATATTCTGGGACTGTTTGACATGCATATGGGAGCCAAATAATCTAATATAACAACAAAATGAGCATCACATCCACTAATAGAAAACAAAATATTATCAATTTAAAAATAAAATAAATGATAATACCTCATCGTCGGTCATGTGGTCTAACAAACGCCTGTATCGCTCTAGAGCACGAGCAATAGGAGCTTGGTATAGGGAAAATCTATTCCACCTATTAAAATGAAATCTTAATTGCAATTTTCAATTAAAATAAATTATCACCAAAATATATAATTTGATTTGATGTGCAGTAGAGTGTGTTTCCTTACATAATTCACTGTATAGGTGGGCCAATACAGCCGAGCCCCAACTGTTCTTCCCGCATTCCTCAAGTTTTGCAACAGCGGGAGGTACATTAAGTATACGTTCATGCCAGATTTATCTGGCATCAAATAGCCACCGATCATGAGCAAAATATAAGCTCGTGCGTGTTGTTCAATTGTAGCTTTATTCGCATCCTCCGGCAACTCTGAGAACTGTTCTTGAAGCCACGTCATACATAATCTTTGGCCGTTCAATTTGTCCTCAGGCGGGATAACTCCCAATAGTACAAGACATACCATATCCTAGGAGAGCACAGAATCTTCTACCAAACGTTTCGAGTAACACTGTCAAAGTGTGGGACCGAAGATTACAGGTGCCCAAATTATGGAAATGGCTGCGAGTGGAGGGTCAGAGCAGTGAAAAAATCACCTGCACACCTGTATAGGATCACCAAGTACAATGGAGACCATACGTGTCTGTCGGCTATAATGTCTCAAGATCATGAAAAGCTAGACTCCGATCTGATAACCTCTTGTATTACTCCTTTGGTCTCTGAAAAAGGTGATATAGCGATTAGCCAAATAATAACCATAATAAGGAACACATTTGGGTATACTGTATCATACAAGAAGGCTTGGCTTGCGAAACATAAAGCTTTGTCATCTGTTTTCGGAGGTTGGAAACGGTCATACAATTTTTTACCATGGTGGTTAAACGCTGTCCATCATTTTAATCCTGGCACTGTGTACGAGTTGGACACTCACCCACCAATGCGTAACCAAAATGGAAAGGTTTATTTCCGTCGTCTTTTTTGGACCTTCAAGCCGTGCATTGATGCTTTCGTCCATCTGAAGCCTATACTACAAATGGATGCGACACATTTATACGGAAAGTATACGGGACAATTGATAATAGCTGTGTCACAAGATAGGGACAGAAAAATGGTTCCAATTGCATTTGCATTGGTCGAGGGTGAGACCAAAGAGGCGTATCAATTTTTCTTGTCACACTTGAAAACACACGTGACTAAGAATCGACAAGATCTTGGCATTATCATAGATAGAGGAAAGGGTGCGTTGACGGCTTTGGAAGATGCAGAAACTGGGTGGAAACCACCATATGCTCATTGGAAGTTCTGCATTCGTCATTTGGGTGACAACGTCAAAAAAGAAACGCACAGCAAATACTTACGAGAAAAGTTTATTAATATAGGTTTGCTCTTTTTTTTACTAATAGTATAGTTAGTTTCTCAACTGAAACTGTGTATATGGATAACAAGATACTATTTTGAGAGCCATCGGGTGGATACAGAGCTAGCAGCTATACGAACCTGGTGTGACACAGGCGCAGACTATATAGCAGATATACCACTGGAATAGTGGTCTCGTGCGTACGACACAGAAGGTCTCCAGTGGGGTCAAATGACTACAAACCTTGTCCAATGCATGAATGGCATCTTCCTCAGGATGCGGCACTTGCCTGTGCTCGGATTGGTAAAAGCAACCATATATAAATTAGTAGAATATTTCACAACACGAGCTACGACCATACAGACACAGATTTAAGCTCAAAACACCGACTTCTCAGAGATTGTCACGAAAGATTTGCAAATAAATCGCGAACGCGCAAGAAGGTGTGTAGTGATTGATTTCAATCCATAAAGGTCTTTATTCGAAGTGGAAGAACCATTTGATGAACTAAACGGACATTTTAGGCGTACTTAGAAGCTGGATCTTAGTGTTGGAAAGTGCGATTGTGGAGAATTTCAAGCTCTGCACTTTCCATATCAACATGCAATAGCGGCATGTTTAAAGTGGGGTTTTGACTACAATCGACTGGTCAACAATGTTTTTTCGATTGGAAACTATATTGAAAGCATATTAGGGAAAATTTTATCCAATCGGAAGTCAACAAGATTGGCCAATCTACAATGGACAGAAGGTGCTGCCTCACCCTCAAATGACTCGAAAGCAAGGATGCCCAAACTGAACGCGCATTAATAGTTCAATAGATTATAGATAACGTGGGGAACCTTCACGATGTGGAATCTGCAGACAAACCAGACACAATCGATCAACATGCCCATCTCCTCCTGTCTTACCAGACCAATCAGATTAAATAATATTTTATTTGTACGATTATATTATCTATTGAGATTTTAAAAAAAATTCTCATTCCAAATTGTTAGACTATTATTTTGTCGTATGTGGCTTAGGGTAAACAGAAAAATATTTCACAAAAAAATTTATTTAATAAAAAAATTAAAATCTATAATTAAAATTATATGTATACATCTATACAAAATTACAAACTATAATAAAAATAAAAAAATTAAACAAAAATTAGTATTAAAATAGTTACATATTGAGTCATTAAAACTTAAAAAAAATATAAATTATGAATATTCTTAAAATTGTCAACAAATAATTAATTTAAATCTTTTAAATTGCTAACAATAATTAAATACATTTTATTCAAAGTATTATGAAAACCATTACACATTAATAATAATTATATATGTTAACTTAATAAAATAACAAATGACAATCTCATTATTGTCATAACAATAAATAAAATAATTTATTTTATTAATATTATAAATTTATAAATTATAATTTTAAGATAGCTAAATAAAAAATATCATTAATTTAATTTAATACAAAAATTAATTATGTAGGCCAATTTAATAATTAACAAATAAATAATAAAATATATACATAATTTCATTTGCAAAAATAAATAACATTATTTGTATAAAGTAAAAATAAACAATATACATGAATATTTTTAGAACAAATATGATTTCATAATTTACTAATTAGTTCATTTATTATTCACGTTAATTAAAATTGGTTGATTCATTAAAGGACATTGTTTCTCATTTTAATAATAATAAATTTAATTAATGATAATTGTAATTGTAATTTTTTATTTTTTAATATCTACTTTTCCATTACAATTTATATATTTTCATATTTTTATTCATTTAAAATATAAAATTTGAGTATATTCTTAAAATCTAAGAAAATAATAATTAAAATAAAACTTTCAAATTATTAAAAATTATTTTTATCTAATTTATCTGTCTTTTTTAATATAAAATGAAACTAAATATTATATAAAAATAAAATAATCATGTATAAAATAAAATAAATATGTATTTATTTATTATATAATTTTAATTTTTTTTATAATTTTAATTTCCAATAAAAAAATTTAAACGGAGATGAAAAAAAATTGGTATCAAATTCGACCAGGGGCTGGTCGAATTTGGAGTGTTAAAATAATAAAAATAATCTACAGCAAATTCGACCAAAGCTTGGTCGAATTTGCTGTATTTTCCCACTGAATTTGACTACGAGTTGGTCCAATTTGCCAAAAAGTTAGTATATAGGGAAATACTTTTGAATAGTTAGTATACGTGAAAATTCTTTTATAAATAATAGTACCGCGGTAAATACGCCCATATTACATTTTAAAATTTGAATGTTAAAATAATAATTAGGTTATATATATATCGCCCTAATAAAATGGTAGATTATAATGTCATCTTATTTTCATATTTGAATTAAGTGTGTGGTTCAATGTCTGTAATTTTTTTTTGTTAATCACATAGCTACCCTATATATAGTCTTTGTCATCCAAAATTTAACAGAGTAATGATAAATTACATGTTTTTAACTTTTTTCATTTTCCCCCTAATTCCTGAATTTTCCCATGCATAATTTTACCTAAAACTAGAGTGCACAAGAATAAGGTGATTTTGTTATTTAAAAGCATTGCATGGGGGTCACGATAAAGGAAATACAAAATGTCTAATGAAAATTTAAAATACTGACAGATAACCCATTAAATAAAATATACTTTATATTTTAGTTAGTAAAAAGGATCGTCAAAATATACTACAGAAATTCTAGAAAAATTATATTGCATTTTATTGATGAAGAGAGAATAAGTTACATAAATGAACTTTTTAGTTTTTCATAATTTAATAAAAGTATATTTATACTCACATAACGTAAAGTAGTATACATTTAATTGTAAGATATTGTACTTCAAATCTTAGGTATATTAGAAGATTCAAAGAGTAAATAACATTATTTAATTAACATATGAAACCAAGATGTGTATATCTGGGCCGGTGAGGACTGTGATCACAGCGTCGTTGTTTTCTGTTTATGACTTCGACGTTGTTTAGGAGTTTTAATTTAAATGCAACATTTTACTATTTTATTCGTTAGTTATCGTTAGAGGTAGTTAGAGTTTGTTTAGTAGCATAAATGCATCCTCACGGTAAGGGGATGAATATTCAGCAATACTTTGTTTCAGTATTCTTCCATACATGCATAATGAAAGTTTTTCCATAATTCTTTTGAATTTCTAGTTTACGTTTATTCAAGGTATCAGAGTAGTGCACACAGTCTCTGTAAACCCACGTGTCTTTTTCCTTCTTGGCTTCCTTTCTTTTCTTCTTGGCTTCGTTCTTGCATTTCAAAACACGATAAATGGCCATTGAAGAAACCAACAATGGCAGTAAAGAGTATCTGATCTCTCTCCAGAACTCTGGTAATCCCGGAGTGAACTTGATTACCACTTCACTCACTGGGAGTAACTACATGACATGGAGCAGAATAATGAAGATAGCTTTAGGTGCCAAGACAAAAATCGGTTTCATTGACGGTAAATGCATACCCCCTAATGAAAAGGATTCCAAATATGAGCAGTGCCTTTGGGTCGATTGTATGGTGAGGTCTGTGGAAGCTTTCCTGTACGTTAATACAATGAAAGAACTTTGGAATGAATTACGGGAGATGTTTGGTGAATGTAATAGACCCCTGTTATACCAAATCCAAAGAGGAATCTTGACGGTGACACGAGGAAATACAACGATTGCACAATATTACACGAGATTGAAGAAACTATGGGATGAATTGACTTACCTCACATCCGTCGCGAAGTGTAGCTGTGGCACAGCAAGAATCATGGCAGAAACACTTGACTCTACCAAACTAATACAATTTCTCATGGGCTTAAATGACGCCTATGACTCGATCAAAGGACAAATTCTCCTGCTGGAACCACAACCAACGTTAACAAAGCTTTACATTGGTAATCAAGAAAAGAATGCTGTTAGGTTATTGTAAGGCAATAAATCAAGGAGAAAGATTAAAAAGAACATACAAAGAAATTACGTGGTTCGGTCAATGCGACCTACGTTCACGGACAGAGAGAATATCTGTATTATTTTTTATAAAGGCTATACAGAGAGAAATTACATCAACCTCTCTCAATAAATTCCCTTACACACACATATATATAGAGAAAATAATGGGTCATGGGTCGTGGGTCGGGTTACAAACTGGGTCACCCACAAAATTAAAGTCAAACCCAACAATTTCCCTCCTTTACTTGAATTCTCTCAAATCACCAGAACTAAGTACAAATTTATCTCTGTCATTCAAGCCCTGTAGGGCTTCATGGAATGCGAACATTCACCAAGTCCAAGCTATGCTTGAACTTCTCTGAAGGTAGAGCCTTCGTTAACAAATCTGCTGGATTATCTGTTGTGGCTATCTTCTCAATGGATAATTTCTTGTCTTTTATCACATCTCGAATAAAATTCAATCTGATATCAATATGCTTTGACCTCTCATGGTAGACTGGATTCTTGGCCAAACTTAATGCACTCTGACTATCACAATAAATGATAGGTCTCTGAATATTTAACCCCAAACTATCAATCAAACCATGCAACCACATACATTCCTTAACTCCTTCTGCCAATGACATGTATTATACTTCAGTGGTAGACAAGGCAACTGTAGATTGAAGTGTTGCCTTCCAACTGACAGCACATCCATTCAGAGTCAAGACATAGCATGTCAAGGATCTGCTCCTTAAAAGATCTCCAGAATAATCTGAATCTGTATAGCCAACCAAGCCACTATTAGATTTATCAGCACCATAAACCAAGCATATATTACTCGTACCTTTCAGATACCGCATAATCCATTTAACTGCACTACAGTGAGCTCTCCCAGGATTACACATAAGCCTACTTACCTCACTGACTGCATAAGCTAGATCAGGCCTAGTACACACCATTGCATACATCAAGCTTCCAACAACATTACAGTAGGGCACTGAACTCATGTACCCTTTTTCCTCAGCTGTAATAGGTATTGTACTAGCATCAAGTTTAAAATGTGCCGCCAACGGAGTACTAACTGGCTTAGAATTATTCATTTGGAAAGACTGCAACAATTTTTCTATGTATTTTTGTTGAGATACATATAGTAAACCTGCATTTCTATCTCTCCAAATCTCCATGCCCAATATCTTCTTGGCTGCACCCAAATCCTTCATCTCAAACTCATTGCTCAACAAGGCTTTCAAACTATCAATTTCAACCTTGTTCTTTGCAGCAATCAACATATAGCGACAAATAAATATAAGAATCATCTGCAAGTTTCTTAGAGTAGACACAGTTATCAAACTGATTACGTAGAAAATCATGAGAACTCATGAATGCATCAAATTTCTTATACCACTGTCTAGGAGACTGCTTCAAACCATACAAGGACTTTTTCAGCAAACATGCATGATCTTTCTTCCCACAATCAAGAAATCCTTCTGGTTGTGACATATAGATCTGCTCCTCTAAATTTACATGTAAGAAAGCAGTTTTCACATCCAGTTGTTCCAACTCCAAGTCAAAAACACTTACCATGGACAAAAGGACACGAATGGTTTTATGCTTCACAATTGGGGAGAAAACTTCATGATAATCAATTCCCTCCTTTTGTGAAAAACCCTTGGCCACGAGTCGTGTTTTAAACCTTGTTGGTTCAACTCCAAGAATACCTTCTTTCTTCTTGAAGACCCATTTGCATCCTACCGGTTTCACTTCCTTTGTTAACGGTACAAAATCCCATGTTTTGTTCTTCTCAAGAGATTGCATCTTTTCATTCATTGCAACCAGCCATTCTGATGCTTCTCTACTCTCAACTGCTTCTTTATATGATCTCGGGTCATCAGAATCAATGCTTTCACCTACTGCCAAGGCATAAGCAACTGAATTAATATCAACTTTATCAACACAATCTGCATACTTTATAGGTTTTCTGATTTCCCTTCTTTCCCTCCTTGTTCCTATAGGTTGTGATTCTTCTTCTTCCCTTGGCTGCTGTACAGGGTCTGTTATAACCCTTTTTGAAGTTTGAACTTCAATTTCCACCTTCTGGTTGACACCTTGATCATTATTACCTGCATGACTACCAAGCTCTTTCTTCTGACCAAATATAGCAGACTCATCAAAAGTTACATCTCTGCTAATAATAAATTTTAGAGTTCTATCCTTTTCGGTACACCACAGTCTGTACCCTTTAACTCAAGGTGCATACCCTAGAAATATGCATTTCATTGCCCTAGGCTCTAGTTTACCATCATTCACATGAGCATAAGCAGGACAACCAAATATACGTAGGCCAGAATAATCAGAAGGTTTACCGGACCATACCTCTTGAGGAGTCTTAAAATCAATTACAATAGATGGCGATCTATTCACCAAATAATAAGCAGTGTTAACTGCTTCAACCCAGAATTGTTTTGGCAAGCCAACGTTTAATCGCATGCATCTCGCACGCTGCAACAGTGTTTGATTCATATGTTCTGCAACTCCATTTTGCTGTGGTGTATGACGTACAGTGCGGTGCCTCACTATACCTTCTTTCTTGCAAAATTCATCAAATGGAGCATTACAGAACTCCAGCCCATTATCAGTTCTGAGTGTTTGACCTGTTTTCCCGTCTGTTTCTCAACCATGGTCTTCCACTCCTTGAACTTCCCAAACACTTCATCTTTGAATTTCAGAAAATATACCCAAACCCTTCTAGAGTAGTCATCAATGAAAGTAACAAAGTACTTGCATTTTCCCTGAGATTCAACTGGAGAAGGACCCCACAAGTCTGAGTGAACATATTGCAGAACATCCGTAGAAGTATGCTTCCCAGAACTGAACTTAACTCTGCGTTGTTTACCTATAACACAAACTTCACAGAATTTTAGCTTCCCAGTTTCTGCTCCTTCTAACAATCCTTGTTTACTTAGAATTGACAGCCCTTTCTCACTCATATGTCCCAATCGGCGATGCCACAACTCTGTACAATCATCATTATTCCCTAAAGATTTAGATACAGCCACTGTCCCCATCACTGAACTACCAATAAGAAAGTAAATGCCATGCTGCAATTTACCCTTCATTATAACCAGAGCACCTTTGGAAATTCTCAACTATCCATTTTCTCCAGAGTACTTGTACCCTTGTTTGTCTAGAGTACTAAGAGAAATCAAGTTCTTCCATAGACCAGGAACATACCAACCATCAAGCGTCCTGACTATTCCATCATACATCTGAATCTGCACAGAACCACTGCCCTTAACACTAAGCTGCTCATCATCACCCAACCTCACAACATCATTCCACTCCTTGAAAGAAGTAAACAGTTCACGTGAGAAAGTCATATGATAAGATGCACCTGTGTCCAATACACAAGTATTTGTAGAACCAGAGGTGCTGACTGTGAGAACATCAATGTCTTCTTCTCCGTCAGAACTATCTTGCACTATCGCAGCACTACTACTGGTATTTGGTTCCTTCTCATCATTTCCCTTCTTCCTCTGTGGACAATTGTTCCTGATGTGCCCCTTTTGTTTACAGTGATAACATCGAGGTCCTCCTTTGTTCCTCGACTTAGACCGTGACTTACTTCTTTTTCCATCATCCCTTTTAATGTCTCTGCCTCTTCCAACATACAAACCTGCTTCTGCACCATCCTCATTAGAACTAGAGACTCTTCTCTTCAGCTCTTTAGACTGCAAAGCATCTTTCACATCATTAACAGAGATACTATCTCTACCATACAACATAGTGTCAACAAAGTTCTCATATGAATTTGGTAGAGAACACAAAAGAGTGATAGCTTGATCTTCATCATCTATGTTAACCCCAACACCCTGTAAATCCAGGATAAATCGGTTAAAATTATCAAGATGATCTTTTACCTGTATATTTTCTGTCATCCGCAGAGTATACAAACACTGCTTCTGATATAACCAATTTGTGAGAGACTTTTTCTGGTATTTATCATCCAATTTCTTCCACAAACCTGCAGCAGTTGACTCATCAACTACTTCTCTCAACACCTCATCAGTTAGACTCAATAGTAATGCACTATGAGCCTTTGCCAAAATTTCCTTCTTCTCCTCTTCCTTTAACGTGTTAGGTAGACTATTTTCTCCTTCTAATGCCACTGCACATCCCTGCTGAACCAGAAGTGCCCTCATTTTTACCTTCCACAAAGTGAAATCATTCGATCTATTGAACTTTTTAATATCGAATTTATAAGTCGACATCTTCTCAAATAACAGCAGATAAATTACTACCAAATTTTACAATCAGAAATTGAATTTCACAAAACTATTCAGAACCTTGCAAACTGACCAGAACTTCACTAACAGAAATTCAACACAACAGTCCAATAAAATTCACAGCAGTAAACCAAAAATCTAATCCAGCACAATCCAACACAATCCAGTAAATTCACACAGAAATTCGAAATTCTTTTCTGAATTAAACATAAACTCACCAGAATCGTGTTGACGAAATAATAACGATCGCAACAGAAAACTTGGTCCAAACAACAAGTATGACTAAATAGCAGCTTTGACTAAACAGCAGTTTTTGACCAAATAGCAACTTTAACCAAATAGCAGCTTTGACCAAACAACAACTTTGACCAAACAGCAACTTTGACCAAACAGTAACTTTGACCAAATAGTACCGTTTACCGTGCAATAGTGCCGAGTCGCTATAGTACCGTTCTACTACAGTGCACTGAGTCGCTATAGTTCTGAGTCGATACAGTATCCGATGACTGCTACAGTACTATCGCCGTAGAAGATAATGAACAGTACTTCCGATGAAGATTCCAGCGATGAACAGTAACTTGAAACCGTAAAAACTCACCAAAACAACTAAAAAACGATCTCCAATGCACTAGAAATGCAATAAACAATTTCTTTTACCCAAAAAACAAGCGAATCAAGCTAGATCTGAGGAAAAAGAAAATTTGAAACTAGATCTAAAAATTTTCTTACGACCAAAAATTGGTCTCCGACGTTCTTCAACGCACCAAAAATTTTCCTATGCTCTAAATCAACCAAATCGGGGCAAGATCTGAAATTTTGGAGCCGGATCTGAAAATTTTTAGACGTGCTACGGTAACCGACGAACCAAAAATAAACTAAGGCTCTGATACTACTTGTTAGGTTATTGTAAGGCAATAAATCAAGGAGAAAGATTGAGAAGAACACACAAAGAAATTACGTGGTTCGGTCAATGCGACCTACGTCCACGGACAGAGAGAATATCTGTATTATTTTTGATAAAGGCTATACAGAGAGAAATTACATCAACCTCTCTCAATGAATTCCCTTACACACATATATATAGAGAAAATAATGGGTTATGGGTCATGGATCGTGGGTCGGGTTACAAATCGGATCACACAAAAAATTCAAGTCAAACCAACAAATGCATTCTTAGTTAAAATGCAACAAGGAAACAACACAAGAAACAGAGGGGGTGGAAATAATCAAAATCCGAGGAATAGCCAGAATTCAAGCAGAGGCAGGGGAAGAAACAATGACAAGAACAACAAATTTTGCGACTGTTGCAACACTCTAGGTCACGTTCATGAGACATGCTTTCAGCTCAATGGCTTCTCTGACTAGTATAAACAATATAAAGTTTAGAAAGAAACTGAGAATGTCACCAAGACAAAAAGAAACAAAGCAGCACCATTCGAATACACTGATGACACATGAACTAAGCAAGGTTGCGTGCATGTGGCAAGAACTACAAAATAAACTAGATAAACTTAAAGGACGAGTACAAAGCGAAGGACATTCAGTAAATCTTTCATAGGTTAGAGAGTACGTAGGTAATATCACTAACTCTCAAAATGTAGTTACTATCTTTCATGCTTCCTTAGAAACCTTTGATAAACTTGAACCAAACTCGTGGATAATTGATACTTGGCCAATACACATATGTGTGCCAACCCAAATCTTTTTACTGGACTCAAACAAACAACCCACTACATTTCTATCAAATTACTTGATAATAAAGCAAAGCAAGTCTTTCAAGAAGTGTTAGTTTAAGTTCAAAATTAATTTTAGAAAATGTCCTTTACATACCTAGTTTTAAATTTAACCTCATCCCATTAAGCAAACTTACCACTGCACTCAATCAAAATTTATATTTTATCCCATTCATTGCCCATTGCTGGACCAGAGGACTGAACATTTCTCGTTAAGAGGGAGAGTTGTAGGGAGTCTGTATATATTTGATGTGAATCATGATTAAAAAAAATGCTTTGTATAAAGATTTGAATCAGTGTAAACTTGGTAGGGACTCGAGCAGTGAAAATCTTTGCAATAAGGTGTCTACAGACATTAATAATACTGGAAATAAAAAGGTGCTTGATGTTATTCTTGCTTCTAATTCCTCTAATCACAATTGCACACACGGCACAAAAGATTAGCACATGCACTTCTTGCTGTTTTGCAACATATAAGCTCTCTTGAAATCTCACCAATTTTATCTAAGAAAGAGAAAACTGAGTTACAAGCATATGAAGCTTGTCACAAAGTGAAGTAGACTAGACTTCCCTTTGCGAATAAGACAAGCGATACCTCTGATGGCTTTGAACTCATACACATTGACGTATTGGGCCCTTATTCCATGTCACCATTAACAGGAACTAACTACATGTTGACCACTGTTGATGATCACAGTAGGGCAACATTGACTTACTTTCTACAACATAAATTCCAAACATTTGCTATCTTTTCTATTTTTATCAATATTGCTAAGACCCAATTTGAAGCCAAAATCAATTGCATCTGAACAAATAATGGGGGAGAATTCCTGAGCACAAACTTCCAAAGCCTTTTAAACAGTAAAGGCATAATACATCAAAAAACTGTGCCATACACTTATTAGCAAAATGGAGTAGTGGAACACAAACATAGGCACTTACTTCAACTTGGAAGATCATTGATAATTGAAGCTTCCATGCTTGATTGCTTCTGGCCTTATTCCCTTTTAATGGCAACACACATTGTGAATAGACTTCCCTCGTCAATTTTGAAGTGGAAAACTCCCTCCAAACTTCTATACAAAAGACAGCTAGAATACAACTCACTCAAGGTTCTTGGGTGCCTTGGATATGCCACTAATATCACTGTACACAAGGCAAAGTTTGAAACAAGAGCCTATAAATGTGTGTTTATTGGGTTTTCACCAGGGCATAAAGCCTTCAGGCTTTATAATTTGGACACCAAACAAGTTACAATATCAAGAGATGTTATATTCTATAAAAACATCTTCTCTTTTTCAATGTTCCCCTAATCAGAAGATTGAAATAACACTATACCTTTACCTGCTATTAATTCTCTACCTAACTATAAGGATGCTATGTGAGGAAATGCTTTAGATAACAAAGGAATGACAGACACGAATCCTGGTGAAAGCTACCATACTACTGAGGAAAATATCAAGCCAATTTCAAAGATAAAGTACCAAACCAAGGAGGGCACCTGCTTGGTTGGAAGATTACATAGTTAATTCATCCATTGAGTGTCCCATGACATCATACCTTTATAACATCTGTAATAATGTAATATTCGCCAAATTTGGACTTATATATTTTGGAGTATTACGGTACCTTAAAGTATTATTTTAATATTTTTAATTTAGTTATTTTAATTTTTTCATATTTAATAAATTCTTTTGAATATTATTTATGGAATTTGGATGAAATGACTAGACTGAGTATTTTAATGCTAAGTGGTGTATTTTTGTGGACTATGAAATTTATGAGAGAGGGACTTAATTTAATTAATTTGGGAATTAATTATGGATTTTTTTTTATTTGGGTCAAGTTGGTTTGGATACTTGTGTATGGATATCCATGGGTCATCCAAGACCTATCACCCATATAAAACTTCATATTCTCTCTTCTCTCTCATTCCTCACAGTAGAAACATTTTGGGAAGCAGAAGGAAGAGCTCATTCATCTCCTACAACTTCCTCTTCCATTTCCTCTCGGTTAGAGCTTATTTTTACGGTTCATCTAAGTTACAAAGGATTGAGGTAAGCTTTATTCTCCACTTAAAACTCCATTTTCGGATTTTATTTTGCCTATGGAAGAAAAATGAAGTTTTGGGTTGATTTTGAGTTTTAATGGATGAATTTAAGTATGAATTATAATCTAAAACATTCCTAGATAGTTTTATAATGTTAATGGGATAAGAAATTTGGAGAAAACTAGAAGAAATTCATAATATTCGAATATTTGAAAAAGTTAGTATTTTTGATGAAAATTTGATGATTAGAACTTGAATTGTTGGAATTAATTGGAGGTTTTGGTATCAAAACAATCCTTAAACATCAAGGATAAAAACTCATGGAAGAAATCAAATTAAATGATGAAGATTTGACCCCAAAATCATGAAAAAAAAAAGCTAGAGGGAAATCACAGAAACTGTAGCAACACTGTACAACGAGCACTGTAGCGATGACGTTATTATCAACAGGCACTGTAATAATGGCCAACATTATTGTTTTAACAGTCAATAGTCAACGGTTAATTGTTACTGTAGCTTCGTTGGCCGTTGACCCTTACTGTAGCATTAATTTTGAAATGGTCATAACTCTTTTATCAGAACTCCGTTTTTATCAAATAAGGTATTCTAATGATATATGTTTCATTTGAAAGTTCCTTACCATTTGAGAATTATGTTTTGAGAGTTATGTCCATATGAGTGAGCAAAGGTCAGAATTATAGTAGGAAATTTCCATATTTTTTGATCTTGACATGTTTATGCATGATTATCTTATAAGAATAGATTCTTTGATGCATCTTTCACATCTTTTGGGATATTGTAACTAGATTGGAGTAGAAAGAATTATCTGCCATCATCTTACATATCTTTAAAGAAAGTTCAAGGTAAAAATTTGGCAAATATCAAGGTGAGTAGATAATCTTACAAAATTAATTTACTAAATTAGTCAAAGCACAATATAAATCTCATTTGCATTATTTGTGAAACTGAGAAGAATACCAATATATATTCAAGTTGATAAAAATCACAATATCATTGAGAATTATTTTATTACCTTATATTAATTTCTCTAGTTGACAAAATAACTAGATGTGGTAGTTCCTTGAATAAATTGGAATATGTTTTTGAGAATATGATTATATGTTATGATGTAATTATGTTTGATACATGGATGATTGAGGGTCGATCACCCAAGAAATCTGATGCAAGATTAGATGAGGAATTAATCACCAAACATACTTAAATATACCAATTAGTAAATCCATGTATAAACATTCATACGGATGAACATTAGGGAAGCATAAATCTTTTAAGCACCAATGATTTCAAGCTTAATACGGTTGTAAAAATGTAAGCTCAGGAAATTTTGGAAAGTGTAATCCTATTGAGCACCGGTGATTTCAGACTCAATATGGTTGTGAGAACGTAAGCTCACAGGGAATATTTTTTTTAAAATAGATAGAACACACTGGTGTTTATACATATAAATACATTGAATGTATTGAATTGAATGATACTTTTTTATTGAATTAGCAATGTGATATTTATGCTTGTGATATTTTCATGCACAGTTGTTTACCCATTGAGATTGATAAACTCGCACTCTCTCTGATTATTTTTTTTTTTAGACAAAGTGGTTGGAAGTAAGATTAGTAGCCCTTCGGAGTAATACTTCACTTTTGTTTAGCGGACTCATGGATATGAATTTGGTGAGAATTAGGAAATGCTTTGTAGTCAAGTAGGTCACCTAGGCTTAGGAGGCTGTATTGTACTATATAATGTATGAATGTTAATTATTTCTAAATATATATGTAAAATATTAATGTGACTTTTCCTGACAAGTGTATCGGGTCACACTAGTAGTAAAATAATGAGTGAGTTATCGTACTCAGGGATCAACTATTAACAATTACTAATTTCATTAAATCAAATTATATTTGGACAATTGAAATGGTTAAGTGGATTGAGACTAAATTTAACTAAAAGTAAACTAAATTAAGAACAAGAAAGAACTAGTACATGAAAGATTACACGATAACAAAGCGGGTATAGGGGATTGATTTCACTTGACTCCTAATTTGATTAGTTCATAAATAAACCAATCTTTGACTTGTTAGAGAATACTTCAATACACTTGCAAATTCCTTTTAATATTGATTAAGTTCACAAAGATATTTGAACTCAATGTCTTGAAGAAACAAATCTTCCTCACTCAAATAATTAGCTACTATCTTAGTCAAATTAATTGATTCGGAGTTTAAGCTCAAGAACTTATAAAAATCATGCAATTAAGGTTATCTATGTCTAGACTAACCCGAATTGTGGTAGAAATTACAAAGACGTATTTATATCAAGCTATTTCTAGCATTTATACAAACCCTAAATTCATTGAAGATAGTAACTAAGCATCCAAGAGTAATTAATAATAGTAAAGTCTACTCCAATAATCGAAATTGAATTTATATTAAAATATTCAATAACAAAACTTCATAGGAAGTCAACTACATCAATCCCCTAAATCCTAGAGGTTTAGTTACACATGGAGGAAGGAAAGAAAAACATCACAAATCTATAATTAAACATGATACAAGAGGAAGGAGAAAATAAATAAGTATCAAACTCAGTGAAAAAGAGGTCTCCCTTCTCCTTCAATGTGCCCTAATAGAGCTCTTCATTCTCCTCCCAAAAGATCCCCTTAAACTCTTCAGAAATCTAATATATAAGTACTGTCGCGTGCAAGTCTGAATCAGGGCGCCCAGGCTACATAAGAATTACCAATGGTTGGCGCCTAAGGCACCACCTTTTGAAGTTTGGATAGAGAGATGAGGGCTAGTGCTTTGGGGCACCTTGTGTGGCTCCTGAGGTGCCAGCCATAAAGGTAAGGCTGAGTGTTTAAGCACTAGTGCTTGAGGGGCCAGCCATCGGATTGGCAGCTCCTTCAACTTGCATCAAACTGAAATGAAGGCCTACAAGAAAGGACAGCAAAATACATCAAAAAACAAGGAAAAAGGGAATTAAAACAAGGAAACTACAATGCAAGAGTAGACTAAGCTAAAACTAAGGTAAATGGTGCAAAAGGAAAGCAAAATAGGACCAAGGGGAAAGAAAAAGCCCAATAAATCCAAGAGAAAATAACCAAAATAAAGGATTTATCAAATATCTTTCATGAAAAATTTATGTTTACATAGTTTTAAATATTAGGAATGTTCAAAGAGATTAAGGGTACCACAGAGGTATACCCTAGGTGTTACATGTATAGGTTACATGTCTCATTTTTGGGATGTGACAATTTTGATTCCTCATATGTCAATTTTCCTGCAAATATTTCTACTGTTAGTGAACCTAACTCTTAGGAACAGGCAAACAAAAGTATTGAATGGCAACAAGCAATGAAGTAAGAACTAGAAGCTTTGGAAAAGAACAAGACATAGGAAGTAATGGATTTACCAATAGGGTGTAAAGCTATAGGAAGTAGATAGGTGTACAAGATATTAAGAGACGAGTAGATGGGGGCATTAATAGGTATAAAGCAAGGTTGGTAGCAAAGGGCTACCACCAAGTAGAAGGAGTCAATTTTACTGAGTCTTACAATCATCAGTTGCAAAGGTTGTCATGGTTTGTGTTTCACTTGCAATGGCCACTGCAAGGGAATGGTCTGTTCACCAGTTCAATATCAATAACGCATACCTACATGGAACGTCGGAAGAAGCTTTGTACATGTATCCTCCCTAAGGATGCAAAAAGCCCATGCCTGGAGAAGTTTACAAGTTGATTCGTTCTCTGTATAGACTGAAGTAGGTAGGTACACAATGGAACTTGGAGTTAGGTAGCAAACTATAACAACTAGGATTCACTCAATCTTCTGCAGGGTATTGTCTTTTTGTGAGAAATGATAATGGAAAATATATAGCCTTGTTAGTTTATGTTGATGATTTATTAATAATAGGGGACAATGAGGAGAAATAAAAAGGGAGCTACATAAGCTCTTTACTATCAAGGATCTAAGAGATGAAAGGTATTTCTTAGGCTTAAAAATAATACAGAAGAAGGAAGGAATATATATATATATAAAGCAAAGAAAGTATATTTTAGATATCTTATATGATGTAGGTCTTTCAGACTCGAAACCAGTACATATACCCCCTACCAAGGGAACTGAAACTTGCAGCCTATCACGAGAACCTTTGACTAATCTAGATAAATTCATAATACTCATTGGAAGGTTACTTTACCTAAATTTCACATAGCCAGATGTGACATATGCGATACAACAACTAAGCTAGTTTGTGGGGGCTTCTACTGGAATGAAAAAATCCATGTCTTGTATTATCTCAAGGGAAGTCCTTCAAAAGGATTATATTTTTCTATAAATAAGGACTTACTGCCACTTACTGTAATGTAGGTTGGGCTTCAGGTGTGGATAGCTATCGTTCGATCACCAATTTCTACATATTTTTGGAAACGTCATTGATAAGTTGGCGAGATAAAAAATACAATATTGTCTTGCATTCATCGGCCGAGGCAGAATACAGGAGCATGGCTTCAATGACTTGAGAGATACGATGGTTGACCTACTTACTACATGATTTCAACAGAGAGTTCACTCCGTCAATTTCCATGAAGTGTGACAACAGTGCGGCTTTGCACATCATGTCCAATCTGGTCTTCCACTAGCATACAAAGCACTTTGAAATACATTGCACGTAGTAAGGGAAAAATATTAGAAGGGGTTGCTTTTGCCACAATATGTTTCATCAAATTCGCAGATGCCAAATGTGTTCACAAAAGCCATGTCGAAGCCTCTGTTTCTACAACTAATTTCCAAGTTGGGTTTGGGCGATGCACACCAACCTCCAACTTGAGGAGGGGTAATCAAAGCGTCATCGTGGCCACAACTTGACTGGAGATCTTGCATGGTGCTGCAAATTAGGAACATTTGTCTTAAAAATTGATTTTGAAAGTTTGTTTTTAAAAACAGAAAAAAAAACACACATTTTACATGCTTTTTTCTGGTAAAAGGAGGAAATTAATTAAAATAAACTAGAGAAAGCAGGAGGTTCCATACTCAACAATACTGACAAAATGAAAATGCTCTCTTTTCTTACTTTGTTCTAGAAATAAGTACATAATAATAGCTGTCTTAATACAAAACCCTGTCTTAAATACACAATACTACAACTAACGGAACCAACAAACTGTTATAACAGTCTCTAAGTGTAATCAAAAGGAATACATAACAAATAACAGTCAAACAAAACTTGAACACCTACTCAAACCCCAGAAGATAGAAAACAGTGTAAAAGATGGTACTCTTTCACACACATAGGGTTCTGAGGTGGCTTCATATGACCAGCAGTTACAGACCAAAGGAAAAAAAAGAAATATAATAAAAAACGAGCGATCGAATACTATAGAGTCACAGTTCTATACATCTGTAGCAGCAGGTCTTAGCTACCTAAACTCTTACATGAACTTAGGGTTATTTTAATTCAATTTTTATTTAGCTTAATCCCCTCAATTAAGTTTTAATTTCTATTTAATACACTTCATTTTATTTATCATACTACACTTAATTTAGCCTACACGCCTAACTCCTATCACAATATACTTATTTTTATTTTGACTATTTAATTTACTTGCCTTCTTGTAGGATTTCCATTTATTTAATTTCTATTCTTTAAATTTCTTTAAAATTTATATTATCTAAAGGGAGTTCTTTTCTTTATTTTGACTATTTTTATTTTTCTTTAATTCTAGATTACCAATCACTTTTTTAAGTCACACATTATCTTTACTAAATTAGTCCTTAACTATTCGTTTCCATTTTGTGTAATTGAGTTCATCCCCTACCCAATTTTTAATTTTTCATTTAGTCCCTCCCTTATCTGAATTATAATTCATAAAAAAATGACAATCATACCGCATAATGATCATGCTTAACAATACAACAATTAACACATATCATAAGTACACATATTTAAGTAACATATGTGACAAAAATCTCTATGGGTATCCGTCGATTCAAGAAAAATTTTCCATATGTCCTACTTCATGATTTCTTTTGACGTCGTAATATATACTTGGTGTATTATAGGACACCTCCTATTACCTCTTGGTTAAAGCTTAATTTCGACGGCTGTGTGTCAAAATCTCTACTAGGAGCCAACAGTTGCTCTAGAGATGAAAACGATCATTGGCTTCTCGGTTTCAACAAATTCATAGGCATGGGAAGTGTAATTCAAGTTGAACTCTGGGCGATTTTTGAGACAAATTCCACAGGAGCAATCAAACTTATTCATTGCTGTTCAAATTTTCGCCCTTTACTAACAATTATTAAGAATTGCAAGTCTTCTATTTTTGTGCTTGATAGTGATGATTGTAAAATCACCAAAGTGGCAAAAAGCCAAAACAAATGTGCAAACACTACAAGAAAAACTAGTTTTAGAGATGAAAATTTTGGTCTCTAATTGAAGAAAAGTCTGTCTCTAATTCAAAGACGAAAAAAATCACTATGGGAATGAACAAAGTTTGCTACAAAAAATTTTCTATTACCATTGCTATCACTAGTTTTTCCTACTGAATAGCAACAAGAAAATATACCTATCCGCATAACCCCTCCCACTCAAACTTTGTGATTGATGCAATGACTGAATGATAGTAGGACACATTCATCTACTACAACACTGACTGAACATCAGAAGGTAATATATATAATATTTTAAAATATTATTTTGGCACCCTAAATTTTTTATCACCCAATTTTTTACAAACACAGTGGCTTGCATAGTCACACTAATGGTGGCCCCAAGCCAGTAAAAAAAAATTAAAATGAAAAAAAATTAAAATTAATGTTAACAAAGGAAATTCAAAATATATATATATATGTATATATATTAGCATATATTTATATATTGATATGATTTATAAGAGTAGTGTATATTCATATATATTAGTCTCTTCAAGCATATATATATATATAGATAAGATATTTAAAATTAATTATATATATTTTATAATTATTATATATTATCATATATATAATAGTATTATATATATGAGTATTATATATATATATATATAAGATAAGTGAGATTAGTATATATTTATATATAGATAAGATATATAAAATTAATATATATTTTTTACAGATTTTTATATTATATATATATAATAATATTATTATTAAATACTTAGTAAGTATAATTATATTTGTAAATAAAAACAAATAAACAATTTAATGAAATTTTTTATTATTTAAGATATTTTTGTTTTTTAATGTATAGTTTAAGTCAGAAGTAATTTTAAAATTTCTTTTTGCTTCATATTTATCCAAAATTAGATATCAGTATGAACCAATAAAATTAAAAAAAATAATAAGATATATTTAACAAAAGTTATATGTAAACTTCTATTTTTAAATGATAAAATTTGAATTAATTATATTACATTTTTTACAAAATAAAATTTTAAACAAACGTAAACTTTATAAAAAATAATATTATAATAAAAAAATAAATATCCAACCTTTGGCACGGGGGAGGACTATATATATATGGCATAGGGATCGTCCCCTGCGCCATATATACTATGAGGCATGATAGACAAATTTTTTGTTATAATATTATTTTTATTTTATATTTTTTGTTAACAGTGTCTAATTAATGTTTGTTTAAAAAAATTTTAAAAGTTAATTCAAATTATATATATATGTTTGAGAGATAATCGTAAAGCAAAGGAAGAAAAACTTCTAATTTGAAATCTTTCACTTTAAAAGTATTAAAATTAAATTTAATAAAACTTAAAAATAGTTACATATTAAATTATTTTACAAAATTGAATCTAAATTATAATTGTATATTATTATATATATATGTATATAAATTTTTATATACATAAATTTATAATTAATATTATATATATGTTATATTTATGTTTTATATTCATTTATATAGAACAAAAATAATAATAATAATAATAATATACATAATATATCTATATGTATTTAATATACTCAATATATTTAATATATATATTTTTATATTTATATTTATGTATAAGAAAATTTATATATAAAATAAAATACAAATATGATTTTTTTAGAATTTTTTAAAATAATTTAAATTTTATCAAAGTTTAATTTCTAGTAATTTTAAGTTTGATTTTTTTAATGTGAAAGATTTCAAATTTCATGGTCTTTCTTCCTTTCCTCATTATGGTTATCTTTGAAACACACACACACACACACACACATTAGATAAAATATATGAGATTTTAATTTTTAATAAATTGAATAATAAAATTAGGAAATATGCAATATGTTTTTACTCAAAATGTGACTTCACTTTGTCACAATTAACAATAACATAAAGTTGAGCTTTCATATATTCTCTATCATCTAGATATTAATTAAAAATAGTCACAAACTAGTATAAGAAAAATGTTGTATTGAAGAAATTCTATATATATAATGTTATAAAATACATATTATAATTATTATATATAGTTATTGTACATACCTATTATAATTATTATAAAATAATAATTACATGAATAATTATTTTATTTATTTATAATAAATGTTTTTAATTAAAATTTAATTATTTTATCAATAGTTATTATATGATTGAAACAACTTTAAATGATTTTATATCACAATACTTAATTATGTTATCATAATATTTAATATATAACATGAACATTTTAGTATTATTCTAGTATATTAATATATAAATGTTTGGGTTGGTCGTTATCGGGTCATAATATTGGCCTGGCCTGCTAGATACAGGCCAAACGAACCTTCTTGCCAGCCTGCACCATCCTTTTTTTATTTTTCTTTTTTAATTTTTTAATTTTTAATTTAAATAAAAATTATAAAAGAAAAAACAAGAAAAGATATAAATTTATAGATTTGAAACTTTAAAAAAAGTTTAAAATGAAATGATTCTTTTTTTAATTATTTGTTCTCTTTTTTAGTATTATCTTTTCTCATTAGTTAATAATTATAATCAAATAATTATATAAATTTGATATAAAATTATCATTTGTATTTTCCAACTTAACATTCATTATTAATATTTAATATATGTATATAAATTTAATTGTAAAAAAGTAAAAAAATAAAAAGAAAAAAGGGAAAACAGGCCAACCTGTCGGTTCTAAATAGGTCGAAAAACTGTTAGCTCTACCTTCCTCTTATACGAGGTACCCCTTTTTGACCCTTCTAATTACAATCATTGTATAAAAATTTATCAATATGAAAGATCAATTTATGTATAAGCTATTAAACTAAAAAAGTTAATAAAAATATTTTAGATTCTATAGTGAACCTAAGAAAAAAAATTTCAATAGTAATCTAAATAATTTCAATAGTAATCTAAATACAAGTTATTTCAAAGTTGCTCATGATCAATACTTTTATGAAATTGTTAGAGCAGTAGTGTACCAATTGAAATATAATAAAAAGAAGCCAAGGAAAATACACCATGTTATTCAAAATCTTTCACATTAAAAGTGTTGCAAATTAAAATTATTAGATTAATTCATATATTAACTATTAAACTAAAATTTTAATATATATTGTTAAATTAAAAATGAACTTATAAAAAAATTTAATTAATACAATTGCAAGCATTAGAGTTTGCAAGTTCTCTTCATCTTCCCACAAACTCTTATGCTAGAAATTTCATTCTTGTTCACTAAATATTTTCTTGAAAAGTTGCAAATATAATCTGTTTAAAGTATTTGATTATGCATGCATCATTTTAATTTATTGAACAAAAAAATAAAATTAATACTTTAGTTATAGATGACTTGCAAGTTCTCTACCTTCTCTTTCTCCCACATATTTATTTAAATTATTGATGTGTGTTAAAATGCACATAAAACAAGATTCAGCTAAGTGCAGGAGGATACTTGTAATAAGTGATCTAATCAATAATAATACATATTCTTAATTATATCACTGATTATAACTATCTTTTCTCCACTTGATGAAGCCTCTATTATAACTCATATCAATAATTTAAAGAAGTGGTGCATCTTGACATAGACATTCCAAACATGATTACTGGCAATCACTGGTCCCTAAAAACATATATTAACAAAGTTTAATTTTAGGTGCAAATGGGGCAAAAACAAACTCAATAGTTCTAAATGCATGGTCATATTCTAAAAGCAAAAACAAACATAGATAACATTGATCACATATATTACACTTATGTACATGATAGAGATAAAATATTGTTAAATCAGAGGCCCAAAGCCCAAGTCCTCTAAGTGTAATGCCTAACATAATAAAAGACGGATATAACAACTTGCCAATCTATTCTACTGTTATAAGGAAACAAAGGGGTGGCCACAACTTCTTCGTATCCTTCTTATGCCTAGCACCATTTAGAAAAAAGAGAAGCCTTGATTTGTATTAACCCAGCCTTCATGAAACACTAGTTTGGCACAACTGTATAAATCCATCTTAAGCCAACATTAGCTAGAGATTTATAAAGGGAACCTTAGTAGGAATCGGAAACCTGAATGGGAGTCATTAACATTAAGAACATAGATAACAATACTACAATTTAGGTTCTTTAATGATTTTGTGTAATGTAGCTTCTTTACGGGAAAACCAGAATAAGAGCCTCGCAGAGGAATTCCATAGAGCATAATACAACATAAGAATAAGGAATTCTGATCAATGTTAATTCATGAGGTTAGATCACTTTAAGAGTCACAATGTCACAACCCGGTACTCGAGCCAAAACCGGTACAATGACAATGTCCCTATCTTTGTTAGCCTTACAATTATCACTACCCATACCCCTTTATTTTAATTATTTGGAAGCGTATAAGTTTAAGTTTTACAATTTTAATGCCACGTCATATTGACAAAGAGTAGAGACATATCTGACGTCCTTGCCTTTGTACTTATATCACACATGTATTCAGTCATGAACTATATATGATCTATGAAAGTGCGTAAACAATCACACCCAACTAGGTCGAGATGAGGACAAACCTAGTTTCCGTTCATTTATACGATCGTAGATAGAAATCATATATACAACATACCAATTAAGGTAAAATAACCACTTAAAGATAATTCAGACTAGCATTTTATCCTCTAGCATGATTTATTTTATCTACCATATAATCACCTATTATTATATTTTTTGTATTTATTTATTTGTTTTTGTATCTATTATTAATTAATTGTTGTGGTATTATTGTTATTTCATTTTTATTTTAAATTTAATTAGGCGTCATTTTATGAAATATATATTTATATAATATATTTATTACTCTATCATTCAATTATCCAAATCTTTTATTTGGATTATTATCCTAAACTATTGCTAAAAGGTCTATCCAAAACAATTTATCCTAGTTACGTTATATTTTAATTCACTTACGCATAGATATATCCAAAACATTTACTCTAACTATATTTTAGTTCAGTTACACTCCTTTATTATTTTAAAACTAAGTTCATTTATTCTTCTACGAAATCCCTAATCGGTAAGTTCTTTCCTTTTTATTAGGATAAACTCAAACTATTAACCTAGAATGAATATCACACCTTTGCTTTGAATTTGAATTACACTCCAAATCTCACTGTAACTAGGTCATATATATGTGTATGTATCCATGGCAAATCCTATCCCAATTATTTCGCCCCTCCCTAGCCTTAAAGTAAGAGAACATCTAGGGATGACAATGGGGACCCGAATTCAGGAAAACCCGCGGAGATCTCCGCATTCAGGGCCCCGTTGGCGGGGAATTTTCTCCCGCGGGGACGGAGACGGGGGGAAAAATTCCCCCGAAAGTTAAACGGGGACGGGGACGGGGATCACACTCCCCGCCCCGCGGGGTCCCCGTCCCCGAAGGATATTTTAATAAATTTACAAAATATCCCTAATATTTATATATATATATATATATATAATATTAGAGATCTTTTAGTCATTTTATATTCAAAATAATTAAAATAAATTTAATAAAAAATAAAACCATAATCTCATTCCTCCAAAATTGATTATTTTATTAGTCTTGCATACATGAGTGTTGAATTTTTCTAATTGTTCTCCAACCTAGAAGAGAAAAGAGAAGATTTTTTATTAAAATATGTACTATTGATTTTTTTTTTTACATTTTAAAACTTTTTAAATAACCCCGTGGGGTCCCCACGAGTCCCCGCTCCCCGCGGGAAATGGGAATGGGGATGATTTTTTCTCCCCAGCTGGGATCGGGGGCGGGGACGGGTGTCACGACCCGTTTTTTGGGCACATGACCGGCACAATGATGAATATCTCATCACTGTAAGCCTTTCGATAAATTCTACCCATGAGTTTAGTCATTATCTCTATATTATTAAAATAACCATTCCTGAAGAAAATATATCAAATTTTCTTATTTGAAATTCATAGAGATGATTTGCACATAATAATAGATTCTCAATATAAAATATATTATTATGCTGACATACAAACCAAATGGCAAACCCCTGACCTAGATGTCCTAGACGATTACAGAGCGACATAATCTTCAACAATAGAGGGGCCTACCCGACAGCGGGAATGTCCAAAGTGATCTACTCTTCTAGCGGATATTCTTCATCGACAACCTGATTTGAACAAAAAGGTTGTACAGAAAGTGTGAGCTTTTAAGCTCCGTGAGCGAATCGGCCTCGCGTTAATAAAATTCAAATACATTACCGGTCATGCAAGTATATCCAAAGGCTCATACTCAACCAATAGATATAGTTAGAAATTACATACAACAAGATAAAAATTCATCCAATTCAACAAACGTTACTAGTACTTGTCAATGGCAATATATCCCGGAGAGCGCACACAGGCCAGCTCACCAATTCTGTATATTTCCGCCATGATGCACAACCAATTCAACAAACGTTACTAGTACTCATCAATGGCAATATATCCCGGAGAGCGCACACAGGCCGGCTCACCAATTATGTATATTTCCGCCATGACGCACAACCTCATCCTCTTAGCTAGGGCGCCTCACGGATTTATCACCAATCCGGGCTATATCCCTACTGAGGGAATCGTTGTCTCCACACTCATTGGTCAAGACACCCTTTCAACAGGGTTTTTCGCCTTGCAGTGAGAGGGGGTACTGTCCCGCTCAATCACAATCAATAGTACATCATTTCATATCATAATCAGAAGCACAATATAATATTCATCCATATAACAGGTATAGTATATAACTATATCATAGATTTATAATCCACAAATCAAGATAACCATTAAACTGTTTTTGAAAGATTCAAACTTCACATCATCATGAAATACTTGTTTCATCTTATCCGTACTTCTGGATTAATTATCTCCTTAAATTCGTCATTATGAATCCAATTTCCCCCTATGATCTTAGGAGTGTTCTACGACATACTTTTTATCACCAGTAACGCTAAAACTCTATTAAAACGGGGTCGTTTCACTCACCTGGATTCCGTACGAGTATCGCTTCTCTAAGTCATTACAGACAAAAGTACTCAGGTGAATTTCGGTGTTCTGCTACGGAGATTTTCATGAAAGATTAGAGAAAATACGTTAGGATTGTTTTCGTACAAATATTGTTCATACGTATGGTTACTGTTCATATATACGGTTACTATTCATACAGTTATTATTCATACGTACGGTCACTATTCATATGTACGATTACTATTCATACCAGAAATAGAGAATACAATCTGTAAAAGAGTACACCAGGTAAGTTCCCATGAAAGAGTGGAGGGTCACACTGGACACACTTAAAAACCAGGTCTTTCCTTAGCCAGAACTTTCCTAGACATGTATTCTTCACAGTTTACATTCTATTTCGGTAATTAGATAATCAAAATAATATGTAAGCAGCTAAGGACAGTTTTTCTGATGTGGAAGATCAGCCAAAGCCGCAACCACAGAGCATACTTAAGAAAATAACTTCTAAAATTTGAAAGACATAGAAAGGGCATAGTATCCTTACCTAAGCTGAAAAGGAAAGGCCCAAAATCTCAGAGGCCTAGCATTGAAGTAAGAGAAACTTAAGGAGAGAAGAAGAGAAGTTGAAGGTGTGAGTTTAGAAGTGAAATGAAAGCGCCTATTTATATGAAAAGTCAAGGATACTATTTGATACTATACGCTAATAAAATATTCAATTTACTATTCATGAAAATGACATTTCTAATAATGCAGTTACTGTGCACCTCACGCGAAATTTTTCTGTTATTACTATTGAAAACTTAAAGGGAAAACTATCCTTTCACCTTAAACCTTTAAGTTTCTTTTCAAATCAGTCCTTTCAATTTAGTCCCTGAGGGTATTTTTACACCTAAAACGTCATTTTCTCCTACAAACTTCTTTCTAGTTTTCTCTTATGACCAAACCACATCTAGTACTTGACATTTCGATTGTATAAATGAACAGTATCATATACGTAAATAGTATTATATGGGTGAATAGTATCGTATACTGAAATAGTAACAGTAGTTTGTAAACAAATATTTATATTTTATTTTTCATGGGTATTACAACGGGGGTAGATTTTGGGGATGGGGACGGGGACAGGGGATACACTCCCCACCCCCGCCCCGCCCAGCCCCGCCCCATTGCCGTCCCTAGGAACATCATATACATACATCAAGAAACAAATCAAAGAAAGGGAACTCACGCTATCTTTGTACCATCACCGAATAACTATGGAAGGTATATAAAAAGGAAATTAATGATGTTAAAAAACCAAATGGTTTTTAATAATTACGAAAACATATAAAAGCCATGAATTTCCAAAATAACATTTAAACATAAAAATTCAAACAATCCATTTCATAATAACGTTGGCCAAGTATGAATTTAATTTATAAAGTTCATAAATTAATAATAACGTTTAAATACTCAATCAAACAATTTTTAATAACATAATTCATACGAAGTCCTTCATCGTTAATTTTAAATAAAAACCTGGAAATTCCTAAAATCTCATTCTAGGAGTTTTGATGATCACAAAGCCCTAGACTCGATGTCAAAATCACATGGACCTACTCAGCAACAAGAAGTCCTCACAAAACGAAACACCCCGTTCTTCTAGAGGGGGTTCCTTGCCTACAACTAAATCTGAAAGGAGCAAAATATGAGGGTGAGCTATGAGGTAACTCAGTGAGTGTACGAAAACTTACTGCAATATAACCAAATTCCGCAATCAATCATCAAACTCACATCTATCGAGTTGGTACTCTTTACTTGGACAGAGTCATTGTTAGACCCTCAACAATGCTCACACTTAATCATCATCAATTGGGCGCATCACAAGTTTCTCAATTACTCGGGCTAAATCCTGTTATTGTGAAAAAGTGTCTCCTCTATCATCTGAGTCTCATAACCGATGTAACTCATTCTACAGAAGGGGGTACTACTCGATATCTCAAACATGTCATACGGTTTTCTCAATCACAAAAATTCAACTTATTATGAACACATACATTTTAAATTTACATAATTATAATAATCAATTTTTATATAATTGTTCTAGATTACTTATTTACTCTTTATATTCAGAATTTTCTAAATTTTAACACGTAGAATATATTCATACTAAAACGTTATTTTTCTTTACCAATGAACTTCAGGATATTGACCCAGTTCAAACATTATAATAAACTACGTTATAATCCTATTATTTAAGGATTCATCCACTTACTTGAATTCCGTAAGAGAACTAATATTTTTTTTTAGTTGCTACGGAGAAGAGTAACTATGCAAGTTCTTTTAGTTTTTAATAGTAATTTTAAAATTTGAACTAAATTTTAAGATTTAATTTTGTCCTATGCTTTATCTTAACTTTATTATAAATTTCTAAATTATCCTAATTATTCATAAGATGGCGCCTTATATGTAGGGTTTTTTTTCTTTTATTAAAAACAATCCTATGACATATCCTAAATCCAAATTAACTAACTAATCTTTGCACTTATCGTACTTTATTTATCTTAGTCTACACGCCTCTTTACCATAATATTGTAGTTATTTTATTTTAATTTATTTGTCCTAATTTTCTTCATGTTATCTGAAGACAATTCCTTTCTTCATTTTTCCTACAATTATTTTATTATTATTATATAATTTCCCTTTAGATTTATTTATAAATCATATCACTTTACATAGTCCAACACTCGTACACCTAAAATTTAGGAATTGCATTTTTTCCTCCCATAGGTTCTTTATTTATGTGTTATTATTGTCTACATATCTTTACTACTCTGATCCTTACTAGTAGGTTTCTTTCTGTGAAATTTCGACCAACCCCTGTCTAAGTTTTATTTTTCAATTTAGTCCCTTACTTTTATTTTCCATTTTAGTCCCGCTAGCCATCATTCATATGTAAAAATGACAATCATACCACATAGCAATCAAGTTTTACAGCACAGCAATTTACAATGTATCATAAGTACATATGTTTAAGTAACAGACAAGGCAAAAATCCCTACGGGTATTCGTCTATTCATAAAAAAAAAATTCTATACATCCTACACTTCAAAAAAAAAGAGCATCTTCTGTCAGTTTTTAACCAAAGCTAAATGCCTGCCCAGAGGCCCAAAAACTGTCACCATTGCCTACATCGAGAAGCATTTGGCAACGATTTTATGGGTATATTGTGGAAGCATTTTGTGATGGTTTTGCAGCTACTGCAGTAACCGCCACAAATATTTAGTAGCAGTTCTGGGGTCAGATGGCTTGTTTTAATGTTAACAAAATTTTCATTATGCGGCGGTTCATTTGTCATTGATGACGGCTACTAACTGCTGCTAATTGTCATTTAGCAATGAAGTATAAACTGCCGCCCTATGTCAACATGTGCAAAAAATTAATATAGAACAACGGTTTTATGTTTTAAAACAATTTTTTTTAATTTGTACCATTTCTGAATATTATTTATGTACGTATTAAATTATAACAATCATAAGTAAAATGTGCAAATGTCATTGAAGAAAAAAATTGTTACTATTATTATATCTTAAAAGTTGTACAAAACATTATTCAATTAAACATTCCTAAATACAAAAGAGTACTATTCCTATGTAGTTTCATAGCTATTTGGAGATCGCTTGATGTTGATGAATGACTTATATGACCTTTATCTCCCTGAAAAAGAAAAAAAAAGGTAATTTTAAATTTCAAAGTGATGAAATAAAATTTGTAAAACAAACAATCTATTGGAAGAGCAGAAGCTACATTTAAACATGGCAGAAGCTATAAAAATGAACAGCCAATTTGGAATGGTGAAGGATCCAAGAAAGAAAATAGTTTCGGTGACAGCAAAAAGATTATCAGTAAAGACTATAATTTTATCACCACGTTCCCTTTCATGGTAATTTATGAGGAATTCACATGCTCTGAACTTATTTGGATTCATCACATAAAATGCCTGGCACATGTAAAAGATCATCAATCGAGATGAGAGGATTTAATCAAGAAAATATGGAAAAGCAATGTACAATTAGAAGGTCTAATATTAACCTAAATAAATTAAAAAGAAGATTGAAAAGAAAATGGTAAGAAGATTGAAAAAAAAATTTTAGTTTCTAATTGAAATATAGAATAAACAACTTCTAAAGTTCATCTGACATTCCCTTTGTAGCAATTATTTATAACAGAGGACAGTTCAAGATAAAAAGCATAAATAATCATTGTTTCCTTAACATGTATAGTAAGAGAATCATTCTAATTGACACTTGATGAAAGCCCATTCACTCTCACCTGAATACAGGAAAGGCTATAGTGGCAAGCAATAATCTGGATATTACTTGCTAACTACAATTAGAATCACACATCAGAAAGATTCCACAGCATTGAAATTAATATTATTTACACCTTAATAACTTTATGATGAAAGACTTACGATGTAAGGTGGCTGGTCATGGAAAGTTAAAAGAAAGATTATGCGAATTCTTCAACCTCAAATCAATTCTATTTTTAATTTCATCATGACAGTAGACAAAATTACATAGTGCTTCAAGCTATGGTTTGGATGTGATCACTAACCATTTTTGACATAATTTAAAGTTCAATTTGGTTTCAGGTAACTCAAATCTGTACTCAGATAAATCTCCATCTCCAGCCAATACTTGTCAAGCAATTTCAATGTGTAAACATATCCTGTTCATAATTAGCTTTCTTCACATCGACAGACTGCAGTCCTAAGTTATGCAGTGAAGTTTTAGTGCTAAGTTAAGTTATGCAGTATGACTTTAATTAATTTCATGAGTAAAACATATATCTGCTAATCATGAGGAAGGGTGTCAATGGTTCAATCTCCCACAAGGAGGCTCTTGGCTGCCTCTCCTCTGCAGTGGACTCATCCCAGCCAACCTGTACCAATATTTTCAAGTTTTATTCACCTATCTCTCCAAAGTTTAATGGTCAAAACATACATAAATTCAACAGTACAAAAGCTTATTTTTATAACAATTTCCAACCAATATTTTTAATATAGCTTACCAACCAGAAGATATCCCTTTGACTTAACCAGTACACCTTTCTAAAATTGCAAACAAAATTCTAACTGTTAAAAATTTGCTTCCTCAGCCTTTATACTACCTAAACAACATTACCCAATCACTATACATAGAACAAGGGAGCACATATCAATATTAAAAAAAACCCAATCTATTAACAGCTTTTATTGACTATGAAAAAAGGGACTTCTTGCAGGGCCACATATGTGTATAAGAAATCATTGCAGGAAATAAACCAAGACTTCCCAGATAAAGAAAAGCAAAAGAATAAGAAAATGTAAAATTTGAAGTAGATAAACTCACAACACTATTGGCATCCCTCCCTCCACAAAGTAGAAGAAGTCCATCAGAGCGTGCACTAGCAGTTGCATATACGGATATACCTACTCAAAAATAAATAGAAAAAAAAAATCATCCCCACCTTATCTCAAATAAATGTCAAGCACTAAATGATAGCCAACAGAAGTTGATGCAAGAGATATTGTTTACAGAATTATGTGTTGATCTATTCTAAGGTTAAATATTTTACATACTCTCTAGTGCTCACAAAAAGGAAAGGGACCAGCATTTGTGAGCATACTTTTTTCTGGATAACACAACATTACTGCTAGCCAAAACTTTAAACAAATTGTGCCACGAATAGTCAAATTGTTTTTGAACTAGAGAAAAATATAGCATTTAAAAAAGCTACTATTCTTCCAAATTATTATAAATAACTTAGCATATAAAATTCACTACATTTTCTTCCAAACTACTTGAAATAATAAGTGACGTTTATAAAATTATTCTAACAAAAAGAAAAGAGAGAAACTTTACATTTTCATGAATTATATTCTGCATGCAGCATAATTACAGTATTATATAATTAATAATACATACAAAACATATATGTATTATATTTTAGCAATTCATCCCTTTAATGTGCTTTCATCCTTGGCCCAACTTCTCTCCAGAGAAAGATACTCAGAAAACCACATTGACCAACCAATTACCTGCATTTGTAGAACTCACCAACTAGACGAACAATGCTAAATTCAACTACTCAACAATCATGCCACTAATAATGAGTCTATATACATCAAATATTTGCTCCTACATTCATACCCCAATATCAGTTCATTATCTGTGAATACTTGGACTTGCGACCAGCTAGAAGGTTTAAAATGAATGCTTTGATCACTCCAATTGTTTCCATAGAAGATACTATGTATATCTTTTTGAAGCTAGGACATCTAGGACATCACAATATTGTACTAGAGATACCCTATAGCTGGACAGAATGAAGAAGGTTGAAACAAATATTACTCCAACATAGGGATGTCAGCTTAGAGTAATATATGCTTCCATCATTTGACTTAAACCAGACCAAGGTTAAAGCAAACATTTGGGTTCAAAAACAAAAAACCATTAAAGTGCACAAACCAATATGTTAACAATATCCTTCTCCTTTAAAGTCCCCCTCCCCCCCCCCCCCCCCCCAAAAAAAAAAGACTTATCTCTGAATCACAAAATTAATCTAGATTGCTAACGTAAATCAAAGAGATGAAAACAGAAAGAAATCATACATTCTCCTTGAAGTAATCATTCAAAGAGCTCAGTTCATTAAGTAATGCTTGTTCTGTTTTTTCATTTGGATCTTTGCTCTTGAGAAACCCAATAAATGTAGGAAAGACCGTTGATCCACTACAGAATAAATTTAAGATAACTGCTCTAACAAATAATTCAAGGTAATATTAAAGGGCATAGCAAGTTATAAAATTGAAAACAACTTAAAAACTATGAAGTATGCATGAGCACAGACACCCAAACCAGGTTACCATACCTTTAGGAAACATATGCATTGTACTAAATAAAGATACCCATTTATCTATTTACATTGTAATCTCAATCTCCAAAAGATATATGAGTTTATGTAGAAATGAAAATGGAAGTTCCAAAGATGGAAAAATGGGTGAGTGGATGATCAAGCAACTATTTATGTGGCACTAGACCGTGGGCAGTCTGTAAGTCATTCAAATATATGAATACAACTAATTTAAAGTCATGTATGATGGAAAAAGTAACCAAAAGATATGGACCAGAAGATCGCCATTCAGGTCCCTTTTGCCAAAGAGTATTGTTAACATTGGAGGAAAAGCATCTATCATATGACATGAAGTTGGTACTGGTAGCATCTAAATAAATTCCAAATGCAGAAATGAAAAATATATATTTATTAAAACATAGCATATATGAACGGTTAACTCTATAATTATGGAACAGGGGCTGCTTTGTTATTATATCCATCCCGTGATTGAAGCTTATATTTTATAATGGATGCCTACATTTTGGGTAATAATAAATCTCCCCATTGAGGACGATTGAGGATGATTCTGGAGGAGTAGTACATTGCAGAGGTTAAGAGCAGGCATGGCTTTTGCCGGGTCTTGGAGTGTTGGGTCTTGGATGGTGTTGGAGAATTCCCAGTTGAGGTCGAGGCCATTGAAGCAAAATTGGTAAGCCACTTGGATTATGGAGTTGATGAAGAGGGCATGGGTTCAACGGGAGCTGGCTATTGCAGAGAAGCCAGAGGAGTTACTGCTGCCGCCGCCAATGGATAAAAGGGTCTTGACCAGAGGGGTTTTGGAGCGGAGGCCGGAGATGAAGTGGGGGATTTGGATTTCGTCAGATTCAGTGATGGTGAGGGCGCACTTTTGAAATGCGAGAGAAGAAGGGAGAGGAGATTTGAAAGAGAAGAGGAAAAAAAAAGAAAATGTAAACAAAAAATTAGAAAATAAGAATGAAAGGGGAATTTGAGATTAAACCTACAAAATTTGAGAGGAAAGAATGAAATAGTTGAAGAGAAAACATAATCAAGATGAAAAAGTAAAAAAGGAGGCAGATATCATTTTGCAATTACCGGTGATTTCAGACCGCCAGTAAAATCAGATGATCCACCAATAAATGCTTTTATTTTCTGACTCTTAATAGAACCATCGAAAAATACTGCATTTCCAGCAATTTTAAAAAAACGCCAAGAAATGATCATAAAAAAATACTACTTTTCTTGTAGTGATAATTCACAATTTCTTACGATATCATAATACTTTGGGGATTATATTACTTCCTATTTAAAGAAATTTAGTCCTCGAGATGAATCAAGCGGAAGCTAGTGGGCATATGACACTTGGGGTCGACGAGGATAGGGAGTAATTGCCAGTGCAGAGAAGAAGAAGCACTGACAAAGAGCGGCTTCTGGCAAGCTTCTAGGCTAAGTGACACATGAATGAACTAACTTCACATTGGAATGAGAGGTATCCTGAGACTATATAGATATGAGACTGTACAATTAAGAAATTTTGAGACAGTGCAGATATAAGACTGTAAGATTGAGGAGAGCTTAAAGGATTTGATAGGTACTACCTAACAAGATGCACATTCCTTTTCGGAAGCCTATTTCATAAATACTCCACAGTTAAGTGTACTTAGCCTGAGATAATTTTGGTAGGTGATGGAGCATGTGAATGAGGACAAAGCATGTTGTAAGGACCTGTGTTGACTTGTGGGGACAGTCATCAATTGGAAAGGAACTCAAGTTGTTACACTCAATAACTAGAAGTTGTCATGTATGAGTTATATTATATATAGCAACATGTTAACCAATCATTTGAATCTAAGTTGAAGAATCCCTACTTCCTTTATATTTTAAATCTCACATTACTGCTAAATTATGCTAAATTCTAAAAGTATTAGGCTGTAATTAAAAAATGTATATTAATTTGGCATTGCAATTTTTTTATAAAATACAATCAGTAGATAAATATTTCAATAAGTACAATAACCATTTCTAAATGCACTTCTCAATTTACAGCAACAACAAATCAACATCATAGAGATATTCTTAGTTATAATTTCTGTAGAACTTGAGAATCATGGCTAGTTGCTTACTTATCAGACTCGGTACTCTATTCTCGTCTTCTTTCCCTCTATCACACGGTTTCTACATATGGAAAGAACAACATATGGAATCCGCAAGTGAATTTCTAAAAAAGAAAAAAAATAGCTTACCCATATAATTTGAACGTCAATGGAGAGAACTAGTTGAAGATGGATGATGAACCATGAACGTGCGAAAGAGCTATAGAGAGGATAGAGAGAGAGAACAATTGAGAAAGTGAGGGAGCTTGAGAGAAAAAAATGTCTGAAGAGGCTAAGAGAGTGGCGGACGCAAATACAGGGAAAAGAACTTAGGGCTTTTGGTTAACTAATTATAGGCAAAATTTTAAGGCGTAAAATTTTGTCTCCAATGTCATGCAATGTCATTGCACTAAAATCACTCTGAGACAAACATTGGGCATGGAACAAATCCATCTCTAATATTTTGAATTATAAAAAAATATATAAAATAAGTTAGGAATGAAATTTTGACACGCCATAATCCGTCCCTAAACTTAGAGACAAAAATTCAATCAAGGACTAAGAATTTTGTCTCTGATTCCATTTCTAATTTTTTTTTATTTTACAACTTAAAGTTAGTGATGGAATTTGACATAGATCAAGGAGTAATCTTAGATAGAATAATTTCGTCTTTAAATTTTGGGTTTTCTTGTAGTGAGACTTATTGGAAAAAAATGGTAGAAGGAACCTATTAGATGATTATTTTTAATGAATAAGTATTGATAGAAGTAATTTCACTTAGCCGATAAGTGTCGTCGAATGGTGCAATGAAGTAGTGCCGATTGTGTCATCGAACGATACAACAAAGTAGCGTTGATTGTGTCATCGACAGGTGCAACGTAGTACTGATTGTCAAATGGATAGGAGTCAGTTGAAGAATTCGATAGTACCCAGCAATCTGGCATGTAGGAATTCAACAAGAGCATAATAAGTCAAATGGAGTTAACTAGTTCTTGACTGTCGAATCCAGCAATCTGACAAGAAGGAATTTGACAAAGGAAAACAAATAGAATAGACAAGATAATTGAAATAATTTGCGACAACACTATCAAATATAAGTCTGTCGAAATAAAATTGCCGGAAGCACACCATTCGACAAACGAATTTGAGAGACTAAGTTGTTGAATGTCGAAGACATGCTGGTTAATGACATGACCAAGTCGTCGAATATCAAAGACATGCTGATTAAACAGTGTGACTAGGTTGTCGAACGTCAAAGATAAGATAGGCAGTTACTTTTATCATCAAATGGCTAAGACAGTTATGTTGAGTAATGTAAACTATCACTTACGTAGTAATTAGGTAGATAGGTAGTTATTTCCATCATTTGCCTATAAAATATTAAGTGTTTTGTTGTAAACAAGGTTGACATTTCTTGATTAACGTCTTAACATCTCACTGAGAAGATTAACAAGTTATCATCGAATATGCTTTCCTCTTAAAAATTCCAGTCAATTTTAATTCAAATTTCTTTTAACTTCTACTTTTATCTTTACTTTTATTGCTTTCTAATTTACTAAAAGCATGTTTAAATTCCAGTCATTTAATCTTCTTGCATTTTAAATTCCCAGTTTCTTATTTGATTTCATTTAATCTATTTTCATTTAAACTTTTTGCAATTTACTTTCTGCAATTTACCTTTTGTGAACTGTCATTTACTTCCAATTTACTTTCTCTGTTCTTACTGCTTTCAATTTAACTTTTCTGCAAATTATTGCTTTCATTTAACTTTTCTGTAAACTTACTTTCAAGCAAAAACGTATTTCCAGCCTTCTTTTCTTTATTTCATGCAATTACTTGCAGTTACTTTTCAAGTTACTTTCACTAAGCATCGACATATTTTATACCAAATTAACGAGATTACTACATAACTTTGACATCCATATCGATTTTGATTTTATTCAAGTATTTGTTGTCATATTTGGCCTAGATCAGAATTCACCATAAACAAATTGGCACCTCTAGTGGGACAAGTTCAGATCAACTTGTTAAATGTACACATTTAAGAAGTGGTAGATTCATATCTTTTTGTTTTCCAAACTCTGAAATTATGAGTAACGCAAATAGTGCTAATCAAGTGACAAGTACACTAAGTGCATCATCCACTATCGTGACCACGCAAATGTGTAAGCAGTTGCAACAACTGCTAATCCTTAAGTAAAAATTGTGCCAAACGTGTCCCTTTTGGAAAATCCCGTATTGGAACAAATAGTGTCTGGTTCAACACCAGTAGCACCAAATCCAGTAGGTCATCAATCAATTCATCAAACGACAAGGTTTGTGCTACAATATAGACTACCTCAAGAGCATGTCCCTCTTATAATGACTCAACTTAGGATCGAAAATCAAGCTAATCCTGCGAGTCAAATAAGTCAAGGCCAAGCAGTAAATTCTGCATTGGTGGCAAGTGTGGCAGAGATGAGTACTCCCACTGTGTTTTGAAAAGAGAGGTTGAATTTGGGACCTATTTTTCCAAGTATGTCGAGAGGCATGCCAAATAAAATAGCCACATCTATTGTAAGTTCATTAGCTAATATTTGATAGTAAATAGATGAAAGTAATCATGATATGGTGAGTATGTTAACATAACAAATGGGTTTGGTATTGAAACCCTTAATGTAGAATACTAATAATACATATAATATGTTAGCCTTGCAAATGGGTGGACTTAGTCAAGCTTTAGGTATTGTTGTGTTTGATAATGTTGTCCAACCAAAACAGGCGGTTATGGCCCAAGACCTGGGTCAAAATCATCAAAATAACATAGTTCAAGGTCAAGACCAACCTGAACAGCAATTGAGGTATGGACAAGTGCAAATCCTTCATTAGAAAGAACAAATACTCAAAACTAATGTTGTAACAGCATTCCAACGACAGCTCGTAGGAAACCAAGTAGAATGAAACGTGAATCAAGCAGTCAAACAAGTTCTTAATAGGTTTGGTTTCAATGTGGGTTATACTAACCAACCTTATTTTTTGTCATCGTTTCCTGATTAAGTTCAACAGGAAAAATTGCCAAGGGGATAGTTGAAGCTCCTAAACTTTCTAAGTTTTCTGGAGAAAGTGGTGAGTTGACCGTCAAGCACATCACACAATACACTATTGGAATAGGGGATTTAGCAACAGACGAAGGACTTAAGATGAGGTCAAATTATAATAGTTGGTTGGTTGAAAATTTGAAGGAGTCGATTGGGAGTAATCCAAATTCCCAAAACCATATCAGACCTGTCAGAATGCGGATGCCACCTACAAATGTGAAGGTTGGCTATTGGATGAAGAATTTCGCAATGGTATTTGATAGAGATAATGCCAGGAGTATTAGATCCCAAAAAAACTAACCTTTTTGGAATGAAGACTACCGTTATGGCAAAATAATGCCGCAAAGTGAATTCGGCCAAAATAAGGTTCAGGCATCTCGACAACTGTTAACAAAGAGACAGAAACGAAGGTTGCAAAGGTACATGCAAGCACAAAAGAAGAAAACCTGTGCTTGTGATTAAAGAAGAGTCTTCAGGGTCAGGCAAAGGAAGTTTGGTAATCAAAACTAAACCAACATCTGAGACTGCTTAAACTACAAGAATGATTTGATAGGAAATTGTAAAACTACAAGAAGGAAGTGTGGTACAGCCACAACTAACACTTTTGAATGCATGACTTGAGGAAGAGATTGCAAAGGTACAAAAATTGATGCAGCTGACACCTTCAGGTGTAAGGACAGATGGAAATATACAGCAGAAACCAATTAGTAATGTTAACCCTAAGGCTATATGCCATAAGTTTTGATGATGACAAATGTATTTGAATTGTAGCATTGATATATATAAAGGTTAATTATCATATATTTGCTACAAGTACTTAAACATGATTATGTTATTTAATATGTATCTTTCATATATTGAATCATGCTATTATCATGAATTGAACTAACCATTGGTTTTGCAAGTAAGATATACTTTATAGGTTGGTTCAAAACAAGAAGAGTGAGCATTAGATTGAAGAACAAGGAAAAGCAGCATCATGCTTCACTCAAGGAAAACAACATGCAAGGATAAAGCTTCAAGAAATGAAAAATTAGAAGATTTGAAGTCTTGGAAGCTTGGATGCATCAAGATAGCCTATGTGTTTACATTAGGTATATTTTAAATAGGCTAGTATACTTCTGCAACTCAATAATTTATATTTTCATACATTGGCTCAAGCATTTTGAACAAAAAGATAGTGAGATATGAAGTTTTACAAAGTTGGTTTTTGACCTTTGGTCACTCTTTATATCATATCTCCTAAATGAAAAATCTGTTTTTCAAGTATCTTAATCTCCTTTGATAGTAGACTTAAAGAGATTTTCAACAGTATATTATTTATTTAAAATGGAGTCCAAATGAGAAAGATATGACCATTTAAACTAAACTCCAAAAAAACTGAAAGTTGACTTGGCTGTACTCAAGAATTATTTTATCATGACCTTCAGTTAGTATTTTAATCATATCTTTTAAATGAAAAATAATTTTTGAGTGAAACTTGTCTCATTTGAAACTAGACTCCAAGATCTTTCCAATGATATATTATTTGTTTAAAACGGAGTTCAAATGAGGGAGTTATAAATTTTTAAAGAGAGATCAAAATCTGTATTTTGCTACTGCCAACTGGTGGTCAACCAGGCAGCTTCCAACTGGTCGACCAGGAGCCCTGAAAATGCTATATTTTGCTACTGTCAGTGGGTGATCAATCAGGTGACCCTAACTGGTCGATCAGTTGACACCTGGACTACACTATAAGTGCTGTAACAGCTATATAACGGCTATTTTTGTAAAATCTTATATATATGACCTTAGATACACGATTTTGAGCCAGAACAAAGTCCTGCAATGTGACATTTATTTGTTCTATCATCTTTGAGAGAAAGGAAAGCATTCTTGAGCCAAATCCTGCATATCATCAATCATTTGAGTTTTTAGAGATTGATATTGTATCATCTACTCTTTGAAGAGAGTTATTCTTGTGTTCAACTTATTTCTTCTTAACTCCTAAGTTGAATTGTCAAGGAGAGTATTCCTTGAAAGAGTGTTTATTGAGAAAACTTCCCTTGGGTTGTAGAGAAGCTCGTTTAGCAGAAATTCTCCATAGGGTTGAAGAGGAGCCCAGATTCATAAATTCTCCATTGGGTTGTGAAGGAGCCTTGGTTAACGAAATTCTTTATAGTGGTTCGCAAGTACCTGGATCAAACTTGCAAGTATAGTGAAAATACTCAAGTGAGTTCTTAAGGACTGGATGTAGGCTTGAGATTAGCTAAACCAGTATAAATCTCCGAGTTTTCTTTCTCTATCCCTCACTCCTTTATTTATGCTTACTGTTATCTATTCTTTACTTCCTTGCTCTTTATAATTATTTATCTTGATAGCACATTAATTTTCTATATTATATTTATTATCCTAAGCATTGTACTTTTATAGAAAATCATTTTAACTTCTAATAAAGTTTTGTGAAAAATTTATAAAACCTAATTCACCACCCTCTTGGGTTCCAACCATTACTTTCAAGTAAGGGTATGTTTTTGAATCCCAATCGATGAGATCCTAAGAATAGTTGGCCTATTGGGCTAGTAGAAGCAGAAAGAGCCGATCATGACAAAGGAAAACCAGTGGCTATGGTATAAGTGAAAGGAAAAGATTATGAGGATTGGACTAATAAAGAAGTCAAGACAATCTTAGAAGACCCTACAACCAATATTGAACAGAAGAGGGAAACCCTTGCCAAAGTAAAGCAAGGGGGCAATTTGTCGAATTCAAAACTGAGTGTTATATGACTGACATGGATTTGTCAGTCGATGAAATTATAAAAGCCCTCAATGACCCCAAATATCCTCTAAATTTTGACGACAAGGAAGATCTTGACATGAAAGGAGACTTTGATGATGTAATTATGGCCATAGGAAGTACTTTGTCAGAACCAGGGTCAAATGACAGACCGGTGGATAAAGATTATCTTAAACTTGGGCCGTTCGTGGATGAGAATGATTATAATGTAATTGATCTAGAAAAAGAAAAGGCAAAAGATGTCGAACAAAAGCATGACATCAAAAAGGAGAAGGATTCAGAAGAGCTTCCTCTAAATATGAATCTCAATCTAGTTTTTAAAATACCTCTAGAGTATGGAGCACACTATGAGTTTGAGTACATAGAGGAAAATGAAGATTTTGAGGACTTGTCGGAAGATTGGTTATTTTTAGAAGATGACTTGACCTCAGGATTTGATGATCCAGAAGATAACTTAATCTCAATATTTGACAACCTAGCTCAGTTTGATAAACTAACCAATGAGCAAAAGGCACATCTGTAGCCTTTACATATCAAGGCTTTATTAAAAGGAAAATGCACCAACAGAGTGTTAGTAGATGGTAGAGCTACTATTAATTTGATACCAAGAGCCATGTTCAAATGGCTAAGGAAGAATGAGTCTGATTTGATTCAAACAAACATGGTTGTCACTGATTTCAGTAGCAAGACTTGTCCATATGACAGGATTATGATGTTAAACATTCACATCAAATCAATAGAAAGGTTAACCTTTTCATAGTAATTCTAACAAAATCTAGCAACAACATACTTTTGAGAAGAGATTGGACTCATGCTGTCGGGGCCCCTATTCCATCTACTATGTATCAGAAACTGATCTTATGGAATGGCAAAGGACAAATAGAGATTGTGAAGGCGGACGACAATTCTTGTTATATTCAATAACTCTACGTTGATTTCAGGATAGATGCCCTGAATGTTAGACCAATTGCTATGGAGGACAAAATAATCAATAAGGAAGCATTGAAGGTCTATCTGATGGACCAGTTCGGTGTCAAGTTAGTAGATAAGGCCAACGAGAATCTGCCAGAGGCTAGTCATGAGTCTTGAGACTAAGATGGATAGGTTGTTAGCCTATGTGGTCGACAAAGTAGTCAATACCTCGGAAGGTATTTTATTGGATTGCATCATAGATGATGGCCCTTTAGGTTTTGAGAATGGGCTAGAAAAGAAATTGAATGTCGAAATAAAAGATCCTTTAGAGGAAGTACACTTGGGTACTAAAGTAAATAAAAGACCCATTTTTATAAGTGCATTTTTGCCGAAAGAATTTAAGAAAAAACTTGTCATGCTATTTATGGAGTATAAAGATCGCTTCACATGGGAATATAGTGAGTTGCCTGGTTTAAGTAGAGATCTCATCGTGCACAGATTACCACTTAAGGAAGGATATAGACCTGTCAAATAGGCAAATAGAAGATTTGCCCCTAAAATGGTACTTAAAATCAAAGAGGAGGTCGAACATCTACTTAAAGCTAAGTTTATCAGAACCACCAGATATATTGAATGACTTTCGAATATAGTCCCTATTATTAAGACAAATGGTGAGTTAAGAGTATGCATAATTATGCTACTCTTACAGATGAAGATCCAATGCCCATAGCGGATATGTTAGTAGATGTTGCATCTGGGAAAGAAATTCTAAGTTGTATGGATGGTCATGTAGAGTATAATCATATTTTTATAGCTGAGGAGGACATGTCAAAACACTACTAGAAAAACAGGAATTAGTGACGGAAAAATCAGTCACTAATCACTAATTTTCGTCACTAAACTGACAGACGGTCCGTCATTAATTTATTTGCCTCTGTCACTAATTGCTCAAGAGTTAGTGACGGACGGTGCCATCGCTAAATTAGTGATCGACACTGCCATCACTAAATTTTGAGAAATAGTGACGGATAGTCCGTCACTAATTTTTGAAAAAATAGTGACAAACAGTGCCATAGCTAAATTAGTGACTGACACTGTCGTCACTAAATTAGTGATGGATCATCTGTCACTAATCTGATCCGTCACTAATCTGATAAATTTAGCTATATCACTATTGTGTCATATTTTTCTCATTTTTTATTACAATTTTTATTAATCTTTTTTGTTTACTTCAAATTATATCTAAAATACAATTATGTATACATACAACCAAAATAACAAGATTAAACTCATAATTACTAGAAATTTTATGAAGTCCTTCAATAAAAGCCAAAATTCAACAATGATATGTGTACATCAAAATCTATATTTTTGGGTCCATATGTCATATATATAACAATAACAAAAGTTAAACAAAAAACCTCAGGCTATCACATATCATATACTCCAAAAAATAAAAGCAAATTGTCATATTTCCAACTACAACTAATCAAGTGTCTTTGTTTAGTGTATTTAAACCCGCAGATAGATTCTTAGGTGATTCTGTGGGTAGAGGCAATCCAGAATGAGCCAATAATTGTTGCACCATTGTTTAAAGGTTGTCCCTTTGTTGTCCCTCCCTTAGAACTTCTTGACACATCATTTCCTACTGTTCCGAGTTATCTTGATTTATTGTAGGTGCATGTGTTGAAGATTGTGATCTGCCATACTGACTAGAAGAAGCCTCTAATCCAAGACCATAAATCCTTCCTTTTATTGGACCACCCACAACTTTGGTCCAAACAGACAACTCTCGCTCATTTGTATCATCATTCTTCTCAATTTCGCCATCATTGTTAGCTTTAATATTTGATAAGCCACTTTCGGACTCTTTCATTTCATTTTCAAACTTCTCCTGTAAATAAAATAAAAACATGATATATACAACACTTTTTGTTGAAATACATTTTCATGCCATCAGTTATACTCCAAGAGGAAATATTCTTGTATACCACAATACCAACTTTAAAACAATCATCTTCGAAACCTTATTGTCAAAGAAAGATATTTTATAAATATCTCTCGTGACATGAATATCATAGAGAGTGAGATATATTCATAAGAGTATAATTCACAATACATAAATAGTTTTCAAGTCAAAATAAGCTCATTTAATTATTGCGTAAAATCCAAAATTCACACTTATTTAAATTTTCCCTGCACTGAATAAAGTGGTGTTCCCACATTTATTTGACTAACCAAAATAATTTTAATGAACTTGAAACTTTCCAGATCAGATTATCGCAATAAAAAGAATCTCTTCACAAAATTTTCATGATTTTAGGAATTGATTTGGTCATCCAAAACTCAAAAAATTTGATTTAAATTTTATTACTGATGATACAAAAATAGACAATTTTTATTAATCGAAACTTAAATTAAACTAAATCGTCACATACAAGCAAAGAAAAGATAGACTAAAAGCGATGAGTCTTCTGAGACGAAGAATGTACTATAGGTTTAGAAGAGGAAGGTGTTTCAGACCTTAAGGAGGAAGCTAATCGTTGCAGCCTAGAAAGGGTTTCTAGAGGAAACGCCTGAGAAATTTGGTGAAGAGCAGAAGTCACTCCGTTCATACAGTTAACCTCGCTTGCTGGTCATGAAAATTTTAAGTTACAAACATCAAATGTCTATTAACTAGATTAGCTAGTTCCCTGAAATGATGGTTTATTAGTTTCTCTTGGTATTCAAAGAGACGATTTATCAGCCACTTTTGGTCCTTTATCTTGTATTCCTGGCTCTCTATCATATGCTCCAGGTTTTCTATCTTACGCTCTAGGAATGCAAGCTTGTTTTCTGAGGATGTCGCAGTGCTGTCATCCTCCAACTCTATTACATCCCTATTTCTCTTCTTAATTTCAGGTGACCTATTCATAGGCCTCTTCCCTTTGTTGTTTTGGAGACTTCAATTTAAATCAAGCTCTATGTTGCCAGTCTCAAAATTCAAGTTAAAAGATTTATTATCTGTCATTGCTCTAGGGATCTCAAAAATAAGTTTAAACGAGAAAGGAATGAAGATTGAAGAATAGATATGTAATGAAAGAAGGAGGTTTTCTTGGTGTGGTGAATGGGATAACGGTATATAAGATTTATAGGCAACATAAAACTCCTCAAACTAGAGTTACCACAACCTATACACCACTCCTTAAGAGGTTTACAGATGTTATACATCATAATGCCAGCGATTAATGTCGGACATACAAGTAAATAGTAAATAAAATTTAATGCAATTAACATAAGCCAAAGATTTCCTCAAAAAAAAATTTCAGCTAATCCTGAATTTTCTCAAAATTTTAACTAACGACGTGCTGTTGGTGTGCATGCTTACCCTAGACCTCTGGCTTCCAGCTTGTAGAAATCTATAGGTTGAGCATGTAGGGGTACGGCGAAGAGATATCTTTTTTGTCTCTAAGTCTCTAGGTCCTTATTTTTCTTTATAAAAACTGTCCCAGCATTCTCAGTTACCACACCACAAAGAGTAATTATCTCTAAGCCTATAACTTCCCAGCATTCCTCTCTCCTCATACTCCTACAAAAATTTCTAAATTTTTCAAATCATGGCCACAAGGAAGTACATTGATCTCACAGTGGAGGCCAAGGAAGAAGAGCTAGACTTAAACTTGAGTTTAGGCAAGGACAAAGGCAAAAGACCTTTCGAGGGATCTCAAGAGAATCAAAAGGAGAAGAAGATGAAGAAGAATGAGGAAGCTGAGGAGATTAGCACGGGCCATACGTCAGAAGACAAAATCGCTTGTCTAGAGCAAGAGGTGAAGAATCTCAAGAAGATGATAGAGGACCAGGAGAAGTTAGCTAAATGCAATATTGCGGCAATGACTTCTAGAATAGATAGGTTCTTCTATTGGTCTATCCAATGCTTCTGCAATCAACAACAAAGAAGTGTTGATTGTATGAATGGAAATTATACTACCCTCCATGCCATTACTCTGTCTCTCACTCCAAGGAATGGTCGATGGGTGATGATACAATACAACCCTCATAATCCGAGACCACTTCACCTTTAGATTACTCATGCATGAGTAAACTTTTTTTTTTGGCAATGTAATCCTTCAATTTTTTTTAATGCAAGTGGTTTCTTTTATTGGATGATACTCTAAAATAACAATAAAATAAAGAAAGATAAAGGAAATCAGCCACAATCAATCATGAATTCAGCTTATAAAACCTACTACATAAAAATTTGATCCGACAGCAACAAACAACAACACCACAAAAATATCATCAGCAACTATGACACCAGCAAGTTCTTTCACAGCAACAAACAACAAATCACCATTAAAGAAACTATACAACCAGCATGCTTCTTACCCATATGAGTTTTGATTTCTTATCAATAGAATCTCCAGTCTCCTTACTCTTGTTGGTCATCAAAAATATTTGGGTGATGTGGCCTCTTTCCCTGTCATCTTCTCCTACAAGAGATAACCTAACATTTCGAGGCTCTGAGGCAAAAGAGGGATAACAATGATCAAAATGCTTCCATGCCTCTCCATCACAAAGATGGCACATGACTCCTACTTCTCGCCTAGTTTTATGGTGCCATGTCATGTGTTTAGCTATCTTCGTAGACAAAGTCTTTGCAATCTTGGTGTCAATGGGAAATAATGCAATATCATATATGATATCTCTCTTTTTCTTGCATCATCTCCACTTTTAGGTTTATAACGAGCATGGCCGCAGACTATGCAATCCCTTATCTCCTTGTTCTCCTTATAATAAAGCATATATCCATTCTCACATGCATCTATTTTCTGATACTTCAAACCAAGTTTTGCCACCATTTGTTTGGTCTGGTAGTAATCAGTAGGCAATTTTGCATCATCTGGCAACATCTCCTTTAGAAGTTGCAATAAACGATTATAACAACTCTCACTTAAGTTAAACTCAGACTTGATGTTCAACAATCTTTAAATTGCTGATAAAGGAGTGTGAGTAGTACATCCTACATATAATGGCTCCTCAGCAGCTCTCAAGAGGTCATAAAAGTATTGGGCATCTTGATTTGGATGTTCCTCCACATCTATATTGATGTTAGGATTGAAACTAGGTCCAACGGCATCAATAATCATTGTACGATAGGGATTTTCCAATTCAACCTCAACCCTTTCTTGACTATCACATTCGACTACATTATCATGGTATAAGGGTTCTCCGTGAAGGGATAAATCTATGTCTATAAAGGTGAACCTTAACATCTTCTATATCAACAAATCTCCTATTGTCACACTTTGGGCAAGGACACCTTATTTTACCATTTGAGACTAATTGTGGTTGAGATTCTACAAAGGCTACAAATTCATCCACTCCTTCAAAGGCTACAAATTCTTCCACTCCTTCAAGGAACTTAAGATTCAATCCCTTTCTACTTGGGTCACGTCGATTATACATCCACGCCTTATCAACCCTCATTGTCTTCTACACGATAATAACAATTTAGAATTAAGTTATGGCCTAATTAATGGACCAAAAAAGTGAGTTTGTCTTTGAAACTTTTCTACTAAGTGGTAGCACATAAAACATAGAGTTTTTGAAGAGTTTCACTTCTTTACAGCATGTTTTCATACTTTGAATAAAGATTCAGAAATTTTGGCCTCTAAACATAGATACAAGACAGCAAAATGAATAGAAAAATACCTATTAAAAGTAAAAGAAATAAAAACATATTTATTGACCACCATATATCAATAACATTTAATTCGAATACCTATTAAAAATAAAAGAAATAAGTCTATAACTAACCTTCCCATGGTGATTGTACAAAGAAGAAAGATCATAGAATAGAGATGGAACTCCCTATAAACACCAAAAAGAAATTTTCAATTTTGGAACTACTAAATTGGGCTAATGTCATATGAAAAGAAATCGTCTATACCTTAGGTATGAAAGGCCTAATATAATTTTCTGCTGCTTCTCGAAACTTGTTACCTTGTAGATATTCAAGTGGTATTCTCTAATGTACAAAAAAGATCCAACGTAGAATGAATTTCCTAATAATGGAGTGCATAATTTTGCAAGAGAAAAATTGTATGCATCAAAACCTGATTCAAGTAGCATAAGAAAAAGATAGCAAGCCTTAAAAATTAAAATTCACACTTCATATAATTGGAAAAAGAAATAATAACTTCTCATAATTGAAACTTGGACACATTTGTCTTGAATGTTTTTCCAATAAAATATAATACAGAGATACTTCTGTTACTATTGAGTTCTTTAGACAAAATCTTTTATTTTTCATAATTTTATTCAACAAGATAATAATAAAGTTTCTCCATTTTTTATTTCGTCTCCAATAGAATGCAGAAATAAAGTATAAAATATAAATCTTCTAAGATATGGTCTAAAAACAGTCTAAATTAAGGTTTTATCTTTACCTGCAAGAGCTTGCTACCTTAATTTGAAAGCTAAGTCCTATAATGTATTATCATAATATCTTGATTTAATGAAATGAGAAGAAAGAGAAGATAACCATGAAACTGACACATCATCAATTGCTTAAAAGAAAAAAGAAAAACGCAAAATGTAACTAAAAAATAGAAAGAAAAGGAAGAACAAAAATAAATTAAAAAAATAAATGAAGAATAAAGTAAACAAATTTCTATTATCATATCTCCTTCTTTCCATTTATAGAGATATGACCCCAAAATAAAATATAAATAGAAATATATGTATATACGTAAATTCAATAATTATTGAATATGACGTAAAATTTTTATAATGAACGTAATCATAATACATGTATATATGAAATTATCTTAATTGTTGAATATAATATAAAGTAAGGGGAAAGAATATGAGTTATGTTTTGTTCCCATTATATAGTTTTTGAGTGGTCCACATTATTCTAATACTAAATGTTAGGGTTGGTGGGAGCAAGAGTAATACATTACAATTAAAAATTTTAATGGTGTACTTTTATCACTGTCACCATGGAAACTTATGAACTCTTAGTTTAATTCATGCAATGCAATAATAATTAAAGAATATGGATCTAGTGGACTCCTTCGGTCAAAAGGGTTGTCAAAAGTTGGAGCCATGTTGGCGCCTTTACTTCAAATATCTAAGTTATTCAATTCACATCAAAGATCCTCCTTTTGAGTGGATTCCACTTATGAACTCTTAGTTTAATTCATGCAATGTAATAATAATTAAAGAATATGGATCTAGTGGACTCCTTCGGTCAAAAGGGTTGTCAAAAGTTGGAGCCATGTTGGCGCCTTTACTTCAAATATCTAAGTTATTCAATTCACATCAAAGATCCTCCTTTTGAGTGGATTCCACCTCCTCTTTCAATCATTCATGGATGTTGAAATAAATTAAGTGGGATATGACTTTGCTTCTTATAAAGGGATTAATAAATGGGACAATATAGACAGAGAAGTTTCCCATTAGACAAATTAAATACATGTGCATGAATTAAAGGTCACAATTGTCAAATTGACACTTCTCCAAAGCAAACACTTGCTGTCTTATCCCATTCCACTTTCTGTCTTATCCCATCTCATGTCACTAAACAAAAACAACAACATTGCCCCCGCCATCATGTGATTGCGAATATGTACATATTTAAATCAAAATCTCAAGATTGAATGGATTTGAATAATCTCTCATGAATAATTAAAATGAAAGTGTTATGAGTAAATCAAAATCTATTTTAATGGTAGTCTTCACCTGAATGGTGAATTTACTAAGTATATGAATATGCATATTCTTGCCTCTGCTTCTATCAGCTTTTTGACCCAATACCACACTGCAAAATAGCCTTAACCACATCCTCATATTTCACTTCCCTTTTATCCTTCCCTATTTCTCATATATATATATATATATATATATTCTTAGTTCTCACATTTTATATTAAAAAAAATTGTGACACTAGCTATCAAAAAAATATCTCTGCACTGATTAAAATCTAGAGCTTTTGGGATTGGAAGTTTAAAAATAGAGGTAATTTGGCATAGCTATAGCTAGCATATGTTCATCCCCAAACCCCACCATTTCTATACCCTCACTTCCAACCCTCCCTTCACCCACCATTTCTTATTAAAGTTTCATTTTCCTTTCCCTTTATCTCACTTCCAACCCTCCCTTCACCCAAACATACAGAGGTAAAAGAATCGGTGATTAGAACTTGTAATAGAATGAGTAAAAAAGAAAGAGTATAACATTTTTCCAGCTGAAAATTTCATAGAGAATTTCAACAAAAGGCCAGTAAACTTCATCTAAACTTTAGAAACCAGAACATGAAAGAAATTTTAACATAAGCACAAAGAAAAATGAATAACAAAACTAGCAACTTGTTAAGTTCTCAAGTTAACACTAATTTGGTACTTTTTATTTAATGATTTTACCTTCAATTTATCTAAACATGTTTACTTTGAAATGATTTTTGTCCTCTTAATCTCCTCTTGAACTTTAAAGGCTTTTTGCATATTTCTTATCTTAAATCCCAATTTTTACTATTGATTTGTGCCATTTTTGTCAATCATATGCAAGGTCAAAAGTTGGGAGTCAATTGAGGAAAGGAAGCCTTAGAGTTGCTAAGTAAAGAAGCCAAAGAAGCTAAGAATGGAAATCCTTGCTAAGGTCATGTTTCTGCCACTCACCGCTGTAGCGGTGAGTTCTTACCGCTGCAGTGGTAGTTCATCCGCTGCTTCCCTCAGCGATACGCTGAAGATTTTCTTAGTTTATGTTTTTCTGCCTTCCACCGCTGCAACGGTGAAATATTCCCGCTGCAGCGGTGGAGCCCAAAATCTGCACAATTGAATCTGCATTATCCCACTACAGCCGTGAATTCGTACCGCTGTAGCGGCGAAACCAAAAAGTCAGCTTTTCAGAAAGGCTTTAAATAGCTTCCTAGGTTATTTTCAAAGGGGATTCTGATCCGAGGGAGATAAGAAAGCGCCGTTTTGGCTGAGAAGAGCAATGAGAACCTAATTTTCAAGGCTTGGGGAGCTCAATCCATCATCCCACATCAGATTCATGGCCATCTTTATCCCTTTTTCTACTTTCTGCTGTTTATTTTCTATGAATAGCTAGATTTTCTATCTAGGGTTACTATGAACTTAACTCCTGAATAGATTTTACATTCTCTCATGTATTTGCAATCTTATTTCAATTAATATAAGTCTTTCTATCCATTTTATTGTTGCGTTATATGGACTTGATCAATCATTATGTATGCTTGTTGCTGTCTTCGAACTCGGGAGAGGGAGGTGAGAGTAGAACACTGAATAGGAAGGACGAGTGAGTGAACCTTACTAAGTGTTTTTGCTTGTTATCTAATAGGAATGTTAGTTAATCTCGTTTAATCAAAGCTAGGTTAGTTGTATAAGGCTTAGCCCACACAAGGAATTGCGTAGGAGTTGAGTAACTTAATTGATATTCGGGATAATTCTTTTAAGTTATTAGAATAACCTAGGATTAACTTATAAGGTTGAATAAGTTGCGAGTGCGTGAGAGGGGTTTTGTAATTTCTAGGATGGATGAGAGGGATTAGTGACCATAGGCTTTAATTAGACTATTTCATCAGTTTTTGCATTGTTTACTATTATTAAAAGAAAACACAAATATTTACTGTTATTGATTTTATTTTATCATTCATTGACTAAAGCTATCTTCAATCCAATTGTTTCGTCCAACTAATTCAATTAAATTTCTTGGGTACTTAGTCGCTTAGTTCTCGTGGGAACGATACTTTTACTCTCAAATCACTATATTACTTGTGTGATTGGTGCGCTTTTCAATTCGTCTAACACAACTTACCTTGTTGCTGAAGGGGAATAGATCACCAAGGGAATTGATAGATTGTTGGCTCAATCGAATGTAAAAGATGAGAGGGAAGGAGATGAGAGGAGATTATGAGCTTCAAGTTTGTTGAGGAGAAGGGTTCAATAAGGTGATGCATAAAGTGAGAGAATGAAGAATACAATCTGCTAGGACAAGCCTCTATGGGCTCCATGAAGCTTAAAGGTTTCACAGAAAAGTAGAAAGTGATGGTTTTTGGTACGAAAGTAAAAATGGGTGAGAATTTTGGATGCCAAAATGAAAATGGGTGAGGGTTTTTGATGGGAAAATGAAAATATTTTTATTTTCTTTAAAATTAAAAAAAATTTCTGACGGAATATCTGTCACAAACATTGTGACGACCCATATTTTATCAGACATGATGTCTATTTACAAAAAAAAAAAGACCTTACTCTAATTAAGTCGTCACTAAATTATAAATTTAGTGACGACCAATATCCGTCACTAATTTTCTTGATTTAGTAACGGATATTAGTGACAGAAAATTTGTGTCACAAAAAACATAAGTTGTCACTAATCCGTCACAAATTTTGAAAAATCAGTGACGGAATTTAGTCTGTCACTAATTTCTGTCACTAAATCTCTTTTTTTTAGTAGTGAAAATCGCTTTTAGATGTTCAGGGGCTATTGGGACATATGATTGAAAGAAATGGTTGGATCCCAAGAGGGGGGTGAATTGGGTTTTATAAAAATTTTCACAAAACTTAATTGGAAGTTAAAATGATTTTCTGAAATTGGATAATGTTAAAGATAATAATTTAATTCAGAAAATCAAAATGTTTATCAAGATGAATAATTTTATAGTGCAAGGAATTAAGGAGCAAATATAAATCTACACAAATTAATTAATACTTGAGGTAGAAATCAAATATAAACGCAAAGCATTAATTAATTAACTTCAAATGTAAATAGAGTAGGGATAGAGAAAGCAAACTCGGAGATTTATACTGGTTCGGCTAATCCCAAGCCTACATCCAGTCCTCAAGAGACCACTTGAGTATTTCCACTATAATTGCAAGTTTAATTCAGGTACTTGCAAACCACTACAACATAGATCTTTTTTTTTTTTTCAAGGGTGTCTATCCCCCTTACAACGTGTTTTCTCTCAAACACTAACTCAAGGAACCAATCCTTGAGCAACTAAATTTAAAGGCTTAAGGAAAATAATGGTGGACACTCTCAAAGTGTAGATAACGCAGAAATTAAGCTCAGAATTTTTCTCTAACAATTTAGAGAGAATGGAACTCAAGATAATATGAGAAATGAACAATTGAAGCTTGATGCAAATGGTGTTGTGAAGTCCCCTTTATATAGTGAAACCTTGCTGCTACAGTGACTGCTTTAGTCAAAATTGCTACAGTAAGCTTCATCATCATTTTTCAACCTTTCTACAACAACCAAAAAAACTTTATCAATCTTTTTCAACAATCAATATTCTTTTTCAAATTTGCTACAGTAAAAAGTATTCTTTTTTAAAGTTTATTACAACAACCAATAAACTTTATCATACTTTTTCAACAATCAAAATTCTTTTTCAAAAGTGCTACAGTAAAAGATATTCTTTTTCAAATTATATTACAACACCCAATAAACTTTATCATACTTTTTCAACAATCAAATTTCTTTTTCAAAAGTGCTACAGTAAAAGATATTCTTTTTCAAATTATATTACAACACCCAATAAACTATATCATACTTTTTCAACAATCAAATTTCTTTTTCAAAAGTGCTACAGTAAAAGATATTCTTTTTCAAATTATATTACAACACCCAATAAACTATATCATACTTTTTCAACAATCAAATTTCTTTTTCAAAAGTGCTACAGTAAAAGATATTCTTTTTCAAATTATATTACAACACCCAATAAACTTTATCAAAAATCAATTTATATTACTATATATAAATATATAAAGCATTAAATATATTTGGGCCAAGAAAAATTGAATCATGCATTTGGGCCAATAAGATTAAATCATACATTTGGGCCAAGAAAATTAAATCATACTATTTGGGCTAAGAAAGATTAAATCATACATTGGACCAAGAAGATTAAATCATTCATTTGGGCCAAGAAGATTAAATCATTCATTTGGGCTAAGAAGTTAAATCATTCATTTGGGCCAAGAAGATTAAGTCATACTATAATTCCCACATATTTGTCATCATCAAAACTTATAGCATAATACATTATGGCTAACAATCTCCCCCTTTTTGATGATGACTGGTGCGTATAATTTATAGCACATATAAAATTCCAGCAAGTATACTGGGTCGCAACAAGTAATAAAGTGATAAGTAGAGTATCGTCCCACAGAGATTGAGGTATCAAATAAAATTCAATTAGGCTAAGTGAAATGCTATTAAGACTTATGAAGGAAATTTCAGAAATTACACAAAAAGGGGGGGTGATGATTGAAACAACAAAATATAAATAACTGAAATTTAAATAACTAAACAGAAAATAAAACAGACAAAAGATGCGTAATTGGTCACAAATTCCATGGAATTGTACATCATCATCCTTTCCTTTGAATATTCTTGGCTAATTCTATTATGTAATCTTCAATCTAAAATTCTTAGAAAGTCTTCTAAGACTGAATTATATTAAAATTATAGTTAGGAAGATCTTCACTAATCTATAACTCAAATATAATCCGATGAAGTCCTAATCACATCAATGCCCCGCAATCGCATATGACATGTTATCTCTTGTCCTACTCATTACAAATACGTAGCAATCTCATGCATGTATAAATAACAAGCTTCATAGGACAATAAATAAAATAGAACTTTGGCCGAGAAAATACTCATTGGTCCAAATGAATTAAAGTACAATTTCCATTTCATCAAATGACCGACTACACGAGAAAATGAGATTGATTTCGTTGGTCCAATCCGATTAATTCATAGACAAATTAATCTTTGAATCATTGAAGAACAATTCAATTAAATTACAATCCATTCAATGTTGGCTAATTTTCTAAAATATGATTGAATCCAAAAACTTTGAAATTACAATCTAACTTAACCAAAATAATTGACTAAAATCTTAGATCAACCATTCAATTAAATTATGAAGCTCAAGAAAATTATTCAAGCCACATAAATAAAACTATCTATATCTAGATAATCTAATTTATGGTGGAAATTACAAGGTCAAGCTCAATATCTAGCTAACTCTAGCATAGACATCAAAATCCCAAACTCATTGAAGGTTCATCAAACATTCAAGAGAAAGAATAATCGGTAAAATCCATTCCATTAAACGAAAGTGCATTAAAATCGAAATTGTTCAGCAATAAAACATCATAGAACCAAACTACATCAATCCTTAAACTCAGAAAATTACATGGAAGAGAAGGAAAAACATGACAGAAAACAGAAAATACAACAGAAAACTAACAAACTATGAAGGAAAATGAAAGAAAAGGAAAGAAAATGGGAGAAGGAGAGCCATTCCCAAGTGGGAAGGCTTCCTTTCCCTCTAACCAAGCTAGAGAGTTGCCTCTATGTTGCTCCCAACCACTGCTGCCCAAGGAAGGCAGAAAAATGGTGCTAGGACTTCCCATCTGAAAAATGACTTAGCTTGTTTAATAAATTTCGATTTTTGCAAATATAAAACTGATCTAACACATGCCTAAAGGGATATTCTGCCCTAGATGCCTCCTTGGATGCCTCTTCCATGATATGGCAGCACTTTGACAGCAAAACAGCAGCAAAATTAATATTTCTGCAGCAGCAGAAAAGTATGGCAGCAGCAGAATGGTATGGCAGCAGCAGCAAAATTAATATTTCTGCAGCAGAAAGTGACAAACAGCAGCAGAATATCATGGCAAAATTAATATTTCAGCCATGCTTTTCTTGACCTACGAAAATTAATATTTCTGCCCAAAAATTCTGACTACATGGCATTGAATAAGAGTTCAAGTGGGCCCCACATCCAGCATATCCTAGTAAGCATCTACATCACCCAAAAAGTGCCACATTAGCATCCAAATCATCATCTTTGTCCATGTCAACACTTTTCTCTCCAAAATTAAAATTTGTAGGAATTAAATTGAGCATTTTACAATTCAAGTTCTAAAAATATAAAAATTGAGACACATTCAATCCATAAATAGTTTATACCCAATAAATTCCAAAACATAATAAAATTAGAGAATTGACAAAATTAAAGAGGCAAAAAGGACTAAAATAGGGACTAAAATAAATGAAAAAAGTATGTTACCAAATCCCCCACACTAGGCCTTTTGCACTCCTGGGCAAAATCAATTAAATACAACAGAGAATCCCAATAAGCACAACAAGAAAAAGTGTAGAAAATATACAACAATGAAATAATTAAAATTTAGAAAGATTTACATTAGGAGAAATAAATCTTAAATTTCTAAAAAGTTCAAGCTCCATGGCAATTATTTCGAAAAGAATGAATTTAAGTAACAATCTCCTCACAAGGTAAGGTGTTTATCCTCTACTCTCTCAAGTGTTTAAGAGGGAATCACTCAAAGTCATCCTATCACAAATTTCACTACCATAAGCTTGTCAAGAATCTAAATCTCCACTACTTGAATCTAATACATACTTGAATCAAAAGGACTTTACAATGTTGTAACGTGGGTAAGAAAAATAGTGGGAAATAAAGGGAAAGATTGAACAATGAAACAAAATATGGTAACAACTCAAGAAAATGAAGAGCATTTACAAGTGAAATATAAGAGACTGAGTATAAATAAATTTGGGTCTCAATGTTCTATCTGCTCCTCTTTTTCATTATCTTTTTCTCTTCTTTTTTTTTTTATTCTTTCTTTCTTTCTCCTTTTTTTTTTCTTCTTCTTGACTGGCCAGTCTTTTTCTTTTGCTTGAGAGGAAGTAGAAGAAATATATTTCAAAACACCCCAAAATTCACAAGATTTTTCAGCACATCAATCCCTTAAAAGAATTTAAAATACTCCTCAAATCTTAAGTTGGAAGAGAAAAAATATTGTTGTACGAAGAAAAAGTGGTGGAAAAACGCAAGAAAGAAAATGGATAAGGCACAAAATGGCATACAATGGAAACAATGATAATAGATGGCGATTTGGCTAAAAGTGGTTACAAGAAACAAATGCCTAAATCATTTCCAAGTATGTACAAGATATGTAGCCTCAATCAAAGATTCAAGACAAGTTCTAGAGTGACAATCCATGATAGAGAACACACAACAAGAAGAATAGCATTTTTCACTTAGGCTCAAATCCTCACAGCTAAAAGACTATTACTACAAATTCATTAAAGTCAACGTCATTGCCATTTAACTTGAATTCCTTAGAGAAATAAGACTAAATTCTCTTCATGCTAAGTCAATCTACACTTTAGCTATTTCATCATGCATAATTCCACACCAAAACTCCATCAAAAATTTAAAAAGTGAGCATCAAATTCGGACAAAACAGAGTAGCAAAATTCTGCAGTGCAGAATTTCTGGCGACACGGCTTTACCGACATAGAACGACCCCAAAACGGATGCGAATCACTCCAAATAAAATTCTACAACTAGAAGACATATAAAGGTTTAAAAACACATAAAGAAAGTGGCAAAAACCATAGCCAAGCAGTACAGAATATTCATGCAAGATGACAAAATTTCTGCCAAAACAGAGAAAACAGAGAAAAAAAATGGGCAACAGAAAAAGACTAAAACAAAATTAAAATTACGAAAGAAATACAACAACAAAATTAAAAAGAAAAAGATTAGAAAAACTTGGGTTGCCTCCCAAAAGCGCTTGGTTTAAAGTCCTTAGCTAGACTTTATTTGGTGTCTATGCTTAGCGTCGCTTCTTCTTTGTTTTCCTTACTTTCTCTTTGATTTTTTTTATTTCCTTCGTCAAGGAAAATGATCAAGTACCTCACATGCAACAAAGAGAAATAACATGAGAGATATATCAAATAAGCAAGGTAACAAGAAGAAATCAAACTAATAAAGACACTTGAAAAGCTAAAAACACTTGAAATTGTAAAAACTAAAACAAGAAAAGACAATGTCTAAAATAACATCACTTTGGCTTAAAAGAAAAATCAATTTGACAACCATCAATCCCCGGCAACGGCGCCAAAAACTTGGTGCGTATAATTTATAGCACATATAAAATTCCAGCAAGTATACTGGGTCGCAACAAGTAATAAAGTGATAAGTAGAGTATCGTCCCACAGAGATTGAGGTATCAAATAAAATTCAATTAGGCTAAGTGAAATGCTATTAAGACTTATGAAGGAAATTTCAGAAATTACACAAAAAGGGGGGGTGATGATTGAAACAACAAAATATAAATAACTGAAATTTAAATAACTAAACAGAAAATAAAACAGACAAAAGATGCGTAATTGGTCACAAATTCCATGGAATTGTACATCATCATCCTTTCCTTTGAATATTCTTGGCTAATTCTATTATGTAATCTTCAATCTAAAATTCTTAGAAAGTCTTCTAAGACTGAATTATATTAAAATTATAGTTAGGAAGATCTTCACTAATCTATAACTCAAATATAATCCGATGAAGTCCTAATCACATCAATGCCCCGCAATCGCATATGACATGTTATCTCTTGTCCTACTCATTACAAATACGTAGCAATCTCATGCATGTATAAATAACAAGCTTCATAGGACAATAAATAAAATAGAACTTTGGCCGAGAAAATACTCATTGGTCCAAATGAATTAAAGTACAATTTCCATTTCATCAAATGACCGACTACACGAGAAAATGAGATTGATTTCGTTGGTCCAATCCGATTAATTCATAGACAAATTAATCTTTGAATCATTGAAGAACAATTCAATTAAATTACAATCCATTCAATGTTGGCTAATTTTCTAAAATATGATTGAATCCAAAAACTTTGAAATTACAATCTAACTTAACCAAAATAATTGACTAAAATCTTAGATCAACCATTCAATTAAATTATGAAGCTCAAGAAAATTATTCAAGCCACATAAATAAAACTATCTATATCTAGATAATCTAATTTATGGTGGAAATTACAAGGTCAAGCTCAATATCTAGCTAACTCTAGCATAGACATCAAAATCCCAAACTCATTGAAGGTTCATCAAACATTCAAGAGAAAGAATAATCGGTAAAATCCATTCCATTAAACGAAAGTGCATTAAAATCGAAATTGTTCAGCAATAAAACATCATAGAACCAAACTACATCAATCCTTAAACTCAGAAAATTACATGGAAGAGAAGGAAAAACATGACAGAAAACAGAAAATACAACAGAAAACTAACAAACTATGAAGGAAAATGAAAGAAAAGGAAAGAAAATGGGAGAAGGAGAGCCATTCCCAAGTGGGAAGGCTTCCTTTCCCTCTAACCAAGCTAGAGAGTTGCCTCTATGTTGCTCCCAACCACTGCTGCCCAAGGAAGGCAGAAAAATGGTGCTAGGACTTCCCATCTGAAAAATGACTTAGCTTGTTTAATAAATTTCGATTTTTGCAAATATAAAACTGATCTAACACATGCCTAAAGGGATATTCTGCCCTAGATGCCTCCTTGGATGCCTCTTCCATGATATGGCAGCACTTTGACAGCAAAACAGCAGCAAAATTAATATTTCTGCAGCAGCAGAAAAGTATGGCAGCAGCAGAATGGTATGGCAGCAGCAGCAAAATTAATATTTCTGCAGCAGAAAGTGACAAACAGCAGCAGAATATCATGGCAAAATTAATATTTCAGCCATGCTTTTCTTGACCTACGAAAATTAATATTTCTGCCCAAAAATTCTGACTACATGGCATTGAATAAGAGTTCAAGTGGGCCCCACATCCAGCATATCCTAGTAAGCATCTACATCACCCAAAAAGTGCCACATTAGCATCCAAATCATCATCTTTGTCCATGTCAACACTTTTCTCTCCAAAATTAAAATTTGTAGGAATTAAATTGAGCATTTTACAATTCAAGTTCTAAAAATATAAAAATTGAGACACATTCAATCCATAAATAGTTTATACCCAATAAATTCCAAAACATAATAAAATTAGAGAATTGACAAAATTAAAGAGGCAAAAAGGACTAAAATAGGGACTAAAATAAATGAAAAAAGTATGTTACCAAATCCCCCACACTAGGCCTTTTGCACTCCTGGGCAAAATCAATTAAATACAACAGAGAATCCCAATAAGCACAACAAGAAAAAGTGTAGAAAATATACAACAATGAAATAATTAAAATTTAGAAAGATTTACATTAGGAGAAATAAATCTTAAATTTCTAAAAAGTTCAAGCTCCATGGCAATTATTTCGAAAAGAATGAATTTAAGTAACAATCTCCTCACAAGGTAAGGTGTTTATCCTCTACTCTCTCAAGTGTTTAAGAGGGAATCACTCAAAGTCATCCTATCACAAATTTCACTACCATAAGCTTGTCAAGAATCTAAATCTCCACTACTTGAATCTAATACATACTTGAATCAAAAGGACTTTACAATGTTGTAACGTGGGTAAGAAAAATAGTGGGAAATAAAGGGAAAGATTGAACAATGAAACAAAATATGGTAACAACTCAAGAAAATGAAGAGCATTTACAAGTGAAATATAAGAGACTGAGTATAAATAAATTTGGGTCTCAATGTTCTATCTGCTCCTCTTTTTCATTATCTTTTTCTCTTCTTTTTTTTTTTATTCTTTCTTTCTTTCTCCTTTTTTTTTTCTTCTTCTTGACTGGCCAGTCTTTTTCTTTTGCTTGAGAGGAAGTAGAAGAAATATATTTCAAAACACCCCAAAATTCACAAGATTTTTCAGCACATCAATCCCTTAAAAGAATTTAAAATACTCCTCAAATCTTAAGTTGGAAGAGAAAAAATATTGTTGTACGAAGAAAAAGTGGTGGAAAAACGCAAGAAAGAAAATGGATAAGGCACAAAATGGCATACAATGGAAACAATGATAATAGATGGCGATTTGGCTAAAAGTGGTTACAAGAAACAAATGCCTAAATCATTTCCAAGTATGTACAAGATATGTAGCCTCAATCAAAGATTCAAGACAAGTTCTAGAGTGACAATCCATGATAGAGAACACACAACAAGAAGAATAGCATTTTTCACTTAGGCTCAAATCCTCACAGCTAAAAGACTATTACTACAAATTCATTAAAGTCAACGTCATTGCCATTTAACTTGAATTCCTTAGAGAAATAAGACTAAATTCTCTTCATGCTAAGTCAATCTACACTTTAGCTATTTCATCATGCATAATTCCACACCAAAACTCCATCAAAAATTTAAAAAGTGAGCATCAAATTCGGACAAAACAGAGTAGCAAAATTCTGCAGTGCAGAATTTCTGGCGACACGGCTTTACCGACATAGAACGACCCCAAAACGGATGCGAATCACTCCAAATAAAATTCTACAACTAGAAGACATATAAAGGTTTAAAAACACATAAAGAAAGTGGCAAAAACCATAGCCAAGCAGTACAGAATATTCATGCAAGATGACAAAATTTCTGCCAAAACAGAGAAAACAGAGAAAAAAAATGGGCAACAGAAAAAGACTAAAACAAAATTAAAATTACGAAAGAAATACAACAACAAAATTAAAAAGAAAAAGATTAGAAAAACTTGGGTTGCCTCCCAAAAGCGCTTGGTTTAAAGTCCTTAGCTAGACTTTATTTGGTGTCTATGCTTAGCGTCGCTTCTTCTTTGTTTTCCTTACTTTCTCTTTGATTTTTTTTATTTCCTTCGTCAAGGAAAATGATCAAGTACCTCACATGCAACAAAGAGAAATAACATGAGAGATATATCAAATAAGCAAGGTAACAAGAAGAAATCAAACTAATAAAGACACTTGAAAAGCTAAAAACACTTGAAATTGTAAAAACTAAAACAAGAAAAGACAATGTCTAAAATAACATCACTTTGGCTTAAAAGAAAAATCAATTTGACAACCATCAATCCCCGGCAACGGCGCCAAAAACTTGGTGCGTATAATTTATAGCACATATAAAATTCCAGCAAGTATACTGGGTCGCAACAAGTAATAAAGTGATAAGTAGAGTATCGTCCCACAGAGATTGAGGTATCAAATAAAATTCAATTAGGCTAAGTGAAATGCTATTAAGACTTATGAAGGAAATTTCAGAAATTACACAAAAAGGGGGGGTGATGATTGAAACAACAAAATATAAATAACTGAAATTTAAATAACTAAACAGAAAATAAAACAGACAAAAGATGCGTAATTGGTCACAAATTCCATGGAATTGTACATCATCATCCTTTCCTTTGAATATTCTTGGCTAATTCTATTATGTAATCTTCAATCTAAAATTCTTAGAAAGTCTTCTAAGACTGAATTATATTAAAATTATAGTTAGGAAGATCTTCACTAATCTATAACTCAAATATAATCCGATGAAGTCCTAATCACATCAATGCCCCGCAATCGCATATGACATGTTATCTCTTGTCCTACTCATTACAAATACGTAGCAATCTCATGCATGTATAAATAACAAGCTTCATAGGACAATAAATAAAATAGAACTTTGGCCGAGAAAATACTCATTGGTCCAAATGAATTAAAGTACAATTTCCATTTCATCAAATGACCGACTACACGAGAAAATGAGATTGATTTCGTTGGTCCAATCCGATTAATTCATAGACAAATTAATCTTTGAATCATTGAAGAACAATTCAATTAAATTACAATCCATTCAATGTTGGCTAATTTTCTAAAATATGATTGAATCCAAAAACTTTGAAATTACAATCTAACTTAACCAAAATAATTGACTAAAATCTTAGATCAACCATTCAATTAAATTATGAAGCTCAAGAAAATTATTCAAGCCACATAAATAAAACTATCTATATCTAGATAATCTAATTTATGGTGGAAATTACAAGGTCAAGCTCAATATCTAGCTAACTCTAGCATAGACATCAAAATCCCAAACTCATTGAAGGTTCATCAAACATTCAAGAGAAAGAATAATCGGTAAAATCCATTCCATTAAACGAAAGTGCATTAAAATCGAAATTGTTCAGCAATAAAACATCATAGAACCAAACTACATCAATCCTTAAACTCAGAAAATTACATGGAAGAGAAGGAAAAACATGACAGAAAACAGAAAATACAACAGAAAACTAACAAACTATGAAGGAAAATGAAAGAAAAGGAAAGAAAATGGGAGAAGGAGAGCCATTCCCAAGTGGGAAGGCTTCCTTTCCCTCTAACCAAGCTAGAGAGTTGCCTCTATGTTGCTCCCAACCACTGCTGCCCAAGGAAGGCAGAAAAATGGTGCTAGGACTTCCCATCTGAAAAATGACTTAGCTTGTTTAATAAATTTCGATTTTTGCAAATATAAAACTGATCTAACACATGCCTAAAGGGATATTCTGCCCTAGATGCCTCCTTGGATGCCTCTTCCATGATATGGCAGCACTTTGACAGCAAAACAGCAGCAAAATTAATATTTCTGCAGCAGCAGAAAAGTATGGCAGCAGCAGAATGGTATGGCAGCAGCAGCAAAATTAATATTTCTGCAGCAGAAAGTGACAAACAGCAGCAGAATATCATGGCAAAATTAATATTTCAGCCATGCTTTTCTTGACCTACGAAAATTAATATTTCTGCCCAAAAATTCTGACTACATGGCATTGAATAAGAGTTCAAGTGGGCCCCACATCCAGCATATCCTAGTAAGCATCTACATCACCCAAAAAGTGCCACATTAGCATCCAAATCATCATCTTTGTCCATGTCAACACTTTTCTCTCCAAAATTAAAATTTGTAGGAATTAAATTGAGCATTTTACAATTCAAGTTCTAAAAATATAAAAATTGAGACACATTCAATCCATAAATAGTTTATACCCAATAAATTCCAAAACATAATAAAATTAGAGAATTGACAAAATTAAAGAGGCAAAAAGGACTAAAATAGGGACTAAAATAAATGAAAAAAGTATGTTACCAAATCCCCCACACTAGGCCTTTTGCACTCCTGGGCAAAATCAATTAAATACAACAGAGAATCCCAATAAGCACAACAAGAAAAAGTGTAGAAAATATACAACAATGAAATAATTAAAATTTAGAAAGATTTACATTAGGAGAAATAAATCTTAAATTTCTAAAAAGTTCAAGCTCCATGGCAATTATTTCGAAAAGAATGAATTTAAGTAACAATCTCCTCACAAGGTAAGGTGTTTATCCTCTACTCTCTCAAGTGTTTAAGAGGGAATCACTCAAAGTCATCCTATCACAAATTTCACTACCATAAGCTTGTCAAGAATCTAAATCTCCACTACTTGAATCTAATACATACTTGAATCAAAAGGACTTTACAATGTTGTAACGTGGGTAAGAAAAATAGTGGGAAATAAAGGGAAAGATTGAACAATGAAACAAAATATGGTAACAACTCAAGAAAATGAAGAGCATTTACAAGTGAAATATAAGAGACTGAGTATAAATAAATTTGGGTCTCAATGTTCTATCTGCTCCTCTTTTTCATTATCTTTTTCTCTTCTTTTTTTTTTTATTCTTTCTTTCTTTCTCCTTTTTTTTTTCTTCTTCTTGACTGGCCAGTCTTTTTCTTTTGCTTGAGAGGAAGTAGAAGAAATATATTTCAAAACACCCCAAAATTCACAAGATTTTTCAGCACATCAATCCCTTAAAAGAATTTAAAATACTCCTCAAATCTTAAGTTGGAAGAGAAAAAATATTGTTGTACGAAGAAAAAGTGGTGGAAAAACGCAAGAAAGAAAATGGATAAGGCACAAAATGGCATACAATGGAAACAATGATAATAGATGGCGATTTGGCTAAAAGTGGTTACAAGAAACAAATGCCTAAATCATTTCCAAGTATGTACAAGATATGTAGCCTCAATCAAAGATTCAAGACAAGTTCTAGAGTGACAATCCATGATAGAGAACACACAACAAGAAGAATAGCATTTTTCACTTAGGCTCAAATCCTCACAGCTAAAAGACTATTACTACAAATTCATTAAAGTCAACGTCATTGCCATTTAACTTGAATTCCTTAGAGAAATAAGACTAAATTCTCTTCATGCTAAGTCAATCTACACTTTAGCTATTTCATCATGCATAATTCCACACCAAAACTCCATCAAAAATTTAAAAAGTGAGCATCAAATTCGGACAAAACAGAGTAGCAAAATTCTGCAGTGCAGAATTTCTGGCGACACGGCTTTACCGACATAGAACGACCCCAAAACGGATGCGAATCACTCCAAATAAAATTCTACAACTAGAAGACATATAAAGGTTTAAAAACACATAAAGAAAGTGGCAAAAACCATAGCCAAGCAGTACAGAATATTCATGCAAGATGACAAAATTTCTGCCAAAACAGAGAAAACAGAGAAAAAAAATGGGCAACAGAAAAAGACTAAAACAAAATTAAAATTACGAAAGAAATACAACAACAAAATTAAAAAGAAAAAGATTAGAAAAACTTGGGTTGCCTCCCAAAAGCGCTTGGTTTAAAGTCCTTAGCTAGACTTTATTTGGTGTCTATGCTTAGCGTCGCTTCTTCTTTGTTTTCCTTACTTTCTCTTTGATTTTTTTTATTTCCTTCGTCAAGGAAAATGATCAAGTACCTCACATGCAACAAAGAGAAATAACATGAGAGATATATCAAATAAGCAAGGTAACAAGAAGAAATCAAACTAATAAAGACACTTGAAAAGCTAAAAACACTTGAAATTGTAAAAACTAAAACAAGAAAAGACAATGTCTAAAATAACATCACTTTGGCTTAAAAGAAAAATCAATTTGACAACCATCAATCCCCGGCAACGGCGCCAAAAACTTGGTGCGTATAATTTATAGCACATATAAAATTCCAGCAAGTATACTGGGTCGCAACAAGTAATAAAGTGATAAGTAGAGTATCGTCCCACAGAGATTGAGGTATCAAATAAAATTCAATTAGGCTAAGTGAAATGCTATTAAGACTTATGAAGGAAATTTCAGAAATTACACAAAAAGGGGGGGTGATGATTGAAACAACAAAATATAAATAACTGAAATTTAAATAACTAAACAGAAAATAAAACAGACAAAAGATGCGTAATTGGTCACAAATTCCATGGAATTGTACATCATCATCCTTTCCTTTGAATATTCTTGGCTAATTCTATTATGTAATCTTCAATCTAAAATTCTTAGAAAGTCTTCTAAGACTGAATTATATTAAAATTATAGTTAGGAAGATCTTCACTAATCTATAACTCAAATATAATCCGATGAAGTCCTAATCACATCAATGCCCCGCAATCGCATATGACATGTTATCTCTTGTCCTACTCATTACAAATACGTAGCAATCTCATGCATGTATAAATAACAAGCTTCATAGGACAATAAATAAAATAGAACTTTGGCCGAGAAAATACTCATTGGTCCAAATGAATTAAAGTACAATTTCCATTTCATCAAATGACCGACTACACGAGAAAATGAGATTGATTTCGTTGGTCCAATCCGATTAATTCATAGACAAATTAATCTTTGAATCATTGAAGAACAATTCAATTAAATTACAATCCATTCAATGTTGGCTAATTTTCTAAAATATGATTGAATCCAAAAACTTTGAAATTACAATCTAACTTAACCAAAATAATTGACTAAAATCTTAGATCAACCATTCAATTAAATTATGAAGCTCAAGAAAATTATTCAAGCCACATAAATAAAACTATCTATATCTAGATAATCTAATTTATGGTGGAAATTACAAGGTCAAGCTCAATATCTAGCTAACTCTAGCATAGACATCAAAATCCCAAACTCATTGAAGGTTCATCAAACATTCAAGAGAAAGAATAATCGGTAAAATCCATTCCATTAAACGAAAGTGCATTAAAATCGAAATTGTTCAGCAATAAAACATCATAGAACCAAACTACATCAATCCTTAAACTCAGAAAATTACATGGAAGAGAAGGAAAAACATGACAGAAAACAGAAAATACAACAGAAAACTAACAAACTATGAAGGAAAATGAAAGAAAAGGAAAGAAAATGGGAGAAGGAGAGCCATTCCCAAGTGGGAAGGCTTCCTTTCCCTCTAACCAAGCTAGAGAGTTGCCTCTATGTTGCTCCCAACCACTGCTGCCCAAGGAAGGCAGAAAAATGGTGCTAGGACTTCCCATCTGAAAAATGACTTAGCTTGTTTAATAAATTTCGATTTTTGCAAATATAAAACTGATCTAACACATGCCTAAAGGGATATTCTGCCCTAGATGCCTCCTTGGATGCCTCTTCCATGATATGGCAGCACTTTGACAGCAAAACAGCAGCAAAATTAATATTTCTGCAGCAGCAGAAAAGTATGGCAGCAGCAGAATGGTATGGCAGCAGCAGCAAAATTAATATTTCTGCAGCAGAAAGTGACAAACAGCAGCAGAATATCATGGCAAAATTAATATTTCAGCCATGCTTTTCTTGACCTACGAAAATTAATATTTCTGCCCAAAAATTCTGACTACATGGCATTGAATAAGAGTTCAAGTGGGCCCCACATCCAGCATATCCTAGTAAGCATCTACATCACCCAAAAAGTGCCACATTAGCATCCAAATCATCATCTTTGTCCATGTCAACACTTTTCTCTCCAAAATTAAAATTTGTAGGAATTAAATTGAGCATTTTACAATTCAAGTTCTAAAAATATAAAAATTGAGACACATTCAATCCATAAATAGTTTATACCCAATAAATTCCAAAACATAATAAAATTAGAGAATTGACAAAATTAAAGAGGCAAAAAGGACTAAAATAGGGACTAAAATAAATGAAAAAAGTATGTTACCAATGACAAATCACCTAAGAAAAATATGTTACAATGTAATAATCATTATACAATATACACATATTTTTCTTTCCATATTCTTCTCCCCCTATTTGACATCAACAAAAAGGTATAAGGAAGGCAATATATAAAGGCTAAAGCGTATTCCTTCTTTAAGCAAGAATATCATATGACGTCATGGGGTAAAATTTCATCAAAACTTATCATTGATATGCCAAAAATATATAGTTAAGGAAAACATTGCATATCAGATAAAGTGAGCTTAAAGATATAGAGGATTTAAGTATAGATTAGGCTCCCCCTCAACCAATGCATATTAAACAAATGTAATTTTCAAGAAGTATTCATATATGTATCTTGAGGATGAGCACCTGCAAAAATTTTGATAACCACTCCGATGCTTAAGTTAGTAATGTAAATCAAAGATTAAAACCAAAATTAACTGCTTACGGTCGCATGCATCAAGCATTATCATAATGCAAGGAAATCATTGCCTTTCATTTGCCCACAAAAGCACTATATGTAAGATTTCGTAAAATAGTATATCATTGCTATGAAAATATGTCAATGATAACAATTTGCTAGTATAGCTAATTAAGATCAAAGAGTATCATTCAATTAAATAATAAAGTAGTAGCGGATAGAGATACTCATCAATTTTGGCAAACTCTTGTTACTTCTTGAAGTCCCTCCTTAAAATGTTGATATCTTTATTTTCTTCATTGCCCTTCTTTTGATCCTCTCCTTTTGCGATTTTAATGGTTTTCATTGATTGATTATTTGCAAGATCCTCTTTACTTAGCGTCTAGTGTTGGCATCTGGCGTTAGGCGTTGGTTCACAAATTGACATATATAAGTCTTGCTGGTCAACCACTGATGAGCTAGCTGGTCGACCAACCAACTGCAAGACACTTTTAATGGAGTACTTTGATTCTCAAATTAGTGATGTTCAAATAAATCTTCAACCATCAGGAGAAACAATACATTATGTTCAAAGTATGCCATGCTTCCATAAAATGCATTTGTGTGAGGATTTTTGATTTTATTGAAAATATTTAAATAAGATTACAATAAAGATAAACATTACAAGTAAGAGTAATCTTATTGATGTGAAACCAAGGGAAATATGCATGTAATGAAAGCAAGTTGTCGTGATGCGATAAATAAGAAAGTTCAAGCTAAATTTAGAAGAAAGATTTTAGCTCAAAGCAAAAATCATATCCTTAGGCCGCACACCTAAGAATCATTTTTAGAAATAGCATGCATGAATATCAAAGATAGATGAAAGGCATGCTAGAAAACAAACATAAGCATTTGATACAGTAAACATATCAATCAAATTTCTTACAATACATTCCAGCTTATATGTTTACTTGTCCATTGCCTCCTTTTGATGCAAGAGAGTGGAGTTTGAATGATGTAGCCATTGAAAAGTCATTTCCGCTCCTTGCTTCGAGGCAAATCTGCAAATTAATCCTTTGTCTTTGGTACCCAAATTTCTTTGGGTCCGCCTGGGTCATGAGTTCCTTTTTGAACCCATTTCATTTTAACTCCATGAACAAGATTTTTCTTATAAAAGCATGAGTAAGATTTGTGTCCTTTTAGTCCACAATAAAAACAAGTGCAAGTTGGACTATTTGACATCTTTACAGAAACAAAGAAGTTTTTAGAATGCTTTTGGTTTGATTTCTTTTTAGAAACAAGACCAACTTTGTTAAACATTCTTCTTTGTTTCAAAACTGAGGTATTTAAAATTTCTCTACCTTGAGAAAATTTTGCAAGTGTGTTTTTAAGATTATTATTTTCCTTTTTCAAAGAATCACACTTGGTACAAAAACAATTTTTGTTGGTAGAGATATTTGCTTTTAAAATCAAATTCTCTTCTTGCAAAGTTTTGTTTTGATTTTCAAAAACAAAATTCTCTTCCTTGGAAATAGAAAATTCGTTTTTCAATGTTTCCAACTCATTTTCAAGAGAAGAGTTTTTCTGTTTTGAAACATTTAGTTTCTTTGCAAGTATTAGAGATTCTTTATGTAAATCATCAAAGGCATCTTGTAATTCTTCAAAAGAGTAGTCAAATGAATTTACCTCATCTTTATTTCTGGCCACAAGACAAGTGTTGGCTTCTTCATTTGTGTTCTTCTCATCAGAATTGCTATTTCCCCAAATGGAAGATAGGTAAGCTTTCTTTGATGATTCAACTTTTGGTTGTGGTTTCTCTTTTTCTCCTTTTTCTTTTTCTTCTATCTCCTTGGTGATTTGAGATTTTTCTGTAAGTTCAACACCAAGAGCTTGCAATTGATTAAGCACAAGTTGTATCTCATTAATGGTTTTACAATTGTTCATTTGAGCAATTTCAAGTTCATTAATGAAACTTCTATACCTTAATTCCTCAGCAATAAGATCTTCCTCATGTGCAACTTCAAGAATTTCCCACATTTCTTTTGCAGTTGCACAGTTGGAGATTTTGAAAAATTCATCTTGACTCAATGCACAAGAAATAATCAATTTTGCCTTAGCATTGAGTTGCATTAAACTTCTTTCAGTATCATTCCATTCACTCTTGGGTTTTAGAATGCATTTTCCTTGTTCTTCCTTGACAGGCATATAAAAACCATTTTCTATAACTTCCCAGAGTTTATGGTCTACTGAAATTAAAAACATTTTCATTTCATACTTCCAATATTGAAAATGATTAGCATCAAAAACTGGAGGTTCTGTGAAAGAATAATTTTCAGACATAAACCAATCACTAAATCCAACCATGTTTACTCTTAGACGGTTAAGTCTCAAATTAAGAGCCCAAGCTCTGATACCAATTGAAAGAAATGGTTGGATCCCAAGAGGGGGGTGAATTGGGTTTTATAAAAATTTTCACAAAACTTAATTGGAAGTTAAAATGATTTTCTGAAATTGGATAATGTTAAAGATAATAATTTAATTCAGAAAATCAAAATGTTTATCAAGATGAATAATTTTATAGTGCAAGGAATTAAGGAGCAAATATAAATCTACACAAATTAATTAATACTTGAGGTAGAAATCAAATATAAACGCAAAGCATTAATTAATTAACTTCAAATGTAAATAGAGTAGGGATAGAGAAAGCAAACTCGGAGATTTATACTGGTTCGGCTAATCCCAAGCCTACATCCAGTCCTCAAGAGACCACTTGAGTATTTCCACTATAATTGCAAGTTTAATTCAGGTACTTGCAAACCACTACAACATAGATTTTTTTTTTTTCAAGGGTGTCTATCCCCCTTACAACGTGTTTTCTCTCAAACACTAACTCAAGGAACCAATCCTTGAGCAACTAAATTTAAAGGCTTAAGGAAAATAATGGTGGACACTCTCAAAGTGTAGATAACGCAGAAATTAAGCTCAGAATTTTTCTCTAACAATTTAGAGAGAATGGAACTCAAGATAATATGAGAAATGAACAATTGAAGCTTGATGCAAATGGTGTTGTGAAGTCCCCTTTATATAGTGAAACCTTGCTGCTACAGTGACTGCTTTAGTCAAAATTGCTACAGTAAGCTTCATCATCATTTTTCAACCTTTCTACAACAACCAAAAAAACTTTATCAATCTTTTTCAACAATCAATATTCTTTTTCAAATTTGCTACAGTAAAAAGTATTCTTTTTCAAAGTTTATTACAACAACCAATAAACTTTATCATACTTTTTCAACAATCAAAATTCTTTTTCAAAAGTGCTACAGTAAAAGATATTCTTTTTCAAATTATATTACAACACCCAATAAACTTTATCATACTTTTTCAACAATCAAATTTCTTTTTCAAAAGTGCTACAGTAAAAGATATTCTTTTTCAAATTATATTACAACACCCAATAAACTATATCATACTTTTTCAACAATCAAATTTCTTTTTCAAAAGTGCTACAGTAAAAGATATTCTTTTTCAAATTATATTACAACACCCAATAAACTATATCATACTTTTTCAACAATCAAATTTCTTTTTCAAAAGTGCTACAGTAAAAGATATTCTTTTTCAAATTATATTACAACACCCAATAAACTTTATCAAAAATCAATTTATATTACTATATATAAATATATAAAGCATTAAATATATTTGGGCCAAGAAAAATTGAATCATGCATTTGGGCCAATAAGATTAAATCATACATTTGGGCCAAGAAAATTAAATCATACTATTTGGGCTAAGAAAGATTAAATCATACATTGGACCAAGAAGATTAAATCATTCATTTGGGCCAAGAAGATTAAATCATTCATTTGGGCTAAGAAGTTAAATCATTCATTTGGGCCAAGAAGATTAAGTCATACTATAATTCCCACATATTTGTCATCATCAAAACTTATAGCATAATACATTATGGCTAACAATGATTGGGTAATTATGCCTTTCGGTTTGAACAATGCAAGGGTCACCTATCAAAGGGCGATGAACACCATTTTCTACGATGTCACAGGGAAGTTCATGGAGGTATACATTGACGGTGTCATCGTCAAGTCAGAAAATAAGCAAAAATATATGATACATTTGAGGCAGGCTTTTGAAAGAATGTGGAAGCACAACCTTAAAATGAATTTGGACAAGTGTGCTTTTGGAGTATTAGCTGCCAAATTTCTAGGATTCTTAGTCCATAAAAAAGGTATTGAAGTGGACAAGAATAAAACTAAAGCAATTTTGGAAGCCCACACCGAAAAATAAGAAAAAATTACAATCTTTCTTAGGGAAAGTAAATTTTTTAAGAAGATTCATATTCAACTTGTCGGAATGGACCAGAGTCGTTACATCCTTGGTCAAACTAAAAGCTAAACAAGAATTTGTTTGAGAGCCTTGCCATCAAGAGGCTTTTGATCAAATCAAGCAGTATTTAACAAATCCTCCAGTTATGATGCCACCAATGCCTCATCAACTTTTGAAATTGTATATTTCAACTTCTGAAAAGACTATAGGATGTTTACTGGCTCAAGACAATGAGAAGAACATTGAAAGAGCCGTTTATTACCTTAGTCGAGTTTTAAATGACGCAGAAACAAGATATAGTGTAATTAAAAATTTATATTTGTATTATATTTTTTTTGTACAAAGTTAAAATATTACATGATGCCTTGTAGAAAAATTATATTTGTTATTATATTTTTCTTGTACAAAGTTGAAATATTATATGATGCCTTTTAATGTATTTATTGTCTGAAAGACTGACATAATAAAATATGTTATACAAACCAGTCCTTTACGGACGTATTGGCAAAAGGACAATTGCATTGTCCAAATTTTCTTACAATATGTTCTTATGTCGAAGTAGTATCATTTAATTATAAGACGAGGTCAATCTAAATTTATATATATTTGAAACTTCAAAAAGTAAAGAACATTAATTAAAAAAGTGAATATTTAAAAATACTTAAAATAATTTGTAAATTGAAAGATAATAATGATCCTTACTCTTTCTAAAACTTAAAATTATTGAAATAAATTATTATTCAATTAATAATACTTTATCAATTAAAGTATTGCATAATATGGAATTCTTCATTCATTTATATTAATAATTATTAGTTATATTATTATTATTATTATTCAAGAATGAACCACTCACATTTGTTAATTGAAACCCAGTGCCGTGAAAGCTCTTCCATTAGTTTCTATGATTTGGTTTGCTTAATTTGTGTTTTTCTTTTATTAATTTATTGAATTCTAATAAATGATTGAGGTAGTTTCACTACTATTCCAACTTATAAAAGTACTATTATGATATTCATATAGGAAATATGATAATACTAATAGGAACCCCCATGCTTAATGTATCGCTCTCTCTCCTTATCATTTGAAAAGTGAAAAGTGGGCTGAATCCGGGCCCATGCTTGTCTTAATTGGATTTAATAATTTATAGGAGTTGGATATTGAATCTTTATTTCCATCTATCTATTTACGGGCTTTGACTAGAAGAAACTGGCAAGCATAGAACAAAATATGATATATAGTATTATATTATGTTATATAGGCCCAACAAAAAGAGAAGAAGAATATTAGAGAGGCAAGTCAGACTGGTAGGCTATTTTTGACGTTGACAGGTGGTGTTGACATTTTGATGCCTACAAAGGTGGTTTTCGGGCTTTCCTTTCTTTAGGGACCTATTTCCTCTGCGCATATGATCTCAGTCTCCGCCTTCAGTTTGAACCTTCTTGGTGTCCAGGGCGACTTGCGATAGAGTGAGTCCTCGATACGAGTGAGAAAGGCTTTCCGTGTCTCATGCATTCAAGTTTACGATTATATACTGACCCACGGTGTCACAACGCACTACGACTGACACAGTAATGACACGGTCATTACTGTTAGTCTTATCATAATTTTATTCGAAAGTTATGTTATATGTAATTTACTCATTTTATGTCAAATACTTTAATTCTAAATTTGAAAAATAATTGGTTTTTATCTATTTTTCGTGTTATTAATACGTAGGAAGTATATTTGGTTTCCTCACTATTCTATTTTATACAAAATACATAGAATAGAGAGATAACATACCTGACGTCATCGCCACACTATTACTTAACAAGTAACAACTTGTGTACATAGTAATGATTTCACAACATTTGAATTTCCAAAATAAATACTCTATTCATATTAAATTGAAATTAGAAGTTTTAATTTGAATGAAGTCTCAAATCAAGTACGAAAGTTTAATTATTTCATAATGCCAATCCCTTGATCTAAATATCTTAAACGACTATAGAATGATCTAATAACATAAACTGAAACAAACAAATAGCCTATCTGACAATAGGAAGGTCCGAAGCATGCTATTCTTCTAGCAGAAAATTTTTGTCAGCAACCTGATATGAAAAAGGGAAAACACAAGGAGTGTGAGTTTAAAAAAACTCAACAAGTGAATCGGCCTCGTCCTAATAGATCTTAAATGCCTTGTCAGTCATGAAAATATGCCCATCGACTCAAACTCAACCAAAAATCACAATTAGAAGATAAACCAGAAAATAACAAGTTTCATTCAAGTAGACCAACAGAACTAATACTCATCAATGGCTATATATCCCCAAGAACGCATATAGGCTGGCTCACCAAATTTTATTCCTACCATGATGCACCCTCATCTTCTCGGTTAGGGCGCCTTACGGGTCTTTTTACCTAACTCGTGCTATACTTCTTATCAATGGAGTCGTTATCTCCATACTTATTGATGAAGGCACCCTCTAACCCAGGCTTCTCGTCTTGCCATAAGAGATGGTACTATACCACTCAATCACATTCAACAATACAATATATCATATCATAAATAGAGGTAAAATGTAATATTCATTCATATGACCAGTATCATACATTAACACACCTTAGGTTTACAAACCAAAAGACAAGATAACAATTAAAGTGCCATTTGAAAAGATTCAAACTTAATCCCCAACATTTCAAGTGTTAGCCATTACATCACCCTAAAACAATGTTTCAATTTATCTATATTTTCAAATTTGTTAATTTTGAATTACTTTCCTGGATTCTCTACCCTGAATCCAGTTACCCCCTATGAGTCTTGGAAGTGTCCTACATCGTACTTTTTATCACTAATGATACTAAAAAGCTATTAAGATTGTGTTGTTTCATTCACATGGGATCTTGACGATTCCTTCCAAATACCCGAACGCTTTTTCAACGCACGTGGACCCAAATCGCTACAAAAGGGAGCTTTTTCAAAATTTGTGAATCATATTAGACTTTTTTTTAACCCTAGTTTGTTAAATTTCCATCCTAAATTCAAAAGTCCTTAACTTAACCTAATATCCTAAAAATAAAAATAAAAATTAATTATTTAATTAATCTAATATCCTCAAAATACCAATTGAAATTAATTAATTGATTAACCTAATGTCCTAGAAATAATATTTTTAATTAATTAATTAATTAATCTAATATCCTAGAAATTATAAATTGAATTAATTGATTAATTAACCTAATATCCTAAAAATTAAAAATTAAATTAATTAATTAATTAACCTACTATCCTAAAAATAACAAATTAAATAAATTAAACTAGGGTTGTAAGGCTTACCTTTAAATAAGCTTTGTATGTGTGGTAGCTAGGAGAGAGGGACAGAGAGAGACGACTAGAGAGAGGAGAGGGAGGAGAGTTTGTGAAGAGAAATGAAGGCTTGGGGTCTATTTATAGCTAGGCTTAGATAGGAGAGAGAATTTAAATTCAAATTAGATTATGTAAATTTTTGTTTATCCTTAGTTCATTTATTCATTTAATAGTTTATCTTAATTATCTTATTTTATTTTTATTTATCTTGTTTCTAGAATGTTTAACCTATTAGGTATATTCATTTATTAGTATTATTTCTTTTGTTTAATATTTTCATATGATTTTCAACTAATATATATGTTAGATATTATTTAAGTAGTATTTTTATTATTTAATCCTAATCCCATTAGATTTGGTTATAATGTTTTAGTATAATTAATATTATTTAATTATCCTTCTAGAAGCTAAGCTAAAATATTCTATTTTTATATTGATTTATCTAATATTTAATTAATTGATTATTCATATTAGTTTTGAGGTATCATTTTCGAAATCTTATTTAAAGTCTTTTTAGGATTGAAGTTAATTATTTTTCTTAGTAGGCTCACACCACACTTGTCTTTTTTCTAATGAGCCTCACACCTACTAGCCTTAATTGGGTCTACTCCATTAGTTTGTCAACTCATATTTATTCTAACTGGTTTCTAGGTTGGACCATTAGTTTGGGCATTCTAACTATCATTTAATTTATTTATACTAGGACCTAGCTTATCTTACTTAAACACTATTGGACTTGGGGTATGTTTAATTGAACCGCTATACTTAGGCCTTAGATTATTAATTCATCCATACTGTTATTTATTTTATTAAATCCTTAGGGGTTTATTTTTGTTATTTTGACTATTTTTAATTTTCCTATAATCCTTACACTTTTTATTCCCCTAGAATCTCACATTTACCTTACTATAATGTTCTCCATCCCACACCACAAATTGAAGTATTTTCAGTTTGACCCCTTATTTAAACACATTTTTGTTTTAAGTTTATCAATGTGTGAATCAGGCGAACGGTCATAAATTCAGTATTTAACTATGTCACTTGCTAATAAAAGTAAATGGGATTGAATGAGTTCGGGATGTGTGGATTAAACGTACAGTCATGAATTCCATTTCAACTTCACTATTTTTCCTTTTCATTGTTAGTGTCGAGGTTGGGTTGCTGATATGTGGACTATGCATATGGTCAATCATTCATTTACCAAGTCACTAATTTTGATTAAAAAAAAGAAAAAATAGAAAAATGCTAAAATGGAGGTTGATATGAAGCCTGTGTTTTATTCAAGTTTTGGAATACTTGAGCAATATGATTTGTTATCTCTAGCTTGCAATCATCTAAAATCCTTGTTGGTTGAAAAAGCCTTAGTGATTTGTGCTCAAGTTTGCATATCTTGGTGAAAAGAGGTTGAATCTTAGGATTTAGTATGCTTTCTAGGACTGATAACCTTTTATTTGAGCAGGCTTGCAACATGCTAAGTTGTATTTTATTTGGGTGAATTATCTTTGTCTTCTAAGTTTCCTTGAAAGGGTGGTCTAGAGTTCTGTAATCAAGTTATTACGTGAGCATTTAGGTGAGTGTTTTGAGGCTACTTGGAAGTCACCCTTTTGCCGTGTTGATTTTCTGTCTTTTGTTTTTAGTTATGTTCTTATTTTTCTTTTGCTCGAGGATAAGCAAAATGATAAGTTTAGGGTGTGATAGTTCTATGAAATAGAATTATTATGGTTCTAAATTCAATCATTTTATCTAGTTCTTTATTTAATCTTGTATAATTGAATGCTAGTTTTATTCTTTTTTTAAGCTTTCATAAGTAGTTTTTAATTGTTTAGTCATCTTTGTTTTGTTAGGCTTGTTATCTTTGTTTTGTTAGGCTTGTTTTTAGTTTATTTTGATTTCTCTTTAGTTTTTCTTGTAGGTTGAAATTGTTTGTAATGAAGCCAAAGCTTAGGGCTAGGAACCAAAGCTCAGTGCTATTAGGCCAGAAACCAATTTTTTCTCCAGTAGCCCAATGCTCAGTACTGGATTCCCAAAGCTCAGCGCTGACATCCCTTCCAGAGCTCATTTTCCTGGCTTCACAATGCTCAGCACTAGCGTCCTAATGCTACGGGTTTTAGATAGTATTTAAGCTATGTTTTAGGTTTTAGAAAGGTTATTGTGGTTTTTCTAAAGGCAAAAACACACAAGACGATGGGGAGATGAAGGAGAGCATAGAGAACTTGATTGGGAATGATCAGGACCTCTAAGTCTCTTAGTTTTTCTTCTGAACTTTCACTACGATTTCTGATTTTTCTGTTTTCTTCTTTTGAAATCAATTCTTGCTCCTTTTCATCTATTGTTAAACTTCAAATATTGTTTTCTTTCTTTATTTTCTGGATTTCCACTTTAAAATTTATTTAGAGTTTCTTTCAATCTAATCTATATTTATCCAAATAGAATTTTTATTAACGAAATTAGTAGTTGTTAATAGTCAATCTCTGTGGATACGATACTCTTTTATAATACTCTCAAAATTAAATAATAAACTCATAAAATTTCTATTAAATAAACCGTAATCTTATTAACTATTGACCATAACTAGAATATTTTTATAACAACACTCTTGCATACTTCACTTAATTACTAGAATAGTGAACTTAGTTTGTAAGTAGTGCAATAGGTAGGTTCCAAGAAAGAGAGGTATGTCATGGGTACTCTTAAAAAACAAGTCTTTCCTAGCTAGAACTATGTTTGTGGAATTTTTAAATTAATTTTTCAGGGACAACATTCAAGCCATAAAAACAATTCTAATTTTTTTGATAAGAATATCAAACAAACCATATTGGTTTTGATGCTACTTATTATTATGAAAATATCAAAAACATTTTTTCACCATTAATCTAATTCTTGAAATAAAGAAAAATTAACAAAGTTCCCATACCTTATAGTGTGGAGAAGGGAGAAGAAATCACCATTCCAACTCTTCCTCATGAGCAACAATTAACCACTCAAGGATATCTTAAAATCATTAGAGTTGCAATTTGAAGGTTTTTCCTTATGATTCTACATTGACTTAGTCTCATTCCAAAGCATCCCAATCATGTCAAAAATGAACCAAAAAATAATATGAGAATTAGACCTAACACTACAAGAAAAACAAAAGTCGACTTTTGGTGGCGACTAAATAAGTCGCCACTAAAAGTTGAGTTTTGGTGGCGACTCTTATAGTCGCTACTAAAAGTCGACTTTTGGTGGCGACTATAGTCGCCACCAAAAGTATTTTTTAAAAAAAATAAAAAAAAAGTCAGATTTTTTAAAATAAAATAAACAATTAGACTTTTGGTGGCGACTATAGTCACCACCAAAAGTTTTTTAAAAAATAAAAAATAAAAAAACTCAGATTTTTTAAAATAAAATAAAAAATTAGACTTTTGGTGGCAACTAAAGTCTTTTTTAAAAAAAAATAAAAAAAAAGTCAGATTTTTTAAAATAAAATAAAAAATTAGACTTTTGGTGGCGACTATAGTCGCCACCAAAAGTATTTTTTAAAAAAATAAAAAAAAGTCAGATTTTTTAAAATAAAATAAAAAATTAGACTTTTGGTGGCGACTATAGTCGCCACCAAAAGTCTTTTTAAAAAAAAATAAAAAAAAGTCAAATTTTTTAAAATAAAATAAAAAATTAGACTTTTGAAAAGTCTTTTTTTAAAAAAAAATAAAAAAAATGTCAGATTTTTTAAAATAAAATAAAAAATTAAAAAAGTCATTTTTTTACTTAAAAATTCAATTTTTTTTATTTTTCTTAATTTTATTTAAAAGAAATTTAATTTTTTAATTTTTTAATTTTTTAATTTTTTAATTTTTTTAAAAAATTAGATTATCCGTGACGACTAAAGTCTATTTTTTAAGTGAAATCGTTTTTTTTTATGAAATTAGTTGAAGTTGGACTTTTGTGGTGACTCCAATAGTAATAATATATTTGCTTTTTGTTAAGTTCAATATTATTTTATTTTTGTTTTATAATATTTTTGACCTAAAATATTTTTAACAGATTATATATATAGATATATATAATATTTTGCACTTACATAACACAAATGAAACAGTGGCAGAATGGCAAGACACACATGGCTGCAAGTTATTCGAATCTCAGGTATGCACATATTTGGTTTAATTTCAAATAAACTTGAATATTACACACAAAAAAATCGAGTTAGCTCGGGATAGCGAGTTATTGGATCGGCCAAGACCCGCACAGTCGAATGGATCTCGGGTCGACCTTCCGGGCCAATCCGAATCTAAAAAGATGACGAGTGACTTTTGGTGGCGACTTTAGTTTTTGCTGACACCAAAAATCTTTTTTTTCACGAATTTTTTTTTTGCAATAAAAATGAATTTTGGTGGCGACTAAAGTCGCCACTAAAGGTAACTTTTGGTGGCGACTTTGAAAGTCGCCATCAAAAGAATTAGCCACGGACTTACGCCAACAACTTTAGTCGCCACTAAAAGTCGCCACCAAAGACTTTTAGTGGCGACTTTTAGACTTTTGGTGGCGACTTTAGTCGCCACCAAAAGTCTTTTTTTTTGTAGTGTAAATTATAATTATTATCAAATTCATATCCACAACTCTCATAATTCTTATTTTTATCACATTCTTATATCATCTTATATTTTATCTTATCTTCACCAGACCACACATACAAGATGGTTTATATATGTGAGAGGCTTAAACCGTTTGTAACTTGTAATTGTACCAACTTTAATAAGCATCATAATGGCCCCATGATTTATAATATATAAATTCATTAAGGTACACCAACTTTAAGTCCCATGGTTATATATGCATTGAATTGTACCAATGTATATATGTACATAAAAGCCACACACATAATGACTTCAGTTATATATATGTTTGTTAATGTCCAGAGTGCATTAAGATGGTTAATGTATATAAATATCTTTAAGTGGCCAATGGTTATATATGCATTGATACACTAATAATTGAGGCATACAGTTTCCAATGAATAATTATAAATTACTAATTATAATTATCTTGAAATTAATATTTTATAATAATATTCTAACACAAAGGAATACAAGTTGATATGCTCAGGGATGGCATCAGGGATTGTTTGTAATCAGAAAGTATATGATAAGCTCAAAGGAAAGTTTTATCGTACTGCTATAAGACCAGCGATTTTATATGGAAGTGAATGTTGGACAATAAAAAGACAACAACATAAAATTGGAGTGGCGGAGATGAGGATATTGCGTTGGATGTATGGTCATATAAGAAGAGATATGATCCGTAATGATCATATACGAGGTAGAGTTGAAGTGGCACCTATTGAGAAAAAAATGGTTGAAAACCGTTTAAGGTGGTTTGGGCATGTTCAAAGAAGACTGTTGGAAGCGCCAGTTAGGAGAGTTGAGCAGATGGTTTTGAGTCTTGTGAAAAAAGGTCTAAGAAGACAAAAAAGGACACTTAGAGAAATTATTGAACATGATCTTCTAGTAAATGAGATACCTAAAGAGTTGTTTATTGATAGAGCTCAATACAATCGTGCGATCCATGTAGTTGACCCCATCTAGTGGGATAAGGCTTTGTTGTTGTTGTTGTTATTTTAACACAAGCTTCATGTCTTTAGCAAGATTATATATATACATATATATATATATATATATATTAAAATAACCATGGAAGAAGCGAATAATGGCTAGCAACTACCCCTAGATGTGTTGCATTTGGGACATGATTGCACATTGGCATGTTCTTGCCAAAATAAAATACAATTGTTCTCACATATATCTATTTTGTTGTAATCTAACCCTAACTCTTGAATGACTATCTTGGCTTCATAAAATGAGTTAGGAAAAAGTGCACTTTTGGGAAGAACTTCTTTGAATAAGTTAAGCAATGCATCCATAGATTTGTTACTCCAGTGATTTATGCACTTCAAATGAAGTACTTAACTATGAAAAATAGTTTTGACTGGTAAAACCTATATATAATTTTGTTTCAGTGTCTTCTAGTAATCTATAAAACTGTCTTGCATGGACATTTGGTTGTTCATTAATTTAAGTGTCATTGTTTGCTTGTCCTGTATTTGCAAATCCAAATGCATCATGTATCATCTCAGTTATATCATCCTCTTCATCACTATATACTTTAGCTTCAGTCAAAGAGGGACTTCGAGATCTTAAAAAAGTTTTTCCGTGTGAATTCCACACTTTATAACTATCTTAGAATCTCTTCTTCAATAAATCTTCCCTTATATTATTCCTCAACTTAAACCTTACATTCATACAATCCTTACAAGGACATTTAATCATATTATTCACCCTTGCTAGACTAAAAGCCCAATTGAGGGAACCATTAATTCCACTTATATACGATGGATTAGCTTTATTCTTAATTTGCATCCACCTTTTGTCAATCCTTTTTCAATACAATTAAATGTTGAATGTTTGAATGTCAAATCTTAGTGTTTTGGTTGTTTCAAATAGCAAAAATTGAGTAGGTTACATTTTTTTTTTTAAAAGAACAACAATAAAGAATAACAAGTGCAGCAATATAATTCTCTCACTTTTAATTCTATATATGTATGTACTCATCACCTAGGTAGCAAAGTAGTTTCTAGAGTTGGTAAAATATTTGGGAATTAATAATTGTTTCCACGGCCTTAGACAAGAAATTATGTTTTTTCCACTGGATTAACAAACAGTTTTTTTAGTAAATTAAAAATAATATAAAATAGAAAATATATAATTTTTTATAAGTAACATAATTAGAATTGTTCCATCATGTGTGCTTGGATTAGTCCACATCCAACATTATAGACAAAGCATGTGGCATGTTTAAGAAAATGATATGGTCACCAGCTTCCAACACAAATGTTAAAATGAAAGGCACAGCGCCCAAACCATATGCCAACTGGAAGTCCAGCATCCAAACCCAAACATTAGTCCAAATATAGCCGCAAAAATCCAAAAGCCCAATAGGCCTAAAGGATTCAGCCAAGCATACATGAAACCAACCAATTCACTCAAACTGTCAAAAAAAAAAAATCTAAGTCACTTCAGTCAGAATTAATGCTGCGTCTGATTTGCAGTATAGAGTAGAAATAGAAAGGACATGAGGATAGAAAAGAAAAGAGAATGGAAAAGAGAAAAAAAAAATTTGTTCGATTCACAATGAAAAATACTGTCCAGTAAATAAGAAATGAGTGAGTAAATTTATTATTTTACCCTTTGATATAGTTTTCCCATTTTACTATAAACGTATAAAGATCCTATAGATTTTATCACTACAAAAAAAAATACTTTTGGTGGCAACTAAAGTCTAAAAGTTGCCACCAAAAGGTCTTTGGTGGCGACTTTTAGTGGCAACTAAATTGCTGCTGAAAGTTCGCGGCTGAAGGTTTTTGGTGGCGACTAAAAGAGTTGCCACCAAAAGTTACCCTTTAGTGGCGACTTTAGTTGCCACCAAAAGTCATTTTTTGCAAAAAAAAAATATTTGTGTCAAAAATAATTTTTGGTTACCTTTAGTGGTAACTTTAAAACTGCCACTAAAAAACCTTTGGTGGCCACTAAAAGTTGCCACCAAAAGTCAATAGTAATTTTTTTAGATTTGAATTGGTCCGACGGGTCAACCCGAGACCCATTTAACCAGTGCAGGTTTTAGCCGGTCTACTTACTTGCTGCCCCATGGTGACTCGATTTTTTTTATGCAATGTTAGAGTTTATTTGAAATTAAACCAAATATATGCATACCTGAAATTCGAACCTGGGTTCCTTGCTTGTAACCATGTGTGTATTGTCATTACGCCACCACTTTATTTGTGTTATGTAAGGGTAAAATATTATATATATATATATATATATATATATATATATATATATAATCTGTTAAAATTATTTTAAGCAAAAAATATCATAACACTAAAATGAAACAACATCTAACTTAATAAAAAGAAAATATATTATTATTAGTAGATTAATAGATAAAAAATAATTATATATAAATAACAAAATTGACTTTTGGTGGCAACTATGAGAGTCGCCACTAAAAGTCCCACTTTCAGTGGCAACTCTCAAAAGTTGCCACCAAAAGTCAATTTATTTTTAAATAAAAATAAAAAAAATTCAGACTTTTGGTGACGACTCTTAGAGTTGCCACCAAAAGTCACCTTTAGTGACAGCTATAGTTGCCACCGAAAGTACTTTAAAAAAATGTTTAAAACGATTTTTGATTATCTTTGGTGGCAACTTAATGGTGTTTTGGTGGTAACTTTTAAAAGTTGCCACCAAAAGTTAATTTATTTTTAATTAAAAATAAAAAAATCAGACTTTTGGTGGCGACTCTTAGAGTTGCCACCAAAAGTCACCTTTAGTGGTAACTATAGTTGCCACCGAAAGTATTTTAAAAAAATGTTTAAAACAATTTTTGATTATCTTTGGTGGCAACTTTTGGTTGCCACCAATGGTGTTTTGGTGGCAACTTTTACCAAAAGTTAATTTATTTTTAAGTAAAAATAAAAAAATTTCGACTTTTAGTGGCAACTCTTAGAGTTGCCACCAAAGTCACCTTCAGTGGCAACTATAGTTGCCACCGAAAGTAATTTTAAAAAAATACCTAAAATTGATTTTTGGTCACTTTTGGTGGCAACAAAAGTTGCTACCAATAGGCTTTTGGTGGCGACTTTTAGTCGCCACCAATGTTATTTTGGTGGCAACTATCATAGTCGCCACCAAAAATCTAAAATTTTTTAAATTTTATTTTGAAAAATTAAACTTTTGGTGACGACTTTCAAAAGTCGCCACCAAAAGTCCTTCTTTTTAGTGGCAACTCTCAAAAGTCGCCACCAAAAGTTGGACTTTTGGTGACGACTCTTTAGTTGCCAGGCAACTCTCAAAAGTCGCCACCAAAAGTTGGACTTTTGGTGGCGACTCTTTAGTTGCCACCAAAAGTCAGACTTTTAGTGGCGACTGTTTTAGTTGCCACTAAAAGTTGACTTTTGGTGGCAACTTTTTTAGTTGCCACTAAAAAAAATAGTTGACACCAAAAAGTTGCCACTAAAAGCTATTTTTTTTTGTAGTGTATCCTTTGCCAAAATATTTTTTATTTATTCACTTAGGTCCCTAGTTAAATATTTTTTTTTCATTTGCTTGATATAACTTTTTCTGTTACTTTATTTGGGTCACTAGTTAATGTATTTTATTTTTTATTGAAATCAATTCCTATAAATTTTTTAATTTATTCACTTTAGTCCCTATTAAAATCAATCCCCATCCATCTCCATCAGCTTCAATGGACCCATAAGTTGATTGAAGCTCACATCAAACACCGTCAAGTTCGTCAACATCCCAATCTATGAACGCAAGCACAAACAGAAGCCATTGTCAAAGATCGCGTTGTTTGCGTTGTGCTCTCCTAAGGTTTTCGCTTTGGTTCCTAAAAAGCAAGAAGTCATTCTTCGTAAATGGCAAATCCAAGTGCTCTTTCAAGACAACCACATTCCAGAGGGTCGAGTTCAAGGAAGAAGATATAATCCCGTTGTAAATAGGCAAGAACCTCATCGGCACCAAGAGTTCGAGTTAGGTCTATAGGGTGAAGCTCAAAATAGCAGAGACGGTTGCTGTCAAGAAGCTCTTCGAAGAAGCTACATCAAAACCCAATACAAAATTGGTGTTCAAGTGCTGATGATTTTCGGATTCTGGTGAAGCACATAACCGTCCGATATCCTAGTTTCCATTTAAGAACGTGCCTTTCCATCCGTAGAGCAGTGTAAAAATCCGTACATGTACCACTGGAAAATAGTGCACGGTGAAAAGGAAGAAGGCAGCACAGGAGTACGAAGCAAACACAGGAAAGAACAATGAATACTGGTTTCCACTTTCCCTTTCCAGCTATGAAGGTGAACCAAATGGAGTGTAAATGTCCCAAATTTTAGAATAGCACAACCAAAAGAATGAAAAATCTAAGCAGCATGTCTATTACCTGAAGCCCCTGACTCTCGTCCATAGTTTTTTAAAAAGGTTTTTTTTTTCCTTTTTTCTTAAAGTTTTCTTTTCAGAGAATGTCATATGTTACCAGATTTTGCTATATCTTACAACAATTTCATGTGATTGAGATCACTATTTATGTAGTAGATTGTGATTGACTGGCACCATGATTTTAGCTATTATAATTATTATGTAAATCTTTTTCATTCATGTATCGTAGAAGAGCCAATAAATAGGGGATCAGAGCCTCTCTAGCACCTTTTAGGTGCTAGATGTCCTGCGGGCCATGTGGCCCGCAAGAGATCGTTGGATGCGAATGCATCCATAGGCTGGGCTCAATCCCGCTTTCAGCAAATTTTTTTTTAAAAAAAAATCAGGGAGAAACAATGTCATTTTTTAGGGAGTGTTAACTGATTTCTCCCCCAGCCAACCCAGACGTGACACATGGCGTTTGGGTTGGACTGACTCGGCCCACTTTCGAGCACCCTTGTATCAGATGCAGGATGCACTGAATATATTGTATCAGGGTTTTTTTTTTAATTTCTCTCTCTCTTCTTCTTTTTTGTGAAATGAATTTTTATATACAGTATTTAATTTATAAAAACTACAATAAAATTAAAAAATTGCCATTCATAACAATGTAAAACTACAATAAAAATAAAGAAAATATATGCGATTTAATTTATTAAAATATAAAATGTCATAAAATGTCTAAGTTAATTCTTAAAAATTAAAAACTACAACAAAACTATAGGAAATATGGTATTTAATTGATAAGAATTTAAAATCTTAGAAAATATACAAATTAATTCGTAAAAATGTAAAACTGAAATGAAATTCAATTATGCATGGTTTTAATTTTTTAAAATATAAAATATCATAAAATGTATAAATTAATAAATAACAATGTAAAACTACAATAAAATGGTCATTCAATGAAGTGTATTTTTCATAACTTTTCTACTGTTGTCCAACAAATGAGGTAACATTGATGCTAAAAATAAAAACTTCATATATTTTGTACAATTTGTTTTTCCATAAATCATGTTTTCATCCTGACCCGCCATACAGCTTGGATGACATGGATCCATAGCCATTTTCTCCCATCTATTACATAGAACCGCCATACAGCTTGGATGACATGGATCCATAGCCATTTTCTCCCATCTATTACATAGAACCAACAGAGAGAATGGAAAAAACGTAAAATTTCTGAAAATAGTTTAATTAATATATGAAAACGTAAAATTACTCAAAAACTAAAGAAAATATAGTATTTAATTTATGAAAATTTAAAATTTCATAGATATACAAATTAATTAAAAAACATGCTAAACTACAATGAAATTAAATCGAGGTCAACATGAGGTATACATTTAAATTATCTTGATTTGTATGTGAAAAATGTTTACTAAACTCCAATGCCTTCAGTAATAGCTTGCAATGGTCAATAGACGCCTACATTAAGATAAAATGAAAATCAATAGACAAATAATAATTAGTTTGAAAATACTAATTTCTAATATGTAAAAGAATTTTAACCATTAGCAATTCGGTGAAACTCAAATCAGCAACATGTGTTCGAGGTGCTGAAGGTGCCGAGCATGATTCTCCAATTTGTGTTTCATTCACCGGTAAATAACAAAGGTAAATTATGATAATATATAGACACATTTTGTTTAAACACATATAGAAGAACATTTTATTTACTCTAGACGGCGGTGTTGTTAAATCTTTAGCAACTGTAGATTTTTTTTTCTTTCCTTAACGCTCTAAACAGCTCTTCTTGCGATTCTTAGAACTCTTGCCAACTCTTTTCTTGAATCCAAATGGTTGTGATGCACATTGAGTTATGGGATCGATGATGGCATCAATATGTGTATACACAGGAGGCTCTTGCTCCCTTCACATCAAACATGCATGTAACTGTTTGGCAAGAAAAGTCAAAAGATACGATGAAATCTCTTGGTTTACCTACAAAGCGAATTATGTTAGATATATAGATACACCTTAGACATATAAAATTATATATGGAAACATATTTTACATACCTAAGCAATACGTCCATATTTGGTCACTCTCGTTTATTTCCTTATATATGCCTCTACCATGCCATCATATTGTTGTTGGAACAATTCAAACACATTATAAGTATAAAATTCTAGAAAGTTGTTTCAACATATGACAAGTTGGTACTCTTAGCCACAGGAGTTTTTCCCTAGAATCATAATTGGACTTTATTTCATTGTATCGCTTCTCATCCACAATCCTCTTAAATTGCGTGAAAAATTGTATCATATCCAAATCCGGTCTCATCAAAACCTTCAGGTTAGAATTGAAACTTTCATTAAGTTGTGTGCTTTGCATTCCAAGGGTGAAAGTTCACCTCATAAAACAGGCTGGCCATTTTTGCCTGATACTATAAAGCGATGCCAGCCACAGATTATCTTCAACATTGTGATTTACCAATAATTTAGTTCATGCTGCCTCAAATTGTTGTTTATCCATAACATGGTACATGCACCATGAAAAGACCATTTAAAATATGAAAATTACTCTTATGCAGATGAGCGAAGTGTTTGGTGGCATTTTACATCAAATGCCAAGTGCACAGTTTATGTACGTGTTAGGCATCACCTCACTCAATGCTTTTGCCATCACCGCATCTTGGTCAGTAAATAATGTGAGGGGTCTTTTTTGTCGATGAACCTTTAAAAATGTTTCAAAAAGCCACTTGAAAGAGTCAGCAGTTTCATCATATAATAAAGCCACTTCGAATATAATGATTAAATCCACAAAATACAATAAGCGGTCTATTTCCTTTATTAGTGCTAAACGTTGTGTCAAATGACACCACATCCCCAAAAAACCCATAATCAATTAGCTTTCTTGGGTTGGCCCAAAAAACATTTGTTATCTGCTCATCATAATCCATCTGATAAGCATGAAAGTATGATAGATTTTCTAACAATTGTTTTTGGAAATAGCCCAACAATGCACCAACCTCTCCATAGGCCATGTTCCGTTGCCTTCTCAACTTCAAATAAGTTTTCACGTCTGTGCGCGTGTATCCAAGATTAGACCTTCATCCTACATGCATACTCATCATGCATACTCATCAAGTCAAAAGAGGCTTTTTGTCAGGTTCTAGAATCTTCTACCAATTTAATATCATGTGCTTGCACATCTGAGATTTTTCGTTGATATCGAAGCATATGACTAGTTTCTATAGTATGGAGTTCATGATTGTATTCTTCTACAAATTTATCCACTTTAAATTTACTGTTTCTATATTTCAATAACAATGAAGCATTGCAACCACTCCTAGTCTCTTTGCGGGGGTTCTTAGGGTTTATACTTCTTTTGTCCTCCTTTTGAAACCCCCTTTTGAACATACAAATTTTTGAGCTATTATTCTTCCATCCTTTTTGTTGTTACGAAACCATTCTTTCCTAACTCCAAATCCAACTCTTCCACCATATTTCCTCCAAAATTCCTATGCCTCATCTAAAGTATTAACATCACAACCTCAGGCTTGGAATTTATCTCCTATATTACAAAATTAAAGTTAATGAGATTCATTCATAATTTATTTGTTATGGTTTAGTTCAAGTTTTTTGTTATAAAAACTAAACAAAAAATATTAAAAACATAAATACAAACATATTACTAATACAATTAAAACATATTACTAACATAATTAAACAAAGTGTGAAATTAGAAGTTTTAACTGCCCCTAATCAAAAATATTAAAATGTAATACTATATTCCTCTTGAACTATCACAAAAGTGAAAAGTCTCATATCCATTAAAATTTATGCATAAAAATCATATGATTTTGATAGAAATACAAATAAAAAATCATGAATTAAAAGAATTTGAGAAGTTCATATTAGTGAAGATATAAAAGAAAAAAATTAGTTTATTTCTATATGGTACTTTAAATTGGTATGTGACATTACAAAAATTTCAGAAACTCCTTTTGGATTGCCTTCACACTTCTTGCATCATATTGATTTTATTCTAGTTATATCAATTTTTTGAGATTAAGAAATAAAGTTTTTATTTTTCAAATGTAATGCATTTGGCATAAGGTGAAAAAATATGAATCCGAAGACAGGAACCTATCCCCACACAAATCTTGCATAATACATATTCAATACTCTCACATTCTCACACACAAATCTGCATATTTACTCTTTGCACATCCGAGATTCAAATACTCACAACCGACCGCTGATTGCAGGGACCACGCTTGGCTTGGTTGGGGATGCCAGAAGATAGTGGAGAACCAGTACCAGCGTCAGAACGAGGGAGCTCTATCTCGGGTAGCTCTTCAGGAAGTCCAGCCGTCAATGGTGCTAGCTGGGAAGCCATCTGAAGAGGGTGCTGAGGAATGGTGGTTGAAGGTGGCTCACTAGAGGGAGCCCACTATTGGTTAAAGAAGGCTAACTAGAGGGAGCCCACAGTGGTTGAAGGCGACAATGGTTTGAAGGAGGATGATTGGAGGGAGCCCACTTTGATGCCAGACCCACGTTTCTGGGTGATGACTATCAGTGATGAACAGATGTGAACAACTAGCATGAACGGCAACGTATTTCTTATGAATACGGGACGAGAAGAAAAACGGTCTTCCTGCCTTGCTGAATATGCGACGTGATGGTGAAGAATGAAGATGGAGACGAAACAGTGCCTTTGATTCAAGGGGATCAGCATCTGGGCCGGGTCGGTTAAACCTAGAAGCCATGGGTTGCGTCTGGATTGGCTAGGGAGAAATCAATTAACACTCCCCCAAAAAAGACGTCATTTCTCCTTGATTTTTTTTTTTAAATTTGCTGAAAGCGGGATTGAGCTTAGCTGTTGGATGCGTCCACATCTAACTACGTGGTGTGCAAGACATCTAGCGCCTAAAAGGATCAATTTTGTAAAATAAGAATTCTCTCCTTGTTATTCTGTCTCCCATTCACTTTATTTTTAACACATTCAGTTTGAGTTTGCTCTATATGCCAGGGAGTCCCTTTTCCTTTTGGGTGGCTAAGAGGTAACTTCTTCTATCTAATATTTTTAATATTATTGGTATACTTTAACTTTAGTTGTTCCTATATACAGACTCACTGAATTTTCTTGACACTCTTGAAGGAGGCTTGTTGGATTATGATGGAACTGATGTAAACTTGAAAAGAAGAATAAAAAAATTAAGGGGCTGTTAGAAGATTGGTTATAACTATCCAACAGTTGCAAGTAATAACTATTTTTGAGGTCCTTTTAATAACTAACAAATATCACTCACTGCTTCATACAAAAGAGTGCAACTGCGAGCTTCAATTGATTATGAGCGAAAGAAAAGGAGGCAGTGTAGTCCTTTACTCCTAACTTCCTACATACAACTAATGTTCAAGTTTTAATGCTGCATAATTATTTTATTATATATGCAGTTATTGCATGAAGAAAGACAATAAAAAGGGAGAACACCTATTAATTAAGTGTGGGCTAAAGAAACCTACAAGTGTCTGAGTTGGAGTGTTCCTCACAACCCCTTTGTGCTCTTCTCTTCTTTTCCTGTTCTCATCTCGCCCGTTTACTGTAAAATTCGTCCGTTATCTTCTTCTCAAGGATTAAGTTAACATGGTCTTCTTGCAGCAACTGGATCTTGCGCTACAGCTTCAGGCCTCTGCCTACGGACAAGTAACTCCAATATGAATATTTACAATAAAATAAATATTTATAATTCAATGCAATACCGCATTTTTTAGAAAGCTATAAATGCAACTGCAACAAAGTGAAGCACCGTAGCATAAATCTTAATTCACTACCAAACCAATATTCTCATATTTCTAAACTTATTCCACCACGGTGTCAAGTTACAGTTACTCCAAAATTAAAAACGAAAGAAAGAACCTGGATTCGGCATGCGAGTTCTGCAAGCGATTAGAGGTGACGGTAACAAGCTGAGATTGAGGCTGAAGCGAAGAAGGAGCTACATCTAATTGCCCTGGCCACATTTCCCTTTCAATATTTCAGGTTTCGGAGCATTCTAGATTTAAAAAAAAAAAAAAAAAGGTCAATGTTACAATTGGTTCTTACCTGAATTTTGAGAGCTTTGACGTGAACCACTTCACCCAGCGAAATCCGAGGGAGACGTCGACAGCACCGAGAGAGAGAGAAACAGTACAACGAGAGAGAGTGAGGAGGAGAACCATGGTGAACCACAGTGCTACGTTTCAAAGCTGGGTTTCAGAGGGATGCAGAAGCTGAACCACGGTGCTGCGAAGTAGGGATTTAGAGAGGCGCGAAATCATTCGGGAACCTGAAATTAATAGGTTTAGGCACCTTCATATGAAATAAACTACAACTTTGAATCAAATGGAGCTAAGTGACAAAATGGAAAGTGTATGCATTGCCTTGTTTGAAGAGGCGGGTTTGAACCCCACATTTTTATATAAGCATCTTTGTAGATGTGTCTCATATAAAATTATTACTACATTAATTCAAACAAGGTGATTGGTTAAATGGTAAAAATGCACTTGCTATTAAGAGGAAACCGGAGTTCAATTCCTATGTCAAAATATTTTTCAAAAATAAATAAAATTATTTTACTTACTTTCAGTATTAAATTCCTATGCAATGTCAATAAACTTTTTAAAAATAAAATTGTTTTACTGAATACTTTCAACAACGACCTTGATTCGCCACCAAAAGTCTACTTTCAGTATTAGCTTCTTATTCCACTAATTTTTTTTCAAAAAAAATTTATTTTACTAAAGGTCGCCACTAAAGATCTACTTTCAGTGGCAATAGTTTGTTATTGTCAATGAAGATTTACTTTTAATGGTAACTTACTATTGTTGTCACGGAAAATAGACTTTCAATGGTGATATTATAAAGTTGTCATTGAAAGTTCAATGTCATGTTTTAGTGACAACTTGAAATATAATTGTCACCACTAAAAGTGAGTGACTTTTTGTGTAGTCTCACTTTTATTGGCGTCTTTTTGTGTTGTCACTAAAAACAGGCATGACTGAAAGTCTGCTTTATTATTATTGTTATTTGTAGTGTATATATATAATAGGGTTGAAGTTTCATGTGTTACTACTAAAATGCTGAACTCCATGAAAATCCAGGAGATTTGCTTTGAGATCCTCTTCAAGACTTCATCTAACTTCTCTCTAATTAGTACCCAACAAGCAAGGAAGGATGATACAATCCTAGCTTTTGGTTCCAGTTGATGACATTTAAGCTAATAGGAAAACATACCTAAAAGAATAAGTTATTGAGTGGGAGTGCTTCACAATTCAAATAGCATCTAATATCTCTCCAGTTAACTCACGTGGGACTCGAAGTGGTGGGCAATGAGAGAGATTCTCCTGCGCGAAGTCATTTCCCTAACCAATAAATAATCCTCAGTCGACAGATTTCGCTTTCAAATACTTGATGTCGAAGGGCACTTTGATTTTGTTTGGTTAAGGAGAGAGACAAAGCACGTGGCTCACAATGCACGTGCTTCCAAAATGAGTTTGTTGGCAGACCTTTCATTGTATCTTTTTTTTTTTCATTCATTATTGAACCAACCAGTTTTTCTCATAAAATATTACATACTAATTAAAGGTCACATCTAAAAACTTTATGTGATTTTAAAAAATTAAAAAAAGTTATATATCATAGAAGTATAAAGTTTCACATCATATAGTATGTAATTTTTAAGTGTTAATTTTAATTGGTTTATACTATTTTTACTTTTTCTAATAGTTTCAAAGATAAAATATTAAACTTTGAAATTCAAATATTAAAATTATAATTAGCTTATAGTTTAAGAGAATTATAATTACCTATATATACAAAGTTCGCCATAATAAAATGGTAATCATATGCCATGAGGGAATTGTAATTTACCGAACAAAATATTGGAAAAAAGGAAAAACAATTAATACTTTCATCCCGATATGGATCAATAACATTTTGACACTATTATTCAATTGTGACGAATTCAAAAAAAAAAAAATAAGGGTAGTTTTCGTATGAAAAGTATTTGAAAATTAATCTATCTTTATTTAGGTCTTAAATTTTACTCAAAAAATTTTATTCTTAAAAATATGAATTGTATTTGTACTAAAACATTTTAGTATTATAGAAAGTGTAGCAAAATTTTTTATTTATTACGAATGTGTTATATTCTTATTAATGAAAAATTAAATTATTAATGCAAATAAATAATATGTTTTAAATAAGTTGTATCCTTATTGATGAATAAATGAATTTAATAATAACATATTACTTGCGATTTGAGCAAAATAAAATTATAGCTTTCTTTAATAGTACTTTACTGATTCAATCCCTAAACGATTATAATTTTCTTAATTTAGTTCATGAAAAATTAAATGTATCAATTTAATTTTTTAAAAAATATATTTTTTTCAATTTGATTCTTTTTATTGCTACATCACAAAATCTACAAGTACTCAATATTATAATTAACAATGCTAAAAACCAATTTGATTTTTTTAAAAAAAAAGTGGACCAAATTTTAAAAAAAAAATCTTTTAAGAGATAATTAGTTGTGACACTTAACTTCTCAAAGAATAAAATGAAATAACTATAATCTTTTAATGACGAAAATAGTAATTTATTCAATTTTTTATTAGGCAAAAATATATTTCACGTCCCCAATATTTATCCTAATTTTCATTTATTACCCCTAATTTTTTTGGGTCAAATATGTTTCATATGTTTCAAATTTGTTTTTTTTAATTTCGTCAAAAAACTAATGGAATTTTATGTCATCGGCTAACTGGGCTACCCACGTGGTAGGTATACGTGGAGGAATTCCATATCAACTGACATATTCAATTATATGGTGACACATGGCATACACTTTTAAGAGGAAAAATTAGTAAAGTGCATATAGAAGGATTCGAACCCTAACCCTCCAAGGAAGAAGAAGATACATTCAACTACTAAACCTCTCATGTATATTGAACATATATATGAACAATTTAATATATATAGTAATATTTGAATTGAAGAAAAATCATCAAAATACATAGGGCGAACCCTGACCTCTATACAACAAGAAGAAACACTCAACTATTAAACCACTAATATTTATTTGGTATATATACTCGTAATTTAATATACATATATATAGGAACTTTTGGTATTGTATTCAAAATTCAAAAAAATATACACCTATTATTATATGTTATAAAATAATAACAAATTTTATAATAAGAGAATATGCTATTGTTTTACATAATTTATTTTAAATTATATAAAAAATTTAATAACAATTTTACAATATATATTTAATTATTATTTGTACTTAATAAAAATCCACTGCATACTTAATAAAAATCCACTTTATATTAAAAAATAATTATAACAATATGCTGTGCATATTAAAATTATTTTATAATATAATATTTAATAATAATTAAATTTTATAATATTTAACATAGCATATTTTTAAATTTTGTATATAATAAAATTTAATTATTATTAAAAATTATAATTTCAAATCATATATTATAAAATCATTTATTATATGATTTGGTATTCAATTTGTATATAATTTAAAATAAATTATGTAAAACAATAGAATATTCTCTTATTATAGGATTTGTTATTATTTTATAACATATAATAATTGGCATATATTTTTTGAAATTTTAAATACAATACCAAAAGTTCTTATATATATTAAATTGTACATATATATGTCAAATGAATATTAGTGGCTTAATTGTTGAGTATTTCTTTTTCTTGCATGAAGGTTAGGGTTCGAAGCTTCCCCTTTGCACTTTGATGACCTTTCTTGAAATCAAATGTTCTTATATATATTAAATTATGAATATATATGTTAAGTACACATAAGTGGCTTAGTGGTTGAATGGCTCTTCTTCTTCGTTCGAGGGTTGGGGTTCAAAACCTTACATAGCACTTCGTTAATTTTTCCTCATAAAAGTGCATGCAACGTGTCACCATTTAATTGTATACATCAGGTGATGTGATATTCGTCCACATGACAAGGACGTGGCAAGATATATTTGTCATGTGGGTAGCCCAATTAGCCGATGACGTGAAATTTCATTATTTCTTTGACAGTGTTAAAAAAGGAGTATATTGAAAAAAATTTAAAATATATGGGATATATTTGACTAAAAAAATGTTAGGGGCATCAATAAAAATGGGATAAACTTGGAGACATGAAATTACTTTTGCCTTTTTATTAAGTCTAATTCATGTCTTATTTGTTTGCACTTAATGAATATCTAAATTAGGTTTAGATTTTAGATAAATTTAAGCTTTATTTTTTAAAGTGCTCAATAGGTCTAAATACACTTTAATAAATCAGGTCTTAGGACAAGTTTTAATACCATTTAGATGTATTATTTATTTTAGGCAAAAATACATCATAAACTTTGCTTTTTGTGCACACATTATCCCCCTAAACAAAATAATAACCAAAAAAAAAGTAAATAAAACACAATGTAAAATCAATTATGTAAAGTTTTGGTTTTAAACTTTGAATCAACTATCATTTACTTGCTGCAAAATTTTTGTTTTGAAGCATCCACTAGGTTAGAAAAAATATTTGACTCCATAGGATGATATACTATACTTTATCTGTAGGAAAAAGTAGTTTTTCACGTCACCAAAGATATATCCGTGTTTCGAGGTCTAATGGCTCGATTTAATTTTATCCTAAAATCAAGTTTCTTTCCTTATAAAAAAATTTTTGAAAAATCCAAAAATAATTTTTTCAAAGATAATTTCGTTTGACTTTATTTTAAATAAAATTTATATGAAAATATAAAAAAAAATTCTTTTAAGAATAATATCTTTGAATTTTCGTAACTCTTTTGAAATTTAGAATACCACTTAGAAAAAAATATTTTTATTAAATCAAAATTACCAAAAGAAAAAAAGATGAAAAAACTTTAAGATAAAATATGTGAGACAAAATTGGATTTCGGAAATAAGCTTCATGAATTATCTGTTAGCTTTTGAAAAATTGTACGTATATAAGAACATACGTATATAATCATTATTCATCAAGGTAGTACGCGACTATGCGATGCTTGCCCAGATCAATTATAATTAATTATTCATATTGCAAATTAAATGTATATGAAAACCACCTAAGTCCAATATAAATGGCATGCACCTGGCTATACTCTGCATAATTTCGATTGACATGAAAGACAATTTGCTATTTGGAGGATTTTCTTTTTCTTACATATTTTTTTATTGGAGGTAATCCTGCTAAAGATACTGTTAGTTATTAAATTTAAACACTTCTAACAACGAAAATTTCAACTTAAGCTCACCATTTTTATCAAACTTAGTCTGTTTGGTGGATTGAAATACAAGAATAGTAGACTAAATATATTAATTTATTCATATATCTGTAAATATTACCATAATATCACCATACATACCCTAATGTTGAAAATCCAGTGCGTTAAAAGAAAGTAGAAACAATTCAAACCATAGTAAATGAGATTTGACCATATGGTCGGTTTTAACTAGGAGAAAGTGTAACAAAAAGGATGATGTAACCAAAAAAGAAAACAAATATAAGACTTTAAACTACTACATATTCATAATAGAAGATCCCTAAAATCTCTCTACAGTGAGTGAATTTTGGTCTTCCTACTGCAAGGGTTCAAATTGCTCGTTTCTTAAGGGATTAGCTCCCTGTGTCGAGTTATCTAGGCCAATCCCATTACGCTGAGTTGTGACATTCTTCAACTCGTCATGTTGATCCTGTATTAAAGGGTTGTCCCTCATTGGAGGATTAAGAAATGCCTCTACTTTCTGTATTCTAAGGTTTCCAAGATCAAAACTCATGATTCTGCAATATATAATATATACATATAACAGAAATTAATGGTTTAATCATAGTTATTAAACTCTCAAGTTAACTAATAAGTTCATTAGAGTTTGCGAGTTTAGATCTCAAAATTAATTAAACTCAGTGCTAAAAACGAAACACAGTTAGATTCAGTGCAAACTTGGTCAAACTCACCAAATTTACACCTAGTTGGATCCGTAGCAATACTTTTTTTTTTCGGGTACTCAGTCCAAAAAATCGGATCACCCATATTCAGAATCCAAAATTGTGTTGTATGAACACCTTATGACTTCAATTCATACTTTATTTTATTTTGTCAATTTGTATTTTTTGTATAAAGAGTCAATTGAACCTAATAAGAGCAATATCATAGTAATTGAAATTAAGTAATTTTATATTAATTATAAACTAAGATATTATTTGTGCTAGAATATATATAATTTTAGTAGCTCATTGAATAGGGAGAGACATTTGTAAACTTTTACAATTTTATGTTCCGAGTTTCCGTTTTGAGTTTATTCTCCTTTATTGAGTTTAGGTAAACTATCAAATTTGACAACCTTAATTTTGATGATAATAATCTCTGTCTTGGAGTGCAAAGATACATCTTCATGCCCTAATTAAGTATATATGTAAGTCTCAGATATTTTCATGTACTTACATTTGATCCTCATTAATTTTACTCTGATTTAAAGGTCTGGATCTTAATTTGCCTATTATATTTTAATATTTCCTTCATATTTTTCTGGAATCAATCATTCGCCCTCAAAGTTGGAATGTTTTAAAAAAAATATTTAAAACAGCTCACATCTTCCTTGGATGGTTGTAGGGAACTTCAACGAGAACTTACGCAAAAATGAAAAAGAGGGAGGCATGAAAAGACCCCATCAACAAATTCAACATTTTTAAGAGGCCATATATGGATATTTGTGAAATTCAATATTTGTTTCAGAGGCCATCCTTTTACATGATCTAATAGGAGAGACTATATCCTGGGAATGTAAAGGTTAGACTAGACACTAGATAGAGCATTAGCTAATCAAGTTGGATGTATCATAATTTTCCCTAATTACCAAGTAATCCATTTACCAAAGGGTTGGTCTGATCATATAACAACTTTAATTTATGTGATTGAGATCATATTCCGAAGAGTATTGAAACAAGGTAATGCACATTAATTTCATCACCTTACCTTTTTCTTATATTTGGAAAAGGCCCTAGCACTATTATAAATAAATTTGAAGAAGGTGAGATTCATGGTGCTAACATTTGTAGAGGTAATACAAGAGTTTCTCATTTATTTTCTTGCAGGTGATTGTCTTATTTTTTATTAAAGCAAAATAAGTATGGTGAATTAATCTAATTATAAGCATATCCTTGGATATTATGAACATGATCTTATGTCAGAAAATAAATTTTGAAAAAAAAAATCAGCTATATATTTTAGTCTTAATTGTAAGAAACCTACCAAAAATAGCATTTTAAGATCCCTTAATTAATATCAATACGGTGGCTTTTAATGAAAAATACTTAGGATTTTCAACTATGGTAGAAAGAAATAAGAACTTAAATCTGTTGCCCAAGCCCTTTGGTATTGAATGATCCTTGACTATATATAGGTCCACTTATTTTTTATTAAAGCAAAATAAGTATGGTGAATTAATCTAATTATAAGCATATCCTTGGATATTATGAACATGATCTTATGTCAGAAAATAAATTTTGAAAAAAAAAATCAGCTATATATTTTAGTCTTAATTGTAAGAAACCTACCAAAAATAGCATTTTAAGATCCCTTAATTAATATCAATACGGTGGCTTTTAATGAAAAGTACTTAGGATTTTCAACTATGGTAGAAAGAAATAAGAACTTAAATCTGTTGCCCAAGCCCTTTGGTATTGAATGATCCTTGACTATATATAGGTCCACTTATTTTTTATTAAAGCAAAATAAGTATGGTGAATTAATCTAATTATAAGCATATCCTTGGATATTATGAACATGATCTTATGTCAGAAAATAAATTTTGAAAAAAAAAATCAGCTATATATTTTATTCTTAATTGTAAGAAACCTACCAAAAATAGCATTTTAAGATCCCTTAATTAATATCAATACGGTGGCTTTTAATGAAAAGTACTTAGGATTTTCAACTATGGTAGAAAGAAATAAGAACTTAAATCTGTTGCCCAAGCCCTTTGGTATTGAATGATCCTTGACTATATAAAGGTATATATGTTATTCTTAGAACATGGGATATGATCTTGTTGAGCAACTTTTTGTCCCTAAAGAAAATAACCTTCAGCTCTAGGTCCACTTAAGAATCAAGATACATGGTTATAAAATCTTCCATGAGAATAAAATGCTGAGAAATCAGATCATTGGGACACAAGACACAAGACTCTTTTCCATAGCCGCAACTTGAGCTAGCACTCATGCTCTATTTTCAACCTCCCTACATGCACCTATCTTCAAAAGTCCACAATGGCTGCTATTACATTGCACCTCCTAAGCTGCCAGATTCATCCTCTTCCACCTATGCCCATGTGCTTACAATATTTTTCTTCTATGTCCATGTGACTTTGTTCCCCTAGAATTAGTATAAATATGTTTAAGCTTCATTGTACTAGGGCAATCAAGAATCAAGATTAAGCTTTGCTTTTAGAAACTTTTTAGTTTCTTTTCTTCTTCTGCTCTGCCCCCCTTTTCCTAAGCTATATTTTGGTATCAGAGCAAGGTTCCAGAGAGAGGGAACGCCTGAAAAAATCGTCTGATATTCACTGTTCGAAGTTTTCCGGCGACCTCGAAATTGGCCAGCTTCGAAAGTCCCATCTCCGGTGCTCTTTCAGGAAAAAGGACGTCGGAATCGTGATCGGAAGGGTCCAAAACCTTAGACTGAAGAAGATCAACGCCGCCTGACCATCCACGCTCGCTCATGCGCCGCCGTCGGAAGATTACGCGCCTGCCATTTCTCCCACACGCCATACGCGCCTGCCAGAGGTTGAAGACGACCACGTCATCACGCCACGTCATCATCCACGTCATCCACTCAATCAATCAGAGGTTGCCACGTGTCATAACTGCCACGTGTCCAGATGATTCGGTTGACACGTACTCACGCCACGTCATCATCCACGTAATCAGTCCAGTCAATCAAAGTTTGCCACGTGTCCGTACTGCCACGTGTCCTTCTGATTCTGCTGCCACATCATCAGAGCATTAGCCAATTACCGATCGCCACATGTCAAGTTGTAGCCACGTCACCATCAATTTCCAGATTCTCATATTTGCCCCAGAAGTCTTGTGAAATCTTATTTTACCCCCAAAACTTTCTAAAATTTTAATTTTGCCCCAAATCTTTCTAAAATTTTACTTTTACCCCCACAACTTTTTGAAATTTCACTGTTACCCAAAACTTTATGATATTACACTTTTCCCCCATAGCTTTCTAAAATTTTACTTTTGCCCCAAATCTTTCTAAAATTTCACTTTTACCCCAGAACTTTCTGATATTACACTTTTACCCCCACAAATTTCTTAAATTTCACTTTTGGTCGCAATTATTTTTGAAAATACACTTTGACCCAAAAGTTTCCATTAAATTAATCTTTGACCCCAAAAAATTTCCTAAAATTACATTTTGACCCCAAAAAAATTCTCATTAAATTACCGATCAATCCCAAAACTTTCAAAATTGTGATCCAACCTAATTTCTCCTCAAATTTCCCCCCCAAATCCCTACGTTATCTAAATTTCACTTTATCTTCTTTAAAAGGGAGAGAGAAATGTCTCCCAGACGCAGATCCGTTCAAGAACTTGAATTAGAAGAATTGAGGCAACAAATTCAACAGTTGCAGGAAATTATGAATGCCCAACGAATTCAATTGGAGGACCAGAAGGAGCATCAAAGTGATGATTCAGACAATAGTGCCTCGACGTCCACCAGTAACCGTCGACAACGCAGACAAGTCACCCGAACCAACGATATCAGAGTGGAAATTTCAGAATTTGAAGGGAAACTCCAACTAGATGAATTTGTCGATTGGCTACAAACTGTCGAGCGAATATTTGAGTATAAAGAGGTACCCGAAGAGAAGAAGGTAAAAATCATTGTTGTCAAGTTAAAGAAACACGCTTCCATATGGTGGGAAAATTTAAAGAAGAAGCGCGAGAGAGAAGGAAAAAGCAAAATACAGACATGAGAAAAGATGCATAAAGAACTAACTCGTAAGTTCTTACCTCCGTAATTTTTTCAAGATAATTTTATTCAACTACAGAATCTTCGTCAAAAGAACCTGTCTGTGGAAGAATACACCAAAGAATTTGAACAGCTAATGATGAAGTGTGACATTCAAGAGAGGGATGAGCAATCAATCACTCGCTACCTTGGAGGATTAAACGTAGATATCGCCCACCTGGTCCAACTTCAACAATATTGGACTTTGGACGATGTTATTCGTTTATCTCTTCGAATTGAGAAACAGCTTCCCAAGAAGCCTTCATATCAATCTTCTTCCTCTTTTCCTTATAGGAATTTTGCAAATACCCGCAAACCTCAGATCTAGCAAGCAAGTACTTCAAACAACAACCCACCAAAGCCCAACAGAGAGGGCAATTCAAAAGTCGTCAAGTGTTTCAGGTGCCAAGGATTTGGACACATTGCTTCTAATTGTCCAAACCGCAAGATTATCACCATCATTGAAGGAGAAATCCATGAAGCTTCTGAAGAAGATGCAGGACTAGTATTTGATGATGGCCCAGTGTTTGATGAAGAACCAGTGCACATTGAAGAGGTCACCCCTGCTGATCAAGGAGAATCACTAGTAATTAGATGAAGCTTGCATACTGCAATAGCCAAAGAAGAACCATGGCTGAGACACAACATTTTTCACACCCGTTGCACTGCGCAAGGCAAGGTTTTTGATGTTATTATTGACAGTGGGAGTTGTGAAAATGTCGTGTCAAATTATATAGTGGAAAAGTTGAAATTGCCAATACAAGATCATCTGCATCCGTACAAGTTACAATGGCTCAATAAAGGCAATGAGGTAAGGGTCTCTAAACGTTGTCTTGTAAATTTTTCCATTGGTCAGAAATACCACGACAACACATGGTGCGATGTGATTCCTATGGATGCGTGCCACCTTCTACTGGGAAGACCATGGCAATATGATCGTCGTGCAATATACAACGGCTATGCTAACACCTACTCTTTCGTCAAAGATGGAGTAAAAGTCAAGTTAACACCTTTGCCACCAAGTGAACTGAACAAAGACAAGAAGGAACCAAAGCCCCTTGTGTCTTTAGTTACAAAAACACAGATCAAGGTGACAGCAGAAGAAGCTCAGGCCGCAAACTTTGTCTTTTTGTTTGAAGCAAATAAAGAAACAATTCTTCCTTTGGAGATAGAAGAAATTCTTGCTGAATTTCTGGATGTTGTGCCAGAAGAAATCCCTCAAGGATTACCACCAATGCGTGATATCCAGCATGCCATTGACTTTATTCCTGGAGCTGTCATTCCAAATAAGCCAGCATATAGAATGAGTCCTAAGGAACATGACGAAATTCAACGCAAAGTTGAAGAATTGCTTAAGAAAGGGTTGATTCAAGAAAGAGTTAGCCCTTGTGCTGTACCTGTCCTTCTAGTGCCGAAGAAATATGGAAGTTGGAGAATTTGCGTTGATAGTCGAGCTGTCAACAAAATCACTATCAAGTATCGATTCTCGATACCAAGGCTCGATGACCTGTTTGATCAACTACATGGAGCTACCATCTTCTCCAAAATTGATCTTCACAGTGGCTACCACCAAATCAGAATTCGTCCAGGAGATTAATGGAAAACTGTTTTCAAAACCAGAGACGACCTGTATGAATATACTGTGATGCCTTTTGGATTATCCAATGCTCCCAGTACATTCATGCGTCTGATGAATCAGGTACTTCACCCCTTCATTGGAAAGTTTGTAGTTGTGTACTTTGACGATATTTTGATCTATAGCAAAGGAAAAGAAGAACATCTAGAGCATATACGACAAGTGCTACAGACTCTATGAGAGTAGAAACTCTATGCCAATCTCAAGAAATATTCTTTTCTAACCAAGGAAGTAAATTTCCTGGGATATATTATCACCGCTGAGGGTATTCGAGTAGATCCGAGTAAAGTCGAAGCCATCAATAGCTGGCCTATTCCAAGCTCCATTCATGATGAGAGAAGTTTCCATGGATTAGCTTCATTTTATAGAAGATTCATAAAAAATTTTAGCTCTATTGCTGCTCCACTCACAGACTGTACCAAAGGAGAAAAATTTCAATGGACAGAACAAGCCCAGAAAAGTTTTGAAGAACTAAAGAAATGTTTGACTGAAGCACCGGTGCTAGTACTTCCAAACTTTGACCAAGTATTTAAAGTTAGTTGTGATGCTTCAAATACCGGAATTAGAGCTGTTTTGAGTCAAGAAGGGCACCCTATAGCCTTTTTCAGTGAAAAACTCAACAACGGTAAACTCAAGTATTAGACTTATGACAAGGAATTCTATGTCGTTGTTCGTGCCCTGCAATACTGGAGCCACTACTTTTTGAATAAAGAATTTATTCTTTATTCTGATCATGAAGCCCTCAAGCACTTGAACTCTCAACAAAAGATCAACCGACGACATGCTGCTTGGAGTGAGTTTTTGCAACCATACCCATTCCTACTCAAGCACAAGGCAGGAGTCCAAAATATTGTAGCGGATGCTCTCAGCAGGCGTTATGCTTTACTTTCTACCCTTCAAACAAAGATTATCGACTTTGAGATTATCAAGGAGTTATACCAAGATGACCCAGATTTTGGAAAAATTTGGGGTAATACTAAAATGCAGTCCTCCCTCAATGCTCATTACAAGAAGCAATTATTTGGGAGACGCATGATGGAGGACTAGCAGGTCACTTTGGACGAGACAAAACTGTAGCCCTAATCAAGGAAAATTTCTATTGGCCAAAACTGGAGAGAGATGCTAATAAACACATTCAAAGATGCAGAGTTTGTCACTTAGCCAAGACCAAAAGTTAAAATACAAGGTTATATATGCCGCTTCCAATTCCAAAAGCACCTTGGGAAGATGTCAGTATGGATTTTATCCTTGGATTGCCAAGAACTCAATGACAAAAGGATTTCATAATGGTGGTAGTAGACAGATTTTCAAAAATGGCACACTTTATTCCATGCCAGAAGACCAATGATGCTATTCAAGTTGCAGACCTTTATTTTAAAGAAATTATTCGTCTTCATGGTATTCCAAAATCTATTACCTCTGACCGAGACGTTAAGTTCCTAAGCTACTTTTGGAGAACCCTGTGAAAGAAGTTGGGTACGAAGCTTCAATTCAGCAGTGCTAGTCATCCTCAAACGGATGGTCAAACGGAAGCCATCAATAGGGTTTTAGGGAACCTACTCCGGAGTTTTGTAGGAAAGAATTTGAAATAGTGGGATCTTATCCTTGCCCAAATTGAATTTGCCTATAACAACTCTAATCAAGCAACTGGAAAATGCCCGTTTGAAGTGGTTTATGGTACTCGATTGCTTAGCCCCTCAGATTTGACCCCATCTACTGACAAACAGCAATATAGTGCCGATGCAGATCAGCGTGCTAAAGAAATTAAAAAGCTGCATGAGCAAGTTCGAGACAAGATCCACAGGCAAAACTTGAGGTATAAGACTCAACGTGATAAGCATAGAAAAGCACAATCTTTTAAAGTAGGTGACTTGGTTTGGATTCATTTGTGCAAAGAACGTTTTCCGAATCAACCCAATGCCAAATTATCACCAAAGGCTAATAGTCCATTCAGGATTGTACAACGGATTAATAGCAACGCATACAAGGTCGAACTACCAAGAACCTATGGAGTTTCAGCTACTTTTAATGTTGCTGATTTATCTCCATACATTGATGATGATATTGAACTAGACTTGAGGACGAGTCCTGTTCAATCCAGGGAGAATTCCACAGCCGCAACTTGAGCTAGCACTCATGCTCTATTTTCAACCTCACCACATGCACCTATCTTCAAGAGTCCACAATGGCTGCTATTACATTGCACCTCCTAAGCTGCCAGATTCATCCTCTTCCAGCTACGCCCATGTGCTTACAATATTTTTCTTCTATGTCCATGTGACTTTGTTCCCCTAGAATTAGTATAAATATGTTTAAGGTTCATTATACTAGGGCATTCAAGAATCAAGATTAAGCTTTGCTTTTAGAAACTTTTAAGTTTCTTTTCTTCTTCTGCTCTGCCCCCCTTTCCCTGAGCCACTCTTCTATCATCCAAAATATTCCCAAATACGGAAACATCAAATTTATTCATATAAAGCGATTGCAATTATAGTCTGGAGGTTCTTGATCCTTCGTACTATCAGGAAATATTGTGCCAGAAATCCTTCGTATGGTTTATGTGAAAGTAATGGTTGGAACCCAAGAGGGGGGTGAATTGGGTTTTATAAATTTTTCACAAGAATTAATTGGAAGTTAAAATGATTTTCTGTAAAAGTACAATGCTTAGGATAATAAATACAATACAGAAAATCAATGTGCTGTCAAGATAAATAATTATAAAGATCAAGAAATTAAAGAATATATATCAATATGCACAAATTAAAGAGTAAGGGATAGAGAAAGCAAACTCGGAGATTTATACTGGTTCGGCTAATCCAAGCCTACATCCAGTCCTCAAGAGACCACTTGAGTATTTCCACTATAATTGCAAGTTTAATCCGGGTACTTGCAAACCACTACAACCACACAAATTCGATCCGGGTATTTGCGAAACCACAATGAAGAATTTATGAATCCGGGCTCCTCCTCAACCCAAAGCAAGTTCTTCCAACACCGGTACTTGCAAACCTCAACTCAGAATAATATATGTGTTGATCAAAATCAACAATACAAAGAAACTCTCTCTAAAGAGTAGATGAAAACAAATGAAGCTCTAATAACTCTAATGATAGAGAATATGCAAGATTTGGCTCAAGAATGCTTTCCTTTCTCTCAAAGATGATAGAAGAAGTTAATATCACATTGTAGGACTTTGTTCTTACTCAAAATCGTGTATCTAAGGTCATATATATAAGATTTTACAAAACTAGCCGTTATATAGCCGTTATAGTACAGTCCAGATTTTGAGCTTTCTTTAAAAATTCATAACTCCCTCATTTGAACTCCGTTTTAAACAAATAATATACCGTTGGAAAGATCTTGGAGTCTAGTTTCAAATGATCTAAGTTTTACTCAAAAATTATTTTTGTTTTAAAAGATATAATCAAAATACTGACTATAGGTCAGAACAGAATAATCAACTTTCAATTTTTCAAACTATATTTTAAATAGTTATATATTTCTCATTTGGACTCCGTTTTCAATAAATAATATACCTTTGAAAAGATCTTTGAGTGTACTATCAAATGAGATTAAGATACTTGAAAAAATGATTTTTCGTTTATGAGATATGATATAAAGAGTGACCAAAGGTCAAAAACTAACTTTTGTAAAATTTCATATCTCACTATCTTTTTGTTCAAAATAATTGAGCCAGTGTATGCAAATCTAAATCATTGAGTTGCACAAGTATACTAGCCTATATAAAATATACCTAATTTAAACACATAGGCTATCTTGATGCATCCAAGCTTCCAAGACTTCAAATCTTCTAATTCTTCATTTCTTGGAGCTTCATCCTTGCATGTTGTTTTCCTTGAGTGAAGCATGATATTGCTTTTCCTTATTCTTCAATACAATCCTCACTCTTCTTGTTTTGAACCAACCTATAAAATATATCTTACTTGCAAACCCAATGGTTAGTTTAATAGCATGATTCAATATATGCAACATACATATTAAATAACATAATCATGCTTAAGTACTTGTAGCATATATATGATAATTAATCTTTATATATATCAATGCTACTATTCAAATACATTTGTCATCATCAAAACTTATGGCATATAGCCTTAGGGTCAACAATCTCCCCCTTTTTGATGATGACAAATCACCACAGAAAAATATGTATCACAAGATAATGAATGCAATGTTATAAGCACGTATACATATTTTTCTATTGTTTCTTCTCCCCCTATTTGACATCAACAAAAAGGTGTAAGGAACACAATATATAGAAGTTAAAGCACATACCTTCTTTAAGTCAGGATGTCAGAAGATGTCAATATAGTATGGGGTAAGGATACATCAAAACTTATCATTGATTTCATTGACATGTAAAAAGAAAATTTTTGAAAAATTTTTCTCATGTCAAATGAAATGAGCCAAAAGATAAAACTTGAAAGAGTTTTAGGCTCCCCCTTAAACCTTGCATAATTTGAAAAAGAATAATGAATAATGAATATCCAATTTTTCAAGATATATTCTTTTTCAAAAAAAATACATTCAAGTGAGACAAAGCTCCCCCTGAATTTCATAACATTTTTCCTTTGAAAAAGATTGTCCAAATCATTATAAAGGAAATTCAGTTTTTTATTGCAGAATTTTGAAGTAAGATTTTTGAAGAAATTTCTGCAATATTTTCATTGAAAATGATTTCTGCTTGTTTATGAAGAGGCATTTTTAGTAAATAGCAGAAAAATTAAACTCTTTGAAAAAAAAAAAAACATCATTTGCTGTCATATGATAGAAATATTTACAGCACACAGCAGAAGTATGATATATGGATTAGCAAAGCATGATATAAACAAGAATATTAATCATAATCCATAAATCGAATAATAATATTTTTCAAGATTTCTGAAAAACAATTTCTGCATATATGCATAAAATTATTTCAACATATAGCAAAAGTGATTTAAAATAAGGATACTCAAATCCTTTTCTTTTCAAAACAGATAATGCTTCAATATGGCAAAGCAATTTCAGCATTATGGAAGCAATTCAAGAGATTCACGATATTTTTCTAAAACATTTTGCTTCGAAGGAATTTAAAAACGTTTCATCTAAGGAAGCAATATATATGGATTAGTGTAATAAGATATATTCAAGCATATAGTTCATAATCCATATATGAAACATCAATATTTTTCATCCCTTTTGTTATCTACAACAAAAGAGATCTTTAAAATCTTTTCTTTTTCAAAAATAATGTTGCTTCATATGATAAAACATATTAACATAACAGAAGCATTTTTAAAGTCCTTTTTCAAAACAAATTTGCTTCATAAAGGATAAGATAAATTTCAGCACAAAGGAAGCAATTTATATACCCATTCAAAATGAATTTATATATGTATCTTGAGGATGAGTACATGTAAAAATTTTGACAACTCATTTTGTATGAGTGCATGTGGAATTATGAAATATTATTCTCAGCCATAGCCTTCGCTCATGATGCATGAATAGCATACACAACATATGTTCTTAGATACATATAATCACAGCATGATGTAATCATGTATGCTCTCAAGAACAACACAACAAAGCAAAGTGATACGGTTCTGAATATCACCATTTTATTAATCCTTAAAATTTCTAATCAAAACAAATTAAATCAGCCGCAAATCCACCGAAAATTGACTTTCGTGGTTTTGCCATTAATGTGACGCGTTATCGGTGTGCATGCGTACTCTAGACTTCTGGCTTCCAGCTTGCAGAAATCCATAGGATGAGCGTGTAGGGGTGCGGCGAAGAGATATCTTCTTTGGCTCTTAGTCATAATTTTCTCTCTATAAAGACTGCCCCAGAGTTCTCAATTACCACACCACAAAGAGTATTCATCTCTGAGCCTATAACTTTCTGACATTCCTCTCTCTTCATACTCCTACAAAAATTTCTGAATTTTCCAAACCATGGCAGCAAGAAAGTTCATTGATCTCACAGTAGAGGCAAGGGAGGAAGAGCTCGACTTAAACTTGAGTCTAGGCAAGGACAAAGGCAAAAGACCTTTGGAGGAATCTCAAGAGAACCAAAAGAAGAAGATGAAGATCGAAGAAGCTGAGGAGATTAGTACAGGCCAAACGTCAAAAGACAAAATTGCTTGTCTGGAGCAGGAGGTGAAGAAACTCAAGAAGATGATAGAGGACCAGGAGAAGTTAGCTAAACGCAACAATGCGGCACTGACTTCAAGAATAGATAGGTTCTTCTATTGGTCTACCCAATGCTTCTGCAATCAACAACAAAGAAGTGTTGATTGTATGAATGGGATTTACACTACCCTCCGTGACATTGCTCAGTCTCTTGCTCCAAGGAATGGCCGAGGGGTGATGATTCAATACAACCCACCTAATCCGAGACCACCTCGCCTGTAGATTGCTCATGCATGAGCAAACTTTCCCTTTTTTTTTTAATTATGCAATGTAATCCTTCGGTTTTTTTTTTAATGCAAGTGGTTTCTTTTATTTGACGGTACAAAAAAAATAATAATAAAGAAAGATAAAAGAAATCAGCTACACAAATTCAGCACAGTATATATATATTGAAAAATATATATCCATTTTAAAGATGGAAAGAATTTTCTGACATGGACATATATATCATCATTTCAAAGCAAGTTACATACTTATCAAGATAAAACATATTATAACTTGAGTATGTAGTACAATAATTGAGGTAATATGGATTAATAAGATATAATCAGATATAAACTAGAATCCATAAACAATCGTTCATAAGCTATATCTTATACAAAGGATATGACATGTATAATGCTCAAATCATGATGAATGGTATAAAGACAATATCTTTATATACAATGATATGATCAAATATGTAAGATATTAGAGAACAATATATCATTGTAATGAAAGTATGTCAGAAAAAAAATTGCCAACATAGCCAATTATGATCAGGGAGTATCACTCAATTAAATATTAAAGTGGTAAAGAATATAGATACTCATCAATTTTGGCAAACTCTTATTGCTTCTTGAAGTTCCTCCTCAAGATTTTGATATTCTTGTTTTGCTCATTGCTCTTCTTTTGATTCTATCTCCTTGCAATTTTAATGAACTTAATTGATTGATTATTTGCAAGATCCTCTTGAAAACAATCTCTCATAAGATCACTGTCAAGCATTGGTCGATCATTACGAATGAGCTTAGAGGATAGATTTGAGGACTAACTCCTGCAAAACACTTTTGGTGGAGCACTTTGATGTTCAAATCAGTAATGTTCAAATAAATCTCGAGTACTAGGAGCAACATTATGTTCAAGATATGCCATATTAATAAAAGTGCTATGCTTTCATGAAATGCAATTTTGCAAAATATTTGATTTCATTGAAAATATTTAAATAAGATTACAGCAAGGATAAATACTATAGGTAGGAGGAATCTTATTGTTGTGAAGACAAGAAAAATATGCGTGTAATGGAAGCAAATTTTCATGATGCGGTAAAAAGGATAGTTTGAGCAAAATTTGGAAGAAAGATTTTAGATCAAAACAAAATTCGAATCTATAATCTGCACACCTAACAATTGTTTTCAGATATAGAATGCATGAATATCAAGGATAGATGTAAGGCATATTAGATAACAGACAAAAGCATTAGAGAGCAGTAAACATATCAGTCAAATTTCTTACAATGCATTCCAGCTTATATGTTTACTTATCCATTGCCTCCTTTTGATGCAAGGAAGTGGAGTTTAAATGATGTAGCCATTAAAATGTCATTTCCGCTCCTTGCTTCGAGGTGAATCTGCAAATTAATTTTTTATTTTTGGTACCCAAATTTCTTTGGGTTTGCCTGGGTCATGAGTTCCTTTTTGAACCCATTTCATTTTTACTCCATGAACAAGATTTTTCTTATAAAAACAGGAGTAAGATTTGTGTCCTTTCAGTCCACAATAAAAACAAGTGCAAGGTGGACTTTTGGACATTTTTGTAGGAACAAAGTAGTTTTCGAAATATTTCTGATTTGACTTGTTAAGAACAAAACCAATTTTGTTAAAGCTACTACTTTGTTTCTCAACAGAAGAGTTTTGAATTTCTCTACCTTGAGAAAGTTTTTTAAGTGTGTTTTTAAGATCCTCATTCTCCTTTTTCAAGGAATCACACTTGGTACAAAAGCAATTTTTGTTGGTAGAGATATTTGCCTTTAAAATCAAATTCTCTTCTTGCAAAGTTCTGTTTTGATTTTCAAAAACAAAATTCTCTTCCTTGGAAATAGAAAATTCGTTTTTCAATGTTTCCAACTCATTTTCAAGAGAAGAGTTTTTCTGTTTTGAAATATTTAGTTTCTTTGCAAGTATAAGAGATTCTTCATGTAAATCATCAAAGGCATCTTGTAATTCTTCAAAAGAGTAGTCAAATGAATTTACCTCATCTTTATCTCTGGCCACAAGACAAGTGTTGGCTTCTTCATTTGTGTTCTCCTCATCGGAATTGCTATTTCCCCAAATGGAAGATAGGTAAGCTTTCTTTGATGATTCAGTTTTTGGTTGTGGTTTCTCTTTTTCTCCTTTTTCTTTTTCTTCTATCTCCTTGGTGATTTGAGATTTTCCTGTAAGTTCAACACCAAGAGCTTGCAATTGATTAAGCATAAGTCGTATTCATTAATGGTTTCACAATTTTTCATTTGAGTGATATCAAGTTCATTAATGAGATTTCTAGACTTTAATTCCATTGCAACAAGATCTTCCTCATATGCAACTTCTAAAGTTTCCCACATTTCCTTAGCAGTTGCACAATTGGAAATTCTGAAAAATTCATCTTGACTCAATGCACAAGAAATAATCAATTTTGCCTTAGCATTGAGTTGCACTAAACTTCTTTCAGTATCATTCCATTCACTCTTGGGTTTTGGAATGTATTTTCCTTGTTCTTCCTTGATAGGCATATAAAAACCATTTTCTATAATTTCCCAGAGTTTATGGTCTACTGAAATTAAAAAAATTTCCATTTCATACTTCCAATATTGAAAATGATTAGCATAAAAAATTGGAGGTTCTGTGAAAGAACAATTTTCAGACATAAACCACTCACTAGATCCAACCATATTTACTCTTAGACGGTTAAGTCTTAAATCAAGAGCCCAAGCTCTGATACCAATTGAAAGTAATGGTTGGAACCCAAGAGGGGGGTGAATTGGGTTTTATAAATTTTTCACAAGAATTAATTGGAAGTTAAAATGATTTTCTGTAAAAGTACAATGCTTAGGATAATAAATACAATACAGAAAATCAATGTGCTGTCAAGATAAATAATTATAAAGATCAAGAAATTAAAGAATATATATCAATATGCACAAATTAAAGAGTAAGGGATAGAGAAAGCAAACTCGGAGATTTATACTGGTTCGGCTAATCCAAGCCTACATCCAGTCCTCAAGAGACCACTTGAGTATTTCCACTATAATTGCAAGTTTAATCCGGGTACTTGCAAACCACTACAACCACACAAATTCGATCCGGGTATTTGCGAAACCACAATGAAGAATTTATGAATCCGGGCTCCTCCTCAACCCAAAGCAAGTTCTTCCAACACCGGTACTTGCAAACCTCAACTCAGAATAATATATGTGTTGATCAAAATCAACAATACAAAGAAACTCTCTCTAAAGAGTAGATGAAAACAAATGAAGCTCTAATAACTCTAATGATAGAGAATATGCAAGATTTGGCTCAAGAATGCTTTCCTTTCTCTCAAAGATGATAGAAGAAGTTAATATCACATTGTAGGACTTTGTTCTTACTCAAAATCGTGTATCTAAGGTCATATATATAAGATTTTACAAAACTAGCCGTTATATAGCCGTTATAGTACAATCCAGATTTTGAGCTTTTTTTAAAAATTCATAACTCCCTCATTTGAACTCCGTTTTAAACAAATAATATACCGTTGGAAAGATCTTGGAGTCTAGTTTCAAATGATCCAATTTTTACTCAAAAATTATTTTTGTTTTAAAAGATATAATCAAAATACTGACTATAGGTCAGAACAGAATAATCAACTTTCAGTTTTTCAAACTATATTTTAAATAGTTATATATTTCTCATTTGGACTCCGTTTTCAATAAATAATATACCTTTGAAAAGATCTTTGAGTCTACTATCAAATGAGATTAAGATACTTGAAAAAATGATTTTTCGTTTATGATATATGATATAAAGAGTGACCAAAGGTCAAAAACTAACTTTTGTAAAATTTCATATCTCACTATCTTTTTGTTCAAAATAATTGAGCCAGTGTATGCAAATCTAAATCATTGAGTTGCACAAGTATACTAGCCTATATAAAATATACCTAATTTAAACACATAGGCTATCTTGATGCATCCAAGCTTCCAAGACTTCAAATCTTCTAATTCTTCATTTCTTGGAGCTTCATCCTTGCATGTTGTTTTCCTTGAGTGAAGCATGATATTGCTTTTCCTTATTCTTCAATACAATCCTCACTCTTCTTGTTTTGAACCAACCTATAAAATATATCTTACTTGCAAACCCAATGGTTAGTTTAATAGCATGATTCAATATATGCAACATACATATTAAATAACATAATCATGCTTAAGTACTTGTAGCATATATATGATAATTAATCTTTATATATATCAATGCTACTATTCAAATACATTTGTCATCATCAAATTTATTCATATAAAGCGATTGCAATTATAGTCTGGAGGTTCTTGATCCTTCGTACTATCAGGAAATATTGTGCCAGAAATCCTTCGTATGGTTTATGAACACATCCCATGCTGATGCAATACATAGCTTAGGCCCTAAACGCTGCATAAGATATTGCGGTGGTCAGACACACGCATGTTCCCTAGACTTGTCTAATTCTTATAAGATTGAAGAAATAATTAATATCTTTATAAATAAATGAAAACTATTTAATTCAATATATGCAATTATGAAAAATAATTTAAAAAATTTATGGAATCAAATTTAAGTCATTAATGGGATCCTAATTTATTAATTTTACCTAAAAGACATTATGTTTATTAGATTTTAGGGCCCAAGCTGTGTACTGCATCAGGATGGGATGAATTTTTATAGTTTTGTATGTGTGTGTGTGTGTCCCCACTTAGTGGGATAAGGCTATGTTGTTGTTGTTGTTGTTGTTGTGTGTGTGTGTGTGTGTGTATATATATATATCAACCTAGCTAGCAGCTTCAATTCCATTCAGTACCACATGAGGCAAGCACATAGCCAGATGAAAAACATGGTACAACGTGCGGTGGCAGGTGTAACGTCGTTTCTTACTACGAGGGGGAAGCTGCTTTTGTTGTAGGTGAGAACAAGACGACGTCGTTAGAGTCCCAGAATGTTAATGACAACGTCAAAGGGGAAGGGTACATGCTGAGGTGGAGGCTAACAATGTGGGTGCATGGACGACAGTGTTGCCTCAGTGTTTTTGCCACGTTTAGGGAAACGGATCCAGTGCCTGTACAAGCACCAAAACCGTTGCTAAAAATTATTTTTTTAATTTTTTTAAAACTTTTAGCAACGGTTTTAAAACCGTTGTTAAAAAATTTTGGCAACAATTTTACGATTAAAACCGTTGTTAAAGTCTAGGCACAGTGCTTGTCTTCAGGGACAAGCACCGGATCCCGGTTCCGTTTAGGGGTACATGATGGGATGAAAGGATAGAGGAAGCGAATTCCCTCTTATGTTTGAAAAAACATAGAAGACTTATACTTTAATATAGACCGATGAATATAAATCTAATTATCCTTTTTTTTTGTTTTTTAAAATTTTTAAAATTATATTAAACGTTGATCAATTTCATGATGTTGATCAAGATTGGATGATTAGTAAAATTTTTTAAAATAAAAACAAAAAAATAAAAAAAATATAGACCATTAGATATGACGTATTTAATAATTTACGTTAAAATAGAAGCCTATATGAAGAGGGAATTCACTTCTGAAGGACAATTCCATGAGGATTTCTGACTCATCATCGATCAAATCCTCAGATATGCCCTCCATGTCCCTCTCTCTCATGACGGCTTCGACACTTGGGTTCTCGACATCGACGACGCTTGCATCTCTAACCTCTCTTAATTGCTACATAGCTTTCAAATTCAGGTGAGTATCTATATAAATTAAAGGACGAACTTTTACATGTTAATTATCTGCTTTTACACACTCTTCTATATGTTTCTTTAGGAAAAAACAATGCACAAGCCTCCTAAAACTTGGCTCACTTGCATGTGATTTCTGAACTTTCATAATTGGCAATTAAGACTTTGAACTTTTACATTAGATCCCTCTGTCTAGTTTCTTTCTAGCGCTAGCTAGTACTTGCTAACAATAACTTTTTTATGTACTAGCTGTGATGCATGGTAAGAAGTGTGATTCACAAATATTTGTTTCTAACATGTGGACAGTCAAATTAAGATTAAAGTAATCTAACGTCGATTATTCTCACAGATGTCAAAATCGAAGCTAAGTGACCTCGCAATGGAGCACATAACATCGGTTTTGTAAACTAACGTTAGGTTGTTTAGCATCAGTCAAAACCAAAACTAAAGGTTGGTTTTGACCTACGCTAAATTCCAGTTTTTTTGTAGTGTACGAAAAAGAACTAGGCAGGACAAATTATTTGCTTAAAGTTGGAGTGTCTAATTGCTAGTTTCAAAAGTTTGTTTTGTGCTGGGGGGGGGGGGGTATTTATAAATTGCTCAAAATTTGAGAATGCTTTTTGCATTTCATTTGATCATATATATGGCTTAAACCTAACAAAAGTTTTTCTAGCACATAGAGTTTACATATATATACATATATACGCTAACGTGTTTTGTGTTATGTATATGATTAAATATGATATATATTTATGTGATATGTGTGAGGGTGCGATCCATTTGATTCAGCTCAATTCTGGGCATGGATCATGGAGTGTGCCCTGCAATTCCTGAAGTTTTAACATTGTTTAAATATGTAAATAGAAACAGGCTTCAAAGTTTTCTTGCTATCTGATAGAGACAAAACCACCCTCGCCAATATCACCATTCACAACTTGCATTCCCAAGGTTTTGTTGGTTACCATCGTCTTATTTTGAAGTAAGTAATATCACTTTTTTTTCTCTCTCTCTCTCTGTATATACGTGTGTGTATGCATGCATGCTCTCTCAATAAACAATATATAAAAGAACTAGATTAATAATTTATTATATAAAAAATATATATAGAGAAAGCTATGTTTTAAAAAATGCATGACCCAAATCCTCATGGCAAACAATTTTGTCCGATTTATGATTGTTTTACACATATTATCCAATTTCTTTCTTCTCTTCCGATATGTGTGTGTGAAAAATGCCTCTCTTCTCCATTAAATCAACGCTCATAAATCACACACCTATACATTATCACTTATAAATATCACATATATTTATGTGATATGTGTGTAGGTGTGATCCATTTGATTCAGCCCAGTTGATAATTATTTATTTTATTTTTATAGATATTTTTGAGCTAATTTACGTCAATTATTTTATCTTATTAAAAATATAAATGTTTTAAGTCATTTTGTAAAGGCATTTCTAATAATTTATCAATTTGGATAATATGTATAACCAATTTATTAAAATGTAACTTATACCATAACAATTAATATATTTGACTTGTATTTTATTTTTATTATTTTAAAATATAATTTTTATTTATTTCATTTTATTGAATGAATTCACAACATTACACAAAAAAATTTGCATTGAATGATTTTTAATTTTTTTTCAAACAAATCTTCAAACACTTTTTTTCGGTTTTATGAAGTCATAAAATTTTTTTCAGAACAAATTATCCAAAAAAATTTTTATTTTCAAAATTATTTTTTAAAACCATTTTGCAAAACTTGTTTTTCAACATACAAAAATAGAAACACACCCAAACATGTCCTCTCTCTCTCTCTCTCTCTCTCTCTCTCTCTCTCTCTCTCTCTCTCTCTCTCCCTCTCTCTCTTCCTCTCTTAATATTTCTCTTAGAAATATCCAAATACAAGAAAATATAATAAAAGTTAAAATTTCAATAATAATAAAGTCTTGATTAATCATAATTTAATTAGTTTTTATATTCAATTTTGGAAATTAAAAAAATTGATAGGTGGATTCAAAAAATTAACAAAAATTTAAATAATAACACAAAAGAGAAAAACAAGAAATAAAAACACCCAAATAAAAAAAGCCCAAGTAAAAATTCATTCTTGTTTAAATCTCAAACCTCGGAGCTTGCGTGGAGAAGAGATGGCGCATAGAGGTGACTGGTGAGAGCAAGAAATAGCGTGCGAAGCCATTTCCTGAGAGTTTCCTGAGTGCTTCGAGTTGCGGAGGCAAGTTCTTCTTTTCTTTCTGTTGGGAAAAATGGCGGTGTGCGCAGTAATTGTAGAATCAAAATAATTTCCACAGACCCAAGATAATTCCCAAAATATGACAAAATTAACAACAAAGATTTTAGCGTGGAAAACCCAAATTAGGTAAAAACCACGGGACCCGTAGGCCGCTTAAATCTTCCACTATAGCAATAATGAGAATACAATTTTCACCCTTAGGTGGACCTTTCACTCACAAAAATACTACAACAATATTTCTTCAATTTGTGGACAATAACCTTCACAAATTGGACTTACTATTTCTCAGAAACTTTCTGAGGCACTCTCTCTATTTTTCTTCTCACTCTTTCTCTCTCAAAGTAAGGCTTCAGGAATTGATGAAGAGATGATTCTGAGGGATGATTCTGAAGGAGGTGAATGACTCTATTTATAGAGTCATTCCTCCACCAACTCTCTCTAATTCTGCGTTGCACCTAACCACTCTGCCAACCTTCCTTCCGCAGCCCCTTCAGTTTCAAAGGAGGTGCCTAACTTTTGACAAAATTGACTTTGTAGTAAATTACAAAATTTGGTTGCAACTTTAGTTAAATTTTAATTTGGCCCCTTTTTTTAATATTATAAGACATGGGCCCCTCTTATGGAGGGACCCATCTTTCAATTCTCCCCCTCCCAACCTAAGTGGGGGGTTCCACCAATCCTGCAGCTAATCGACAATATTCAAACTTGCTTCTTGGAAGAGTGTTAGTCAACATATCAAATCCATTTTCATCTGTATGGATCTTTTCAAGCTATAGTAGCTTCTTCTCCAATGCAACTCTGATCCAGTGATATCTCATATCAATGTGCTTCGATCTTAAGTGAAAGGAGGCATTCTTTCCAAGGTGAATTGCACTTTGATTATCACAAAATAGCTCATACTTTTCTTGGTGGAAAGTAAGTTCATTTAAGAACTTTTTCATCCATAACAACTCCTTACTGGCTTCAGTTGCTGTGATGAACTCTGCTTCAGTGGTGGACAGTGCAACACACTTCTGTAACTTTGACTGCCATGCCACAGCTTCCCCTGCAAAAGTGATCAGATAGCCTGAAGTAGATTTTCTTGAATCTATATCGCCGGCCATATCTGCATCTGTGTATCCAACTAACACAGGTTTGGTATCTCCAAAACATAAGCATATTTTGGAAGTACCCCGAAGATACCTGAATATTCACTTTACTGCAGCCCAATGTTCCTTTCCAGGTTTTGAAAGGAATCTACTTACTACACCAACTGCATGAGCAATATCCGGCCGTGTGCACACCATGGCATACATTAAACTTTCAACTGCTGAAGCATATGGAACCTTGTCCATCTCTTCCTTTCCTTCATCTGTGGAAGGGCACTGCTTAGAACTTAGCTTAAAGTGATTAGCAAGAGGACAACTAACCGCTTTAGCTTTGTCCATATTGAACCTTTGAAGTACTTTCTCAATATACTTCTCTTGTGACAACCATAATTTCTTGGCGCTTCTGTTTCTAGTTATCTTCATGCCAAGAATGTGTTTTGCTGGCCCTAAGTCTTTCATAGCAAAAGACTTACTCAACTGCTTCTTCAAGTCATCAATTATAGAAATATTTTGGCCAACAATCAACATGTCATCCACATAGAGCAATAAAATAATGAAATCATCATCAGAGAATTTATGTACGAACACACTGTGATCTGAAGTAGTCTTCTTGTAACCATGCTCCCCCATAACAGACTCAAACTTCTTATACCACTGTCTTGGTGCTTGCTTCAAGCCGTACAGGCTTTTCTTCAGCTTGCAAACATAGTCCTCTTTTTCTTTTTGCTTGAAACCCTCTGGCTGCTCCATGTATATTTCTTCCTCCAAATCACAATGACGGAATGCAGTTTTGACATTCATTTGCTCAACCTCAAGGTCAAGACTTGCTGCTAACCCTAGTATTGTTCGAATGGATGTCATTTTCACCACTGGTGAAAATATTTCATCAAAATCAATCCCTTTTCTTTGATTGAATCCCTTGACAACCAATCTGGCTTTGAATCTTGGATGGGAACTGTTCTCTTCATTGCAATTTTTGTTTTGGCTTTGTAAATTTGTTTAATACGAGTTACTTCTGCTTCTGTTTTATGTTCTTCATCCTCTATTTGTTTAGCTCTTTAATTCTAACTAAGTTTGTGAGTTTGAGTTCGATTAGTTTGAGTTCGATTGATTTTTCCTCACTTTGTTCCTTTTGGTCTATCTCTTTTCTTCATTTCTGCAGTCTTGTTACTCAGCCCAATGCAAATGTTTACTGATTTTTTTTTCTGATGTTTGTTCTGAAAGGTGGTTTTATTTTGAAGCTTTTCGAATAGTCATGTTGCTTTTGAATTTTGTTCTGATAGTGGTTTCTAACTGTTAGTCCCTGGAGTTGTTATATTGTTTTCTGGAATCACTTGGAAGGTTGATTAATTTTGAGTGTTTTTTTATTTTGAAAAACCTTTCTTAAGATAGACTGATTATACCTGGATTTATTTTGTTACTTTGAAAACAATTTTGAAAACGGATTGATTCTGAAAATTTTGGAGTTGTTTTGACTGAAAATTTACTGTGAAGATTACTTGATTTTGGAGTAGTTATTAGCGGTAGAGTTGTTAAACCACTCTGAATTGATTTAATTCTGAATGTTTGCTGTACGGATCTGAAAATGATTTTAAATTGTTGAAATTGTTGGCACTTGACAAGCTATTACTTCTGTAAGACTGAATATCATGTCTCTTTGGAGAAAATTAAAAATAAGGTGATAAATATAATTAAGATTTCAATTTAATTTTGATGTTCGTTTGCATGTGTGATTTGCGAAACTTTGGGTTTCATCTGCCATACTTTACCATTAAATTAGGCAACTGAATTTTCTTTAGGATATTTTCAAAAAATTTCAAAAATATTTAATTTCAAAATAATTTAAAAAACTCAAAAAGAATATTTCCTTTTCAAAATAATTTCATTTGGTCAGCTTTTTTTTTAAAATTAATAAAATCATCTTTGAATCTTTATATTTCTTTGAAAATTAAAATATCACCTAGAATAAAATTATCTTTTAAAAAAATAGAAAAAGAAAGAAAATTGATAGGAAGAAAAAACGAGGCTAACAAAGTTTCAAAATACAAAAATATGTGAAAAGCAATTTCCTATGAATTTCTATGAGTGCTTCGAGGTGCAGAGGCAACTTCTTCATCTTTTCTTTTCTCATTGCAATTATTGTTTTGGCTTTGCAAATTTGTTTAATCTGAGTTGCTTCTGCTTTTCTTTTCAATTCTGAGCAAGTTTGTGAGTTCGAGTTCGATTAGTTTTTTCTCACTTTGTTCCTTTCGGTCTCTCTTCTTTCTTTCTTTTTTTTCCTGCAGTTTTGTTATTCGGATCAATGACAATGTTTAGTGTATGTTTGTTTTGAAGATGGTTTTGGTTTTATTTTAAAGCTTTTGGAATTGTTACGCTGCTCCCCTTTCTTTTTTTTTTTAAATTTTTTTTTGGGGTTTCTGTGAGGTTTGAGAGATAGAAACGCCAATGACCTAGAATGAGGGTTTGGGCTCCCTTATCTTATTGTCATTGGGGATTTGTTTTTTGAATTGGGCCCTATAGACTCCTGGATCAGCAATGGATGGGATTTGGACAAGAATGGATTTTTGCTGTATTTTTTTTTATTTGGGCCTTCTTATATATTGTTCCTCTCTTTTGTATTTTTTTTTATTTTGGAATCCTAATTTTATTATATTTATTCTTTTTATTTTCAATTTTGACAAAAGAAATAACCGATCAATTTTTTAATTTCCAAAATTGAATATAAACACTAATTAACTATGATTAAACAAGACTTTATTATTTTTGGAATTTTAACTTTTATTACCATTTTTTGGTATTTGGATATTTCTAAGAGAAAAATTAAGAGAGAGAGAGAGAGAGAGGACCTATTTGGATTTTTTTTTGTATTTTGAAAAACAAGTCTTGTAAAATAGTTTTAAAAAATAATTTGGAAAATAAAAAAATCGTTTGGATAATTTGTTTTAAAAAAAATTTTAAAACTTCGTAAAACAAAAAAAAGTGTTTGGAAGATTTTTTTTTTAAAACAAAATTTAAAAACCATTTAATACAAAAGTTTTCTGCGTAATTTTGTGAATTAATTCAATACAATGAAATAATTAAAAATGATAATTTAAATAATAATTAAAATAAATACAAGTCAAATATATTAATTGTTATAGTATGAGTTACATTTTAATAAATTGGTTACACATATTATCCAACAAGAGAAATTATTATAAATGCCTTTGCAATATGACTTGAAATAATTAAATAATTATACTTTTAATAGGATAAAATAATTGGCGTAAATTAGCTCAAAAAATTATAAAAATAAAAGAAATAATTATCAAAAGTAATAACTTCACGAAAGCTAGATATAAAATATATATAACTCTTTTTTAAATTAGAAAAGTAAAAAAATATAATAGTGCCAGTTATATAAGTGCTGGAGTATTTTTTTTATTCTAAAAGAATTGTATTTTTTTTCAAAAATATAATCTAAATTGTTGCCAGCTATAAGATTCAACAGTCAGATTAGATCAAAAACTACAAACAAGGATCGAAATCGGTTTTTAATATCTCCTCCTTCAACTTTATTTGTTTATTACTTTTAAGCACCTTGATTAGTTTTCTTAATTTTTTTTGTTCTTTTATAAGTGTATGGGGTCCACTAAATGAATGATCACCGGCGAGCTCTCTGTGTCTGTGCTTCCAGCATAGATTCACTCCACCCCCCCACTCCAGACCCTTACCTCACCTTCTCAATTGTTGGAGCACAACATAACTTTTTTTTTTTTAAAAGAAAAATCAACTGTGAGAGAACCTGGAGGGACCTGGAGTGGGTGAGGACTGGAGTGAATCCAAATTTCTCTGCTTCTCATTTATATTTTCAATAAAAGGATCAGACTTTTTTGAGGCACTATAGTATTCCTTTCCCTTTAGCACTTCAATGCTTACTCATTTGTGGCACTACATTATATTGAATCTGACTTTTATTTATATGTGTCATACCCTCCTAAAGTCCCCAATGATATAGGATGGGATAAATATAGGATATAGGATGATCATTCTTGAATGAAACGTTTAAGAATTAATTAACAAGGTTCTTGAGTCACGAGAGATTAAAATTTAATATAGATAAATTAGATTAAAATTTATAAATTTATTTTCAACCATTCAAATTATAGCATTGATATTGTAAAAGTTTTGTATATTTAATTAGACATTTCAATACAATTTAATTTTATTCAATGCGTTTTATATATAAATAACAGATGATTTAAAATCTATAAAAATATTTAAAAGTACTTATAATTTTGTTTGCAATTGCATACTACAATACTGATAATAAAACAATATTTAATGTTAACTAAGTCTCAAATAAAAAAGTATTTTTTCATCATTATCATCATCATATATTCCTGTGTCTACTTCTCACATTCCAAAAGATAATGTTACCTGGAAAAGGTAGAAGCTTTGTTGTTTGGTATTTGGCTTTTATGAACTTTGACTATTTACAACTCAGTTACGTAACACACATACGCACATACTTTTTCACTTTATGGGAAAAATCTTGGAGCACAGAATGTGAATGAGACATCTCTCTTATTCTAAGAACAAACCCTTCCCTAACCCACCAACCTGGTCTTGCAAAATAACTCAACTCTAAGTTGGTTTTCCAGACTAAATTGGCGGGTTGGAGAAAGGTTTTTCCTTTCTGCAGAATAAAAAAATATCTCATTCACATTCTGTGCTCCAAGGTTTTTGCTATAACCATTAGTGGTGCTCATAATTCTCACTTTTTCCAAAAGCTGAGAGAATGGCACAGAGAAAAAAGAATGAGAGGGAGAAGCAATGCAGATAGAGAAGGGAAGAGATTAAGAGAAAATGATAAGCAAAAGAGTGTGTTGGTCCCAATTCGCAAAGGAAGAGGGTCTATTTATACAATGGGAGGGGGGTTGAGGATAAAAGGGTGCGCAGGGGGCGCGTATGTTAGCAGAATGGGTGCATATTCCAGATTCAGCAAAAGGCTTAATCAGTACGCAAAGGAATGAGTTATTTATTAATAAGACAAATCAAATATGGGACTATGTTTGTTTGTGACTTATTTATTATTTTTATTTCAGATATTCTCTGTGTTTCCTATAATGCTCTGAGGTTTGACCGGCCACTTTATGAAACGGCAGCACTGGGTCTACTCACTTTTTAACCTCACATCATGCGATATGGCTCCAAGTTGAAAAGCTTTTCGTTATTTAATTATCATATATATATATATATATATATATATTAATTCGTATGTAGTTCTTGATTCTTTTCAGCAATTTTTTCTCGGAAAATAATTTTTTTTGTTGGAATAATGTATTTCTACGTCTGTGAAAAGTTTTCATTTCATAAATTTGTTCCTTAAAATTTTGAATTTACACTTAAATTGTTTTTTTATTATACTTAAATAAAGTAATCTGTATACAATGATATATATAAATACAAGGACTCTTAGTTTGAGCAATGTACTAAAAGTCGATGAAAAATATGAATATAGTATAAAGGTAAACTGTCAAGATGAAACAATCAAGCAAAGAATATTTTTAAGGATTAAATGATTTATATAATGAACAAAATAGAATAAACACATTTTATGGTTTGTTGAAAGATACAGGCCTAGATGTTTAGCCCATGTGGTTATGAGAATCTGGACAGTCCTAGTAACTTTTAACAGTAGGTCAGTGTCTTGGCATTTAGTTTTGAGTGAAGGAGTATGTGAACCGTTCAATTTGATTTTCGAGATTCGTGTATTTTAATTGTTTTAATATTAAATAAAATTCTTTATTTTTTATTATTTACCAATCAAAATTTAGAATAAACACATTGTAATTATACAAAAACAAATTTTTGTGCAATTCAACATTTTTCTTCATGATTATCATAGTTATGTTGTTGCATTGTTTTATTTTTTAATTTAATAACTTTTTATTTAATTATAATATAGATTTTTAATTTAATAAAAAATCATACAAAATGTAATGCAAATTTGATTGGAGTTGAATTCAATCAAAAAATCAATTAATCGATTAGGGAACTTATTCAATTTAGACTAATAAATTTGTGAGTTTTTGAACTAGTAAAAAATCTGTTGAACCGATTTCTAGCTTGTAAGATCAGTCTATTCAACAGCTTCAATTTTTTTAAAATTTTTTATTGTTTTAAACTTTTATTGAATATTATTATGTATTTTTAAAAAACCTCTAAAAATTTAAGCTATTAGAAGAATATATAAAACTTATATAAATACATATCTATAACACACATAGAATATTTTAATATTATATATTACATATAATATATTTAAAATTTTAATATCTGTAATATATACATTAATTATATATTTTGATATATTTTAAGTACCACCAGTTTAATTATAATTTGATCATTGACTCTTAAACTAGTTTTTTGATTGGTTCAATGATTTTCTGAACCTTGCAAAAAAAATGAATAGATAAAATTTAAAAAAAAAATTGCATTTAGCTGCAGTAAAATTTGCATTATATTTTGTTTGATCTTTTTATTAAATTAAAATTCTATACTATAATTAAATTAAAAAGTTATTAAATAAAAAAAATGAAACAAGACGACAGCGTAACTATGATAATCATGGAAAAAAAATATTGAATTGCACAAAAATATTTTTGTCTAATTACAATGTTTCTATTCTGAATATTGATTGATAAATAATAAAAGATAAAAGAGTTTTATTTAATATTAAAACAATTACAACACACAAATCTCGAAAATCAAATTCAACAGCTCACAGTTTTATTTAATATTAAAACAATTAAAACACACAAATCTCGAAAATCAAATTCAACAGCTCACTTACTCGACCTCTAAATAAGTCGAGTTTTCTGCAGCTTTACCCTTTACTTTTTCAAAGTGTAGTCTTTGGTTAGCGATTATACACGAAATGGTCTGATGGTGACATGTTGAATAGGACAAGAACATGTTGATATTTTAATGTCGTTTGAGTGGTAGATATAGTATCGTGTTCTATATATTATTTATTAGTTACGTTAGTCACCGCCATTCACCATTCTTAGCCTTTAATATCAATATCTTGATACTAGCATTATGTAACAGACGAAATTCTCTTTAATGAATTGCTAAGATGTTCAAATACTAAATAATATATCACTTTATTCATATATATATATATATATATATATATATATCCATGTTCTATTAGACTGGAAGAAGGCATGCAACACTTTTTGTAACGTAATAAAAGCTGAAAACCCTGATACATTTTGTAGACTTGGAATCTCATGCTTATTCTTTTAGTGACAGTTTTAACAATAGTTAAAATTTTGAACAATAGTAAAAATTATAACTAAAAGTGTTAGAAAGAGTGTTTTCTGCAACACTTTTAACAAGCACAAGATTAGACATCATTTTGTGTGTCCTCAAAAAAAAAAATAATAAGAAAGGCCAAACATCTGAACCATAATTTTGAAGCCAAACACCTGAACCACAATTTTGAAAACGAGGCATTAATAATCCAAATATTAACAATCTTATGTTAGTTTTTAATAAAAAATAAAGATATTAATTTTTAAAGGCAAAAATATATTCATGTTTCTAATGTTTATATCAAGTTTTATTTATATCCCTAATTTTTTTTAAATATGTTTCATATATTTTTTTTGAAATATTTCCTTTTAACTAATGCTTTTAAGATACTAATAAAAAATATTGATTGAACAATCCACATATCACATCTCAATTAATACGTCATTTGTTACATAAATTTATAATTTGAAATTACAAAAATACTCTTCATCTCTCTCTATGCGTCTCTCTTTGTCTCTCTCTCCATTCACCCCACTCTCCCTCTTGCCAGCATTATGGTCTTGATTCTGTTCACCATTCTTGTCTTCTCTCACCATCTCTTCTCACTTAGAGCGTGTTTGGTTTTGCGGCACAGGGGAATGAATGCACGTTAGAAGATTCAGCATCCCGTTTGCACCGAAGACTGTATGTTTGGTTCTGTGTTAACCCCAATTTTTAGAATCGATTATGCAATCAAAATCGATTTTTCTCAGAAGCAGAACCATGAAGCTTTCACTGAGAATCGATTTTGCCCAAATCAAATTTTCCCGTGGTACCCTCTCGTTCTCTGTTTTTTTTTCTTCACCTTTATTTCTCAGATACCAGCATGGCGAATAAGAGGAAAGAAGAAAAGAATGAGAACATGGGAGAGAGGGGGAAGAGTAATGGGTATGGTCATGAAGCAGAGAGAGAGAGAGAGAGAGAGAGAGAGAGAGAGAGAGAGAGAGAGAGAGAGAGAGAGAGAGAGAGAGAGAGAGAGAGAGAGATACTTTCCCATAATCGTCACCGTCGCCCTCGCACCCTCTGTTCGCCGTCGCCCTTCAGAGTTGGAGTTCTTCCCCTGTGCTCAGTTCGGTTATGGGTGTGCGCGTCTCTGTAGCCATTGTGTGCGTGAGGCGAGAGTTCTTTTTTGTGGAGGGGGGAGCATGGTATGGACGATGAAATTAAAAAAAAAAGGTTGATTATAATTAGTTAAATTGAATTAATTTAGATATTTAATTTAATTAACTTTTAATTTAAAATTATGTAAATAATACTGTAAATAATTTTTAACTTATTTACACATTAATTATCTATTTTTTTCTTAAATTTTATAAGTGAAATTAATATATTTATATAAAATAAGAATATATTTAAATTAAATATTAATATCAATAATTAAAAAATTATCATTAAAATATTAATATAACTTATTTTATTTTTATATGATAAAAATTAAATAAAAATAAATTAAATAAAATAATATAATATTTATACCCTTTTTGGTAATTACATATTCAAAAGTATTTTTACTAATCAATATCCAAACAAAATTTATTTTTCAAAATCACTTTTTTTATAACAGTTTCCAAATATAAATCACGTTTATGCAAAATCAATTTTGTTCAAAATCAATTGTACTCAAATCTAAATTTACCTAACGAGTTTCCAAACACACAACAACACAACATGTATAGAGGTTCAACACGCACGTATACTAGATGAATTTAAGAGATGCTTTCTTTTGTTTTCCTTTATGGAAACCACTTAATGGACGGGCTTTTTTCACATGACAGAGGTTCAACCGGATGGATGGACCTAGGTTGGTTCTTATATTACAATTATCGGTTTCCTTATCAATCATCCAATTATGTGATTGAACGGTTAATAATAAATTTTTCTTTTAAGGGATAATTGATTGAACGGCTAACCAAAAAATTGGTACCTCTGTATTGTTAAAAGTAAATTTATTTTAATAACTTTTTAATAAATTTATTTTAATAACTTTTTAATAAATTTATTTTAATAACTTTTTAATAAATTTATTTTAATAACTTTTTAATATACTATGATAAAAATTTTTTAGATTTGAACTAAAATTAAATTTTTAATACCAAAAAAATAGTTAAAATTTTTGTTTTAATGTTATATAAACACAAAGGTTCTTGCTTTCCGATAAATTTGTGAAAAGAAAGTGAATAAGTCTGTTATTTAATTTCCTAGAATTTACCTTTTTTTTTTTTGGTTTCTTGGTATTTAGAAAAAGAAAGGTCCAAACCATACATGCTGAAAGAATAGAATTATAAAACAATAATATAGAGAATAGTGTGAAAATGAAAGTGTTGTTGGAATGGGGATTGAGATTTTAACCCAAAAAAAAAAAGTAGGAAGTGTATATATTCAAAAGCAAAAAAAGACAATTACACATGAATTTAAGAGATGAAACAACACGCACATATACTAGATGAATTTAAGAGATGCTTTCTTTTGTTTTCCTTCATGAAAATCACTTAGTGGACAAGCTTTTTTCACTTGACAGAGATTCAACCGGATGGAACCAAGTTGGTTCTTATATTACAATTATCGATTTCCTTATCAATCATCTAATTGCGTGATTGGATGGCCAATAATAAATTTTTCTTTAAGGGATAATTGATTGAACGGCTAACCAAAAAATTAGTAGCTTTGTATTGTTAAAAGTAAATTTATTTTAATAACTTTTTAATGTACTATGATAAAATTTTTGTTTTAATGTTATATAAACACAAAGGCTCTTACTTTCCGATGAATTTGTGAAACGAAAGTGAATAAGTCTGTTATTTAATTTCTTAGAATTTACCTTTTTTTTGGTTTCTTTGTATTTAGAAAAAGAAAGGTCTAAACCACACATGCTGAAAGGATAGAATTATAAAACAATAATATAGAGAATAGTGTGAAAATGAAAGTGTTATTGGAATGGGGATTGAGATTTTAACCAAAAAAAAAAGTAGGAAGTGTATATATTCAAAAACAAAAAAAGACAATTACACATGAAGATGGAAGAGGGAAAAGAAGGAGAATAAAACCAAAAAAAAAAGCATTTGGATTTTATGTATTTGGAAGCATATGCAGAGGTAATACTGTAATAGGGAACATAGTGGCGGTGGTGGCAGTGCCATGTTTTGGTTAGGAGTGCTGAGCACCCTCTGAAATTTCAAAAACTTTATACAAAAATTTATTTTTTTATTTTTTGTAAAAGTTATATTTATAAGTATAATATTTTTAATATTTATATTTTAGTCCTAAATTTTAAATTTTTTTTCACTTTAGCCCTTATTTTTTTGGTTAAAATTACAATTTTAAATATAATATTTTAAAATTTTATATTTTAACCCTAAATTTTAATCTTGTTTTAAATTTTAGCCCTTACAATATTTTAAAATTTATACTTTATTCCCTGACCAAGGGGTCCTAAATCCGCCACTGGGTGGTGGGAAGCACGTGACCAGGTTTGACAAAACAATAGGAAGAAAAAAAAAAAGGATGCTGCCGTGTTCCATAAAGTAATATGTTTTGGTTTCCAATTCCATTTTTGGAAAGTTTCACTTATCGAATTGAATTAACTTCTGAAAAGATATTTTATTTTCGTTTTTTATTTGCTGTTGAAAATGCATGCAACTTGTGCATGTGAAGGCCTTCAATGTTGTATATTTATTCCACCTAATTATAAATCTAGCATACATTAAAGTATCAACATTAAAGAATCACAATGTATCCAACATGTCACCATCCGACGGCCATTTCCTACATGGGAACAGAGCCTCTTCAGCGCCTTTTAGGTGCTGGACGTTTTGCATGCTGTTGGATGGGCTCAATCCTGCTTAGAAGCAAAAACTTTTACTTCTCCCCCAACCATCCCAGACGAAACACATGGCATCCGGGTTAGTCCCACCGAACCCGGATGCCAGCACCCTTGTATCACACACAGACTGGAGGACAATGAATATCTAGTATTGGGGTATTTTTTTTTTCTGATTTCTCCCTCTTTTCCTTTTTTGTGAATTGCATTTTTATATACAGCATCTAATTTATAAAAACTACAATAAAATTAAAAAACCGCCATTCATAAAAATGTAAAACTACAACAAAAATAAAGAAAATGTATGTTATTTAATTTATTAAAATATGAAATATCATAAAATGTCTAAGTTAATTCTTAAAAATTAAAAACTGCAACAAAATTATAGGAAATATGGTATTTATTTGATAAAAATTTAAAATCTCAAAAAAATATACAAATTAATTCATAAAAATGTAAAATTACAATGAAATTAAATTATACATGGTTTTAATTTTTTAAAATATAAAATATCATAAAATGTATAAATTAATTAATAACAATGTAAAACTACAATAAAATGCTCATTCAATGAAGTGTATTTTTCATAACTTTTCTACTGTTGTCCAGAAAATGCGGTAACATTGATGCTAAAAATAAAACCTTCTTATATTTTGTATAATTTGTTTTTCCATAAATCATGTTTTCATTTTGACCTGCCATACAGCTTGGACGACATGGATCCATAGCCATTTTCTCCCATCTATTACATAGAAACAACAAAAAGAATGGAAAAAACGTAAAATTTATGAAAATAGTTTAATTAATATATGAAAACATAAAATTACTGTAAAACTTCTAAAATTAAAGAAAATATAGTATTTAATTTATAAAAAATTAAAATTTCATAAATATACAAAATAATTAAAAAAAATGATAAACTACAATGAAATTAAATTGAGGACAACATGATGTATACATTTTAATTATCTTGATTTGTATGTCAAAAATGTTTACTAAACTCCAATGCCTCCAGTGACGGCATGCAATGGTCAATAGACACCTACATTAAGATAAAATGAAAATCAATAGATGAATAATAATTAGTTTGAAAATACTAATTTCTATTATGTAAAACAATTTTAACCATTATCAGCTCAGTGAAACTCAAATCGGCAACATGTGTTTGAGGAGCTGGAGGTTCCGAGCATGATCCTCCAATTTGTGTTTCATTCATCCACAAATAACAAAGGTAAATCATGATAATATATACACACATTTTATTTAAACACATTTAGAAGAACATTTTATTTATTCTAGACAGCGGCACTAGTGAATTTTTAGCAACTGTGGATTTCTTTTTCTTCTTTCCTTGACCCTCTAAACAACTCTTATTGTGATTCTTAGAATTCTTGCCAGCTCTTTTCTTGAATCCAGATGGTTGTGGTGTGCATTGAGTTGTTGGATCAGTGATGGAAATAACATGTCTATCCACCGGAGGCTCTTACTCCCTTCGCATCGAATGATGATCACTTATTCTCTTTCTGCCTTTAGACAATGCATCTCACATAATTGCATATTCTTCTTCATTGTTAGAGGCATTGGCAACTAATCTTATTGCTTCTTGACTGAGATGTCTGAATTGATGTGTACTCTCTAGTCTAGGATCTTCCTGTATCTCTCTGCCCCTAACATTGAGTATTACACCAGTTCTTGCTTTTTTAGTCCACCGATGTAAAATATACTGCTCTGAGAGTAGTTTGATATCATTCGCATCAAATACCTTCAAGGCATGGGGATAATTAAATTAAATAGATATAATTTATATTTAAATAGATATAATTGATAATTACATATTAAATTAAATTAAATTAAATACCTTCAAAGTAAAACAACATGGAATACCAACGTTTTCAAACATCTAACACTTGCATGTAGCTGTTTGACGAGAAGGGTCCAAAGATACGGTGAAGTCTCTCGGCTTATATTACCTACAAGGTGAATCACGTTAGATATATAGATATACATCTTAGACATATAAAATTATATATGGAAACATATTTTATATACTTAAGTGGGCAACAACATACGTCCATATTTGGTCACTCTCGTTTCCTTGATATATGCATCCATCATCCCATCATATTGTTGTTGTAACAATTCAAACATAGTACAAGTATAAATTCTAGAAAGTTATTTGAACATATGACAAGTTGGTACTCTCAACCACGAGAGTTTTTCTCTAGAATCATAATTGGACTTTATTTCATTGTACCACTTCTCATCCATGATTCTCTCAAAGTGCGTGAAGAATTGTATCATATTTAAGTCCAGTCTTATCAAAACCTTTATGTCTGAATTGAAACTCGCACTAAGTTGTGTGTTTTGCATTCCAATGGTTTTGCCTCATAAAATAGGCTGCCCATTTTTGGCTGATACTATAAAGCAATGCCAGCCATTGATTATTTTCAACATTTTGATCTGTCAATAATTTAGTCCATGCTACGTCAAATTGTTGTTCATCCATAACGTGGTACATGCATCGTGAAAGATCATTTAAAATATAAGAATTATGCTTATGCAGATGAGCTAAGTGTTTAGGGAATTTTGTATCAAATGCCAAGTGCACAGTCTATGTACGGTGTCAAGCATCACCTCACTCAATGCTTTTGCCATCGCCGCATCCTGGTCAGTAAATAATGTGAGTAGTCTTTTTTGTCAATGAACCTCTAAAAATGATTCAAAAAGCCACTTGAAAAAGTCAGTAATTTCATTATATAATAAAGCTGCTCCGAATATGATTAATCCTCTATAATGATTAAACCCACAAAATACAACAGGCGACCTATTTCATTTATTAGTAGTAATTGTGTCAAATGACACCACATTCCCAAAAAACCCATAATCAATTAACATTCTTGGGTCGGGCCAAAAAATATTTGTTAGCTACTCATCATAATCCATCTGATAAGTATGGAAGTACGGAAGTATGATAGATTTTCTAACAATTGTTTATGAAAATAGCCCAATAATGCACCAACCTCTCCATAGGTCATGTTTCATTGCCTTCTTAACTTCAAATAAGTTTTCAAGTCTATGAACATGTATTCAAGATTAGACCTTCCTCCCACATGCATACTCATCAAGTCAAAAGAGGCTTTTTGTCATATTCCAGAATCTTCTGCCAATTCAATATCATATATTTGTACATCCCAGATTTTTCGTTGAGATCGAAGTATATGACTAATTTCTATAGTATAGAGTTCATGATTATGTTATTCTACAAATTTATCCACTTTAAATTTATTGTTTCTATATTTCAATAACAGTGAAGCATTGCATAGAGTTTACACTTCTTTTGTCCTCCTTTCGAAACCCCTCATTTGAGCATACAAATTTTTGAGCTATTATTCTTCCATCTTTTTTGCTATTACAAATTATTAATTTATTGATTAATTAACACCTTTCTAAATTAATAAAATTTTATAGTCCAAATATTATTAATTTATAAAAGTTTTACTGTATATACACACACTACATTTACTATAAATATGAATAGAAATATAAAACTTCTAAATTGATTTCTCATTTTTAAGGATTAAATAAAATATGTAATATGTCATTAATGTTGTTAATTTTTGGATGAGAAACCACATGTGTAGCTAAGTGATAAAAACAAATTACAAAGATTTCAAACTCTATATAAATTGTAACCTAATTAAAATTTGACTGCTCCAACTTCAAAATGACATATTTTATTCTTTGGATATGTCACAAAGATAAAAAAAAAATATGTATGATAAAAAGAAGAAAGAGAAGAATGCATATATGTATGCGAGGTCATCTTTTGTTGTTACAACCTCCCTGTGAAAATCTATTGGGAGATGAATGATGGAATATAAGAAATTTTTTCTTTCCATCTGTCACATTCCCTCAATGAAATAACGTTTTCCTTCTACTTTGGCTTCAAAAAGGAAGCTCTAGTAATACACCTCTATCTTACAGTAACGCACACGCAAGGACACCATTTTTAAAAAAAGAGGCTAAAATGCATTTTACCCCTTTAAACTTTATTCTATGTGCAAAAAACTCTCATAAACTTTTAAATTCAATAAAAAACCCCTCTTAACTTTCATTTTGTGCCAAAAACCCCCTACAGTTAGTTGATCGTCAGTTGATCGTTAATAAATGCCACGTCATCAGTATACTAGACACCTCAAATGCCACGTCAGACATTTTTTACAATTCACTTACCATGTCAGTGCTGCCAAATCGTCAGTATCAGCATTTGAGGTATAAAAAATGTTTGACGTGGCATTTGAGTTATCTAATATACTGATGATATGGCATTAGTTAATGGTCAACTAACTGTAAGGGGTTTTTTGGTACAAAATGAAAGTTAACGGGGATTTTTTGTTGAGTTTGAAAGTTTAGAGGGGTTTTTTGCACATAGAGCAAAGTTTAGGGGGATAAAGTGCATTTTAGCCAAAAATAAAGATACAGGCCAAAGTAATAAAAATAAAATAAAATAAATATCTCTAATTATTTATAATTATTTTTAATAATTATTTAAAAATTACTCTTAAATTTAAGTAATTAAATCAAATTAAGAAGCCAATCAAATTAAATACTCAAATTAATAGATGAGCTTCTATACTCAATTTAGTATAAATTTATATCTCATTTCATAAATAGAAATTATAATCAATAAATGAATAAAATAAAAAAAATATTTTATAATCAATAAATATCTCCTCTACTCCTTCCCCAATACCACCCACTACCCTACCCACGGTTTCCACATACACAAGAGATAGATAGAGGCATATTCAGAGGTCTAGAAGACCACCTATTTGCTTTCATCGAATCAGAACAGAGGAAAGGGAGGGGGACATTCAACAAAGTTCTCATCTTGATTCTCGGAGGTGAGGCTCGTGTTGGTTCTCGTCGCCTGCCATAATGGTTCCTCGTCATGCAGCCGGAGGGGAGTCTTGCAACGGCGAAATGCTTCACAACAGGTAAGGAAGAATATTGGCTCTGTTTTAGAAAATTTTGTCTCTTCCTATATGTGAAATGGGTCTGACCGAGGAACAAAGATTTCTTATTCCTTCTCTTTTTTTTTATAATTTCCATTTGTAATTGATTTGCGACAGAACCAAACAGGGCTATAATTGATTATCGTTGGTGTGCGTTTAATGCTTGGCTTTCCTCTACTACCCTCCATTTTCCTTTTGCTGATATCAGATTTTTGCTGGTCTTCTCCCTCTCGCTAGGCTTCTCCTCTATCGTTGGTTTCTCCTCTGTAAGTGGCTACGTCTCTCCTCTTCTCTGTGCTAGAGGCCTTTCGAGCCAAGTAGGTTGTCCCTCTTCTTCTCTAAAGCATTTCGAGCCAATGGCGAGGCACACCACTCCGGTATCTCGTTCATCTCCTCTTGGCTAAGGTGACTTGTGGTCGTCACTATGCTAGCCACTTTTTGGGCGCAGAGTGTAACACCTAATTTTATCCATATGTTTATAATTTCTCCTTTTCTTTTTTAATAAATAAATAATCAAAAAATAAAAATAATAAAAGGTATGTCAGATGCCTTTTAATATTAATTTTTTATATGTTCACTGCATCCTCACGTGGGAAACTCCACTTTAGCACATGGTGAACAACTCATCATCCCACGATCTCATGCATGAAGCCACTCACAACATGTAGCCACTCATAGTCGAAAGGGAGGCTTCATCCAGGAGGAGAAAAAAGGTAATTTTGGCTGCAAAATTTGGATGTTCATCTTTCCATCAATCCTTGCTAGATTCGAGGATTGATCTCCATCTCTAATACTCCATCAAATCATTGCAAGAAAGAGGGGTCAGCTGCACATAACAGCCCCACTGTGAAAGAGAAAAAGGGAGACTAAGAGTAGGGAGCAAATTGGGAGCATAAAGAAGCAAGAGAGAATATAGACAAGAAATAGAGCATTGAACTGGAGGCAACGTGACCAGAAAACCCAGAAACAACAAACAAGCAAGGGTGAGGGACAAAGACAAGGTGGCATTTGAGGTTGCTATCCATCTGGTTTACAGCAATAAGGAAGGACGCCAAGTGTAGAAACTTTAGGAAATTCAAGTAAGTTTTAGAAATTGAGTTTCACCCATTTTTTTTAAAAAATAATTCCTTCTTTGGCTTAATTTATGGGTAGAAATGATCAAGTAGGCTCTAAAACCACCCGAGATGGAATTCTGAGCAGATTTGGAATCAAAAGCATGAGAAGAAACACCTAAATCACATGCAGGGATCAAAGTGAACAAAATGAAAAGTTTGTAGGAGTAGCTTTAATTTTAGAATAAAATATATTTGTCACCTATGAACCTAGGAGAACCTAAATATGATCTTAGATCATGGAAACGATAAATGGAAAATAATTGTCAAGGACTTAGATGAATAAACAAAAAGTATGTATATATACATGTTTCAACATGCAGATTTCCTGTTTTCCTTCTTTCTTTTGTTATGTGTTGATGTATTATGTGTGTAGACATGAGTGGGTATTTTATATATGTGTCAGTGTGTGTGTGTTAATATATAATATTGTGTGTGTCAGAGTGCCTTTTTTTTTTTAGTTTTACATATATATATATATATATATATTGTTATACATATGTGTGTGTATATGAATGTGTCCAAAAATCTAAAAATAATTTTCCTTTGAATTCATTCACAAAACAATTTCAAAAAATCAAAAAAAGTTTTCTTTCAAATGATCTCATAAAATAATTTCAAAAAATAAAAAAAATTATTTATTATTTTATCACACGATTGTTAATCAATGCCGTGGGATAATAAGAAAATCAAACAATCTTTGTTGGGATAAGAGGCTGACTTCATTGGAGTGGATCTTCCCTTTTTTTTAAAATCAAATACTTACTATGTGATTGTATAACGATGCAAGTGAGGCAAAATTTCTCTTAAAAAATAAATCTGTTGAAATTAAACCCTTTGAAAATTAGATGAAGTACTCATAACATGATTATATAACAATACTTATGAAGAAAAGTCTCTCAAAAGATTTCTTTTTTTTTAAAATAAATTCCAAAAATTCAAATATATTCCTTTACAAGAAAATGTCTTCCAAATTACGAACTACATGGACTTTGATCCCAACGACTGGGTACGTAGGCCCTAGGCACTGCCTAACCAACTTTGTATATATTTATTTGTTCTTTCTTTTTCTTCTTTTATATATTCTATTATCTCTTTCTTTGGTGATTTATAGGGGTAATTTTGAGGTGACTGTTAAATAATTGTATGCTTTCTAAATCAAATGTATAAGGTGTCTAACACCTTCCCTATGCAGTTTAACTTCCGAATTCAGTTTTTTTTTTTAAACGCAGACTGTCAAATTTTTAGGGTTTTTCAAAGTTTTTTTTCCCTAATAAATAAAATTTTGGTGGCGGCTCTAAACAAAATTGGTCTTCAATTTCGAAAGCTGATTTTATACCATTTTTTTTCTAGAAAATGCCAGCTGGTCACATTTTGGGTGTGATGGTTTCGTGACTCCACTGGGGACATTCAAGAGTTGACATTGATTTATTAAGTGTGCAACTAAATTTGATAGTCACCTTAATTACCCTTATATTTTTTATTTTTTTGTCTCGTATATATTTATTTGTATCATTTTTTTAATTTAACTTAATTTATTTATTCTAATCATGGTTCTTTTTTATTTTTATTTATTTTAATTATGCTTTTATTTTATTTTATTTTATTTTTGTCTTATATATATTTATTTCACTTAACTCACACATTATGTATTAACACATCCGTTGCACACATTGGCTCTATACTTGGGCTAAGCACAACCATAGGATAAAAGGAAGTCTAGTGATGCCGCAGAAGGTCTATCTCTTGCGAGGATTACAAAAGTTTCCACTTAGATTGTACCTTTTTTGTTCGTATGGAATTCATAGAGAGTGTAACTCTTACGTTCTCAATGCTGACAATTGGAGATCCCCTTGAGTTTCGACTATGGGGGCAGTCTGGGGACCTTTAAATCCATAGGCTTGTAGATCCACCTTAAAACGTGTGTACTCTTAATTGGCCTAGAAGATTGATGCATAAGAATCCTTAAGTAAGACATATGGGAAGCACCCTTTATCATTTCTCAATTTTGTATATCATTATCTTTTATTTTATTTTTTAACTTCTACTTTTATTTCAACTATTTCTATTTTTTTTCTTTTCCAATAAAATAGTTTTCAAAAAAAACAATGGTCTTTCTCTCTTTTCTAATTCTATTCAATAAATTTTCACTCATTTTCCTCATTTTTTTGAATAATATGTAATATCTTTTCTTTTTCCTTTTAATAAAATAGTTCTATTTCCTCTGTTGCTTTCACTTAATTATTGAAACACGAGTAAAAATGAATTCTTCTTTTTTTTTTCGACAACCGTTTTTCTCAAAAACTCATGAAAGCTCACAAAGAGCATGAGAGTCACATTATGCAGAGCCATCGTAGATGTCGTAAATATTTTAAAAATATTCGTGTTCCACCAGGAGATCTTTTCAAAAAGAGGAAAAGACTTAATAACTTGATTAAATCATTTTTAAAAGGCTAACTCTTGATCTTTCTCTTCAGAGAAAAATAATAAAACTTCACCATTGCGCCGTCTAAAGGAAAATCGTCTAACCAGATCCTACCATCAACTCGTGTATACAACACTCGCTCACGAAGTAAGACAATGGAAGGCCAATCAGGAGACAATCAAAGAATGGAAAATGACTCCACCGCACGCCTTGAGGCCTTGGAAAGGCAATTTGCTCAAAAAACTGAAATGATCTTAGCATTAACAGAAGAAGTGAGGGGAAAGCAAGCGGGTGCATTTGCTATCTCTTCAATACCTGTCACTATTGAAACTCAAGCTGAGACTGACAATCCCATGCCAGCATATGTTAATCCTAAGACAAAAGCGAATGAGACAATAGTCACTCCAGCAACAGATAAAGGGAAGAACCCCCACACCCAAACAGCGGATACACCTGACAATACTAATTGGAACATAGGGGAAGATGCCACGCAAGGACATCCTGGTGATGATCTCATTTACACATTCCAGATTCCAGCCTCAAGGATCGAGAAAGAAGATAGAAATCTTAAAGAGGAAATTAGAGAAGTCAAAGACTAATTGCATGCCTTGCGAGGGCCAGTGTCTTGGGGGTCATTAGAGTTGGATGAATTGTGTCTAACTCCTGAGATAACGATTCCGAAAGAGTTCAAGATACCAGAATTCTCCAAATATGATGGCACTAGTAACCTGGTTTACCACTTGAAGTCATATTGCACCAAAATGTGAGTATGGTCCCTTAATGAGAGGTTCTTAATTAATTTTTTCCCTGAAAGCTTAACTAGAGTTGCATTATTGTGGTTTATGCAGCTAGACTACTCAAAAATCCAGAAATGGAAGGACTTGGCGGACTTATTCATGAGGCAATATAAGTTTAATCTGCAGATAGCTCCGATTAGAGAGCAATTGAAGGCAATGACAAAGAAAAATTTTGAAACATTCAAAGAATATGCCCAAAGATGGAGAGTAATGGCATCACAAGTGCAACCTCCGTTGATCTAGTCCGAATTCTGTTCCTACTTCATCTGCACCCTACCATATCCTTTCTATAGAACTATGCTTGGAACATATGTCACTGACTTTGCGGACCTGATTAAGATTGGGGGAAGAATCGACACTAATATTTGTGAAGGAAAACTCTCAAGTCCCTAAGAAGAAAGTAGCTCAAAGAAGGGGCAACCTACAAAGAAAAAGGAAGAGGAGGTGAGTTATGTATAGCTGATAAGATCCTACCCCCAACAACAATCATATTCTTATCGAGCTAGTAGTCATGGCCAAAGTCAACTAGAGCTAAATAAACACATCCAAAAGGGGAGGACAAAAAGGTTTACATAGTCGCCCATGGCCAAACTTTGGCATAACAAATGCTGAGCTATACAAAAGTCTTTTGATTGCTTATTTCATGGGCCCTCAACCTACTAAAGTGGTGAACCCTCCATATCCAGCATGGTCTGATCTGATTGCTACATGCAAGTTTCACATTGGAACTATTGGGCATTTGATCGAGAATTCTACTACATTTAAAAGAAATGTGCTAGATTTGATCGACTCCAACCATATCCAATTAAAGACAAGACAAGAAAGTGGTTGATGCATCTTTAATATAGGCCATGAAAAACAAGAGAGTTAAATCTTTGGTGTTATTTATCATCTTATTTAGTACTTGTTATTTAAAATTTTGAAAGGACTTTATATTTTCATGTCTTGTTTAACTAGGGCAATATGCAATTATCTCACTTCCATTATATTAATCCTTTTATTCCATCAGTAAAAAGTCATCATTTTCATTCCCTTATGTTCGTCTATTCATTTCCTTTCTCTATTTTTATTCATTTTATTTTTCATGTGATATTTCTTGGAAAATTTTAACTTAATGTGAATACGGATAAAATCTAAGGATGATGCGAATATAAGATCCCAAAGCTAATTCAAAATTCATTAGGGGTGTGTCCCATGAGCAAATCGAGTCAAGGATATGAGGCATTCATTGTTCTCCTAGACAAAAGAGGAGATTATCCATAGTCACCCCATTTGAGCTAGAACTAGGGTTCATTTTATTTATTTACCATAAATACCAGGGCGTGGTAGTTTTAAGATGTTTTATGTCAAAAATTAATAAAGCAAGAGATGGTCTGATTTTTTCACTATCTATACACTAATTAACTATTATTATCCCCTTTTGTGCTTATGATTCTCTTCAAATTACCCATGAATATGTCAAACATGAGAAACAATGAATATTAAATATGAAAGGTAGTTTTGGCATCTAAATGATCTTTCTCGAAGATAGAAAAAAAAATATATATATATATATATATAAAGAGCAGCAAAAGATAAGGAACTCAGAAAAAAAAGAGATGAAAAAAGCCAAATACACAAATTGCAAAAGATCCCAAGAAGAAAAAAAGGGAAAAAGAAGAGAATTACAAAATTCATCCCTAACTATGAAAAATGATTAAGGGAGGAGTGCTCATCTTAACAGAAGAAACTATAAACCCTCAAAGAGGGAGCTCAGTTGAGAACAAAGAGCTAAATGAATGTCACCAAGACTACATAGCACTTCAATGACATAATTCTCATACAACCCATAAGTGCTCTCTCTTGTTAAAAGAATTTTTGCCATAAGCTTCTAGGGAAGAAGATAGAAGCGAAGAAGTGGGATAGTGGCATGCTAATCTTGAGCCTAATATCTTTTTAATTCAAAAGTCAATTTATCTTGGCCACGTTACAAGCATCTAAGTCCTCATTGAGGTTTGGTATGTTTAAACTGGGGCACATGCTTTTAAAAAAAAAAGAGAGAGACATAAAATGAAAGTAAATCTAAAATTGGGGCAACAACTTGACTTAGACCAAATCCCTTTTGTTCATATTAATTAAAGATTTTCACAGGGAATATCTCAGATTTTAAGGGGCATCTTCCCATATCTTCACATTGCATACCTTTGTTTCGCCATTGTTAAACCATTAACCATTATCTGCATTTTAGTTCTCCTCAATATCTTTTAAATTCATAAGATTTCTTTCTTTGAATTCCATACCTTATCATTTTTTAGTATTTCACGTTTATCGACTTAGTTATATAAGATAAATGTGTTTCACTCGATGACATAACAAGCACTAATAAGCTAAGTAATGACATCAAAAAGATTTGATCACAAGATCTATGGTGAATGTGATTTGAAAGCTGTTACTAAAAGGAACATTATAAATCTGGATTAATCCTATAAAGATGACTACCATCATAGTTACATAACTGGGGCAAAAGACCCAAATGTCACTAAGCATCATTTTCAATAAGGTGCCATCATTTGCCAGCTAGATCAGTCGTTGGCAAGCAGACTTTTCTCATTTCTTGAGGAACACAAAAATAATGAATAACATACCTCAACACTGGGGCAATGCCACCATCTATGGTTTATGGAACATATCTAGTCATGTCTATTGGTTGAAGTTCTAGAGTGACAAGCATTATATCTCATGAAATCTAGGAGTACTGGGGCAATTTCACATTGCGTGAAAAAGTCTTTATGTCAGAAAAGGCAAATCGACCCTTATCAACGTGTTAGTAGACAAACCCGTCAAAGAAACAAATGTCAAATATAGGGCAAGGTCCCAATTCATAATACTAGAAGTCTTTCAAGTGATCTGAAGACAAAAAGGGGGTCTGGTATGGTTTGACGAAATTCTCCAAAGAAAGCACAATCATTTCTAAACAAGTAAAATCTCTTAACTTGGTTCTTGCATTTCATGCATTTTTCAATTTAACTCCGACAACTCAAGCCTTAGGCGTGCCATAGTCTTTGGTGCATCCAAATCCAAAATATCACTTTGGTTCAAGTATTGCCATGTCCAGTAGTGGTGACAACTTTTGCATAAGGACTACCATATCCAGTAGTAGTAACAACACCCATCCTTTTAAAGCCCGTAGACGACCGGCATCCATCCTTTAAAAGCTCAAAGACGACTAACACCCATCCATTCAAAGCCCGGAGATAACTGACACCTATCTTTTTAAAGTCCAGAGACGACCGAAATCCATCCTTTTGAAGCCCGTAGATGATCGACACCCATCCTTTAAAAGCCCAGAGATGACTGACACTTATCCATTCAAAGCCCGAAGACGACCGGCACCTACCCTTTTAAAGTCCGGAGACAATCGATACCTATTTTTTCAAAGCTTGGAGACAACTGGCACCCATCATTTCAAAGATCAAAGATGACCGGTACTCACCTTTTCAAAGCCCGAAGATAACCGGTACCCACCTTTTCAAAGCTCAGAAACGACTGGTATCCATTTTTTCAAAGCCCAGAGACGACTAGCACCCATCATTTTAAAGCCTGGAGACGACTGGTGCCTTTTTAATGCCTGAAGACAACTGACACCTATCTTTTCAAAACTCGAAGACAACCGGCACCCACTATTTTAAATCCCAAAGACAACCGGTACCTATCATTTCAAAGCCCAGAGACGACTAGCACCCATTATTTTAAAGTCTGAAGACGACTGGTACCCATTTTTTCAAAGCTTGGAGACGACCGGCATCAATCTTTTCAAAGCTTGGAGACAATCGGCACCCACCATTTCAAAGCCCAGAGACAAACGGCACCTATCATTTGAAAGCTCGGAGATGACTGGTACCCACTTTTTCAAAGCCCAGAGACGACCGACATTGACCTTTTCAAAGCCCAGAGACAACTGGCACCCATTTTTTCGAAGCCCAGAGATGACCGGCACCCACTATTTTAAAGCTCGGACAGGATCGACACCCATCTCTTCAAAGCTCGGACACGATCGACACCCATTCTTTTCAAAGCTTGGAAACCACCGGTACCCATCTTCTTAGACAATTGCATTATCCTATGACTGATTCAATTTTGTGCATGTCATTTCTTGACAAAATTAAGTGTTTCTTATCTTTACTCATTCTCAAACAAGAATATCTCAAAATTAATTTCTTATAATCTTGTTCAATCATAAGTAAAGAGGGGCAACTGTAATACCTAATTTTGTCCATCATGTTTATAATTTCTCCTTTTCTTTTTTAGTAAATAAATAATCAAAAAATATAAAATATAAAAAAATAAAAAATAATGAAAGGTATGTCAGATGTCTTTTAGTATTCATTTTTGATATGTTCACTGCATTCTCACGTGGAAAACTCCACTTTAGCACATGGTGAACAACTCACCATCCCACGATCTCATGCATGAAGCCACTCACAGCATGTAGCCACTCACAGTCGAAAGGGAGGGAGATTTTTGGGGGGAGTGAAAAGTCTGTAGTGGTTTTAAAAAAAAAACAACTGGGTCTTCATCCAGGAGGAGAAAAAAAGGCAATTTTGGCTGCAAAATTTGGATGTTCATCTTTCATCATTCCTTGCTAGATTCGAGGATTGATCTCCATCTCTAATACTCCCTTAAATCATTGCAAGAAAGAGGGGTCAGCTGCACATAATTGCCCCACTGTTACAGAGAAAAAGGGAGACTAAGAGTAGGGAGCATGTTGGAAGCATAGAGAAGCAAGAGAGAATACAGACAAGAAACAGAGCATTGAATTGGAGGCGACATGACCGGAAAACCCAGAAACAACAAACAAACAGGGGTGAGGGACAAAAACAAGGTGGCATTTGAGGTTGTTATCCATCTGGTTTACAGCAATAAGGAAGGACGCCAAGTGCAGAAACTTTAGGAATTTCAGGTAAGTTTTAGAACTTGAGTTTCACCCATTTTTTTAAAAAATAATTCCTTCTTTGGCTTAATTATGGGTAGAAATGATCAAGTAGGCTCTAACACCACCCAAGATGGAATTTTGAGCTAATTTGGAATCAAAAGCATGAGAATAAACACCTAAATCGCATATAGGGACCAAAGTGAATAAAATGTAATGTTTGTAGGAGTAGCTATAATTTCAGAATAAAATATATTTGTGACCTATGAACCTAGGAGAATCTAAATATGATCTTAGCTCATGGAAGGATAAATGGAAAATAATTGTCAAGGACTTAGAGGAATAACAAAAAGTATGTATATATAAATGTTTCAGCATGCAGATTTCCTGTTTTCCTTCTTTCTTTTGTGACGTGTTGATGTATTATGTGTTAGTCCTATTGTATTATGCTATAAGTTTTGATGATGACAAATATGTGAAAATTATATTATGATTTAATCTTCTTGGCCCAAATAAATGATTTAATCTTCTAGGCCCAAATGTATGATTTAATCTTTCTTAGCCCAAATAGTATGATTTAATCTTCTTGGCCCAAATGAATGATTTAATCTTTTTGGCCCAAATATATGATTTAATCTTTTTTGGCCCAAATATATTTAATGCTTTATAATTGATTTTTTGATAAATTTTATTGGTTGTTGTAATATAATTTGAAAAAAAAATGTTTTTTACTGTAGCACTTTTGAAAAAAAAATTTGATTGTTGAAAAAGTATGATAAAGTTTATTAGTTGTTGAAAAAGTATGATAAAGTTTATTAGTTGTTGTAATATAATTTGAAAAAGAATACTTTTCACTGTAGCACTTTTGAAAAAAGAAATTTGATTATTGAAAAAGTATGATAAAGTTTATTGGTTGTTGAAAAAGTATGATAAAGTTTATTAGGTGTTGTAATAAAATTTGAAAAAGAATGCTTTTTACTGTAGCAAATTTGAAAAAGAATATAGATTGTTGAAAAAGGTTGATAAAGTTTTTGGTTGTTGTAGAAAAGTTGAAAAATGATGATGAAACTTACTATAACAATTCTGACTAAAGCAGTCACTGTAGCAGCAAGGTTTCACTATATAAAGGGGACTTCACAACACCATTTGCATCAAGTTTCAATTGTTCATTTGTCATATTATCTTGAGTTTCATTCTCTCTAAATTGCTAGAGAAAAATTCTGAGCTTAATTTCTGCGTTATCTACACTTTGGGAGTGTTCACCATTATTTTCCTTAATCCTTCAAATTTAGTTGCTCAAGGATTAGTTCATTGAGTTAGTGTTTGAGAGAAAACACATTGTAAGGGAGAGAGACACCCTTGAGGGGGAAAAGATCTATGTTGTTGTGGTTTGCAAGTACTTGGATTAAACTTGCAATTATAGTAGAAATACTCAAGTAGTCTCTTGAGGACTGGATGTAGGCTTGAGATTAGCCGAACCGGTATAAATCTCTGAGTTTGCTTTCTCTATCCCTACTCTATTTACATTTGAAGTTAATTAATTAATGCTTTGTGTTTATATTTGATTTCTACCTCAAGTATTAATTAATTTGTGTAGATTTATATTTTCTCTTTAACTTCTTGCACTATAAGATTATTCATCTTGATAACACTTTGATTTTCTGAATTAAATTATTATCTTTAGCATTGTCCAATTTCAGAAAATCATTTTAACTTCCAATTAAGTTTTGTGAAAATTTTTATAAAACCCAATTCACCCCCCTCTTGAGATCCAACTATTTCTTTCATTATGTGTATAGGAATGAGTGGGTATTTTATATATGTGTCTGTGTGCGTGTATTAATATATAATATTATGTGTGTTTTCGTGAATGTGGATTATATGTGTGTGTCAGAGTGCCTTTTATATATATATATATATATATATATATATATATATATATATATATATATATATATAAACTAATTTTCTTTTGAATTCATTTACAAAATAATCTCAAAAAATGGAAAAAAAGTTTTCTTTCAAATGATCTCATAAAATAATTTAAAAAAAAATAAAAAAATTCTTCATTATTCTATGGCGCAATTGTTAATCAATGCTGTGAAATAATAAAAAAATCAAATAATTTTTGTTGGAATAAGAGGCATATTTCATTGGAGTGGATCTTCCCTTATTTTTTTTAAATCAAATACTTATTATGCGATTGTATAACGATGCAAGTGAAAAAAAATTTCTCTTAAAAAATAAATTTGTTGAATTTAAATCCTTTGAAAATTAGATGAAGTACTCATAACGTGATTGTATAACAATACTTATGAAGAAAAGTTTCTCAAAAGATTTCTTTTTTTTAATAAATCCTAAAAATTCAAATATATTCCTTTACAAGAAAATATCTTCCAAATTACGAACTACGTGAACTTTGATCCCAATAACTGGGTACATAGGCCCTAAGCAATGCCTAGCCAAGTCCATCTTCGTATATATTTATTTGTTCTTTCTTTTTCTTCTTTTATATATTCTGTTATCTCTTTCTTTGGTGATTTATAAGGGTAATTTTGAGGTGACTGTTAAATAATTATATACTTTCTAAATCAAACATATAGAATACCTAACACCTTCCTTATGCGGTTCAATTTCCGAATTCAATTTCTTTTTAAATGCAGACTTTCAAATTTTAAGGTTTTTTTGAAATATTTTTCTCTAATAAATAAAATTTTGATGACGGCTCTAAATGAAATTAGTTTTTAATTTCGAAAGCTGATTTTATATCATTTCTTTTTCTAAAATATGCCAACCGATCACATTTTGAGTGTGACAGAGAGCATGAAGAAGAAGTTGAATAGTGACGACGCCGAGGAAGTATATGTTTTCGACGACGCAGAGGTAATATATATATATATATATATATATATATATATATATATATATATATATATATATATATATATATATATATATATATATATGTTTTATTCGAATAACGCAATGTACGTAAAAGTAAACATGTAAATATTAATACATCCTAAACGCATGTAGTTCTCATAAGCACCGATATGAAATGGCAAGATAATTTGAAGAGATATCCACTGTACTCTCATAATAAATTTTCTATATATATATATATATATAATCTTATATATATATATATATATATATGTTTTATATATAAATGTTTGATATATATATATATATATATATATATGTTTTATGTTTTATGTGTCTATGTTTTTATTTAGTGTGACTTAGGTATACATGACAGAGTAAGACAATTAATTATTGATTAATCACCTTCAATCACACTAATTATCATTAATCACCATTAATTATTAATCACTTAATTAAATTAATTATTTTTAATTAAGTGATGGATAACTAATTAGTTAGTGATACTTTAAGTTAATTATTTTTAATTAGGTGATGGGTAACTAATTAGTTAGTGATATTTTAAGTATTTTTATTTAGGTGATGGATAACTAATTAGTTAGTGATACTTTAAGTTAATTTTATTTTATTCAAAAATAATTGAATCAAATTTGCAGATAAAATAAATAAATTCATTTCGTTACAACATTCATAAATTAAATATTAGTATCAATAGTCAAATAAAATAAAATAATATAGCATTCATACCATTTTTGATAATTACACATTCAAAAATATTTCGGTTAGCTAATATTCAAATAAAATTTATTTTTCAAAATTACTTTTCTAATAACAATTTTCAAACATAAATCATATTTGTACAAAATCAATTCTGCTCAAACCTAGATTTATCCAAGGAGTTTCCAAACATTCTCTTGGAACGTTGAAGATAATCTAGATTTCGTTAGAGAGTCAATTTTGTAGAAATTAGTTACCGCCAAACCAAACATTTGAATTTTGCTAGAGAATTGATTTTTCTCTCCTCAACGTGCGTTTCATTCCTTTACATGCCGAACCAAACATGCACTTAATCGCCTAACCAACTTTTTTTGATGTATTAATGATTTAATTCCAAAACTGGTAGCCAGACAAACATGACAACTTTGGATGTTTTGCTCTCTTTTTTGGGCGAATATGATTATGATTATCCAGTTCAAGCCTTTATAGCACCAAGCCACCAATATATATATCACATTAACAGTTATCTTAGAATTCATCAGAATAAAACTGCAAGAGTAGTTTGGAAAGAGACTCACTCATAATTCATAAGGAAATGATTAAGGAAAACTGCAATTTCCAAGTTGGCAAGATCATTTCCTGGAAACAGCCTAGTTCTAGCTCCGAAGGGAAGGAATTCTCCAGAGCCGAACCCTTTTTCTCAGCATCAAACAGGCTCCCAAATTATATGATGGACCACAAATTTAAGTTAGGAATCCAAAAAAAAAAAACAATAATTTACATATAAACTTACTTCTCATCTAGAAGGATTAAATTCCGTTGGGTTGAAATATATTTGAGGATCAAGATGAACACTCCTGAACCACACAAGAACTTTCCAACATTTTGGAACAAGGTATCCTGTATCTTAGAGTACCTTGTTCTAAAAGGTGGGAAAGTTCTTGTGTGGTTAAGGAGTGCTCATCTTGATCCTAAAACATATCCCAACCGAAGGGAATTTAATCCTTCTAGATGGGAAGTAAGCTTACATCTAAATTACTGTTTTATTTTTTTTTTTGTCGGATTCCTAACTTAAATTTGTGGTCCATCATCTAACTTGTGATTTTGTTTGATGCTAAGAAAAAGGGTTCGGCTCACAAGGCCGGAGAATTTCTCCCCTTCGGAGCTGGAACTAGGCTGTGTCCAGGCAATGATCTTGCTAATTAGTTGAAAATTGCAGATTTCCTTCATCATTTCCTCATGAATTATGAGTGAGTCTCTTTCCAAACTACTCTTAGTCTCTTACAGTTTTATTCTGATGCATTCTAAGATAACTCTTAATGTGATTTATAAGTTGGTGCTATATGTTTGTTATTCAAAATAATTTTTCATACAGAGGCTAAGAATGGTGGATAACAGCGACCAACGTAACTAATAAATAACAATATATAACACAATATACCACTCAAACTATATTAAAATATCAACGTTTGTTTGTCCTATTCAGCATGTCACCCTATTCAACATGTCACCATCCGACGACCATTTCCTTTATACTAAATAAAGACTAAACTTTGAAATAGTAAATGCCAAGATACTGACCTTTTGCTAAAAGTAATTTAGACTAACCAGCTAGCTTGAAGGTTTAATCACATACATAAGCAAAACCATTAATAGCAAAAATAATAATAAACATTAAATATATCATATTAAATGATCATGTTACTCAGGTAATGCCTTCTTCAACAAGTTCACCACTGCGGTCTTCGATGTAATGACAATCAGCAGATATTAGTAATTTCATTAAATAAAATTTTAAAAAGTAGATGTAATGACGATCAAGCAAGCTCATATAGGATCCACATGATCTTTCTCCTTATTCTTTATTCTTGTTTTCTTTCTTTCTTCGTAAAACAAATGGGCTGAATATTCCTACTAGCAATTTGAAGATTAGAATTTGAATTCCCACGTTTAATTGCAATTTTCCCTATTAAATTCCCACTGAAGCTTCTCTCAAAGGACTGAACGGATATAGAAACAATTTTCTATAGAGGAACATGCGGTGTATAATTATATTTGGTAAGCCACAAAAAGGAGTAGAAAAATTACTCCATTCTATTATTTAGTGGGTTGCTTCAGAAAAGAAGGGAAAAGAAAGAAGAAAAAAGTGTTTGATTTTGACAATATTTGATGAATAAATAAATAAATACATGAAAAAATTATTTAAAATTATTTTATCCATATCTTTTTTAACTTCTAGCCATCTTTTTAATTTTTTTAACGGAAAAACAAGAGAAAGAATGTTGTTATACACTTTAATACACAACTGGTTGTTTCTTACATACTGTTCCTTCATCCAAGTCTCCATTTGTTTTATTTTTGAAGTGTCAAAATGTGAATTTAACATTTCTTTATTTTATACAAAAAAATAAATGGGTATAATTTTAAAAAATATTGCACTTATTAATCTTCATTGTTGCTGTAAATTTTAATATTTTTTTAAATTTTAATTGGGAAGTGAGAGAAAAAGAAGGAAAAGAAATGAACGAATTGTTGAAATTCAATATAATATATATCCTATTTTGGATTAGCATTAATCAATTATTAAATATCATTATTATATTAACTATATTATTCTAATATATAGCATTTAATATATGAATATTATAATTGGGCTTTTTATATTGTGAGTGGCCCGTGATGGGTTGGGCCAATCACATAGCCTGTTGAGAAGTCCCTGCTCTCGTCTGATATTAAATAGACTGACATCCCATTAATCAGTCTAACCCTAGACAGAACTTATCAGACAGAGAGTAGTACCACTCTCACACAACCCTAAGAAAAATTTCCTCTGTTCTACTGTTCGAGATGGACAGCGCTATTATGCCAGGTACATGTTCTGTTCATCCCTTTTATGTTCTGTTAATTAATATGCTTTAGATTGTACCTACACCGATCTAGGATTAGAAAATTAATCCTGTTAATTCCTTCAGTGGTATCAGAGCCTGGTTGGTAGTACAATCTATGGCTATTAATTAGCAATTTTTTTTTTGATTTTCGAAATTCCTTAAACCCTAATTTTAGAACAAATTTCGTTTGTCCTAATTTAGTGGGTTAATCTCGAAATTGTTTTAGGGTTTTGATTCAAACCATTCATACGAATCATATAAGTGAAAATCAGAGGGATTGAACAACATTTTAGGGATTTTAAATGTTTTTTTCTAATTTCCGTTTTTCCCTAAGGATTTCGATTTTGATTTCTCCCAAAACCAACCAATGTTTTTCGAAATTGATCTAGGGTTTTTCATCTATGATATTACTCGAGTAACATATCCAAAAATCAGAGTTTTTCATCGAGGGGTTTGAGAGATCTAAACTTTTTTAAAAATCGGTTTTCTCCCAAATTTTTGAAAATGGTTTCTCCAAAACCACCCTCTATTTTTCAAAATTGATTGAGGGCTTCTCTTTTGCGCATGATTTTGAACAAAATCCCTCAAGAAACTCAGTTTTCCATGGCCGGATATGGGAGAACCAACCGGGTCGGTCTCGCGGGTTGCGCGACCCGGTTTGCAGGGAATCGGGTGAAGAAGATGACCCTCCCTGGCGTGTCCCACGCGCGAGTCAGGCGCGTGTGGGCGCGTGGGTCCTCTTCCAGGCTTCAAATTTTTTTTGTTTTTTCTGAAAAATTAAATAATTACATAATATTATTTTTGGAAATTTTTGAAAAATTTTTCGGGACCCCTAAGTATTTTATTGTATTTAATCCGAGACTATTTTGCTGTTTTAAATATCGTACTCTCGGATTTTTGGACTGAAATTTTTTGTGGAAGTTCCTCACTCTGTTAACAACATCTATTATCCTGTACTCTCCCCAGTAAGCTATCTTAGTGATGGAATTAATTTTAGTCCATATAAAAATTATTCCCTTTTATTATTTTTGAATTTTCTGTTATTTATTTGTTTATTCTTTTCCCTCATTAATAATTAATTATTCTGTTGAATATAATTGCCTTTTATTTTGTATGATTGTGAACTCACCTATCGTGGGCACAGTTATGCAAAATATTCGATTTAAATGATTAAAATTTCATTTATTTTATCTTTTTTTAATCATTATTTTTAGTCTAATTTATTGCATTAATAATAATTATATCCTATTGGTATATTATTATTAATGTAATTTTCTTATACAATACCATGTTATTCATACCTCTATCAATTATTTTGAATACCCTATCGGCATTCAAAATTTAGATAATGATATAAGGTCTAAAGTATTGTATTATTATATTTCTTGTTTATTTTGGTCCGGGACCCTTAGGCGGGACCAGGTAGACAAGAAATTCTCTCTAACAGGCTTGATTGGCTGTGCACATAGAAACATTTAATTCTCTTATAGCATAATGACATTATGCATATTAAATGTTTTCTTTTTGTTGTTTTAATGCCAGCCTCCCTGCCTATGCAATTAACTTCTGTCAAAACACTAAATGTGACCAATTTTGAGGACTGGAAAGAATCTCTGGATTTGTATTTGGCCATCACTAATATGGACTTGGCCTTGAGAGAGGAAGAGCCCCCAGCTCTTACTGCTGAGTCCACTGTTGCTGAAAGGGCTTCTCGTGAAAAATGGAAGCACTCCAACAGGGTGTGTCTCATGGTGATGAAATACACGATGGAGAAGTCTATTAGACAGAGCATTCCAGAGAACAAGAATGCTAAGGATTTTCTGAAGTCCGTTGGTGAGAAATTCACCACTTTTGATAAAGCTCAGAAAGGCCAGTATCTCTCTCTGATTGAGAAGACTAAATATGATGGTATTAGTGGAGTTCGTGAGCACATCATGAAGTTAGTCCACTATTTTAATAAACTAAAGTCTCTCAAGGTTGATCTTGGTGAGAGCTATCTAATCTGGCAAGTACTGGAGTCACTCCCTTCTCAGTTTGACGTTCTGAAAACCTCCTACAATACTCAGAAAACTGAATGGACGATTGATGAAATGATTGCCATTGTCTCTCAAGAAGAGGATTCCATAAAGAAAGGGAAAGCACACAGTGTTCAGTTTGCTGCTGCTTCTTCTTCTGGTGCTAAGTCTGAGAAAAGGAGAGGTCACAAAGGAAAGTTTCAACGTGACAAGAAGAAAGGGGGAAAAGTTTCTCAACACTTAGAGCCAAAGAAGAATTTTTTCAAAGGAAACTGCAAGTATTGCAAGAAGTATGGCCATAAGGTGGATGATTGTTATACTCTAAAGAGGAAACTTGACAAGCAAGGTACACTCCTAGCTTTGGCTTGTTATGAATCAAATATGATTGATGTTGCTCCCAATACTTGGTGGTTTGACTCAGGTGCAACCATTCATGTTGTGAATTCTTTACAGGGGTTCACAAGCCTGAGGAAGCCAAGTGATGCTGAATCCAATATCATTGTGGGAGATGGAGCTAGAGTGTCGGTGGAAGAAATAGGAGTAGTTACATTGCTTTTACCTTCTGGACATACTTTATTGTTAAAAGACGCTGTTTATGTACCTTCTATGAGAAGGAATTTGATTTCAATTTCAGCTTTGGATAAATATGGCTACACTTTTGAATTCAGTAATGGAAAAGTTTTTATTCGTTTTAATTCTGTTACTGTCGGTTCAGGAGTATTATGTGATGGGCTTTACATGCTGAATTTGAACAATATGTCTGTTAACTCTGTTGTTGGAAATAAGCGTAATAGGACTGATGAAAGTTCTTCTATGCTGTGGCATAGACGCTTAGGGCACATTTCTAGGCCCCGGATTGAAAGACTAATTAAGGAAGGCATTCTTCATGATCTCAATTTCTCTGATTTTGACGCTTGCATCGATTGCATTAAAGGCAAGCTCACTGCCAAGACTAGGAAGAAAGGAGCAAATAGGTGTGATGATGTGTTGCAGTTGATTCACACAGACATATGTGGACCTATTACACCCACTGCTATGGGTGGATATAGGTATTTTATTACCTTCATAGATGACTTCTCGAGATTTGGTTGGATAGATCTCCTCCAAGAAAAATCCAGTTCCTTGGATGCCTTCAGATCCTTCAAGGCTGCTATTGAATTAAAGACTGGAAAGAAGATTAAATGCGTGAGGTCCGACAGAGGAGGTGAGTATTATGGCAGATACAGTGAGACTGGAAGAAATCCATGACCATTCGCCAAATTTCTCGATGAATATGGGATTGAAGCTCAATACACTATGCCTGGTACTCCTGAGCAGAATGGAGTTGCAGAGAGACGTAATCGAACACTCATGGATATGGTAAGATGCATGATGAGTCATACATCATTACCAGTTTTTCTTTGGGGAGATGCCTTAAAGACAGCTGTGTACATCCTTAATCAGGTACCTAGCAAATCTGTGCCGAAAACTCCCTACGAACTGATGAGTGGAAGGAAGCCGAGTTTGAAACACTTTCATGTGTGGGGTTGTAAAGCAGAGGTTAGACCCTATAATCCTCAATTGAAGAAGCTTGATCTTAAAACTATTAGTGGTTTCTTCATCGGCTACTGCGTAGGCTCTAGAGGTTGCAGATTCTATTGCCCTTCTCATTCTACGCCAGTTATTGAGTCTGACAGAGCGATATTCTTTGAGGATGATTTGGATAGTGGGAGTCATACACCACAACCAATCACTCTCAAGGAAGATCGGACCACAGCTCCAACGTCGCCTGTTTTACTTCCCATGAATATTGTGGTTCCAGTCGCTCATGATGATGATCAGACACTTCAAGGAGGACATGATGTAGTGGTACCACCTGTTATTGAACAGGAAACTGATGATGCTACTGAAACAGGTGTAATTGCACCGCAAGATGTAGTGGCACCGCCAAATGACATTGCAGAAGCACCTCTATTGAGAAGATCTCAGAGAGTACGCAAGCCTTCTATACCAGTTGATTATGTGGTGTATCTTCAGGAGCATGAGTTTGATCTCCATAATGATGATGATCCTATCACTTTCCAGGAGGCTATCTCTAGTTCTCATGCTTCTGATTGGCTGAATGCCATGCATGATGAATTAGCTTCCATGTCTCATAATGGTGTTTGGGATCTTGTAGAATTGCCAGATGGTTGCAAATCGATTGGGTGCAAATGGGTCTTTAAGACCAAGCGTAGTCCAGATGGAAAAGTTGAGAGGTATAAAGCTAGACTAGTAGCGAAAGGCTATAGTCAAAAGGAAGGCATCGATTATAAGGAGACATTCTCACCAGTTTCTACGAAAGATGCTTTTCGGGTTGTTATGGCTTTAGTAGCTCACTTTGATTTAAAACTTCACCAGATGGACGTAAAGACAGCCTTTCTGAATGAAGATCTAGCCGAGGATGTCTACATGGTTCAGGCTGATGGTTTCATTGAGCCAGGTAAAGAGCATTTGGTTTGCAAACTTAAAAAGTCCATTTATGGACTAAAGCAGGCATCCAGGCAATGGTACTTGAAATTTGATCGTGTTGTCACTTCTTTTGGCTTCAAGGAAAATGCTTCAGATCAGTGCATTTATTTGAAGACTAGTGGGAGCAATTTTATAATTCTTGTTTTATATGTCGACGATATTCTGCTTGCAAGCAGTTGTGTTAACCTTTTGACTGAGACAAAATTGATGTTAAATAGCCACTTTGATATGAAGGACCTTGGTGATGCTTCAGTTGTTCTAGGCATCCAGATTTACCGTGATAGGTCACGTGGCATTCTTGGATTGTCTCAGAGAGGATATATTGAAAAGATCCTCAAGCAGTTTAACATGCATTCTTGCTCCCCATGTGCTGCACCTATTCAGAAAGGTGACAAACTATCTAAATCTCAATGTCCTCAAAATGATTCAGAGATATCTGAAATGAGAAAGGTCCCATATGCTTCCGCTGTTGGCAGTTTAATGTATGCTCAAGTTTGTACTCGTCCCGATATCGCTTTTGCAGTTAATGCTTTAGGGAGATACTTGAGCAACCCAGGTTTGGGTCATTGGAAAGCCGTGAAGAAGGTCATGAGATATTTGCAGGGAACCAAGGATTACATGTTGACCTACAAGAAGTCTGATCAACTTCAGGTCATCGGTTATTCTGATTCTGATTTTGCAGGTTGCCCTGACGACCGTAAGTCTACTTCCGGCTCTATTTTTATGATGGCAGAAGGAGCTTTGGAAGAGTGTTAAACAGACTCTTACAGCTACTTCTACCATGGAGGCAGAGTATGTCGCTTGCTATGAGGCTACTTCTCAAGCCGTGTGGCTGAAAAACTTAATCTCTGGTTTTCACATTGTTGAAAGCATTTCTAGGCCACTTGTGATATACTGCGACAACACTGCTGCTGTTCATTTCTCTCAAAACAACAGAAGCTCTTCTCGATCAAAGCACTTTGATATCAAATATCTGTTTGTTAGAGAGAAAATTCTGGAGTTTCAGACTCGTATTGAGCATCTCGCTACAGAATACATGTTGGCGGATCCACTAACTAAAGGCTTAACTGTTAAAGCTTTTCAGAATCATGTAACCCATATGGGATTAGTTAAGTCTTTTGATGTTTTGGGTTAGTGGGAGTCTGAAATTTTACATTTACTCAATTGTTATTCTTATGAGATATGTATAAGATGACGTCACTTTTGTTATCATATCTCTTTTAGCATTTTCAGATGCTTGGACTATTCTTGGATTGCATATTTCTTTTAATTAATTATGCTTATCCATATTCATTATTCTTTATATGAAATATGGGCTTTTACTTTGTATGATTTACTTCCCTATCGGATACTATTTCTGCATCATTAAAGCTCATGTTTCTTGACATGTGCTATAAATATAGTTGGTATTTTAGCCTTAATGATTATTGTATTTTAATAATTGACTATTGCTATCCAAGTGGGAGAATTGTTGAAATTTAATATAATATATATCCTATTTTGGATTAGCATTAATCAATTATTAAATATCATTATTATATTAACTATATTATTCTAATATATAGCATTTAATATATGAATATTATAATTGGGCTTTTATATTGTGAGTGGCCCGTGATGGGTTGGGCCAATCACATAGCCTGTTGAGAAGTCCCTGCTCTCGTCTGATATTAAATAGACTGACATCCCATTAATCAGTCTAACCCTAGACAGAACTTATCAGACAGAGAGTAGTACCACTCTCACACAACCCTAAGAAAAATTCCCTCTGTTCTACTGTTCGAGATGGACAGCGCTATTATGCCAGGTACATGTTCTGTTCATCCCTTTTATGTTCTGTTAATTAATATGCTTTAGATTGTACCTACACCGATCTAGGATTAGAAAATTAATCCTGTTAATTCCTTCACGAATTGGGAGGAGATTTTTTTTTTTCATAAAATTATACGAAAATGAAGATGTCTGGTATCCCAACCCTTGAGAATCTCACGCCATCTTTATCTTTTTAACTTTCTAAATACTCATCACACGTGAAGAATTCCATCTTTCATCTGATTTTGAATGTTAGTTGACTGTAGAATAGTATAATTGAGTTACATGCATAAATAAATAAAAAAGTGAAGAATTTCATCTTCCATCTAATTTTGAATGTTAGTTGACAGTAGAACAGTAAAATTAAGTTACATGTGTAAATAATTAAAAAAAAAAAGATCACATCTGACCATAAAATATAAAATGAATCTCAGCAGTCAACAAGTTGGAAAATTGGGTATCCCCATGGAATGAGGTGGATCTGTAGATTCAACGAGTACAAAAAAAAATGCTCAATTTTTTTTTTCAAGACCTCTCTTTGTCTATGCTAGAGGGACCTGGAGGAAAACCTCCGCTGGAGTCAGGAGGCTTGGTTCTACATTTGGAGAGAACCAACATGCGTTTGGAGAGAAGAAGCACAATAGCGCAGTATCACGTGAAGAACCAACGTACTTTGTAGTTTTTCTTCCCGCAGTAGAATATAATTACAACTTCTATATAATTTCCTTCTATATGTGATCCCATTATTTTAATTTATTTCTTTTCGTCATTTTACCTCTATGATGAGTTTTTTTTTTAATTCTACTTACATGATCTTAAGAAATTTAACCAACACGTGTTTTTTTAAAAAACTTTTTTTTTGAAAACAAGATTTGTAAAATTGTTTTAAAAATAATTTGATACAAAAGTTTTTTTATATAATGCTGTGATAAATTCAATACAACAAAATAATTAATAATGATCTTTTAAAAGAGAATGAAAACAAATACAAGTTGAATATATTTTCCTCTCTTTTGATTTTTTTATTTTTATGAACATTTTGAACAGGTAAATATATTCTGACTTCTGGAAACGTTACTATGAAACTGAAGGTTGTGCCCTCCCAAACCTCAAATTATATATATATATATATATGGATAGCTAGTTACGCAGAGTTTGTTTATTCAGTTTTTTTCATTTGGCCATCTTACGTCTACGTATATATACATATTGTCACCTAGTTCACAATAATTGTTTTTTTTTTTTACATACCATTGTCTCTCAGGTAATTTTGCTAAAACCCTTTCTATGTATGTATATATATATATATATATATATATGCGAGAATATGTGCGACATCAAGTAATATGATTGAGGGACTAAAGAAAAATTTAAGATAAAACTAAGGGACTAAAATGGAATAAACTAAAATTAGGGATCATAATAAAACTTAAAGTAAAGTTAAGGGATTGAATTAGAAAAAAAATAAAATTAAGAAACTAAAGTAAAATCTAAAGTTAAGGAATCAAATTGGACAAAATTACGTTAAAGGATGACAATAAAACTTGAGACAAAATTAAATGACCAAAATGATATTTTAGCTAATCGAATTTTAATGATATGTATTCAGAACTACAGTTTTTTGACAGTTTTATAATATTATAGAAGAAGTAATTTTCGAACATTGGAAGAGTGCTCTCCCTTAGGCTGTTTCTCATTCTGAGCTTGGGCTGGGCTTCAGCCCAAGTTTTTCGCTGTGGTGTCTAAAGCTTTGGGCCTATGTAGGCCTTGTCATCCTTTGTATTGTCCCAAAAACAAAAGTTTACTTATTTTCACTGTTATATTTAATAATTAAATATACCAATCCAAAATCCAAAATTACATGATATAATTTGTCCAACCAATCTAGCGAGGTGTCTGATGCTTTTTTTTTCTTTTAGCTGTGAACATCATATGTTGTTCAGATAAATAAATAATTTAAAATATATTAAATAACAACTAAAATAAATTTTTTTGTTATTGGATTTTTAAGTGTCAAAAAATAAATAAAAATATAAATACAAAAATATAAATATTATAAACCAAGTCGATTTTGAGTACATTTATATCTAATGTCTTGCATCTTAAGTTTCAATTTCAAGTTACGTTAGATTGGTTTTATCACTATATTTACTTGGAATTAATTAAGCTTTGATTTAATCTATGTGGTTACTTATTAAACTTTGAATTTATGTCTTTGAGATTGAATCGCCTTAACAATAACTTGTGAACCCCGTCTGGAAATTTTTTGATATTTTCAAAAATATCAAAGATACAAAAAATATAATAAAAATACTAAAAAATAAGGTTTCAAAAATAATGAAGTCTTATTGGATCACAGTTTAATTTTTAATGTTTAATTTAAAAAATGCAAAAATGAAACAATTAGATAGGCTAGGTTCCTTGTCAAAATCTTTGTTCTTTCTTTTCCTATCATCTCTTCTATTCTCTTTCTCTCTATTCTTTCTCTTCAAATCTCTTTTCTGACCTTATTTTAATTTTAGTTCCTATCAGAAAAATTAATGTGGGTAAATGTATGTACATATTAGGACTCTATCAAAAAAAAAGAAAGAAAGAAAGAAAGACTCAATATTTATGCCCTCCAAGAAGATAATATTATATACCAAGTCAAGAGTGACCAAAAAAAATATATAAATTGCTTTTGGTTAAACAAAAAAGTAACACTAGGATTTTTTTTTTGGGGGGAGGGGTGGGGTGGGGTTTGAATTTGCTGCCTTTAAAGGCACCGTGCCTTTTCTTTTATCAGTGGAAAAAATCGTGCCTACCAAAAGTTTTAGCAACGATTTTTATCGGTGCTAAAAAGAAAGGCACTACCTTTAAAAGTAGCAAATCCAGACCCCAGTGGGATGCAGAGAGATATGAAGTGTGTGTTTGGAAACTCAGTAGGGGAAACATGGTTTGGCAAATCAAGTTTAAGTGAATGTGGTTAGAGTAAACTTAGGTTTAGTGAACAAGTTTTATGTTTGGCAGAAAATGAGGCAAACATGGTTTGAGACAGTAAAATTTGGTTTGGAGCAGAATAAGATGTTCAGATGTTGATTTACAAACGTGGTTTCAGGATGTATAATTACTAGAAAATGTATGGATTTTTTATTTAATTTTTTGATATACCATTATTATTTATTGTCATTTATTTAAAAGAAACTTAATTTTTTTGTTTATTTGTCTAGTATTACAAATTAATCACTAATGCCTCATTTTTAATTAATAAATTAATTTTTTTAATTTGTAATTACTAATTAAAAATTTAATTAGTCACTAATTACTATAAAGATCTGTAATTAAGTATATGTACACATTCAATCACACACATATATTTATCTATATAAAATACGTAAAAAAATATATAAAAAAGGAAAATAATATGCATGCAAATTCGTATCTACTTTTTTGTTTGTTCATATAGGTCCTAGGTGAAATTGTTCCTTTTATTCTTTGCTTGATATGAGATCATATTTGTCTTCATTTAAGTCCCTCAATTCAAAATATATTTTATTTTTTGAAATTAAATCGACCACCGTAAACTTTTTAGTTTTTCATTTTGGTCGTTATTTCGCACGTTACACGTCCAACTCTCGATTTTGCTTTCCAAATCAGTCCAAAACTTCATCTAAGATATGTTTGGATCATTTTCGGTCCATTCCAATCTATAGCAAGGGAAAGAATAAATTAACACCAAGTTTTGAAAATTTGAGTTTCACGTATTCACTTCATGCCATAGCCCTCTGTTTCTATCATTTTTCTGGTTTTTGGTTTTGTTTTGATCCTCTTTTAATTCCTTAGTTTTGAGTTATTGTGCATGGAATTCATTCTACTCAAAAAAAAAATGAAAGAAAACAACTTACCTTCAAGATTGCTATGTTTTTTCGATTTTACTGTGTGTATCTCATTTTTGGCTTGTTTGAAGCTAAGACTTCCTCCTTTTGGTCAACAGAAATTGCTCCTCAATTGCTCAAAAAATTTCAAGTATTGCCCTGCTAGTTTCCGCCTCCAATTACACTCCAAATAAGGCAAAATATCTCTCAGTTTTTTACATAAAAAATAGAGCACGTTTGGCTCTCTCTCTTGGTTGGATTGTTTCACACCAAAGACACAGGCGAGACAAATGGATTTTGGCATATACAGATGGGCAGGGATAAAATTGAATTCCATTGAAAAGATTTCACCAACCTACGTTGCTTTTGTCGGAGAAGCTACAAAATCCCACTGTGAAGATAACGTGGTTGTAGGGGTTGAAAACTACCAAATAGTGGGTTACATGTGGAATCTTCCAAACAAGCTCAAATCCTACAAACCATATTTCATGCAACAGTTACCCATGGTTTGGCAGTGCCGACGTGCTCCCAAACAAGCTTGAAGTTGGGTGAGGGTTACAAGAATAATTAACAAAATAAAATCTTCTCTAGTATAAGATAGTTCTATTTGATTTGAACTATTGATTTTTAAGATCAACGATCAAAAGATTATCTGTTTAATTTTTTTGTTCTTTTTTTTTAATTTCATTTTTCTTGTACCATTGATCTAAAAAAAAATCATACCCACATTCAAAATAGAACCTGTTTATTCCCAAAGGATGTTGATCCAATAATTAACTTGATAAAAGGATTTCCTTTTAGCCAAAATTGTTAGGAAGAGATTCTTTTCTACAACTGAAACTGAACAATATTTGTATATCGTCATTGATTAAATACCTCCATATATAAATAGTAGTATGGTAGTATTACCAATATTCATATCCCGAGAAATGACAACTATGTAGTTAAATGAAATAAAAATTGCCGTATCTGTTGTTAAATGACATAAAAACTTCCCTTATTTTGAGAATGATTAGAAACATGATGAAAGGACTTCATATCTCATACACACACGCGCACTGTCACGACCCGTTTTCTGGGCACATGACCGGCACAATGATGAATCTCTCATCACTGTAAGCCTTCCGATAAATATATCAAATTTTCTTATCTGAAAATCATAGATTATCAATTTAAAATACATTATTATACTGACATACAAGCCAAATGTCGAACCCCTGAACTAGATGTCCTAGACGATTACGGAGCAACATAATCTATAACAGAAGAGAGGTCTACCCGACAACGGGAAGGTACAAAGTGATCTACTTCTCTAGCAGATATTCTTCGATGGCAACCTGATCTGAACAAAAAGGTTGTACAAACAATGTGAGCTTTTAAACTCAATGAGCGAATCGGCCTCGCATTAATAAAATTCAAATACATTACCAGTCATGCAAGCATATCCAAAGGCTCATACTCAACCAATAGACAGAAGATAAAAATTTATCCAATTCAACAAATGTTACTAGTACTCGTCAATGGCAATATATCCCGGAGAGCGCACACAGGCCGGCTCACCAATTATGTATATTTTCGCCATGACGCACAACATCATCCTCTTACATACAAGATAAAAATTCATCCAATTCAACAAACGTTACTAGTACTCGTCAATGGCAATATATCCCGGAGAGCGCACACAGGCCGGCTCACCAATTATGTATATTTCCGCCATGACGCACAACCTCATCCTCTTAGCTAGGGCGCCTCACGGATTTATCACCAATCCGGGCTATATCCCTACTGAGGGAATCGTTGTCTCCACACTCAATGGTTAAGACACCCTGTCAACCGGGTTTTCCGCCTTGCCGTGAGAGGGGGTACTGTCCCGCTCAATCACAATCAATAGCATTTCATATCATAATCAGAAGCTCAATATAATATTCATTCATATAACAGGTACAGTAGATAACTATATTATAGCTTTATAAACCACAATTTAAGAGATTCAATCTTCACATCATCATGAGATACTTGCTTTTTCTTATCCATACTTCTGGATTAATTATCTCATTATATTCGCCATTCTGAATTCAATTTTTCCCTATGAATCTTGGGAGTGTCCTACGACATACTTTTTATCACCAGTAATGCTAAAACTCTATTTAAACAGGGTCATTTCACTCACCTGGATTCCGTACGAACATCGCTTCTCTAAGTCATTACAGACAAGAGTTCTCAGGTGAATTTCGGTGTTCTGCTACGGAGATTTTCATGAAAGATTAGAGAAAATACGTCAGGATTGTTTTCATACAGATACTGTTCATATATACGGTTACTATTCATACGGTCACTATTCATACGTACAGTCACTATTCATACCAGAAATAGAGAATACAATCTGTAAAAGAGTACACCAGGTAAGTTCCCAGGAAAGAGTGGAGGGTCACACTGGACACACTTAAAAACCAGGTCTTTCCTTAGCCAGAACTTTCCTAGACATGTATTCTTCACAGTTTACATTCTCTTTCGGTAATCAGAGAATCAAAATAATATATAAACAGCTAAGGACAGTTTTTCTGATGTGGAAGATCAGCCAAGGCCGCAACCACAGAGCATACTTAAGAAATTAACTTCTAAAATTTGAAAGACATAGAAAGGGCATAGTATCCTTACCTAAGCTGAAAAAGAAAGGCCCAAAATCTCAGAGGCCTAGCTTTGGAGTAAGAGAAACTTAAGGAGAGAAGAAGAGAAGTTGAAGGTGTGAGTTTAGAAGTGAAATGGAAGGGCCTATTTATAGCAAAAGTCAAGGGTACTATTTGACACTATGCACTAATAAAATATTCAATTTACTATTTATGAAAATGACATTTCTAATAATGCAGTTACTGTGCACCTCACGCGTACGATGGAAAATTTTTCTGTTATTACTATTGGAAACTTAAAAGGGAAAAATATCTTTTCACCTTAAACCTTTAAGTTTCTTTTCAATTCAGTCCTTTCACTTTAGTCCCTAAGGGTATTTTCACACATAAAACGTCAGTTTCTCCTACGAACTTCTTTCTAGTTTTCTCTTATGACCAAACAACATCTAGTACTTGACATTTCGATTGTATAAATGAACAGTATCATATACGTAAATAGTATTATACAGGTGAATAGTACCATATACTGAAATAGTAACAGTAGTTTGTAAACAAATATTTATATTTTATTTTTCTTGGGTATTACATTATCACCCCCTTAAGAGAATTCGGTCCCCCGAATTCAAAACACATTTCAAGACTGAAATAAGTGTGATTACTTCGTCTATATCTCATTCTTTGTATCTCTTTCTTCCAAAACCTCATCACACCCTTGGTGAGATTTACAAGAACATTATACCATTGAATGTGAACTCTAAACCGCATTATCAATAATTTGCATAAGACTTTTGCCTTTTCTAGGCAGCAAGTAATCTCTTCCTCATCAGTTTAATCTTCTCCACAACCTTTTGTACCATAAAGTGTCTCATCCTCATAACCTTTACCAAACTCAAACCACCTAATCAGAGACGAACTCTGTCTCTATGTAAAACCTCAAATAGGTGTCATCTCAAAAGTGGCACGTGGTCTTTCCAGTTCACATTGAATATCAGAACACATGTTTCCACACACATAGCTTATAACTTTTACGAATACAAGCACCCTACCCGAAGGCATCATTTTGGCCATAAGCAATACTCTTGCCCGAAGGCGATCCTTCTACCTTAAGGCGATACTCTCAGCTGAAGGCGTTATATAAAATGAAATCATTACATAAATCTCTAGGAAGAATAATCCTAGAAAATATGATAAGTAAATAACATACTTCTTACGCATAATTATATATATGAAAATTCCTCTCACCTCAATGACTCATATAGAGTCGCATCCCTTCAATGATTGAGGCAAACCCATAGTTCTATAGGTTCATAAAATACTTATTCAGCATTCCTCCATAGCTCAGAAGTGCAATGAAATATCATTTTAGTAACTCTGCTCAGTCAAAAAGATATTACTATACTATGCTTTAGAATCAAGTATGAAATATAACAAGTCCAATATCTTCTCATTCCTCAAGTTCTTTCAGTAAAATGAATCACTTCAACAAAGAAGATCTAGATACTAACTTAAATTTTATTTCTAGTACATAGATAATTTTAATACGTGAAGCTTACACCAAATGTAGCTTTAGGTACAAACAAAAGAAAAATAAATTAAGGACGAGGAGGCTTTTGAAATGTAAAAGGTGCTCCAGGTCTAGAAGAGGAAGGTGCTTCAGACCTTAAGGAGGAAGCTAATCGTTGCAGCCTAGAAAGAGTTTCTGGAGGAAGCGCCTGAGAAATTTGGCGAAGAGCATAAGTCACTCCGTTCATACAGTCAATACACCTTGCTTGTTGGTCACGAAAATTTTGAGTTGCAAACATTGAATGTCTATCAACTCGATTAGCCAGTTCCCCGAAACGACGGTTTATCAGTTTCTCTTGGTTTTCAAAGAGACGACTTATTAGTCGCTTCTGGTCCTCTATCTTGTATTCCAGGCTCTCTATCTTACGTTCCAGGAATGCAAACTTATTTTCTGAGGATGTTGCAGTACTGTCCTCCTCCAACTCTATTACATCCCTCTTTCTCTTCTTAATTTCTGGTGACCTGTCTACAGGTCTCTTCCCTTTGTTGTTTCCGAGACTTAGATTTAAATCAAGCTCTACATTGCCAGTCTCAAAATTCAAGTTGAAAGACTTATTATCGGCCATTGCTCTAGGGATCTCAGAAATAACTTCGAATGAGAAAGGAATGGAGATTGAGAAATAGGTATGTAATGAAAGAAGTAGGTTTGCTTGGTGCGATGAGTAGGGTAACGGGCATACAAGATTTATAGACAACCCGAAGCCCCTGGAGCTAAAGCCACCACAACCTACACGCCGCTTGCTATAAGGTTTACAGATCACATACGTCGCAATGCCAGCAATTAATGTCGGACATGCAAGTAAATAGTAAATATAATTTAATACAATTAACATAAGTCAAAGATTTCTTCAAAAAATTTTGGCTAATCTTGACCTTTCGCAAAGTTCTGACTAACTACGCTCTTTAGTCTGAGATTTTCTCCCTCTAAACTTGTATCACGATGTCCCTCTATGATTAGGTCGCCTCATATTGGCCGTATCTTAGATTCTAATCGGTGTCTTTACTCTAGACTTACACATAATATATGTATATCAATATATATATTTTAAAACAAAGTTAACTGCTTACGGTCACATGCCTTAAGCATTATCATGATGTAAGGAAATCACTGCCTTTCATTTGCCCACGAGAGCATTATATGTAAGTATATGTAACCATGAAGATATATCATCATCTACACATTTTATTCTATCCAAGTCATTTTGATTTCACATCTCTATGAGTATATGTAGGATCATCACATATTCTCCTTGATCGTAGCCTTCACTCATTATGCATGAATAACATACATAAATGTAATTACAACATGATTCAATCAATTATGTATATTATACTCAACTGAAGGCTATTAAGAACAACACAATAAAACAGAGAAATGCATTTCAGTTCATCATAAAAGCATCTAAGGCAATCTTTAATGGCTATATCGTCAACTTCTTTGAATTTCGAAAAATGCCAACGGGAGAAATGGGAAAACCAAGTAAAATCGGCCGCAAATCCACCGAATACTGACTTTCGTGGTTTTGGCATTAATGCAACGCGCTATCGGTGTGCACGCCTACCCTAGACTTCTGGCTTCCAGCTTGCAGAAATCCATAGGTTGATCGTGTAGGGGTGCGGTGAAGAGATATCTTCTTTGTCTCTTAGTCCAAATTTTTTCTCTATAAAAACCTTCTCAGCGTTCTCAGTTACCACACCACAAAGAGTAATAATCTCCGAGCCTACCATCCCCCAGTATTCCTCTCGCCTCATACTCTTACAAAAATTTCTAAATTTTTTCAAATCATGTCCGCAAGGAAGTACATTGATCTCACAGTAGAGGCTAAGGAAGAAGAGCTCGACTTAAACTTAAGTCTGGGCAAAGACAAGGGCAAAAGACCTTTTGAGGGGTCTCCAGAGAAACAGAAGGAGAAGAAAATGAAGAAGATCGAGGAAGCTGAGGAGACTAGCACGGGCCATACCTCGGAGGACAAAATCGCCTGTCTAGAGCAGGAGGTGAAAAATCTGAAAAAGATGATAGGAGACCTGGAGAAGTTAACTAAACGCAATCATGCAGAAATGACTTCAAGAATAGACAGGTTCTTCTATTGGTCTACCCAGTGCTTCTGCAATCAACAACAAAGAAGTGTTGATTGTATGAATGAGATTTACACTACCCTCCGCGATATTGCTATGTCCCTTGCTCCAAGGAATGGTCGAGGGGTGATGATACAATACAACCCTCCTAATCCAAGACCACCTCGCTTTTAGATTACTCATGCATGAGTAAACTTCTTCTTTTTTGCAATGTAATCCTTCAGTTTTTTTTGTTTTTAATGCGAGTGGTTTCTTTTATTGGCTGGTACCCTAAAATAATATAGCTACACAAATTCAATCATGAATTCAGCTTATAAAATCCACCATATAAAAATTTGATCCAACAACAACGGAATCAAAACAAGTAATAACCTTTCCTTTACTAAGTTCAAAAGTGTGGCCACATCTGTCTAAAACTAAAACTGAGAACATAATTCCTAAGAAGAGATAAGTCTCAGAGGGAAAGGAAATGGAAACATCCTACAGGATCTTCAGTAGAGCCGTCTCTCTATAATTGTGCCCGGGTTCACAACGATAGAGGAGGTCCCACTAAGGTTACCTTGCTCTGTAATCACTAGGAGACCTAACAACCATTGCTCTGATACCAACTTTGTCACGACCCGTTTTCTGGGCACATGACCGGCACAATGATGAATCTCTCATCACTGTAAGCCTTCCGATAAATATATCAAATTTTCTTATCTGAAAATCATAGATTATCAATTTAAAATACATTATTATACTGACATACAAGCCAAATGTCGAACCCCTGAACTAGATGTCCTAGACGATTACGGAGCAACATAATCTATAACAGAAGAGAGGTCTACCCGACAACGGGAAGGTACAAAGTGATCTACTCCTCTAGCAGATATTCTTCGATGGCAACCTGATCTGAACAAAAAGGTTGTACAAACAATGTGAGCTTTTAAACTCAATGAGCGAATCGGCCTCGCATTAATAAAATTCAAATACATTACCAGTCATGCAAGCATATCCAAAGGCTCATACTCAACCAATAGACAGAAGATAAAAATTTATCCAATTCAACAAATGTTACTAGTACTCGTCAATGGCAATATATCCCGGAGAGCGCACACAGGCCGGCTCACCAATTATGTATATTTCCGCCATGACGCACAACATCATCCTCTTACATACAAGATAAAAATTCATCCAATTCAACAAACGTTACTAGTACTCGTCAATGGCAATATATCCCGGAGAGCGCACACAGGCCGGCTCACCAATTATGTATATTTCCGCCATGACGCACAACCTCATCCTCTTAGCTAGGGCGCCTCACGGATTTATCACCAATCCGGGCTATATCCCTACTGAGGGAATCGTTGTCTCCACACTCATTGGTCAAGACACCCTGTCAACCGGGTTTTCCACCTTGCCGTGAGAGGGGGTACTGTCCCGCTCAATCACAATCAATAGCATTTCATATCATAATCAGAAGCTCAATATAATATTCATTCATATAACAGGTATAGTAGATAACTATATTATAGCTTTATAAACCACAATTCAAGAGATTCAATCTTCACATCATCATGAGATACTTGCTTTTTCTTATCCATACTTCTGGATTAATTATCTCATTATATTCGCCATTCTGAATTCAATTTTTCCCTATGAATCTTGGGAGTGTCCTACGACATACTTTTTATCACCAGTAATGCTAAAACTCTATTAAAACGGGGTCGTTTCACTCACCTGGATTCCATACGAACATCGCTTCTCTAAGTCATTACAGACAAGAGTTCTCAGGTGAATTTCGGTGTTCTGCTACGGAGATTTTCATGAAAGATTAGAGAAAATACGTCAGGATTGTTTTCGTACAGATACTGTTCATATGTATGGTTACTGTTCATATATACGGTCACTATTCATACGGTCACTATTCATACGTACGGTCACTATTCATACCAGAAATAGAGAATACAATCTGTAAAAGAGTACACCAGGTAAGTTCCCAGGAAAGAGTGGAGGGTCACACTGGACACACTTAAAAACCAGGTCTTTCCTTAGCCAGAACTTTCCTAGACATGTATTCTTCACAGTTTACATTCTCTTTCGGTAATCAGAGAATCAAAATAATATATAAACAGCTAAGGACAGTTTTTCTGATGTGGAAGATCAGCCAAGGCCGCAACCACAGAGCATACTTAAGAAATTAACTTCTAAAATTTGAAAGACATAGAAAGGGCATAGTATCCTTACCTAAGCTGAAAAGGAAAGGCCCAAAATCTCAGAGGCCTAGCTTTGGAGTAAGAGAAACTTAAGGAGAGAAGAAGAGAAGTTGAAGGTGTGAGTTTAGAAGTGAAATGGAAGGGTCTATTTATAGCAAAAGTCAAGGGTACTATTTGACACTATGCACTAATAAAATATTCAATTTACTATTCATGAAAATGACATTTCTAATAATACAGTTACTGTGCACCTCACGAAAATTTATTACTATTGGAAACTTAAAAGGGAAAAATATCCTTTCACCTTAAACCTTTAAGTTTCTTTTCAATTCAGTCCTTTCACTTTAGTCCCTAAGGGTATTTTCACACATAAAACGTCAGTTTCTCCTACGAACTGCTTTCTAGTTTTCTCTTATGACCAAACAACATCTAGTACTTGACATTTCGATTGTATAAATGAACAGTATCATATACGTAAATAGTATTATACAGGTGAATAGTACCGTATACTGAAATAGTAACAGTAGTTTGTAAACAAATATTTATATTTTATTTTTCTTGGGTATTACACGCACACACACACACACACACACACACACACACACACACACACACACACACACACACACACACACACACACACACACACACACACATACATACACTTATATGGGGCAAATATATTGTTAAAGTACGTATGTTCATTTACTAAATTTCTTGTTTGCTTGTATGTCTAGGTTTGGCTAATATGTTTGGTCAATGAGAGAGTGTTGTGTGGTGTGCTTATAATTAGAGTAATTTACCATACTTAATTTGCTTTGATAAAAATGAGACAATCACCCACAAATTAACACCATGTATAGAGTAATTCACCAAACAAGTGTGCATATGAGTCAATAAACACCTTGTGTGTTGTAATATCCTCTTCTAGATAATGTAGATTTAAGCTATTTTACTAAAAATATGAAAACAAGACTATATATATCACTATTTTTGTTTCTGCATTGTTAGGCGAATGGCAATCGCACTAGTCGCGCAAGTAACAAAGTGAAGAGTAAGAATATCGTCCTACGAGGACTAATGTGCTAAGTACTCCAGGAATTCAAACACAATAGTTAGACAGACCAAATTGGATTAAAAGAAGCTCTAAATTGAGAATGAAAAAGGAACATGCAAAGGACAATATATATATATATAATCTTTTTCGCAATTGAAAAGAACGTAAACACAAAATCGGATGGAATTAACGTAATAAAAAGGCCTAGGGCTACTTATCCCATTCTCTCTTCCTAAGAATTGTTAACTCTCCCTAACACTTGTGATTTTATTCAATTATGCAATTTAATCTTAGGTTTTCTAATGGCTTAAAGTGATTCTCCCGAGCCTAAGTTAAGCTACGCAGCTCTAACACAATCCCTTATGTGAATTAAGCCGAATAAATACTAACCTAAATTGACTAAGTAAGGTTAACTAATACCCCTATTAATTAACAAGCAAACCCCCATGTTCGATCACTCCCCCTAATCACTCAATGTTCTACTGCCACCTCCCTCACCATAGCAGAAGCAACAAGCATACTATGAAGTGATCAATTTTAGAGTAAGCACAACAAATATAAGTGAAAGGAATGTATATATTGAATAAATTTTATGAAGTTAGAGAGCAAATAACTCCTAATCAAATATTAGGTTCATAGTAACCCTAGAATGAAGAAATTAGCTACATATGATCCTAAAAGAACATAAATCAGTAGAGAAACAGGTAAACATCACAAAACCGAAGTTGATTTGTCAAGATTCAAGCTTCCAAAGCCTTGGAGATGGATTCCTCCTCTTCCTCTAGCTGAAACCGACGCTCTCTCCTGAATATCGAACTTATAATACCCTATAATGCCTTTTTTTTCTAGCTATTTAAACTTCTAGTGAAAATCAACATAATATGCTCTGCAGCTATAGCAGCACAATCCCACCGCTATAGTGGCAGTTCTTCATTTAATCAGCTGAGTCAAGGTCTACTGCTATAGCAGTACATGTCCACCGCTACAACAGTGGAAGGCAGAGGCAAGGTTCCAAGAGTGTTAGGTTCCAGTGGCCACTGTTATAGTAGCATTGGGCACCGCTATAGCGATGAGAGTCAGTTAGACATGCCTCAGAAGTCTTCAGCTCTAGTAATTGGTGCTATAGCGGTGCAGAAATGAAATCTTCAGAGCTTTAGAAGTGCAGTACTTGCATGGGTAATCTTCTTACCAACTCAACCTATGCCAAAAGATAGAAATTTACCACTAAATCAAATGTTGGAAACAAGAATTTACTCAAACAAAAGTAAAATCTACTAAAACATAAAACAAACAAAATAAAGGCAAAGGAACACAAGTCAAGGCAAGTAAGAGATAAAAAGATAGGACATTTAGCACTAAAATGGTGCTAAATCCAGAACTTAATACTCCCCCAAACTTAAACTTTTGCTTGTCCCCAAGCAAAACAACTCACACAATAGACAATAGTGCAGAGCAGAAGTAAGGGGAACAAATTCATTAATAAATTATGGAACTATTCGGACTAAGCAAGGAAAAAGTATGAATTGCTCAGATAAAAATAGAACCATCCTTAAAAATTTTAATTTAGAAATTGCTTTTAACAAAAGAAAAAACCATAATTGCAATAACAACAAAGGGATTTAAATCAAACATAAAGTAAACACTTTGAAAACTCATGAATTTCAAAAAGCAAAATACAATCACCTAAAGTAACCTTCCTTTTTATGATTTAACACTCTCAAGAGTGCTCATTTCAAATTCCAGTGACCCAACAACAATTCAAATTAAGGGGGTTGAAGCCAGTGAGAAGCAGAGTTTGTGTGCCCAATCCACACAGTTCTTCCTCCCCCTTCACATTCCCTGAGCAAAATAAAGAATAAGAGAAATGCCTATGTGCCTAATTGACACAGCATTTCCCTACCCTTTCATTCTCTCAAACCACCAAAAGCATGATTCATTGGTTAAAACAGTGTTCTTGCGCCTACTCCACACAACACTACCCCAACATAAACCACAACTTCAAAATGGCTAATTATTATTATTATTATTATTATTATTATTATTATTATTATTATTATTATTATTATTATTATTATTATTATTATAATATAGGTAAAGGAATCTGAAATTGACACCCCTTCTTAAGCTTATTTATGAATTTAGGAAAGGTTAACTTAAATAACTGCATTCACTCTCGAAATTCCTAAATTTTAATTAGCCCACAAAGAACTTGAAGAAAATCTCCTGAAGTTACAGGAAATAAGGTTCATTTTTGTATTAAAAACAATTCCAAAAATTTAAATTTTTATAAAATGTTTCAAGTTTTCACATCAACAAGCCACCATTTCTCTTTACAAAGACAAAAAAAATAAATTTATTCATGGATGCATTAGACTGGGCTCACCTATGAACTGTCAGATGTGAGATAGATAATCCCAGCATCAAGCCACTTAATGATTTCCTTCTTCACTACATCCTTTATCATCGGATTGAGACGCCTTTGATGTTCAATTGATATCTTATTCTCATCCTCAAAATGAATCTTGTGCATACAGAAAGAAGGACTGATACCTTTTATATCCGCAATAGACCATCCAATTTCATTCTTGTGGCTTTTCAAAACCTTTAGCAACTGCTCTTCTTACTCATCAGTGAGCGAACTAGAAACCACTACTGGCAATGAATCAGAGTCTCCAAGATATATGTATTTTAAATGTGGAGGAAGTGGTTTCAGCTCTAGTACAGGGGGTACCTCAATGGATGGCTTCAATGGTAAGCTTGCTCTAGTAGACATATCTAGAGACTCAAAGTAGTTCTTAGGCTTGAACGTCATAGAAGGAGTGATATAAGCAACAACCACTACTAGTTCACCTTTCACATCTTTTTCTTCGTCACCACCCAAGAGATCCTTTAGCTCAACCTTTTCCATAAAATCTAGAATTTGCGTATTCAAATTTCCTTTTATGATCCTTACAAGGCTACACTCTTCATGGTTATTTGGTGCTATCATTGTCTTGTTCATGTTGAATTTCACCTCCTGGTCATTGACCCTCATTATTAACTCACATTTATGGACATTAATCAAGGCTCTACCAGTTGCAAGGAAAGGTCTCCCCATAATGATAGTGATTTCCTTATCTTTTTCAAAATCTAATACTATGAAATCCGTAGGAAAAATTAATGTGTCCACTTTCACCAAAACATCCTCAATCACCCCATTCGGGTAGCATATAGAACGATCCACCAACTGAAGGGTAAATGCAGTTAGATGAGTCTCTCTTAGACCCAACTTCTTGAAAGTGGAGAGAGGCATGAGATTTACACTAGCACTCAAATCACAAAGTGCCTTGCTCTCAAAATCATTTCCAATATTATATGGTACCATAAAACTTCCGGGATCTTGCACCTTGGTGGGTAACTTTCTTTGTAAAATTGCACTACATTTCTGAGTTAACGCCACTGTTTCAAACTCTCCTAGATGCCTTTTATGAGAGAGGACGTCTTTCATAAACGTATAGCATAACTCGGCATTTGCTCTAATGCCTCTGCGAACGGAATGTTTATATGGAGTTGCTTCAACACCTCAAGAAACTTCTTATATTGCCTCTCCAGATTCTACTTTTTAGCCCTCTGAGGATAAGGCATAGGTGGAACAAAATTCTCAGCTATTACATCTTTTGCCACCTTTCCAGGTTTACCTTTTACCTCCGATGCATCAACTTTCTCAGTTACAATTTCTTAAGGTTGAGCAACCTCATCTCTTTGCTCTTCCACAATCACTTCTTTTGACTAATCTCGTAACTTAACAACCTCGGGGAGCTCTTTACCACTTCTCAAAGTGATGCTTTGCAGTGTTCATTACCCTCCCATCTTGATTTGTTTTTAGTATTGTTAGAAAGATTATATTATGGCCTATTATTCAGAGCAAGTGCTAGTTGGGCCATCTGAGTTTCTAAATTTTTGATAGCCACATTTTGGTTTTGAATTAAAGATGCCTGACTCTGGATCAAGGTATCATTTTTGGCTATATATTGCATGAACATGTCTTCTCTTTTCCACTTGAGATGATGGAGCTCTATTATGAGGAATGTAGTTGTTCTAGTTATTGAAGCCAGGGGATTGAGAAGGCTTACTAGATGATGATGAAGTCGTGGGATTCACACAATGATTGTTGCTCCATGAAAGTTTGGATAATTCCTATTTCCCAGATTGTATGAATTTGAATAGGAGGTGTTCTAGCCATCAATGCACCGCCAGCTGCAGTATCCAATTTATCCCTAATTTCATAATTCAGACCACTATGAAAGATAGATATTTACTGCTACTCATGAATGCTATGGTTAGGGCATTTTCTCAGCATCTCCTTGAATCCTTACCAAGCAGTGTATAACATCTCTCCCTCTTGTTGATAAAACAATGTAATCTCATTCCTCAATTTTACTGACCTTGAAGGAGGAAAGAATTTATCCAGAAATTTCTTTTGCAGTTCATCCCAAGTAGTGATGCTTCCTAGTGGTAGAGTCATCAACCAATTTTTTGCACTATCCCTTAAAGAGAAAGGGAATAGTCGAAGGCGGATAGCATCTTCTGAAACTTTATTCAGCTTGACCATATTGCTAATGTCAAGGAAGTTCATGATATAGTTATTCAGATCCTCTAAGAGACTTCCCCCAAACTGATTCTTTTGAACCAGATTTAGCATCATAGCCTTCATCTCAAAATTGTTGGCTCCAATAATGGGCTTCACTATGCTTGAAGTATTACCAATGTTATGGGGTGAAGCATAATCCCATATCGCTCTGTATCCTAACTGAGGCTCATTGACAATCCTAGTTCCAGCATTAACCACATCACCCCGATGATTCTGGTTATCTTAAGCCATTTCTTCTTGTATAGCTTGGCTCACTTGAGTTTTTTCTAACTTTCGCTTCCTTTCTAGTTCTTCTTGCGAGTCTTTCGATTTCAGGCTTGAAGAAAAGATTAGAAGTTTGAGTAGTACCTTGCATACACAGTAGAAAATTTCATTCAGAATTGACAGTTAGGAAATAAGAAAACAACTCTAAAAACAAAAATGATTACTTAAACAAAAAGAAATAAAATAAGGAAATAAAGCAAAATAAAACAAAACAAAACAAATGTCTAATCTAGCACTTTTAAATTCTTTAGAATATTAGCTAAAAATCGTTAGTCCCGACAACGACTCCAAAAACTTGTTAGGCAAATGGCAAGCATACCAGTCGTACAAGTAATAAAGTGAAGAGTAAGAATATCGTCCCACGGGAACTAATGTGCTAAGTACTCCAAAAATTCAAACACAACAGTTAGACAGACCAAATTGGATTAAAGGCAGCTCTAAATTGAAAATGAAAAAGGAACATGCAAAGGAAAAAAATATATATATATATATTATCTTTTTCGCAATTGAAAAGAATGCAAACACAAAATCGGATGGAATTAATGTAATAAAAATGCCTAGGGTACTAATCTCCTTTTCCCTTCCTAAGAATTGTTAACTCTCCCTAAAACTTACGATTTTATTCAATTATGCAATTTAATCTTAGGTTTTCTAATGGCTTAAGGTGATTCTCCCGAACCTAAGTTAAGCTACCCAACTCTAACACAATCCCTTATGTGAGTTAAGCTGAATAAATGCTAACCTAAATTGATTAAGCAAAGTTAACTAATACCCCTATTAATTAACAAGCAAACCCCAAGGTTCGATCACTCGCTCTAATCACTCAGTGTTCTACAGCCACCTCCCTCGCCCAAGTTTAGTGGAACCAATATGCATACTATGAAGTGATCAATTTTAGAGTAAGCACAACAAATATAAGTGAAAGGAATGCATATATTGAATAAATTTCGCAAAGTTAGGGAGCAAACAACACTAACCAAAGATTAGGTTCATAGTAATCCTAGAATGAAGAAATTAGCTGCACATGGTCCTAAAAGAACAGAAATTAGTAGAGAAACAAGTAAACATCATGAAACCAAATTTGATTTGTCAAGATTCGAGCTTCCAAAGCCTTGGAGATGGATTCCTCCTCTTCCTCTATCTGAAACTGGTGCTCTCCATTGAATATCGAACTCAGAATACCCTAGAATGCCCTTTTTTTAGCTATTTAAACATCCAGTGAAAATTAGCAGAATATGATCTGCCGCTATAGTGGCACAATCCCACTACTATAACAGTAGTTCTTCATTTAATCAGCTGAGTCAGGATCTACTGCTATAGCAGTACATGTCCACTGCTATAGTGGTGGAAGGCAGAGGCAAGGTTCCTGGAGTGTTAGGTTCCAGTGGCCACCGCTATAGCGGCACTAGGTCACAGCTATAGCAATGAGAGTTTGTTAGACATGCCTCAGAAATCTTTAGCTCTAGTAATTGGTGCTATAGCGGTGTATAAATGAAATCTTCAGAGCTTCAAAAGTACAGCACTTGCATGGGTAACCTTCTTACCAACTCAACCTATGCCAAAAGATAGAAAATTACCATTAAATCAAAGGTTGGAAACAAGAATTTACTCAAACAAAAGTAAAATCTACTAAAACATACACTAACCTAAAACAAACAAAATAGAGGCAAAGGAATACAAGTCAAGGGAAGTAAGAGATAAAAAGATAAGGGCATTTAGCACCAAAAAAGGTGCTAAATCCAAAACTTAACATGCATCAAACTTGCTTCTTAAGAACAGAGGCCATGATATTGAGATAACTAATTCATAAGCTACATTCTCACTATTTGTGTTTCTGCATCAAACCTGCTTCTTAAGATTCCAATTGATAGAGTTGTGATTCAGCAGAAAATTGTTTGTCCATTTGTTTGGTTCCTCGATCTCCCATGGCTTATTAGATTCTAATCTAAAATCTCATTCATAACCAATTTGAGTTAATCAGTAAAAAGTTGTTTATATATATATATATATGTACAAGTAAAATTGCATACTTTACTCTTGGTAGGAGATTTATTATTGATTGATGGAAAATTACTTTTTTACTTTGTCTAGTATCTCTAATATTTTTTCTCAAGTAGGTTTGAACTTTGCTTGTGGAACATCTACAAGACGACCTTATATAAAAGAGTTCTCTTGTAATTATTAAGTTTCAATTTTCTAAGAACTTGTTTACATGATTTGCTAGCACATTTTATTCAAGTTGGATTACCTCTATCTTCCTGACCACTACAGTCATTAGAGATATCAGATAATGTTATTTGTGGAATTGTGGAAGCCTAAATTTTCAAGCATTGGAAACAGTTAAATTTGATATTTTCACATTTTTTATATGTTAAATATTTTTTAAATCCCTTGAAAATGATGCTAACTTAAGGCTCTTATAATGAAAATTATATATATATATATATATATATATAGTTTTCTAAAATATTTTTTTTAAAACTTCTAGCCGCTGCTATATTTTTTAAAAAGCATTTAACAATACAGTGGTTGTAACGCCCCGAAAATTAGGCATATTAATATACATATATTACAGGGTGTACATTAGTGGTAACCTATAATTTTCCTGAACAATCTTAATATTCACAACTATATAAATTGTAAATTACAATTAAATAAATAAACCCCTCTAGATATAGTAGGACCTCGGTGGCCTATAGGATTATAGAGCATTTCTATTCGGTCTATTTAGAACCCTTTGACTAAATAGAATATGTCTCCAAGCCGCTAATTTCTAACGATTTCTCCATCCTCCTCAACTGCTAAATCTGAAAATAGCAATAGAGACCGTGAGTTTATCAAAAACTCAATGAGTAAATGACTGTGCAATAAAATAGAGCACAAGTGCAAATACTAGTCTCACTATGTTAATCAGAATAATTACTACCAGCATATATCAGTATGATATAAAATATATATAATGTACCTTACCATATAACCAAGACCCCCGATTCAGTGTGATTCTACAATCTCACAAAACAATTCAGAAAATAATCCTTAAACAAACAAAAGCATAAATAACCATCCATGCCAAAATGCATTATGCAATAGATGATGTATGATGCATTTCCCACTCTTTTTCCACATCATATTGGGGATCAACCCTTAATATGTATGCATACCTATTGACACCACTCAATGGTATTACACAATGGGTAGCTTCCCGCTTTATTTCCAAACATTTCCACTTCTCATAATATAAATATGTAAATGATGATATGCAATACATTTTCCACGCAAACATCTCACAGCACACATCACATCAATTCACCACTTCAAGTAAAATTAAACATAAAACGCTCAATCCCACTGAATAAATCCCACAACCATTCAATGAAATTCCTTAATTTATTTATTACCACTAACAAACGAATTTCATTAATGAATTTCTAACTATGACGTGAATGAGATTTATATTGAACTTGGCCAAATAATTTAATAAAATATATATGGGAAGGTCATCCACTCAACTCAATGATAATAAGATTTACCACATAAGAAGTTCCAAGATTCAAGCTAATGAAGCTCCCAAGCTACCTAGAACCAACAATAAACAACAAGTAAATAAAACGAGCAAAATCTTCACCACTAACTCCAACCTTTAGCCACTCATTTGAATATAACTCTTAAATCGTAAGGATTTTTTAAACAAATATTATATCATTGGAAACTAGACTCAAATATCTTTCCAATGATATAAAGTTTGTTAAAAATAGAGTTCGGACGAAGAAATTATGACCATTTAAAAATAGACCAAGGAGGCTATCCAATGGCTTTGCCTAGGGCACCACCCATGGCGCTTGGAGCGCCAGACGTCCAACTCTCTACCCAAGTTTATGTGCTTGGTACTTATGGTGCCAAGACCAAGCTTTTCCCCTTAAAGGTGGTGCTCAGGGCGTCATAACTCTGACTCCACGATTTCTTCACAGATTTGACTCATATCTGGCCAAATTTTCACTGTTTTCCATGATTTCTTCCATGGAATCTCATCCTTGATGTCTAATGAGTATTTTGACACCAAAATCCCTAATTTTAGATGAGCAATGAAGCCTAAATATCAGTTTTACCCTATATACCCTTAAAACTAAAAAATAGGGAAAAGTTTAAGAAATCAAAATCCTTACCTCGATTCCTTGCTTTCCTTAGGTTGTTAGGCCACCGATGACTCGCTCCACCACCAGAGAAAGGCTCTCCGAAGTTGTTGAGGATTTGGAGTGGAAAAGGTAAAGAGAAGAAAGAGTGAGGAGAAAGAAAGAGGAAAGTGAGAAATAAAGAAAAAAGCATGGGACTGCCTATATATATACTCGTCTATGGTGAAATTACTACTTTGCCTCTAGGTAACTTTCAGTTAACCTTAGTGGTGTCAAACTCGTAATTTTTTCAATTTGGATATTTCCTATATTCTAAGTGCCACCTAGTTCATTATTTCACTTTAGTCCGTCTTTAAACCTTATATGTACTCAGCCTCCTCTATACCTCATGACTATTTTTTCTGTTCCTTGTCTCTCAACTCTATTTCCATACAATTTCCTCTTCCTCTTATCTTTCCTCAACTCTTAAGATATCATCCGCAATAAAATACCCGATCCAATTATTTATCTCTACTTTCATAAATAATATTCAAAAGAATAAATTAAATATAAAAAATAAAAATTAACCAAATAATTCCAGTAAAATAATGGAAATTTTTATTATAACAACCTTAATACTGCCAATTATGTGATTCCAAAATTGGTGGGTATTATAGTGGCGATTTAAATCACTAAAAAAAAAGATATCAGAGACAGAAATTTCTATATGTGATATAACAAAATTTCATCTCTAATTTATTAGAGGCAAAATTAGAGATAGATTTCATTCCATCTTAAAACTGGTGTATCAAATTTTGAGACATCTAAATGTTCTGTCTCATATTTTTGGGACAGAATATTTTCATCTAAAACTAGAAATCCATCTTAGACCATACTTTGTGCATTTGAGACGGATAAATGTCCATCTCAAGCTGGGGACGAAAATTTCTTCCCTGAATCTGTTTCTATTATGAGACAGAATATTCCATCTTCGTTTTGGGATAGACTTAGAGACGGATAATCTATCTCTAATTTGAAACGAGCATTTCATGCTAGAATTCCCTCCCTAATTAGGGATGGATTGGTCCATGGTAGAATTTCATCTCTAATTAGAGAAGGATTCATTTCATCTTTAATTAGAGACAGATTGGTCCGTCACAAAATTTTGCCTATGATTTTGGAGCAGGTTTTTTTTTTCATTTGATGAGATCATGTGAATGCAAACTATTTTCGAAAACAAAACCTGTGAATGAATTCAAACCATGAATATCAAAAAAACATAGAGAAATAATCATTTATAACCACAAATGTAGTATAACAAATAATAAACAAATACATCAATTCAGTCCATGAAACCCTAGTCTAAGGGATGGAATGGGGACTGGATCTCACCATCATTAGTTGAAGAACCTAGATCTCTGTCCATGGACCCCACAAAGTGGTCCATCATGCTAATGTACTGATCCAGCATAGATGCCTGAGTCTATATCAGTGTCAACTATTCCTTCAACGCTGTGTCGCCGTGGTAAGTTTGTCCTCAATGCTGCTAAGGCGATTTAAGTCTCCTACATTTAAAAACAAGATTATGAAAGAAAATAAATCCATATCTTAACTGACATATACATTTAAAAAACAATCAAAAGGAAAGAAGAAAGTCAAGTGTGCTTAATTACTATGCGATGCATGTGCTCGAAGGCCAAAATGTTGCTGCCTATGTGAAGTGTTCCTCCAGTAGTGAAGGCCCTCACTACAAAAAAATAGGTTTTTAGTGGCGGATATTTAGTGGCGGTTTTTGAAACCGCCACTAAATAATCATACAGTGGCGGTTTATTTAACCGCTACTATATAGTGGCGGTTCATACACAACCGCCACTATATAGTGGCGGTTTTATAAACCGCCACCATATAGTGGCAGTTCATATACAAATGCTACTATATAGTGGCGGTTTTACAGAAATCGCCACTATATAGTAGTTGCAAAATTTTTTTTTAAAATGACCATAACTCTTTCATTCGAACTCCGTTTTTAACAAATTTTATATCGTTGGAAAGCTCTTTGAATCTAGTTTCTAATGGTATAAGTTTCATTTAGAAATTCTTTACCGATTAAGAGTTATGACCAAATGAGTAGGTGAAGGTCAGAATTAGTGGTAAGAAATTTCTCTATTTTGTAATCCTGACATATTTTTGCATGGTTACTTTATAGGAATCACTTCTTTGATGTATCTTCCAAACCTTTGGAATGCAATAGTGAGCATGGAATCCATGTGAGAGATCTAACTCTCCCGTGTAAGAGTATTTACATATATATATATATATATATATATATATATATATATATGTATATTTAACCGCCAATAAACTTGTTAATTTTTTTTTTGAGATAAAGGAGAAATATCTTAAAACACAAGAGGTCTATCTCTCCCTATATTTTCATTATTTTCATCCAAGTTTCTTTATTATTACCTTCACTTTTCACCACCAAAGTAGCATAGAGAACCAGACCCTAAAAACCAACTGTTGAGGTGGGAGAGCCAAGCTATTTAAACACCTCATCAGGCAGCCCATACTATTATGTGGGACTTTGACATCCCATACTCTTTCAAGATCATAGTGACAGTTTTAACTAAACCATTATTTACACTTGTTAAATCCCTTAACCCTAAAACCTATACGTATATGCCCCCTCTGTCATCAGATTGTATGTATTTTTCTATTGTCACTCATCTTTAATTGAAGTTGTGCTACAATAATCCAAATTACAAATAATTAAAGTCAAACAAGACTAATTGTGGACTACGTAGTTGACAGTACTTTGCTAATAAGCTTTGCAATTATCGATACGAGAAATAACTAATTTACTTATTTTTTGTATGTCTTATTTATTTAACTTTTGTTTTGAAAAAATTTGTTAGCATAAAATATTTCATTTTCTATTTCCATTTTTTCTTTATCAATTCTTTAAATAAAATCAGTTAGCATAAAATAAAAAAATTAAGAGAAAAAAAACAGCGTTGAAGACAATTATTCTTTCCCCGGTTCTTAATTAACTAAAAAGAAATGAATAAAAAAGTGCAATTTGTTGATTGCTATACTAATAAAATATGTAACTTGGGAACTTTATTGCATTCAGTATCAATGGAAGCATTAAAAAGAAAAATTACACTGAAATAATTTTAAAATGATAATATTAATTCTGGAAAGCTCATGGTGAATTTTGTTTTGCAAAATTATATTCAATTTTTTAATTTTTTTAAATGTTCTATATTTTAAAAGAAATTTTAATATTTATTTTAAAATTGAATACATTTAAATGACTATAAATTTTAATTAATTTTTAGTTTGAGCAATATTCATTTCTTTTTTATTCATTTTTTTATTTAAAGAATTGACAAAGAAAAAAATGGAAATAGAAAACATTCAATATTAAATTTAAAATTTTCAGAATTTAATTTTTATTTAAACAATTGATAAAGAAAAAATAGAAATTTAAAATAAATAAATAGTTAAATGTAATATTTGGTTTATGTAAAACTTGCTTAAAAGCAATTTTCAGTTAGAACTTGAAATAATTCTAGCATTATACTTTTATTACATAGCTATTCTCACCTACTTAACACACAAACTCGAGAGCATATATAATTTTTTTTTGTCACTAATACATATAAAAATAACAATTTAATTTACAATATTTAAGATAATTCTAAAATCTTAATTCTTCTTAAATTAATTAATTAATTTTTTCATAGTAAGCTATTACCTTTACCCACAATTATAGACTGTGGGTAAAATCTATATAAATAATATTTAGTGCCTTTTATGGTATTATTTTAAATTATTTTAAAATAAACTTCAAATTTAAATTTTTTATTTTATTTATTGATATTTTATCTACAATAGTCATTTTACCAATGACAAAGAATTGTGGGTAAAAGCCCCCCAAAAAAATTTTGACATTCCCGCTGATAAAAATTCTAAACATTCCCTCTTCTTTGCTTTGTTTCATTTTATTCTCGCGCAATCATCCCCGCCCCCAATTTATCTCTTTCTCCTATTTCCAGCATCCCTCTCGCGTCGACTCCATCCCTCCAAGCGAGTGGGAAGACTGGTCTGCCCCTTCTCTCCCCCTCCCAACTCCATCCCATCAGGCAGCATCTGAACATGGGTCTGGCGAGCGGTCCGGCGTTCGGACAAGAGCCGACGAGAGAGAGGTCCGGACTCTCTTTGACGCCGAGACGATCTACTCCGTCTCCAGCTTCTTCCGGTGCTCCATATCCCGAGACGACGTTACATTCCAGGATCTAATCAGAAAACGTTCGCCACCGAGTTCACTGTTCAACCTCTGGCTTGACAGCGTTACCTTCCAGCATCCAGATCTGGTCCGACAGAGTCATCACAAAAGGAGGGAATTATATGAACGACAAGGTTTTGGAGGAAGTCGATGGAGGGAGGGAGGGATTGGAGGAAGGCGAAGGTAGGGAAGATGCAGGTGACGCAGAACACTGGGATTGGAGGAAGGCGACGATGGGATTGGAGGAGCTATTTTGAGAACTCAACCATGGAGGCTTGGTAGCTGAACGCTGGGATTGAAATTACTGCCACGTAAGTAATTGGTTTCTCCATGGAATCAATTTGTGTGTGGTTCGAGTTTGTGTATGACTTAGTTGCCAATTTACATGAATTTGACTCACACTGGATTCTTTGTTTTCTTGTAATTTGCTTACGAATTTGCTGTAAACTAGAGTCAATTCATAAAATTTCAATTCATGTTTCTTTTTCTTTTTCCCCTGCGTGAGAATTTTGCTAACTGACCTGCGTGAGAATTCTGCTGAATGAGAAAAATAATCAAGAATGGTTGGTTTCGTATATTAGTCTAAATTGAAGTGAAATTGCTAAGATTTTAGTAAAGGATATGTGCTTATCTTCAAACGCTGATTGAAGAGCGTCTAAGAAATTTTAAGCTGCCCTTGGTGAAAAATTAAATAAGGTACGGTCACTTCTCTCTTTTCTCCTTCTTACTTATGACTTTGCTGATGTGTGGGCTGAATGGTTTTAAATGGTACAATGGGCAGTGGATGAAAATAGAAATTTGGATTTCCAAAGTTGATTTCTGGTTGAGTTGGCAGCTTGGTAAGATTAGGAAATGTGAAACTTAAATTGATAAGATGATTTGTGAGTTTAAGTTTTAATCCTTCCTGGTAATCCTTTTATTGCTATTCAAGTGCCTACGGATTTCATGTTCTTAGAAAGGATAAAAGTCTAAATATCAATTTTTTTTTTCCATTGGTTATACTGGTTAATATTTTCTAATCCAGAGCAAGAGAATAATTCTAGGCCAACTATTTTTTTTGCACCATTTTTGCTTTTCTTGGACATTCTTTTTAGGCCATTTTAGAAACTTTTTGGGCTAATTGTGTTTTGGATCAAATGTTGTATTTTTGCTCCGTTTTATAGCTTTTTTGGACTATTATAGCAAGTTAAGTTGATTTGGATCATTTATTTGTTTGTGAATTCTCTTATTGCTTTTGGGCCAATTTTTGTAAATTTTTATGTAGCATCAATTTTTGCTATTATTGTTTAAAGGCCTACTCATTGCCAGTTTTCAAAAATAGTATTTTAGGTAAGTTGAATGAAATTGGTTTATCTAAAATTTATATTCTTGGCTATATTGTAAAATTTATATCACTTTTGCATTTTCATGTCTTGTTCTTGATTTCTGCACATTTCACCATGCTTAATGTTGTTGTTTACAAATGTTTGCAATTGCTTAGATAACCCAGACACTTTTAATATAGTCTTAGAATTCAACGTTGTCCATTTGAAATGAAATTCATAAATCTTGAAGTGGAATGTAATTTCCTCTCTTGGAACATACTTGCGGAAATAATTTTAATAAATGTGGAAGTCTTCTTACACGAAATCCTCTAATAGATTTCACTAAACTGAAATGAAATAGACTTTGTTTTAGTTGTTTATATCCGATTACAAAGTAACACAGATGACATCTTAATTCACTGAAAATGAGATATGTAGTTTTTTTTATTTTTTTTATTGGGCAGTTTAACACATAACAAGCCTTTTCTTTAAACTCTTTTTTTGTTTTAGAATGATGAAAACTGAGGTTTATCTATTTATTTTTTCTACCTTGGAATCTGTTGATATCTAATTCTATTTTCTTTATATATGATCAGTGTACCACAATATAATAAGTTCTTTGCAAACTAATCATTGCAGCAAAATATGATGTTGCTATACCCCTAATAATGACTGTTACTACAGGAAAGGATTGGTGTGACCAGAATTTGATAGATTGCTTGGGGATGTGTAAGTATCAAAGTTATAAATCAATATGAAGACATTAATTATTACTTGATTATATTAACTTAGTGCATATAAGCTCCCTGTTTTTCATCTATAGATGGCAACTAATTGTTAAATTGTTTCAAGTCAATATACATTCTTTTGGTTTCAATTTCGATTATGTTTTGTTATGATTGTTTAATATTTTCATATATGTTCCACGCCAATACTTGTTACATAAATAACATCCAGTTTTCCAGCTATCAAATATTTTTTTAAAAGAAATGTAAAATGAAAGTTTATTAACTCTTCTATTATCAATGCAGCTTTTTGAGCAATAGAGTGGAGAGGGTTTTGGTCAAGCAACAAACTCTATTATTTTGTAATCAAGACAAGAAGGGAGGACGACGATGACGCTAAAGATTCATGATGTCTTATGTTGTATTGAAAATTTTTTAGACTTATGTTGTTTGTAATATTTTGTTTGCATTAAGGCTTGTTGTGTATCAAAGTCTACTTTTTATATATCAATAAAGAAATTATTTCTAAATTAAATTTGCAAGTTTAAATGTGGATTATTATATCTTTTAGGGCTGTATAAGAAAAAGCAGAGAAATAAAATAAAAAAGGACCTATAAATTTAAATTATTAAACTGACTCTTTTAGTGGCGGTTTCATTAAACCGTCACTAAAAGTGTTAATTTTAGTGGGACTTTTAATGGCGGGTTTTAGAAAACCGCCACTAAAATTAACAATTTAGTGGCGGTTCTAAGAAAACCGCCACTAAAATTGACACTTTTAGTGACGGTTTCATAATAAAACCGCCACTATATAGTGGCGGTTTACTATCACAAACCGCCACTATTTAGTGGCGGTTCAAACGAAAATCGCCACAAAATTTTTTTAGTGGCGGTTATTCCCGCGGTTCATAAAAACCGCCACTAAAAAGCTTGTGGCGCTAGATTCAGTGGCGGTTTGTAAAACCGCCACTAAATCTCAAATTTCTTGTAGTGCCTGTTCTACCATGCCTGGTTGCGCTTTTGCTTGTACTCTTCAGTGTTCCATATCTGGACCAGCTATTGTATGAAGTTCTTGCTGATCTACTTAGGCTTTTGTTCCTTCTCAAACCAAGTGTCTTGGACACAACCTATCATGCGGTGCAAGATATGGCCGCACTTCATGTTCCAGTTCTTTCTAACGTGAAGTGAATGTTTAGGCAACCACTTGCTGTGTTTCTACAACAAGTCAACTATTAACTTTCAAATAGTAAAATACTATCAAATTTTGACAAACTAACAAAAACTTATTGATGCTATACATAAAAGAAAATAGCCCAATGATCAACACCTCAGCACACACACACACAAGTACTAACTGAAAATAGAAAAACATAAAGCAACTAAGTAGATCAATTATTGGCAAAAACACTAAATTTGATTTCTATACACACCAAAGCCCGCAAGAAATGGAAAAAAAAGGAATAATTTGAGGCTTACCAACTTGGACTTCAAAAAATTATGCAGGACCACACATGTCTAGAGAAATGAACCAATGAGCCTTGACTCGGGAAAAAATCCTTTACTACATTGCAACATTTTCAAATCATGAGCATACATGGTCTCACTTGTATCTTGAATATTTAATTTCATAGAAATTGCTAAAATTAACCATAAGTTTAAACATTATTGAAAGGAAAGAGAAACATGAAATCTATACTTTGAAAAACTACTATTTTTCAGCTATAATCCATAATTGTTGATCTTACATCCAACAAGCAAACTTACTCAAAGTTCTAACTTCTATATATTTTCCTTGACATTAATATTAGAGATGGAGTTTTGACACAGATATGAAAATAACCTAATCTATTAAATATTTATGGCACCAAATAAACATTCGCAAATAAATCCAATATTATCTCACATTTACAAATTAATATGCAAAAATTGTAGTTATATATACAAATCAATCATTTAATGTATTTTGTTATAATGCATATATTAGTGTTCATTCACCATTTGAAGTAAGACATTCTAATTTATTTATATGAGCTAGCAAGACTTTGACCTATGTTAGTGATTTGGCAAGTATACCAGTCACACAAGTAATAAAGAATGAGTAAAGTATCATTCCCATCAGGATTGTGGTGTCAAGTACCAACGAAGCTAAAGTGAAAAACTATCTAGATGACCCGTTTAATGCGAAAAGCATAAAAGCAAAGCGTAATTCTAAAAATTAAACAAATTAAACTAATACTACTAACTAAGACCTAAGACTAAGCTACTCCTAATAACAAAACCTAGGGTTGATGGGTTTGACTTCACTTGACTCTTCATTTGACTGTCATAGACAAATTAATCTTTGAGTTACTAAAAAATGATTCACTTCAATTATAAATTCTTTTGATGTCAGTTAAGTTTTCAAAATTGTTTGAACCTAATTCCTTGAAAAAGCAAACCTATCTAACCTAAAGGATTGTCTAATCCCTTAGTCCAATCATTCAAATATGTGAAAGATTAGAAACTCGTAAAAACCACATAAATAAGATTAAATCAAATGCAATTGAAAAGAATCATTCAATAACAAAACTTCATAAAAAATTAAATTACATCAACCTTCAAACCTTCTATTTCTTATAGGTTTCAATATCATTCTCTCACTCATGTTCTCGCTGATTGTATATGCTAATCTAAGGCACAACGATTCTCAGAAGGATTTTCACAAATCTCAACTAAGATACTAACCCAAAGTTCCATAATCCTTTATGTGAAATTCAAGTTAAATTGATGAACAAGCCCTAATTTGACTATATGAGACTAATATTTATATTCCTATAACATTAACAAATCAATTCCCTTACTTATAAGGTTCTAAAACTCATACTACTCATCCACTAGCCTAGTTTCTACTTCCTTTTTCCAAGTTCATCAAAAACACCACAACATCCCAATAATTGGCCAAATTAAAGGAAATCATTAAGATTAAAATAAATAAACATGTATTAATCAACTAACGATTACAAAAGTTTGAGAAATTACATGAGTCCTAATCCAAAATCAAGTTCATAACAACCCTAGAATGAAGGACAACTACTCTAAAAAAAAATTATAGCAAAAAACAGAGTATCCATAGAGAAAGTAGAGAGAAAAGTGGGAGAAGGATGACCAATCCCAAGTGGGAAGGCATCCTTCTCCCCCAAACTAGGTCCAGACTTCGCCCCTCTCTGTTGGCTACAAGGAGATCCGAAGATAATAGGTTAAAAACCACTAAGTTTGCTTATATACTACAGAAACACATGGCTGAACTAACGCAAGCCTGAGCTTTGCGAAGCTAGAGCTCAGCACTAGACTCCTTATTAAAAGATGAATCTTCCACTCCAGCACTTAGTGCTGAATAGCCAGCTCTAAGCACTGGGTGAAAACTCCTCTTCTGAAATGTAGGGCCGAAAGCTAGGAAGGTTGGAACTGAATATTGAAATGTTAGAAGACTTTCTTAAAAAGCATAAGCTTACTCCTAAAAGCTCCAATTTGCAAAAATAAACAAAGAAGAATTAAAAACCACAAAAAGCAAGCCAAAACAAAAGAAAAATATAAATAATTAACAATACTCTAAAAATGCTAGAAACAAGACTAAACTAACAATTATACAAGCAAAACAATTCAAGAACTAGCCAAAAAGAATAAGTTTAGAGCCATAATAATTCTATTTCATAGAATTATCAATCTACATACTGCAACATTGACCATAGATTAAAAAACTTCACACTATCATCAAATTAAAACTTGTCATCTTATAAGTTTTAAGCTAATTAATCATGAAATTATATCTAGCAAGAATTGGTCCATAAATGATTAATGTCTAATCAAATTTTGCCACATATACAGAGTGAATTTTTATAGTTAATAAAATTCATATAAGTATTTTTTATAGTGAATAAAATTCATATAAGTAATGTTCAATTGATCTTTGACACTAACTGCCTGGACACTTCAATAGCGCCACAACTGCAGATAGATCCAAATGAACTTTTGTTCCTTTAGATATGTACTCTCCTAACAGTCATCAAAGCTGCTTAATCTAATGAAAAATTAAAAACAAAGAAAAAAGAGTGAAGTAACTAAGTAGCTAAATTTTATCATATTCACTTTTTTTTCCTTTCTGGATCATTTTCTTGACTATTCTGCAAACCAAACAGCCCTTATTACACTTCCTATTATAAGATCATATTTGATCAACACAAGCCACTACAAGACACATGACACAACTTCAACATATCATACATATATATAGTTCAAAATAAAAATTGGCAGCACATTCGTTTTTATGCTTTCAGAATGAATATAAGGCAATTAATTATATGTAATCTCACAACAAAAAATTTCAAATCCCATAGTCAACTCTCTTAAAAATTCCAACTACAAACAAGTTAAAGTTGAAGCATTTTCTCTGCATGTCTCTAATCAATTATATCTTTTAAACTTGTTTCTTAATTAGTTGTCTTACAAAACACATCCTTATTAATCCATATCGGATTCATTTAGTTTTGAGATTATAAGATTAGAGATTTTTGGAACTCTAGTTTCCAAGCTTCAACCAGCGCAGATAGCATAGGAATCATTAAAGCCAGATACAAAATATATTCACTCATTGAGTTACTACATTGAACACTTCTACTAGGATACATTTCCCATGTGAAAGAAAAAAAATAAAAGCAGAAGAACAAGACGAAGGAAAGAGATTTAAATTGTAGAAAAAAAAAAACTTAAGGAGGCCTTACTCGAAGCAACCAACGACGAGCACCAGCGGCAAAGGGTAGTTAATGGTGAACAGTGGTGAGTGACTGCGAACGATGGCAACTTGTGAGCAACGACTTCAACAACTCAAGATAGCAACAAAGTAACTCGAGGAAGTGGAATGTCTGAAGACTTGGGGGCCTACAGATTTAAAGGGTTTAGAAAGGCTTAAGACAAACCACTGAGGGTAATGTATATGTAATGTTTATATTTAGTATAGTTAACTGTAATGGTGACTATTGTACAATAAAGCATCTGTTCATTCTTGAGTTTCTCTTCTCAATTGATATGCGACTAGCTAAAAATGAACTAAATATTTCAAGGTTTATTTTCATCTTTTGTTCATCAAGAGATATTTTAAAGGTGTTGCTGATCAGAACTATTTAATAGGTCAGTTGTTCTGTGTTGTTTGGCTATTGTGTGTTTTATATGTTTTATCTTACAAAGTAATTTTATGATTATTAGATTTTATTAATATTAGTATATTGACTGAAATTTATTTATGCCATGCATTTTTTTTTCAGGTTGTGGACATAGAATCTGAAGAGTATTTGTCTTAATTTTTTAATATATTTATCTATATTAATTAATGTAATACCTTATTTTATAATACTTGACAAGTATGTGAATCTAGTGACAAATACTACTAATGTAGTGTATAAAGAAGTATTCCAAATTTTATGTTAGAGGTCAATAACTTTTATTTCAACTATTTTTTATCATTAATATATTTATTTAAATTAATTTATGTAATACCTTATTTTTTGTTCTTTTTTCATTTAACATTATTTACATTCAATTTTTAAGGTATTTGAATCTAATGAATCATCTTATATATGTCTTAACATGACATAAATATTTCATTATTTCTATACAAGTATTCTTTTATATGTATCTTAATTATTCTTATTTATTTGATAAGCAAAAATTATAATTTGTGTTAACCCGTGTATTGCATTGGAGAAATATTTTTGTTATTTGGATAATTTAATTTTTTTCATTCACATTGCATGTAGATATTCTAAAATGCTTGTCTCTTCTGTCAACTACTATGTGTTTGTTGTCAATTAATTATTAATATTATTATTATAAGTTACAAAAGTTTTTAAAGTTGAAAATTATTCATGCATCGCATGGGTCACAACACTAGTTTATAACAAATAACAAATAATCTGTAAATTAATAAATTAATTAATTTACCTATTTTATTTTCTTAAATTTATTCTATTAAATAAATAAATCAATTCAAATTAAAGTTTGAGTAGGTAAAATATATTTGATTACTGATAAATCAATTCAAAATATTTATATTTAAAAAGTATATGTCATAACTCATAAGTTTTATATAAATCAATTGTAATTATTATTATTTTTATAAGTTACAAAAAAATTTAACGTTATGATTTACCCGTGCAACATTAATTCTAGCCAATTACAGTACTATACCCACATTTAAGAGTCCTCAATTTATATTGGATTAGTGTTAGGTAAGGCTAATTGCTTAATCAAATATATAATTGGCCTAACACTAAAAAAAAAAATTAACAGCTGTTGTTTAGCGGTGGTTTTTTGAAAACACGATTTGAAGATTACAAGCCGACTTGCTTGCTAAAGAGAGCAGGAAAAGAAGATGGCCCATGAGCTCCTTCGCCTGTCGAGACTCTCTAAGCAAACCTTTGTTTCTTATCTTCCTAACTGCTTCTTTATTTGCTATTGTTTTGTATAATTTACTGCATCTTCTAAGATATTAATAGCTAAATGTCTTAATTTTGTAACAGTTACACTTTAAATGTCGCTAACTGTAATCAACTAAAATTTTAATTTAGTAATTAATTTAATATTTTACTCATTTACGGACTTAGTATTAGTAGATACTTAGTTTAATAATTAATATTAATAGATAATTAATTATATAATGTAATATTATTAATTAACTAATCTAATATTCTAATTGTTGTTGCAAACATTTTAGAATATTTTTTTCTAACATCTTCAATTAACTTGAAGAATTGGATTCTTCATATTTAGTTCCATTATTCTGTCCGAATTTGGTCAAGTTTAACTTAATTAGTCAATTATACCTCATTAGTTATATATATTCCTTCCCACAATTTCATTGTCTCTAATAACAAAACTGCAAAAAGTTATAGTTAAGAGCTAGCTCAAGCCTCATATTATACAACAAGTACACATTACATTACAACTTCCATAAATAAGTTACAACAAAGAATGCAAAGCCTCTACTTTCCTAGTAAAGCATATGCTTTATTTGGCCTAAATAGAGACTTAAAATAGTAGGTTGAATAGAGGATATCAAACCAAAGAGGAAATTGAAGGAATCCAAATAAGGGTATCAATAGAAATGCAAGTACAGAAATCAAGCTAGGAACCAGTTTCATACCATGGTAGTAAGTTATGAACATGGCACTGCTAAATGCTATCATCATGTTTGTCATAGAGATGGATAGGGTTACGAGGCCACAAATAAGCTTCAAAGGCAACTTCTTGTAAAAATCAGACTCAGAATAACGTGAGATGAGGATGGAAAGGAAAACTACGGTTGAGATTGCAGTCTGCAGATGAAATAAGTGCGATTGCATTTGATATAGAAAATATTGTAAATGCAGTTTCCTTGAAGTCATTGGGGATTCCAATGTTGTCATTGGTACCACCTGGTAAGTTAAATGCAGCAGAGAAAACTTCGGTAGCAATCATGGTTGAGACAATCATGCAAGAGTTAGCTGTGCCCTTCATCCACTTCTCAGCTTCTTTTAGTAAATTCTTGTGTTGCTTTGTGAAAATTTCTCGAGGAGTTAAGCCTTCAGAATTACATTCAGCCTCTACGTTAAATGGCACCATGATTTTCTTCACCTTCTACATTTTCAAAGGTGACATTTATATGTGTCAAAGCTTTAACATATAATGAAATAATTAATGCATATAATTAATTAATACATATATTTACTTTCCATGAAACCACTATATATATATATATATAGAATGTGTGAAGTATTTGTCAAATATCATTTCAATTTTCAACCTAATAATTTAACTTCATTTATGCACATAAGTACACAATAATTTTATAACCAAGAAAAATCATTTCAACTCACTAAAGGATTTAAATAATTAAGTGAATAAGTGAATAATTTTACAATAAATTGTTACCTTTACTTTCCCTGAAGTAGATTACTTTTACCATCCCAAATTTTGTTACCTTTACGTTCCCAACTTAGCCACTTCAAAATTTAATAGAAATAGAGACTCTCTATCAGGTCCCGTCATTACTTCATCAGTTAAATTCTTGCTTGTTTAACTCAAGGAAGGACTAAAGCGAAAGAGGCAAAATAACGAGGGATTCAATCAAGAGGTTTTTATTTTAAATGATCAAATTGAAAAAAAAAATTATAATCTTTTAAAGATAAAAAGAGTAATTTATTCTAGTGTTTCATTACAATTCTCTAAAGTCATTTTAACACTTTTGAAAGTGAAGGAAACAATTGAAAATAACATAATACACTTAGTACATGAGAATTTCAATTACTCAATATTAAAAAAATATATTTTTATAAGAAATTTTGAAATTGAAAGTATATAAAAAAAATTTATGTGTTTCATATCTTAAATAATATAAGAACATTGATTGTTTCATATATGTTATGCTCAATTTTTTTTAATAAATATTTGAGTAAATATCTTTGAAATTTAATGACTGAATGAGTTAGTCTCTCTAAGTTTCAAGTTTGATACAAATTATCGCTTCTATAAAATTAAGTTGTATATTTACTTATCTTTAAGGAACTAACTGTAGTTAATGAATTCATAATATTTAAGGATTGTCTAGAATTAGTCTTTCAAAGATTAAACAATCAACCAGTTATTTTTTAGATACTACATTGCTAATATAGTCAATAAGCTTTCAATCACTGGAGACATTAATAGCCTACATACCAAACAATGCTTGATTTTATATTTCAGGATGAAGAGGAGAAGATACCTCAAACCATATTAGCTCAAGCATTAGTTGAAAAGTTGCCCCAGGAACCAAGTTTAATTGATCTGGTGGTGCTAATTTTGCAACCAAATGCAACAAGGTGTTGTTCTCCACATCCACAGAAGACAGTATAACATCCTTGATGGGGCCTATTTCATGTATTAGATTGAAGATTCTAGTATGACGATACTCCACGGCAAAGTGAATTATACTTCGACCTTTGTTGTCCTTTTCCCATATTAAATTGGGATAAATGCTCATGAGCTCGGCTAGAAACTCAAAATTTCCAATTAGTGCGGCATCAAATAATAAGGGTGAAGGGTTGCTTATGATTTCACGTATTTCTGACTCTGAATCTTTTGTAGTTAGGATTTTTGTCCAAAGACGTCGAACAAGTTGAAGAACTGGAGTATGCTTCATAACTAAGATAACATAATTTGACAAAGTTAATTAATGACGAAAAGTAACATCAACATTTAAAGAATTTGATTTTGTCATCTATTAATATTTTCCAAACTAATGAATTTTTACGATTAATTGCTGATGTATTGATTTATTTACTTTCCATTGCAAAACTCATTTATTATTTAAATTAGATGTTACTTCTGGCTTGACATTAAACAAAAGAAATTGTACTTATCTATATTACTTTTCTCCCTTAATTGATTAATATTTGCTACTATCGGTTATCAATCTCATTGGATTTAATTGATTAGAAGAAAAATAAATTGCTATTAGAGCCAAAAATTATAATTTAATTATATTTTAAAATTAAGTATGGACACATTATATTAGTTTTTAAAATGCTGGGTTTGTAATGAACTGATGATCTTAATGTTTACTTTTGCTGAATTGATGAATTGATGTTACCTTTTATTTGAATAACGATTGCATTTTGCTGAATTATATTTATGCCTTCAAATTATATATGTGATGTGTATTTATGGTTCTACATTAAAAATAGAAAAGAGAGAATTTTAAACCTCTTGGAATTAGCGGCAGTTCTGAACCATCGCTAATAACCACAAACGCTATAATTTTCAAAACTCAGGGAATAGCAACATACATTTAACAACAGTTTTGTACTCTTGCTGAACTGTGCACAGCAGCAACCAACAGCTCTAAATTAGTGACAAACCGCCGCTAAAGGAAGGCAAAATATTCAAAACTCTGGAATGGCAACAAATATTTACTACAATTTTGGACTATCGATAAATGCATGTAAAAACGACAAACGCCTATACGATACGTAATGTATGTAATAAGTAGGATGAATTAATTTAAGCTAAGTCATATATATATATATATATATATTAGATGTTAAGATATTATATAATTGGTCATGTCACCAAATTTTTACAAAATATTATTAATCGAGATTAAATTAAAAAATTATAAAATTATAAAGACTCAATTATAAAATTTTAAACTATAAAGATAAAATCAAAATTTGAGTGAAACTATTTGGAAAAAACCATAATTTAACCTATATAATTTGAGGTAGAATTGATTAGATATATTATCACAAAAGTAGAAACAAAGGGCTCAATTTTAGACCGCCACCAATTAAATCCTCCCCAAAAAAATAAAAATAAAAAATAAAAACTTCCTTGCCGGCTATTTTATTATTAATTTTGTTTCCCATATTCAACTCCAACACCTTCACTCCACATTTCTCAACTCAACCATCAACTGCCATGATCCCATCTCCCACCGCTTTTCATAACAAAAAGTCAACACCAACAAATTATAATTATTAAATTGAATTGTTGTTTTATCATGTACATTTAAATGTTGACAAAGTTTTATTAATAAAGATTAAATTAAAAATTGTAAAATTATATATAAGGTTCAATTATAAATTTTTAAACTATAGAGATCAAAACAATTAAGTGAAACTATAAGGACAAAAATGAATTTTATAACTGGAAGAAAAATTTTATAATTGGGGACAAAAATGAATATTGATAAGTTCAATTTAACTTGAATCTAATCAAATTAAAAACACAACATGAGATTGTCAATAAATTATCTCTATATTATGCAATATAACTGAGTTGTTGAATTTGATAACAAAAATGAAAAACAAAAAACAAAAAACAAATTCCTGGCCCATTTGGTGATTATAAGAAATTACCATATTTGGTGAGTTTCTTTTGAGCCAAGAGATGTAAACCAGTGTTCAAGTGATTATCACGAGCCATAGCTAGTCTGGTCTGCCCCTTTAACATTCGCAGGGCTAAATCTGCAATACCTCAATGTTATTACAATTCCAAGTTATGATGAACATTAAAAATATTTTACAACCCATCATGCTTGACTGCTTGTACAATATCGCTTCTTTATTGTCTTTTAAGTTGTCCATAACCTTAATCTTTCACAATAAGTTTTAAATACCTCATTTGCTTTTTTAATGACCAAATTAAAACTACTATAAAAGTCTTCTATAATACATGTAAATACCTCATTTGATCATGCATGTTTGTGTGTGTATGCCTATGTATACGCACAAAATCATACAAAAATTTAGGAGCACTCATTAAAATAAAATTTCTGATTAGAGACTAAAAAGTAAATTAGAGACAGAATTTTTTGTCTTAGATCTGAGATAATTTTTTTTTCCAAATTTAAGACAGAAAATTCCCTCACAAATCTTTCTCTTTTGAGAATTTTTTTTATTTTTTTAACAAATTAGCACCTCCCATTTTAGAGACAAAAAATTTTTCGTCTCTGGTTTTATCTCTAATTAATCAGGGCAGTGATTTCAATAAATCAAAGATGAAATTTTCTATTACAATAAATCATAGATGAAATTTTCTATTTCAATAAATCAAAGATGAAATTTTCTATATCTGATCTTTTTTTTTTTTCTTGTAGTGACTTACCATACATTTCGGCATTAATCCCAGCGAGGAACAATACATCCCAATCCCAATCTTGGAACCCATGAGCAAGACTAGTTGTTTTGCCAAATAGAAACATCGTCATTTCACTTCTTCCTCGTATCACCGCAGAGTGCAAAGGAGTGAGTCCCTTCTCACCCCTAATGATAGGCAGATCTCCGTTCTTGTCCAACATTATCTCTGCAAGTCTAGGGTTTCCAAACTCAGCAGCAAGGAAGAAGGCAGTATTGCCATTGTGATCTTGAAGCTCCAAATGATCTCTTTCCATTAACTTCACAAGTTCCTCTACAAAACGAACTTGATTTGCTGTTGTTGCGACATGCAAAACTGTTGCCCAACTATTGTTATGGCTGTCTTCAAGAGATCTTTGTTTCCCTCTAGCATGGTTCTGCCATCTTTCCAATTTCCTGAGAGTGCTATTTTGTGGAGAGGCACTCCCTCTTTCATGTGTCTTGCCCTGCTCTCCTCTAGTGTATATCAATTAATTTACAACAATGAATATTTTAAATTGGAATTTCTCACTAAACTATAAAACTAAAAAAAAAAAGTTCTGGACCAAAAATTAAGATATATGTATATTTGTGTGTGTGTGCAGTATGTGCAAAAATTTTCAATTCTGTGCAACATAACCTCTTTATTGACCTTTTCATTTAAAACCCCTACGTTACTTGTCCATGTAGGTTGATCTAAATTATTGAAAAATATATCTAACCTATCACCCTGAGAAGCCTTAGCCTTTTTTTAACTTGTATAGACAACTAGTTTTAGGATTTTGGATGAGAAAAAGTCAACGGAATGTATAATTGAAAGTTCTAGGGTTTATTGCCAACTTTTAAAGCCAATTAGATAAATTGCACAACCTTTTAAGTTCAATGGATTTATATATGATTTGGCTATATATTGAAACAATTTTCTATAGAGGAAAATGTGGTGTATAATAATATTTGGTAAGCCACAAAAAGGAGTAGAAAAATTACTCCATTTTATTATTTAGTGGATTGCTTCAGAAAAGAAGAGATAAGAAAGAAGAAGAAAAAAGTGTTTGGTTTTGACAATATTTGATGAATAAATAAATACATGAGCAAATTATTAAAAGTCATTTTATCCATGACTTTTTCTTTTCACTTCTAGTTATCTTTTTCATTTTTTTAACAAAAAAACAAGAGAAAAAATGTTATACACATCAATATACAATTACTTGTTTCTTACATACTGTCCCTTCACGACACATCCAAGTCTCCATTTATTTTATTTTTGAAGTCTTATAATATAAATTCAATATTTCTTTATTTTATACAAAATAATAGATAAGTATAATTTTAAAAAAATTGCACTTATTAATCTTCAAAGTTACCTTAAATTTTAATTTTTTTTAAATTTTAAAAAATTAATTAATCATCTATTTATTAATCATTTGTTAATTTTATATACTTACATCTAAAGAAATTTAACCATGAAATAATTGAATTTAATACCATGAAATAATGTTAGGATAAATTATTATAATTGATCAACGTTGCCTCAAAGTTTTTTTTATTTTTTTATATATGTAATGTTATGTAAATTTAATACCATGAAATAATTAACATTAATAACGTTCTTTAAAAAGAGAATACAAACAAATACAAGTTGAATATAGTAATTGTTATAGCCTGAAGTATATTTCGATAAATTGGTTAAATTTATTATCCAACTACATAAATCATTAAAATGCTTTTACACAAAAACTTAAAATAATTATAATCTTAATAAGATTTTTTTGGTTAGATAAAAATATTAGTTACCAAAGCATCAATTTTACCAAAGCATCAATTTTACAAAGATTAGATAAAAATATTAGTTACCAAAGCATCAATTTTACAAAGATTAGATAAAAATAAAAATTTGGAGGGGGAGGAAAATGAAATACATTTAGCAGCGGTAATAACCGCCTCTAGATAGCAAAAATGATTTTGAGATTTTTTTGAAGCGGTTTAAATCATTGATAAATATATTTACTTTTGCCCCATCTTAAAAATACAATCAGAATATTAAGTTATATAAAAAGTCAAAAACTTGCTTCACATTCGATTGACTCCCACGGTCCCACCAAACTACCTTTTCTTCCAAGTGCAAGTGCCACGTGTCAGTTTCTGGTTGGCCACAATTTCACGTCACTGTGCAGTGGAAATGTTTTGCATCACACTGAATCCGAGTCCCAAAAGATAGACAGAATACGAAAAAGAAATTGGCCAAGAGAATTTTTTTTTTGCCATTATTTCTAGGCTTTTCTGAAAAAAGGAACAAAATCACGAGCAATGGCGTAAATGGATCACCTAACCAACTTTCGATGATGTATTAATGATTTAAATCCAAAACTCGTAGCCAGACAAACATTGACAACTTTGGATGTTTTGCCCTCTTTTTTGGGCGGATAAAATAATAATTCAGCTTTGCACTGTGTATTATTGAGTCCATAGTTCAATGCTGGAAATAATTGATTTGGGGTTTGGGATTTTGAGTTTGAGTTGGTTGGTTTGAGTTGTTCATTGTTTATTTTTGGTCAAATTATACTTTTAGTTTTTATAATTTTATTTAATTTGTAATTTGGTTTGGTTTCTCTCTCTCCTGTGGGAAGAAGTTGTGGAAACGAGAACAGAGGAGTATATGGGAGACTTTTTGACTACTGGAATCCACTTTTATATTTTATTTACAAATGTAATCTTTTTTTTTTTATTGTGCAACTCAATTTTACTATTTTACTGCTAAGTCAACCTTTGATAAAGTTATTTAAATGTACATGAGTCACTCTTCTAACAGGTAATTTACGTATAATTGTTAGTCGCCCATCAGAGAATGACTCACGTGCATATTTAAATTTTTTGGAATAGGATAAAAATGTTGTATTAACGCAAGTCGCCCTGGGTCAAAATCAGATAGAGAATGAAATTTTCATGCATGAAACACTGCCAACTTTATTGGTATTTTTATTTATGATTAGATTATGTTTAAATACAGACTAGTCGAAAGAGTCACGTTACACTATTTAAAAATTTAATTAATTAATTAAATTATAAATTAATATATATAAATATATGAAAAATGAGTTTCACTAAATAATTATTAGAATAATATTCTCGTCAAAATTTTAATTTATTTAATGTATATATATTTTTAAAAAAATGCTATTTTTAATCGTAAACAATGTTCAAAAATTAGACTAATTAATGAAATGATAGAAGCATTAGTTCTAAGGTCAATCATTAGACAGAAGTTGAACCGATGATATTTAAAAATATTAAAAAAATAAAATATATAATTAAAAATATAAAATTATTTATATAATTTTAAAATATAAAATACTTTTTGGTTAGCATTATAGGAAAATGAAAATATTTGATATAATTTTAAAAATCATAATTAAAAAATATATAATACTTTATAATTGACAGAGCTTTTTTTTGTTAATATTATTGGAAAATCAAGATATCTGATATAATATTAAAAATAATAATTAAAAAATATAAAATATTTTATATAATTTCAAAATATTTGAGAAATGTCCAAAAGGCGATGGCGCGGAGAGAGAGGGAAGTGAGAGAAAAAGAAGGAAAATAAATGAATGGATCGAGAGATGGTCTTTTTTGTCAGGATTATAGGGTAATGAAGATATATGATATTCTATTATCAAAAAAAAAAAAAGATATATGATCTCCCCATGAGAACTTCACACGCCATCTTTATTTTTTATTTTTTAACTTTTTAAATACTCATCCACGCGCGAAGAATTTCATCTTCGATCTGATTTTGAACTTAGTCGACAATAAAACCGTAAAATTACGTTATATGCATAAATTTAAAAAAAAAAAAGGATCACATCCGAACATAAAATATAAAAGTAGGTCTTAGAAGTCAAAAGTCGGAGAATTGGATATCCCCATAACATCGTTTTGGCTCCATTTGCTTACTATTTTGGGGATATTAATTTCGAATGGGGGAGGAAATTTTACCTGTGATCTATAAATTTATTGGATTAAAAAAAAAAAGTGGTCATTTTTTTTTTCTAGAGAGGTGTGTGTCTGTCGAAGGGACTTTGGAGAGAAGTTTCTCTGGAAGAAATCTCAGTCCATTATTTTCATGAATATGAGGCTTTTATTGCTCTGTACAATGATGTCACTTGTTATTAAATAGATTACATGAGCGTTAATTATAATTAATTTGTAATATGTTTACTTTTTGTCATAATTCAAAAGATAAAATATGTCATTTTGAAGTCCAAGTACTGAAGTGAAAATTAGGTTGCAATTCAAGAGAATTAATTGAATTAATTGTTATTATATATATAATTTTTATGTTAAAATTTTGATATAATTAATTAATAAACTTTTTTATACTTCGACTTGAGAAATTTATGAATATATAAACAAGTTATTTAGCATATATATATATATATATATATATATATATATACTTAAACAACTCCTAATCTAAATAATATTTGAGGGTGGAGCACAAATTGAAATTCAAGGATATAAAATAACACATTAATACTTATGAAATATATGAAAAATTAAAAAAAGTATGAGAAAATTAGAAAAAAAAAAGAATATAATTCAACTATTGGATTGTTTATTTTTTCAATTTTTAATTGATTTTTATAAGTTACCAGTTCCTTAGGTTAACCGAGGCAGGTATATAACTAGTTTACTAATATTCTAGAATTTTGGTTTTAGATTTGACACATTAATCAAAACTTTTTGATATATTAGAAATGTGACAAATTTATAGGAAATTAAGTTTAGTGACCTCTAGGTTTGATTTAATTATTGTCTTGTCTTTGTTAGCCTCAAAAAATGCATAGACCATTGAACTTATAGAAAGCAATGTAAGTTTCTAAATCCATTTCCTTGTACTTTGTAGTTTTTCTCTATGCAGTAGAATATAATTACAACTTCTATATAATTTCCTTCTATATGTGATCCCATTATTTTTCTTTATTTCTTTTCGTCATTTTACCTCTATGATGATTTTTTTTGTTTTGTTTTTATCTACTTACATGATCTTAAGAAATTTAACCAAGAGGTTTTTTTTTAAATTTTGAAAACAAGTTTTGTAAAATTGTTTTAAAAATAATTTGATACAAAAGCTTTTTACATAATACTGTGATAAATTCAATACAACAAAATAATTAATAATGATCTTTTAAAAGAGAATGAAACAAATACAAATTGAATATATTTTCCTCTCTTTTGATTTTTGATTTTTATGAACATTTTGAATAGGCATATATATATATATATATATATATATATATTCTGATTTCCAGAAGCATTACTATCAAACTGAAGGTTGTGCCCTCCCAAATCTCAACTTCAGGCTTCACACACTAATCCTTTCACTCAAAAATATATAAAATGGACCGCTAGTTACGCAGAATTTATTTATTCAATTTTTTTCATTTGCCCATCTTACGTCTACGTTTATATACATATTGTCAGCTAGTTCACAATAATTATTTTTGTTAACGTACAGTTATCTCTCAATTACTTTATGTCTTTAAGGTTTATGTCAAGTTCCACTTATACCTTAAAAAAAAAATTTTGATCTACTTATGTCCCTCAGTTTTAAATTTTGTTATATATACTTTTATTTTTGGTAACTCCGTCAGTGAACTTAACAGAAATGCTGAAAAAGCTGCCATATGAACTGCTAAAATTTTATTTTTTAAAATTTTTTAAATTTTTTAAACAAATTTTAATTTTTTTTAAAAAATGTTTCAGATTATTCACTTTAGTCTTTGGTCAAAATTTTTCTCTTGTCCAATTTTTGATATAAACTTATCTTCTACTTTGTATAAGTCGCTAGTTTAAGAGTATATTTTTTCTTTGTCAAAATATTCCCTACAAACTTTCAGTTTGTTCACTTTAGTTCCTACTTTTTACTTTCATGCTTTTTTCTCATGATTTGATCCTCCAAATCATTCTATAGTTTCATTTTTAGTCATAATATGACTAAATCTATCATTTGTACCTAAGAACAATACAAGAAATGAATTAAAATCTAAAGTTTCAAAGATTACATATATCTCCCTCTCATAAAAGGTAAAATTTGAAGCTTGAATTTTAATTTATTTCTTGTATTGTTCTTGGGTAGAAATGATAGATTTAATAATATTATGACTAAAAATGAAATTATGAAATTATTTAGAGGACCAAACCGTGAGAAAAAAAATTAAAGTGAAGAATATTGATTAAAGTGAACAAAATAAGAAGTTTGTAGGGGATAGTTTGAGAAATAAAAAAATAAATTCTTAAACTAGGGACCTAGACAAAGTAGAAGATGAGTTTATATGAAAAATTAGACAAGAGGAAAATTTTGACCAATGATCAAAGTGAATAAACTAAAACTTTTTTAAAAAAAATTAAATTTTTTAAAATAATTTAAAAAAATTTTAGCAGTCCATATGGCTGCCACATGGTAGATGTTTTTAGTCACATGACAGCCCAGTCAGCATTTCAGTTAAGTTGACTAATGGAGTTACGAAAAAAGGGTATATATGACAAATTTTGAAACATGACGGACATAAGTGGGGTAAAAAAAAAACCTTTGGAACATAAGTGAAAATTCGTGTAAATCTTAAGGACATAAAATACTCTTTTACCTGTATAAGGGATAGCTAGTTGGCAGAATTTATTTATTCAATTTTTTTCATTTGCCCATCTTGCGTTTACGTATACATACATATTGTCAGCTAGTTCACAATAATTGTGCTTTTTTTAAATACCATTATCTCTCATGTACTTTTGCTAATACCCTTTCTATATATATATAAATAAATATGCGAGAATATGTGTGACATCAAATAATATGATTAAGGGACTACAGAAATATTTAAGATAAAACTAAGGGACTAAAATGGGATAAAATAAAAGTAGGGGATCATAATAAAACTTAAAGTAAAGTTAAGGGATTGAATTAAAAAAAATAGAATTAAGAAACTAAAGTAAAATCTAAAGTTAAGGAATCAAATTGGACAAAATTATGTTAAAGGACAAAAATAAAACTTGAGACAAAATTAAGTGATCAAAATGATATTTTAGCTAATCGAATTTTAATGATATATATTCACAATTACATTTATATTTAATGCCTTGCATCTTGAGTTTCAATTTCAAGTTAAGTTAGATTTTGGTTTTATCACTGTATTTACTTGGAATTAATTAAGCTTTGATTTAATCTCAGTGCTCACTTATTAAACTTTGAATATGTCTTAAATGAGACTGAATCACGTTAACAATAACTGTGAACCCCGTCTAGAAATTTTTTGATATTTTAAAAAATATCAAAGATACAAAAAATATAACATAAATAATAAAAAATAAGGTTTAAAAAATAATGAAGTCTTATTCTATCATAGTTTAGTTTTAATGTTTAATTTAACAAAAATTCAAAAATGAAATAATTAGATAGGGTAGGTTTCTTGTCAAAATCTTCTTTGTTCTTTCTTTTCCTTTCATCTCTTCTATTCTCTTTATCTCTATTCTTTCACTTGAAATCTCTTTTCTGACCTTATTTCAATTTAGTGTCTATCAGAAAAATTAATTTGATCATTTGATTATTTGATCAAGCGGCTCTCATTTTTTATTTTTTATTTTTTAAAAATTTTACAATTTTTTTAAGTTATTAAATGATTCAATAATGATTATAAACACAATAATAAATATGTAATAAACACAATTTTTTTGGAACAAAATTAACACAAAAAAATATTAAAAATAAAATTAAAACTAAAATCAATTAATATAGTATGTTTGTAGTAGAAGAATTGTAAAATCAATTAGTATGATTGTAAAATTTAAAAAAAGAAAAGAAAAAACCTTAATTTTTTTTAAAAAAAATTACTGACCCTCCATACTAGAGAGCTGTGAAGTCCGTACAATCCTCACGGATCTGATTATTACAATATGCGAGACAAATATAAAATATCTTAAATATTACCGATTAAAATAAAACTTGAAATAATCATAGACAATCAAAGTTTAATTTTTGCCAACAAAGTATTAGAAATAAAGGAACTAATTGCCACAATTATCTGCACGAAAAAATAATATGAACAAGGAATACAAATAAAATTCACAATCAAATGAACTAAAACGCAAGTAATAATAATGAGTTTCTTATTTAAGTGCAAAGAAACTTAAAATCTAAGGAATCAATGTGCATTTACAATTTAAACCTGCCAGAGTGAAATAAAAGAACTAAAAATCGAGGCCAAAATTCTTTAAAATACCTCCTCCTCCTTTATGTGACAATGCTCTGTTCCTGAACTCTTAGGGAGCCTTTGGTACCATTTCTCCAGCTTAGTGGAATAAGGAATTCCAACATCTGAGACATTTTCCTTTGTCTGGTACAATGGCTAATTTTGGAAAAGGACAAAAACCAGGGAATCCTGGTCATGATCAGTACCAGGATTTCCTTCAATTTTTTCCACTTATATGCATCAGAAAATTGATTTTCCGTCATGGAAAACCGGATAAAAAGACCAACAAGCGCTCAGCTTATTGTCTAAATGCCCAAATTATCCCAACTGGTGCCCTAAAATTCTTTCCCAACCTCAGATGCGTTGTCTTCATAGTGGTGCTGGTACGTCTGTCCGTGGCTCTGGTGTGTCTATCCTATTGCTGTCGCCGGCTGTTCCTATATCTCCAGTCTCATCCGTCTCCTTCGTGGATTCTGGTATGTCTCTTCCATTCTTATTCTCTTCTTCTCGTCTCCTCTGTTGCCTTTTTTTTTCTTGACCTTGCTGATGATTACTATTTCTTTCCTTTTTCCTTTTTCCTTTCTTCAAATGTCTCCTCTGATTCATTAATTTGTTGCTTTATTTCTTATTTTTCTGCTTTGTTTATGATCTAAACCGTAGTTGGTTTTCAATTCCTAACACACACACACACACACACACACACACACACACACACACACACACACACACACACACACACACACACACACACACACACACACACACACACACACACACACACACACATACACTCACATATATTGATTGTATTTTAGGGTCAGATACAGTTCAACACATCAATGATAATTGTATTTGACATGGTTAGATACATTGATTATATTTTAGGGTGTCTATTAATTATATTACACTTGCAAGAAAGAAAGAGAGTTAGGCATGTTGTTCCCATTTCAAATTACACTGATTTAATGGCAATGACCCATTATATGTTTTAGTGTATGTCTTTTGAAAAATGGGATTGGATAAGCATAAATAGGACACAGGTGTTGTATTGCACTTCTGTGGTTAATGTTTATTTTAATGCTTGTAATTTTATTTCTTTCATTAATATATAGTCAATATTGTAGCCACTAGAATATCATCATCGTCATCTTATTTTGAAGAACAATAATTAGATAATTTTTGCCATAGTTAGTTACCCTTGTTAATTCCCTTTTCTGCTCATGTCCACCTTCTCCATTGTAAGAACCTTATGACATGGGGATTGAAAGTTAATAATCATGTTTTATAGTTATGTCTGATGTAACTTTGAAATTATATTTTTTTAAAAGACTTTTATCCATAATAGCTTTACATATATCAAGTATGTTTGATCCTATGAAATTTAAATAATGAAGCCATGAACCATGTCAAAAAAAGTATTAGTTACGTACTAAAAATTGACAAAGTATAAAATAAACTTCATCTAAAATTACCATATTTTACAATTATGACTGACTTGAGAGCAAAGATGACTGTTGCTGCTATGAATTGGTGGTTGTATATGATATTTATTGTTGTTAGATATTACATCTCTGCTATTGGAGAAGTTTTGTCTAGGCATTGTATTAGTAGAAGACCTTACACTATTGATTTCCATTCTCATAGGGCGTATTTTAGGAGTCTAATATATAGTAGTGATGTCGGTTGCTGAAACTTAACGAGGATGAATAGGGAAACCTTAGATAACTTATGTGTGATGCTTGACGCCATAGGAGGTCTTAAGCCCACAAAAAACACGCTTGTTGATGAGAAAGTAGCAATTTTTGCCTATATATTGTTGTATCATGTGAACAATAGAGTAATCTAATCTTCCTTTAAGAGATAAGGAGAGAGTGTGAATAAACATTTTAATAGAGTATCGAATGCTATGATGCGGCTGGGAGGGGAGCTATTTCAAACCCCTGAGCCTGTGCTTGCTGATTCAACAGATCCTAGGTAGAAATGGTTCAAGTTAATTGTCTATCTCGCGTTTATTATAAGAAGTACTTTACACTGGTTTGCACTTTGAATGGTGAATGTGTTGTTTGTTTATAGAATTGTCTTGGTGCCTTGGACAAAACACACATCCAAATGCAAGTTCCTTTGGCAAACTAGACACAATACAAAAAACCATCATGGAGAGATTCCACTAATGTGCTAGGCGTTTTACACCCAAAGTGGTGAATTTATATTTGTGTTTCCTAGATGGGAGGGGTCTGCAGTTGATAGATGAGTGTTACGCCATGCAGTTTCGAGGATACATGGGTTTAGAGTTCCTCCAGGTTAGCATCCTATACAACATACATGTTGTTGAAAAGATTATATATTCATTATTAACAAATGATGATCTAAAACATATATACCAGGTTGTTATTACTTGGTGGATACAGGGTACACAAACTGTAAAGGTTTTCTAGCACCATTCAGAGGATAACGCTACCATCTAAAGGACTGGGGATAGCGTCAACCAACAAATACGCATGAGTTATTTAATATGAAACACAATTGAGCATGCAATGTAATTGAAAGGTGCTTTGGGCTGCTCAAACGGCATTGGTCAATACTCAAAATCATTTTACCCAGTGAGAATGCATAACAGGATCATTATTGTCTGTTGTTTACTCCATAATCTTATCATGCATGCAAATCTATTGGATCCATTTGATAATGAGGACAGAGATACCGATGAAAATCCATCCATGGACACTGATAATGTCACTGTAATTGAGCCAACAAATGCTTGGAGTCTGATGAGAGATAACTTGGCAGATGAGATGTATTCTGAGTACAAAACTCGATGAGTATGATATTGTTTGTAAACCATTTTATCATGTTTCTTTAAGTGTTGTATTGACAATGTGATTAATGCTTTTATATTAATATCATTATTATTTATACTATTGTCACATTTATATATGTTATTTGAATGCTGGTTAGTGATTTAATTATTGTTTTATGAGCTAATTGTGTTGATTGAAGCAGACAATGTCTTTCGACTGGACATCTGAACAAGATGCTATGCTTGTGGAGTGCCTTGTGGAATTGCATCAGAAAGGACAATACATATGGGACAAAAACTCCCAAAAAGGGTACCTACAGCTTCTAGAGGATATGATGGCCGTAAAGGCTCCAGAGCAAGGCATTAAACCCATATATTGTGTACCAAATTAAGACCATCAAAAATAACTGGATGGTCGTCTCTGACATGGTCAATGGAACAAATACAAGCAGGTTCGAATGGTACCTTATAACAAAATGTGTCACAGCGGATCCTCTTGTGTGGGAGGCCTACCTACAGGTACATCATATTTATTATACTTACGTTAGTCTACTTTTGAATTGTAAGCAGTGTTGATTGTATATTTGTATATTAACAGTCCAACAAGAACAAGGCTATGTGGAGACACCATCATTTTCCCTCCTTTGATGAGCTGACCTCAGTGTTCGGAAAAGATCATGCATCTGGAAGGGATGAACAAATGTATATTGATATTACATAGGAGGTAGATACACAAGCTGAGCGAAGGGACAATGACACTCCTAATGTACAGGAGTCTGATGCGTCTAAGATGCATGCATCTGATGTTCCTTTCTCTGATATGCCTCCTAACAGTATGTATAAGGCCACATCTAATGCGAGGAAAAGATGCAGAAGAAGTAATAGTGATGATGTACAGACATCACTTAGTGACCTGACTAAAGGGCTCGAGGAGTGCATACAGGCTGCATCTAGTTCACTCTCTGCATCATTTGACAGATTGGCAAGTGAACTTAACTTGGTTGAATAGAATCAGATGCTGATTAGACAGTTGTTGCAAGTGGAGGGACTGACTCAAGAAGAAGTTATTCGTGCGAACAAAGTAATTGTATAGAACCATAGCTTGTTGGTTCAGTTCCCATCAATCCCAGATGAATTAAAGGCTGCATGGGTTCGGGCTGTGATCTAGAAGATCATGAACTCTAACCAGTATGACTTTTGTATTAGGACCTTATTTTTTGTGATAGTCATGACGGGTGTCAGTGGTTGTGTTAGTACTTTTGTTGTGTGACTGATCAATGTTTGTGGATCTATACTGAGACATCTTTTGTAAGCTTAATGATGCAATGTATTTTGATTTACTCATCCGCTGATCTAGAAATTTGTTGTTTGGTATTTTGATAAATATCTCTCTTTTTTCTTTTACAATTTGGTATTTCCAATGATGCATTTTATTCAGACTGACGTAGAGAATACATGTCTAGGAAAGTTCTGGCTAATGAAAGACCTGGTTCTTAAGTGTGTCAATTGCGACTCTCCACTCTTTCTTGGGAACTTACCTGATGTACTCTTTTTTATAGATTGTATTCTCTATTTTTGGTATGAATAGTATCCGTACATATGAACAGTAACCATACATATGAATAGTATTCGTATATATGAATAGTAACTGTACGTATGAATAGTATCCATATGTATAAATAGTATCTGTATGTATAAATAGTGATTATATGTATGAATAGTATTTTGGTATAAAAGCAATCCTGAATTTCTATATCTGATCTTCATGAAAATCTCCGTAGCGGAACCTGAAATCCAGCTACGTATTCTTCTTTGTAACAACTCAAAAAAGTGACTTGGATATGGAATCTATGTGAGTGGATGACCTTGCTAACCGACTTTATTTACTTTTATTCCAAGTACAATATAAATTCCATCTCATATCGCAGTTAGATTCTATATTTAATGATGATTGCTAGATAATGAAATTTATTGTTGATTTAAGATTATATTGATGAGAATTATGAATTGAGTATATAATATACATAGAATGATTGAGGGATTGACCCAAGATACCAATGCATGAAATTATACACATGGAATGGTTGAGGGCTTCATTTCCCAAGACACCAATGCATGTAATGATTGGGAATATAAATGGAAACTGAATTCTTGGACATAAAATACAGAGGTATAAAAACCCTGAATATAAAAATAATTGTTCTTATTCTAATTATGATTCTGGTATTTGTACTTGTCACATATTTATTATTGCACAGTCATTTAGTCACTGAGTTTTGATGAACTCACACTCTCTATGAACATTTTTTTTAGATACAGTGGATGTCAACAAAGAAAATTCGCAGGAGAATTAGTATTCCTCGATGATACTTTTCATGTTATCTGGAGGACTTATGAAACCAAAAGCTTAGGAATGCTCTGTAATCCCTATAGGTCACCTAGGCTTGGAAAATAATATCATATTGTATGATATTTGGTTTGTGTTTACTGTTTCATTATGTTGAACTTTTATATATATAAATATCTTTCTTGAAAAATTGTGTTATACATTAGTATTGATAAGAGATTTTATGAGATACCATAGGGGTATACCCTCTAGTTTAAAAAATTATTCACATGCCAAATTTGAGATGTGACAATAATTATCTGCATTAAGATTGACAGTATATTCAAAAATAATTATTAGGATATATTTGAATTTGACCTTTCACTTTATCTAATTCCCCTATATTTTTGCCTTCCTAGTCTCTCTTTGTTGCATTACATATTAATGAATTCCTTTTAGTTAAACCTGTAAGGTGCTAGTGCTGACAATAGGATGGATAATATTTCTTTCATCCTTCATTCCAATGCACTTTCTATTGAAGGGGCATGATAAATTGAGGAAAAAGATTGAGTTGACTATTTCTATGCACTACAAGTGCTTTAGTTCATTACATTTTGTTGACGCACGGGACAAGTTATTTTCCAACCCCGGTGAATCATAACATTAATTGTATATGGGCTCTTATTGACTTATTGCATCCCTTGTTTTCTCTCTTTTCTGTATAGTATCTCTCTTATATATAGACTTCTTATGCATCATATTAAAGTTATTGTTCATTGGTTAATTCTTTAGAGGTGTTTGGTGGAGATGATGTGCAATTTCTTTGTTGCATCTTGGACTGGGGTTGTCAAGTACCATGGGCCACGACCTAGCAAGCACCCAAAATAGGTTTGTCTAACATATATTGATGTTTCCAGATGTATCCTTATATGGTTGTCCAAGTATGATTGAATGTTGTTGACTGATAATTTAATTCCCTTCATTTGTTAAACAAGTTTTTGTGGCCAATCATACTTCTTTGATTGATTTCATTATCTTAGAAAAAATGATTGCATTTGCTATTATTAAACTGTTGTATCAAGCTAATGCTCTAACTTCTTGAGTTAAGATTTTTTTAGATATACTATTTAATGGAACACTTATCTAATTTTCTAAGGTTTACCTTTCAGCACAAAACCTAGGAAAAGTTTTTAATCAAAGGGATTATTGCACTTCTAAGCTATGTTTTTGTTTACAGGAGGTCTTGTGTTCAAATTTTTGCTCCATCATGTGTTAAATATATGTGCATTGAATGCTACCTACATTTGGTTCTTATTTACCTTTTTGTTTTGCTGCATTCCATCTTACCGTATTTATTTTCTCTCTTTTTTACTATTGCTACTGTATTTTGCTTTATGTTAATACCGTAATCTCTCCTATATCACTATATGAACAAAGCATGAAGAATTCGTTCCAATAAAGATACTACAAGCTTTTTCCACAAAGTTTGTATTCCACAGAATCAAAGCTTAACAAACTTACCCATATTCACAAAGAAAATGGCACCTTCAACAAGAAATCATATATATTGAGCAAGCCACGAGCATAACCAGATAAAACTTTAGCCAAATCAAAGACCACGCAAACCTTATGAAAGAAAGGCTTACCGTTGGTGAGAGACGAATATTGGGGGTAGGGCAAAAGAGGATGACAGCGACTGAGAGGCTGTGAGACGAAGACTAACTGGCCATGCTTTCTACTTGATCCATAGAGGAATTGAAGAAGATGACAGGCTATGGATTTGTATGCCGGCGAAACCTGAGTCGAGATAGGGGCAGATTGTTTGGGAGCCTGTTAGTCGGTTAGTGAGATGCAGACCCGATATAGAGAGACCACGACAGGGAGGGTTTTGAAATTTTGATTTGAATTCAATTTCACCTGTGAAAACAAAAGCAAACAAAAAAATTCAAAAGGGGTATTTAGGTAAATTCTTAGTAGATTCCATACTTTTTTTCTTTCAAACATTTCCATACCAAACACATTTTTTCCTGATTCCTTCATTTTTTTATGTACATACCAAACACATTCTTTTCATATTCCTTTTCTTTTTTTTCTTTTTTTATTTCCTTTTGTTTACTTTTCCTTTTCCTCTTCCTATCTGACTGAATACCAACCACACCCTTAGAATATATATACAGAGTGAGAGAGATCAAAATGAAGAGAGAATGGGGCCTACTAAATGGGTTTTTTTTCAAAAAATTCTTTTGAGGAAAGACTGAGACGTGAATGAAACCCAAAGCAGTGATAGGTCTTCCATTAAAATATTCTATGATTTGGTTTACTTAATCTTTCTTTTTCTTTTATTGGCATATTGGATTCTAATTTAATTATTCTCAATTTAGTCATTCATATATGCCTCTTTACTCAAGTTGGTCCTTTTCAAGTATTTATTTTCAATTTAATTTTTCATAAATATTTTTTTCTCGATTTAGTCTCTCACTGACATTCTTTCTCATAGAATCCATTTGCAGTTTCATAGATTGAATAAATTAAAAGTAATTGAAACTATTTCCTTGAGTAGATAGAAAGATTAAAGTGAAATTAAGTTGTAAAATAAAAATGGCTTTAAAATTGCAAATTTATATTTTTATTTGAGTGTCTCAATTTAAAAGTGAAAACATGTGTGTGTATTAAAATATTTATTGGTTGAACGAACAATTAATAGTTTTAAAAAGTAAATGATAAAATAGTTTTAATAAATAAAAAAATTCACTGTACATATATATTTGTAAAAATAAATAAAGAGGATAGTAAGCAGTTGAAAATGACAATTCTGCAACTCATAGCACTTCCTCGCATGATTCAAGAAGTAAGGAGAACATTGAGAAAGTTGACAAACATTGTATTGCTACACTACATATCAAGGTGCCCTTTCCTCAAAGGCTTCATAAAAAAAACAATCAGAAGCAGTTCAGCAGATTATTAGAGGAATTTAGAAAGTTACAAATAAACATACGCTAAAGCTTTAGAACAAATGTCTGTTTATGCAAAGTTCATGAACGAGATGCTATTGAAAAAGAAGAAGATGGGGAATGACGAGAGAGTTACATTGAACAAAGAGTGGAGAGCGGTTATACATAAAAAGTTGCTTCCGAAACTCAAGGATTCAAGGAATTTCTCCATCCCTTGTATTATTGGCAGTGTCACATTTAAGAGGACTGATATCGGGTATTTTTATATGCAATTTAGTCTCTATCTTAGTCCTTTTTGCATATTAAATATTGTGAACTCTCCTATTATATCATATTTTGAATTTATTGGGTATAAATTAATTATAGAATTAATATGCTTTAATTTCATAATTTATCCTAATTAATTATTGTGCTTAATTTGTAGATTTAATTATTTAGAGAGTCTTTTGCTAACTTGGATGCCATATGGACGAATTTACTGATGTGGCATTGACTTAGAGCATTTTAGGGCTAACTGGATGTTGACCAAATTTGTTGACTGTATGGTCCCCATCTTTTACAAAGCAATCTACTGTACTGCTGCATGCTGTCCTGATTCTTAACAAAAATGGCAAGCACTTTTCGGCACCAGAAAAGAGTGTTCTGCAGCACCATTTCCTTCCTCTCTGCTACACTTTTCTGGCCAGAACAGCAAGGGAAAATGATAGCACCTGAAGTCAAATTCGTCCTCCCTCATTGGCTACATATTAAGAACACTTTCAAACCCCATTTGTGCTTGTTGAAGAGTTATCTTCTTCCACCTTTGTTATGTATTTCATTTCCCCCTTCCTTGTATTGCATATGTTGTTCTTTAATTTTATTATGTTCTGCTTTGTGTTGTGTTATGTTTAGCTATTCTATTTTGCTGTAGTTAGTTTCTGTTTTAGTCCATAATTATACACTCTCCCAGTGGTAATTAGTCTATAATCAGTAGGTAATTAGGGTATATTAGTGTAGATTAGTGTCTAGAACAATCAATTAGGCAATTTCGAATAAGGCTCCAAGAATGAAACGACCTAAGATGACTACTATACTGCAAGTTGCCACAAATCTAATCCTGGGTGACTCGACGGTCGTAGTGACGCGAACCAAGGACCTTGTGTGATCTCGAGGCTAGCATCAATCTAATGCCTTTATCAGTTTTTAAGGGACTTGGGATTGGTCAGGTGAAACCAACCGTGATGATCGTTCAACTTGCTGACCAGTCATTGAGACATCCATATGGGGTAATGGAAGATGCGCTAGTCAAAGTGGAAAATTTTTTCTTTCCTATGGATTTTGTTGTCTTAAACATGATAGAGGACAAGGAAATCCCTATAATTGATGTGGCTCGAGGGATATTAACTCTGATAATCCAGAAGGAGAGAGAGACTTTTAATGTGTTTGATATTGTTGAATCATTGGTGGAAAAGAGGGCTTGTAATCATAAAGAAGAAACAATGTTTGTTGAACAATTTGCATTCCCTACATGCAAAGCCAAAGAACTAAACAATGAAAAAACAAAACAGTGGTGAGTTTGGGGGAAAGCAATTTAGGTTCAAGACTCCTCCATGAGCTCTTTTGATCTAGGCTAAATTGGTAAAGTCTGGCTGAAAACTATAAACTTAGCACTTTTGGGAGGCAACCGAAATTTCCTTGTTTTCTTAGTTTTAATTTTTTTTTGTTTTGTTCTTGTTTGTGTTGTTGTTTGGTTTCTAGTAGTTTTTATTGCTTTCCTGTGAATATGATATTGTTTTGGTGTGAACTTTGTTTTCTCGGGACATTATGTTGCTGTGGTGGATTATGATATAGTATTTCCTTTATGACTGTACTTGGTTGATGGATAGCAATTTCACTTTTTGGACTATTTTATTGTGATGATGATGTTGTGCTGTCAATGTTGAATATTTCTACTATACATAACCTTTTTTGCTGTTTGTGTGTTTTATAGGAAAATTGATGCTTACATTTTCATGTTTTAAACCCTGCTTAGCTCATTGAGGACAATGTGTGATTTAAGTATAGGGGAGCATATTTTTTTGTGAGAGAAGAGTAGAAAGGTTTACCTTTGTTGCCTAGTAGTGCTCAGCAAAACAAGAAAAAGTTTGATATTGTTAATTTCTTCTATGCAAGGGAAGTTAAATCATGTTTCAAATCTGAAAGAGAATCTTTGACTCTGATGCTAGTAGATTTTCAAAAAGAGTTACCTTAATTTTGTCTAAATAGCAAGAGGCAATTTTTACAATTAGTTTTTGAAAATTTAAGAACTCCTTAATTCTAAAAATGGTTTATAATTTCTTGAATTAGGAAAAGAGGAAAATTTTCAAAAAGTTCAATAAGAGAATAGCTAAAAAAGTTCAATAAAGGGATAGACTTTATTTCAAAAAAAAGTTTTAAATAAATAAATATTTTTAAAGCTAAGCCCTTGAGAACAAAAAAACAAGCGAAGCCCTTGAGAACAAAAAAAAAAGCGAAGCCCTTGAGAACAAAGAGTAAATTAATCAATAAAATCTAATTCAAGTTTTTATAAACTATTTAAGGATGAAAGGGACTAATTTTGGGTAAAATTAAAATTGTTTAAATTTTCATGCTGCTTGGGTTGAATTGGTACCTCTTAAAAAAATTATGCTAACTACAGATTCAAAGATTATTTCTATTTCAACTAATGTAATGAAGCTAAACTTGCTAAATCTATTGTATCTTGAAAAATTTACTTCTGTTTGCTTATGCACATCTTGGAAACCTTGGTACTTTGTTTGTAAGTTGCTTAGAGGCCTTTGCTTGAGGACAAGCAAATATTTAGGTTTGGGGAAGTGTTAAGTTCTCAAATCAACACTAATTTGATGCTTTTTATTTAATGATTTTACCTCCAACTTGCGTGAATGTACTTAATTTGAATTTTATTTGTCCTTTTTTATCAATTCTTTAGCTCTAATAGTTTCTTGTGGATTTTAGTATTGAATTCCAATTTTTGCTAGTGATTTGTGTTACTTTTTTGAGTTAATTGAAGCCCTTAAATATTGGAATCCATTAGAAGAGAAGAAGTTATGGTTTTACTAAGTAAAGAACACTACAAGAAAATTGACTTTCAGTGGCGACTTTTAAAGTCATCACCAAAAGTCAACTTTTGGTAGTGACTAAATAAGTCGCTACTAAAAGTTGCATTTTGGTAGCGACTCCTAGAGTTGCCACTAAAGTCACACTTTTGGTGGCGACTTTTGAGAGTCGCCACCAAAAATTAAATTTTTTTAAATAAAATTAAAAAAATTAGACTTTTGGTGACAACTTTCAAAGTTACCTTCAAAAGTTAAATTTTTTTAAAAAATTTAAAAAATTAGACTTTTGGTAGAGACTCTCATAATCGCCACCAAAATTTAATTTAAAAAAATAATAAAAAAATAAAATATCAAATTTTTAAAATAAAATTAAAAAAATAAAGTTGACTTAAAAAAAAAAGAAAAAGTCAAATTTTTTAAAATAAAAATAAAAAAATTAGATTTTTGGTGGTGACTCTCATAGTCACCACCAAAAGTCAATTTTTTTAAAAAAAAATATAAAAAGTCAAATTTTTTCAAATAAAATTAAAAAAATTAGACTTTTGGTAGTGACTCTCATAGTTGCCACCAAAAGTCTTTTTTAAAAAAAAATAAAAAATTTAAATTTTTTTAAAAAAATTAGACTTTTGGTGGAGACCAAAAGTCTATTCTTAAAAAGAATTAAAAAAGTCATTTTTTATTTTATTTAAAAAATTCAAATTTTTTTAATTTGTTTTAATTTTCTTAATTTTATTTTAAAAGAAATTCAAATTTTTTTAATTCTTTTTAATTTTTTTAAAAAATCAAATTTTGGGTGGTGACTAAAGTCTGATTTTTTTAACTGAAGTTGATTTTTTTTTATGAAATTAGCTGAAGTCGAATTTTTTGTAGTGACTCCCATAGTGATAATATATTTGCTTTTTGTTAAGTTAAATATTGATTTATTTCTGTTTTGTAATATTTTTGACTTAAAATAATTTTAACAGATTATATATATATATATATATATATATATATATATAATATTTTACATTTATATAACACAAATAAAGTGGTGGCAGGATGGCAAAACACACATGGTTACAAGTAAGGGACTTAGGTTCGAATATCAAGTATGCATATGTTTGGTTTAATTTCAAATAAACTTGAATATTGTACAAAAAAAAAATCAAATCACCTCGGGGCAGCGAGATATTGGATCGACCAATACTCGCATGGGTTGAATGGGTCTCGGGTCGATCTTTCGGGCCATTCTGGATCTAAAAAAATGGCAAATGATTTTTTGTGGCAACTATTAAAGTTCCCACCAAAAGTTGTCGTTGGTGGCGAAAGGTAGTTTTTGATGGCGACTTTCAGGTGACCTTCAATGGCAACTAAAGTCGCCACCAAAAATCATTTTTTCTCACGAAATGATTTTTTTTTTTACAATAAAGATGACTTTCATAGTCACCACTAAATGGTGACTTTTGGTAACGACTTTTAAGACTCACCATCAAAAGACAATCAGCCACGGACTTACGTTAACAACTTTAGTCGCCACCTAAGACTTTTGGTGGTGACTTAGACTTAAGTCGTCCCAAAAAGTCATTTTTTTTTTGTAGTGAAAGGCAAAAAAAGGAAGTGGAAGTCTGCAACTTAGCGCTTAAGCAGAAAGATTGGAACTATAGCGAAGAAATCAAATGAGACTATCATGTTTCTACCTTCCACAGCTACAACGTTGAGTTCTTATTACTTCACCAGTAGCCATTAATAAAAATGACTTTTGGTCTTAATGGTGACTTTTTGTGATGACTTTTGAGACTCACCACCAAAAGACAATCAGGCACAGACAATACAAGAAAATTGACTTTTAGTGGCGACTTTTTGATGGCGACTAAATAAGTCGCGCACTAAAAGTTGAGTTTTGGTGGTGACTCTTATAGAGAGTCGCCACTAAAAGTCATACTTTTAGTGGCGACTTTTTAGAGTCGCCACCAAAAGTCTAATTTAAAAAAATAAAAAAAATTAGATTTTTTAAAAAAATAAAATGAAAAATTAGACCTAAAAGTTAATTTAAAAAATAAAAAAATGAAAAAATTTTGAATTTTTATAAAATAAAATTTAAAACAATCAGACTTTTGGTGGCGACTTGCCACCAAAAGTATTTTTTAAAAAAAATAAAAAAGTCAGATTTTTTAAAATAAAATTAAAAAAATAGACTTGTAGTCGTCACCAAAAGTATTTTTTAAAAAAATAAAAAAAAGTGAGATTTTTAAAATAAAATAAAAAATTATAATCGCCACCAAAAGTATTTTTTTAAAAAAAATAAAAAAAGGTCAGATTTTTTTAGAATAAAATAAAAAATTAGACTTTTGGTGGCGACTAGTCTTTTTTTAAAAAAAATTAAAAAAGTCATTTGTTTACTTAAAAAATTCAAAATTTTTTATTTTTCTTAATTTTATTTAAAAGAAATTTAATTTTTTAATTTTTTTAATTTTAATTTTTTTAAAAAATTAGATTATCGGTGACGAATGAAGTCTATTTTTTTAACTGAAATCGTTTTTTTTTTATGAAATTAGCTGAAGTTAGACTTTTGTGGTGACTTCAATAGTAATAATATATTTTATTTTTGTTAAGTTTAATATTATTTTATTTTTGTTTTATAATATTTTTGACCTAAAATATTTTTAATAGATTATATATAGATATATATAATATTTTGCACTTACATGACACAAATGAAGCAGTGGCAGAATGGTAAGACACACATGGCTGCAAGCAAAGGACCCAGGTTCGAATCTCATGTATGCACATGTTTGATTAATTTCAAATAAACTTGAATATTGCACACAAAAAAATCGAGTCAGCTCGGGATAACGAGTTATTGGATCGGCCAAGACCCACACTAGTCGAATAGATCTCGGGTCGACCCGCCGGGCCAATCCGAATCTAAAAAGATGACGAGTGACTTTTGGTGGCGACTTTGGTAGTTTTTTGTGCCACCAAAAATCACTTTTTTCATGAATTTTCTTTTTTTTTTTTGCAATAAAAATGACTTTTGGTGGCGACTATAGTCGCCACTAAAGGTGACTTTTGATGGCGACTTTTGAAAGTCGCCACTAAAAGAATCAGCCACGGACTTACGCCAACAACTTTAGTCGCCACTAAAAGTCGCCACCAAAGATTTCTATTTAAGCGTTAAGTTGCAGACTTCCACTTCCATTTTTTACCTTCCACTATAAGAAAAAAATGACTTTTAGTGGCGAACTTAAATCTAAAAGTCTCCACCAAAAGTTTTTGGTGACGACTAAAGTTGTTAGCGTAAGTCTCACTACAAAAAAAAAGACTTTTGTTCCACGGACTATCATGTTTTTACCTTCCATTTTTTACCTTCCACTATAAGAAAAAAAAAGTGGAACAATAGCGAAGAAATCATATGAGACTATCATGTTTTTACCTTCCACCGCTACAACGTTGAGTTCTTATTGCTACATCAGTAGCCATCCACTGCCTCTCTTAGCGGCCCGCTGAAGATTTCATGAAGCACTAAATTCTATACTCCACAGCTGCAATGGTGAAATCGTACCGCTGCAGCAGCAGAATAAAAAAAATAAGCTTTTTAGGAAGGTTTTAAATAGCTGCAGAAGAATATTTTTTGGGGCATTTTGATATGGAAGAGAGTGAAGAATGCCGTTTTTGCTGAGGATCGCAAGGGAAACTTGATTTTCAAAGTTGGGGGGCCCAAATTCATCATCCAATTTCAGATTCATGGCTTTCTCTACCCCTATATCTATTTGCTGTCATTTATTTTTCATGAGTAGCTAAATTTTCTATCTAGGGTTACTATAAACTCAATTCCAGAATAGATTTTGTCTTCTCTCATGTATTTACACTTTTATTCAATCAATATATGTCTTCTTATTCATTTTACTACTGCTTTATGTGGATTTGATTAATCTATATAATTTCTTGTTGTTGTCATCAATCTCGAGAGAGGGAGGTGAGAGTAGAACTTTGAGTAGGAAGAACGAGTACATAAACCTTAACTTAGGAGTTTTTATTTGTTAGCTAATAGGAATATTAGTTAATCTCGTCTAATCAAAACTAAGTTGGTTAGTATAAACTTACTCACTTAAGGAATTGAGTAGGTATTAAATATCTTAATTGAGGTTTGGAAGAATTCTTTTAAGTTAATAGATTAACCTAGGATTAACTTATGCGTTTGATAGAGTTGTGAGTGCGTGAGAGAGGTTTTACAATTTCTAGGATGGAGGAAAGGTATTAGTACTCTAGGTTTTTAAATAGATTAATTTCATTAATTTGTGTTTATTTGTTGTCAATTGAGAAAAGCTTTATAAAAATTTATTGTCACTTTCTTTTTACTTTGTTAGTTCTTGATTAAAGCTGTCTTCAATCCAACATTTTCGTCTAACTAATTCGGTTAAATTTCTTGGGTAGTTAGCCACTTAGTACTTAAGGGAACGATACTTTTACTCTTTAAATCACTATATTACTTGTACTATCGGTGCACTTGTCATATTGCTAACAGTCATACACAATCACAATTCAATATACACAACAACCAACTCACATTTGTATTAAGAATATACAAGCATATATAATATACACACACAATGTGTATTATGCCACATCAAATCATCTTCTCGTGAGCTTACATTCTCGTAGCCATATTAAGTCTAATCACGAGACAACCTTCTCGAATTTCTTTGTACTCAATAGGTTTACACTCCCCAATGTTCGTCCACAGGAATATCCTTTCACGAATTTACTAATTGATATATTTTCAGATTTCTTGGGTGATTAAGCCCTCAACCATTTCATCTATATATTTCTCGATTTTCTTGGATCAAGCCCTTAACCATGTCGTATATTAGGTCTCTTAGGTTAATCCCTCGACCATAATATTCATCACACACAATCACAACACAACACATGTTTCCACAATCCATTTCTCATTACAAATGTACAACATAATTCACTTTAGTCTTCATTCTCAACAAGATTGATTCACAAATTATCATTTAGCATTTATATGTAATATTTAGAGTCAATCTTTTCCATTCATAATTCATGACAACCATATGTCCTAAATCAAAAATCACAAACGAGTATATTTGTTACATTATCAATCATATATATGAAGATTTATGCACAACAAGCATCCAATCAACTCCTAACATATTTACAGAATGTGAAAATTTCTAGAAAAATATTCTATCAATTTCTCAAGAAATTCTGTTATCTAGTTAATATCACTAACTAGGAAATTTAATAAAATCAAATTCATTCATAATGTGAGAGGGATTTATATTGTACTTGAATTTAATAAAAATAAACTTGGTTGGCAAGGTCATCCACTCACCTTGATGTTTACCCAATTTTACCTTGACCCTTTCTAGAAGATATGTGAGATGATGAAAGGTGCATCAAAGAATCCATCCTATAAGGTAATCATGAAAAAACATGTTAAGGTCACAATAGAGAAGTTCTTACCACTAATTCTGATGTTTAATTACTCCTCTAGACATAACTCTCAAACAATAAGAAATTTTCAAATGAAACTTATATCATTAGAAACTACACTCAAGAGCTTTCTAACAATACTTCATTTGTAAAATTCGAGTATGAACGAGATAATTATGACCATTTGAAAATTGTACAAGAAAGCAGAAAAGGTTTTACCTCCCATTACTATAGCGATGGTTTTCACCCCTGCAGTGGTAAATCGCAGAACTAGACCCTTGTTTTCGCGATTTTTCACGCCCTCTCAGTTTTTCATAATTTTGAGGTCAAATCTTTACCATTTAACTTATTTTTTTTCATGGGATTTCATCCTTAATGTGTTTAGACACAAAAATCCCCAATTAATTTCAACAATCCAAGTCATAATCAATAAATTTTCATCAAGAACTCTAACTTTTCAAATTTCTGAATTCTTGTGTTCTTCAGCCTAAAACCATGAATTTCGCTTGGTTTTCTTCAAATTTCTTGTTCCATTAACATTATAAACTATGTAGGAATGTTTTAGATTAACACCCATATTTAATTTCATCCATTAGAACCCTAAATTAACCTAAAATCGTATTTTTCTTCCATAGGCAAAACCAAATTCGAAAATGGAAAAGGAAGAGGAGAATTAAGCTTACCTCTATTCTTTGCAACTCAAATGTACTAGAATTAACTACAAAACCATGTTCTAACCAAAGAAAATGGAAAAGGAAGTTTTAGAAGATGAGAGAGCTCCTCCTTCATGCTTCCACTACAAGAAAATTGACTTTCAATGGCCACTTTTTGGTAAAAGTCGACTTTTGGTGGCTACTAAATAAGTCGCCACTAAAAGTTGAGTTTTGGTGGCGACTCTTATAGTCGCCACCAAAAGTATTTTTTTAAAAAAATAAAAAAAGTCAGACTTTTAAAATAAAATAAACAATTAGACTTTTGGTGGCGACTATAGTTGCCACCAAAAGTTTTTAAAAAAAAATAAAAAAACCCAGATTTTTTAAAATAAAATAAAAAATTAGACTTTGGTGGCGACTAAAGTCTTTTTTTAAAAAAAAATAAAAAAAGTTAGATTTTCTAAAATAAAATAAAAAATTAGATTTTTGAGTCGCCACCAAAAATATTTTTTAAAAAAAATAAAAAAAAGTCAAATTTTTTAAAATAAAATAAAAAATTAGACTTTTGGTGGTGACTATATATAGTCGCCACCAAAAGTCTTTTTTTTAAAAAAAATAAAAAAAGTCAGATTTTTTAAAATAAAATAAAAAATTAGACTTTTGGTGCCGACTAAAAGTCTAATTTTTTTAAAAAAAATTAAAAAAGTCATTTTTTTTACTTAAAAAATTCAATTTTTTTTATTTTTCTTAATTTTATTTAAAAGAAATTTAATTTTTTAATTTTTTAATTTTTTAATTTTTTTAATTTTTTAATTTTTTAATTTTTTTAATTTTTTAATTTTTTTAATTTTTTAATTTTTTAATTTTTTAATTTTTTAATTTTTTAATTTTTTAATTTTTTAATTTTTTTTAAAAATTAGATTATCAGTGACGACTGAAGTCTATTTTTTTAAGTGAAATCGTTTTTTTTTTATGAAATTAGTTGAAGTTGGACTTTTGTGGTGACTCCAATAGTAATAATATATTTGCTTTTTGTTAAGTTTAATATTATTTTATTTTTGTTTTATAATATTTTTGACCTAAAATATTTTTAACAGATTATATATATAGATATATATAATATTTTGCACTTATATAGTCCGTGGCAGAATGGCAAGACACACATGGCTGCAAGCAAGGGACCCAGGTTCGAATCTCATGTATGCACATGTTTGGTTTAATTTCAAATAAACTTGAATATTGCACACAAAAAAATCGAGTCAGCTCGGGATAGTGAGTATTGAATCGGCCAAGACCCGCACGAGTCGAATGGATCTCGGGTCGACCTTACGGGCCAATCCGGATCTAAAAAGATGACGAGTGACTTTTGGTGGCGACTAAAGTCGCCACCAAAGGTAGTTTTTGCTGACACCAAAAATCATTTTTTTCACGAATTTTCTTTTTTTTTTTGCAATAAAAATGACTTTTGGTGGCGACTAAAGTCGTCACTAAAGGTAACTTTGAAAGTCGCCACCAAAAGAATCAGCCACGGACTTACGCCAACAACTTTAGTCGCCACTAAAAGTCGCCATCAAAGACTTTTAGTGACGACTTTTAGACTTAAAGTCGCCACCAAAAGTCTTTTTTTTTTGTAGTGTCCCAAATGCTCAGACGGGAAGAATTAGGAGAAGAGAGAGAAAATGGAGTTTTATGTGTGATGATGGATCTTGGTTGACTCGTGGATACTCATACCCAATTACTCCAAACCCACTTGACCCAACAAGTAAGATTCCATAATTAATTCTCAAATTAATTAAATTAAGTCCCTCTCTTAAAAACTCCATAGTCCATGATATTAAAATACTTAGTCCAATTATTTCACCCAAATGCTAATATTAAAATACTTAGTCCAATTATTTCACCCAAATGCTATAAATAATATTCAAAAAAATTAATTAAATACAAAAAATTAAAATGACTTAATTAAAAGTATTAAAATAACACTATAAGGTACTATAATACTCCAAAACACATAACTCCAAATTTGGTAGGTATTACAACTGACGTCACAGAGGTTGAGTTTTGCAGTGATGGAAGTTTGGAACGCAAATGACATCGACTTATTGCTTAGCCATTTCAGTTGGGATGCCCAGCAGTTATCCTCCTCATCCTCCTCCTCCTCCTCCTCCTCCAACAACGCTACAATCTTTGTTTTTTTTTTGTTCGTGTCTTGGCACTTTTTAGTTTTTTTTTTATCCATTTTGGTTGGTTCCTGGGCCTTATCAGCCCACTTAGAGCCAACTCTCAGAGCATGTATCAACTTGTAATTTTGATTTGTTAGAAGATTAACTCTAATATAGGGTTAGAGGTGTGTTGTCTTTTTTTAGTCCGTTAGATATAGGTGATTCTTTGTTCTGTTGATAGTGTCCATAGACAATTTTTTCTTTTTTCTTTAGCTCCTTTAAAAATGTTGATTGTTTTGGGGAACAATAATTTTGCCTTTCTCATTGGCTATTCTAGTCATGCAATGGTTAATGTCATTCCTTTATTAAAAGAAAGTGACTGCTCTAAAATATAAACGTTATTCGTGTCAGTTATCCCACCCATTAATTTGATCACTAGTCTTCATTAAAAGAAACTTGATTATAGTTGGAAATCAATAGTGGAGTCAGTGTAATGCATGTTATATTACATTGGAGTAAAACAAGGATAAAGAACAGGATCTGGCCGAGACTCTTACAAGTTAAATCCTCCTAGTGAAGAATGGAAACCAATATAGACCATTCCCTGAGAATGAATCATAAATAAAAAATGTGATAGCAGCAGATAAAACTATGTTCTTTTTTTTTCCTTTTTTGTCTCTCTCTTTCTTTTGGTTTTGAAGTCATTTTTTCCTTATCCACCTGCTACTTGTGCACTTGTTGCTGTTGTACCACCAGAACAGATGCTGTGCTTTCAAAATCTGGTGACGCAAGTATATCTCCAATGACACCCAACTCTTGGAACTCACACCAATCTTTAAGTCCAGATGTTATAGTGCTATCGACATCATTCCGTCTCCCAACTATAAAGAAGTCATGATGATCAACAATATCACGAAGAACAGTGGCTATATCTAATGCAGCGTCTGCTGCAATTTCTTTGTAACTCATACGCGAACCATAATGTGCTTCCATCACATCTTTGAGCACTGAATTATCAAGCAACTTATCCAGGGTAGATATCCTTGAGCTGTCCTTCTCAGGAAGATGGTACACAACTAGCCTAACATTAGGGTTGGTACACGCTCGCTTGGCTAAGCACAAGGCCTCTCGATCATCTTTCCCTCCGAGAAAGATTACAGCTAAATGCACTGACATATGTGGTTCACTTTTAAGTGAAGAACGGTTCACAAGGATTGCAACCGAGCAGGGGACTATTTCCAGGACCCTATTATTTAGAGCCCTTATGTTCTTGTCCTCTGATTCAATCGTGCCATCAATGGACCATCTTCGGTGGAACGGAAGAACTACAATGGATGCAAGTTTGTCGAGTGCAAGGTGACAGACGTCTTCATGCATTAAGCTAAGAGGAGATATGGCTGTGTAAGTGTTTGTTGATGCAGCACCTGGGTCCTTCCCATGTTCATAATTCTGAAAAGACATGAATACATTCTCAGAGTATGAGTTTTGCAAGCCCAAGTCTGCGTCTCTTTGAAGACGATGGGAGATAAATATGGGGGAGGAGCGTCCAACTAGCTCGATCAGATGCAAGGCTTCCACGATGATAGGGAAGTCTTGTATTGGATTACAGAGATCAAGGAACTTGATGATACCGGGTATGTGGTGTTGTTTATGAATGCAGACAGTTATCCGAAGCTCTGAGTTGGGTTTCAAATTCATTATGTTCCTTTTCTGGAAACCAGCGTATTTTCTTTTTGGGTCATACAAACGTTTCACAGAAATTTGCACCATGGTTGCTATGACCATTACACTGATCATCATTACTGAGTAAGTTTGGCTGTGAAGTTGCTGCACAAAGAAGTTGAAGACTTGTTCATTGATTCAAAAGGTTGAAAATTTAAATTAAAGACTATGTATTGATTGAACGAGGAGAGAATTGAAGTCTACCTTCCTGTCAAATATGGTATTGTACTTGCCTACATCCACCACGCCTTTGCAATTCATGATGAGGGCAAGGGCTAGAGCATCTTTAAAGGGCATCTTGCAATAAAGTGAAGCTGCAACGCACGCAGCTATTTTGACAAGATGGGCCAGAATGACGCATGCTCCCATAATAAAAAATGATTTGGATGTACCAGTCAAAGAAAGATCAACCTTCATTACACAGGCAGTCACAAAGATTGGTAAAAGGAATGATTTTCCTAATATTTCGAGTTGAGAAACCAACGCAGATCCTAGTGGGGGCCCTTCTGGCACAGACAAGCCCAAGATGAAAGCTCCTAAAGTCAAGCCTTGATCTGACTTTGCTGATAGCCAACTTACAGCGAAGACCAATGCAATGATGTTATAAACGTAAACTTGCTTCACAGGTCTGCCTTCCGGTGTATGCCTTATGACCCAAAGCATTGCCGGACGACAGATCAATGGAATCAAGACGGCCAAGCCAAACAAGGCTAACAAGTTTGTAGTTAATAGTTTCTTCTCCATACTGCTTGTTACGTAGGCAGTGGCAATACTTGTTAAGCTTGTGCTCAGTACGTCACTCACCAATGCTGAGGATAACGCCAGCCTACCAAGTTCTGAATTAAGGATTTGGTTATCAGTGAGGAAGGCAGCGATGACTGGAAATGGGGTTATGCTGTGTGAAATGAAGACAACTTGTAGGTTGAAGTAATGGTCTCCTAAAGCACGCATTAATGACTCCCTTAATATGTTAATGAACGAAAATCCGACGAATATAGGTAAGAACAAACTTAAAAACCCGACGACCCAGGACTTTCTTCCTGTCCTTAGTATCATAGTATAATCCATTTGCACTCCGTATAAAAAGATGAACACTACGTAACCCAGTGATGATATTGTTGCAATCGTGTCCTGACTTCCATAAGGAAAAATCAATTTCTTAACATCATCCAGAGGCTTAAAGTGAATTGATGGTCCTAGAAGTAGGCCAGCCTGCAAACCGGAGATACAGTTACGTCAACAAAGGAGAGGTGCTTTTCGCTTAGACATTACGTCAAACATAGACAAGGCAAGAAGGAACTTACCATCATTTGCGAGAAGAGGACCGGAAACTCCAGGCGTTTGAGGAAGAAATGACATATTTGAGTGACTGCAAAAATGACGATCACCTGCAACTCAAAAACTGGGTATGAAGACCTCCACGGGGAGCCGGCATTGACGTGGTCTCCCCATATCCCATCAGATACAATATGGGGTGGAACATCAATGCAAACACCATATTTTGTAAAATTGGGGGACGATGCAATTACTTGAACTTGATTGAATAAGGTGTCTTTTGGATCCAGATTGATCGCCATTATGCAGTAGAGAGAGAGAGAGAGAGAGAGAGAGAGAGAGAGAGGGAGAAGGAAAGAGATTAAGGTATCAAAGAAAGAGCAAAAGCCGAGTTTGAAACTGGTTGATATTGCTATCATATTCTGTATAAGACAGCGAAGGTAATAATTGTCACAACTGATATCTTCTAATTTGACTTACGTAGAAAAGAATAATAGCAAATATTCCTAGTCGTTGTAGATGGCATTTGCTTATTTTACCATTAATTTGTTAATTGATCCTACCAATATCCCTTTCTCTTTTTGAGGGTCAAATCTGCTTTCGTGTATTGATTGGAACTTGGAAGGTGTGGTCACAATAGGTCTCCCTCCAAATCTTTGTTTATTTTTTGAACGGATATAATTTATTTATACTAAATGGACTATATCAAATTAATTAGGAAATCAATATTTATCTATACCAATATACTTTTAGTATTCTTTATTTGCTGTCTTTGATCTCATAAAAAAATACTAAAATAAAGCATAAAAATGTTTTCTTTAGTTTATCTTTAAAATAAGGAACACAATCAGTAAATAGAAATACATAATAACTAACCTACAAACATAGAATTCGTCATATTTAAGTGTATTCAGATATTCAAATTTAGTGGCAAAATATAACACAGGTTATTTTTTTTATTAATTTCTTCACAGAATTCGACCTAGTGTGAATCGAATTCTATGAGTCATATTTTTATTTTAAAACCCCACCAAATTCGACCAGGGGTTGGTCGAATTTGGTGGTAATGCCACATCAAATTCAAGCAGGGACTGATCGAATTTATTGCAACATTGCCACATCGTTTGATTTAAATTAAAAATATGTAATAAATAAATTATACATAGTTATTTTATTTATACATGATTATTTTATTTTTATATAATATTTAGTTTCATTTTATATTAAAAAAGACAGATAAATTAAACAAAAATAACTTTTAATTCCTTGAAAGTTTTATTTTAATTATTATTTTATTAGATTTTAAGAATATTCTCAAATTTTATATTTTAAATGAATAATAAATATGAAAATATATAAATTGTAATGGAAAAGTAGATATTAAAAAATAAAAAATGCCCATTACAATTATCATTAATTAAATTTATTATTATTAAAATGAGAAACAATGTCCTTTAATGAACCAACCAATTTTAATTAATTTGAATAATAAATGAACTAATTAGTAAATTATGAAATCATATTTGTTCTAAAAATATTCATGTATATTGTTTATTTTACTTTATAAAAATAATGTTATTTATTTTTGCAAATGAAATTATGAATGTATTTTATCATTTATTTGTTGATTATTAAATTGGCCTACATAATTAATTTTTGTATTAAATTAAATTAATGATATTTTTTATTTAGGTATAAAGATTTTGATTTATTTATTTTAAAACATCTATTTATTATTAGAATTTATAAATTCATAATATTAATAAAATACATTAATTTTTTTTATTATTATGATAATAATTAGATTGGCATTTGTTATTTTATTAAATTAACGTATATAATTATTATTAATGTGTAATGGTTTTCATAATACTTTTAATAAAATTTATTTAATTATTGTTAGCAATTTAAAAGATTTAAATTAATATTTTTTAATTATTTGTTGACAATTTTAAAAATATTCATAATTTATATTTTTTTAAGTTTTAATGAATCAATATGTAACTATATTAATACCAATTTTTGTTTACTTTTTTTTTATTTTTATTATAGTTTGTATTTTGTATAGATGTATACATATAATACAAAGTAAATATATAAATTTTTAATTATAGATTTTAATTTTGTTTATTAAATAATTTTTTTGTGAAATATTTTTCTGTTTACCCTAAGCCACATATGACAAAATAATAGTTTAACAATTTGGAATGAGAATTTTTTTTAAAATCTCAATAGATAATATAATCGTGCAAATAAAATATTATTTAATTTGATTGGTCTAGTAAGACAGGACGAGATGAGCATGTTGATCGATTGTGTCCGGTTTGTTTGCAGATTCCACATCATGAAGGTTCCCCACGTTGTAATCCATTGAACTATTAATGCGCGTTGAGTTTGGGCATCCTTGCTTTCGAGCCATTTCAGGGTGAGGCTGCACCTTCTGTCCATTGTAGACTGGCTAATCTTCTTGACTTCCGATTTGATAAAATTTCCCCTAATATGCTTTCAATATAGTTTCCAATCGAAAAATATTGTTGACCAGTCGATTGTAGTCAAAACCCCACTTTAAACATGTCATTATTGCATGTTGACATGGAAAGTGCAGAGCTTGAAATTCTCTACAAACGCACTTTCCAACACTAAGATCCAGCTTGCAAGTACGCCTAAACTGTTCGTTTAATTCATCAAATGGTTCTTCCACTTCGAATAAAGACCTTTGTGAATTGAAATCAATGACTACACACCTTCTTGCGCGTTCGCGATTTATTTGCAAATCTTTCGTCACAATCTCTGAGAAGTCGGTATTTTGAGCTGAAATCTGTGCCTGTATGGTCATAGCTCGCGTTGTGAAATATTCTACTAATTTATACATGGTTGCTTTTACCAATCCGAGCACAGGCAAGTGCCGCATCCTGAGGAAGATGTCATTCATGCATTCGACAAGGTTTGTAGTCATTTGACCCCATCGGAGACCTTCTGTGTCTTACGCACGAGACCACTGTTCCAGTGTTATATCTGCTATATAGTCTGCGCCTATGTCACACCAGGTTCGTATAGCTGCTAGTTCTGCATCCACCCGATGGCGCTCAAAATAGTATCTTGTTATCTATATACACAGTTTCAGTTGAGAAACTAACTATACTATTAGTTAAAAAAAAAAAGCAAACCTATATTAATAAACTTTTCTCGTAAGTATTTGTTGTGTGTTTCTTTTTTGACGTTGTCATCCAAATGACGAATGCAGAACTTCCAATAAGCATATGGTGGTTTGTACCTAGTTTCTACATCTTCCAACGCCGCCGACGCACCCTTTCCTCTATCTGTGATAATGCAAAGATCTCGTCGATTCTTAGTCACTTGTGTTTTTAAGTGTGACAAAAAAAACCAATACGCCTCTTTGGTCTCGCCCTCGACCAATGCAAATGCAATTGGAACTATCTTTCTGTCCTCATCTTGTGACACAGCTATTATCAATTGTCCCGTATAATTTTCGTATAAATGTGTCGCATCCATTTGCACTATAGGCTTCAGATGGACGAAAGCATCAATGCACGGCTTGAAGGTCCAAAAAAGATGACAGAAATAAACCTTTCTATTTTGGTTATGCGTTGGTAGGTGAGTGTCCAACTCGTACATAGTGTCAGGATTAAAATGACGAACAGTGTTTAACCACCATGGTAACAAATTGTAGGACCGTTTCCAACCCCCGAAAACATATGACAAAGCTATATGTTTTGCAAGCCAAGCCTTCTTGTATGATACAGTATACCCAAATGTGTTCTTTATTATGGTTATTATTTGGCTAATCGCTAGATCACCTTTTTCAAAGACCAAAGGAGTAATACAAGAGGCTATTAGATCGGAGTCTAGCTTTTCATGATCTTGAGACATTATAGCGGACAGACACATATGGTCTCTATTATACTTGGTGATCCTATACGGGTGTGCAGGTGATTTTTTCACTGCTCTGACCCTCCACTCGCAGCCATTTCCATAATTTAGGCACCTGTAATCTTTGGTCCCACACTTTGACAGTATTACTCGAAACGTTTGGTGTGTTCGAACAGCATAGAGCTTCACTGCCCGTCTTAAACTAAGGACATTCGCAAATCGCATATCCTTACATAGCTACTGTTGAATATTAAGAGGGGCCAACTCATTGATATGCCAAGTGTCGTCGTTTCCCATTCGATCAACGTCAACGTAATGGAAAAAAGTTGATGATGTGTCCATCATGAGAGCCATGTCCGACGGTGTAATTACATCTGTGGTATCATCGTCGTCGTCATCGCTGTGATTGTCAAAATTTTCTGGATCATAGTCGGGATCATTTAGCTCGTCTGATATGTTATCTTCTAAGCCCATGTCATACGCAGCAGATAATAAAAGTGGTTGATCTGATGAACTTGGCTGTGAGTAGTAGTGGGGGACTGAAAGAGTCGTTGGATCACATAGTTGATAGTCTAGACCCTACTATACTTGAGACAATAAGTCTATATAGGTTGATATGCTAGTGCTCATATCTATTTGCACTATACTAAGCTCCACCAACAATTCCATCATCGCCTGATCTTGAAAGTGATCGAGGTGTGTAATCACCGTAGCTTGAAGTTGATAGTCATTTTCCATTTTCACCTTTCGATAACGAAGTGGCAACAATTTTACAGGACATCGGTACCAAACCTTGCTCACAGCTTGGTTATAGAGTAAGCTACACTGAACACGTAGACAGTCTTTTAAACTCATCCATGGTAATTCCTTCGGACAGCCGCATCATTGTCATATTTTCATACATGAAAGTGTCACTCTCGTCTGAGATAGTAATTTCTCTGTGAAGATGTACATACGCAGTAATCTACCGACTCATTCTGTTTGGATAGAGAAGAATAATGGAGAAGAAATTTTTTGTTATCTCAGAGTAATAAATTTGAAGACAAAGGAATTTCGCAGTGGTCATCACATACTTCATTAGGTATATATAGAAAATGAATTGAATCTTCATTGTGAGACATTGCAGAAACGTGATGTGACAATAAATGTAAAATAGTATTAATGAAATGACGTTACAATGTATAATTACAGTTGGTCGGATTGCTTGTTGAAAAATTGTTACTGATAGTCAATTTGAAAAGATATGACACTGAACAATATTCGCGCATGCACCGAATTTTTTTGACACGCGGACTTCAAATTCAATTCCATGAAGGAAAGGGGGATGTTTTGAAAGCTAAATTCGACTATGAAAAGGTCGAATTGCTTTGGCACGAAATTATTGAATGTCGGCCTATTATTAAGCCCAAATTTGACCAAGATGTGGTCGAATTTGGGCCTCATTTATGAGGCCAAATTCGACCATAGCTTAGTCGAATTTGGCCTCATAAATGAGGCTAATTCGAACGGTCGAATTACATGTGTAGCAATGTAATTCAACCGTTCAACGGTCGAATAGCTGGTTACCACTTGGCAACCGGCTCCCACCCCCCCCCCCCCCCAAAGGCTCCCCTCCCCCCACCCCCTATATATACCCTCTTCCATCACATACTTCACACACACACACCTTCTACATAATCCTTTCACACACCTTCTTCATAATTCACACACACCTCCTTCTATTATTTTTATATCATTAATATGACAGATCAAATTATAGCACCTGGACCAGTCAAACGAGATTTATTGTATCTCCAAGATCAACATATATCTGAACAAATATGAAATGAGAATCTAGTAAGTCATATTGTTATTATTTTCTATGATTAATTTGTTGTTAGTAATTTTATTTTCTATGATTAATTTGTTGTTATTATTTTTATTTTATTTGATTAATTTGTTGTTACTATTTTTATTTTATTTGATTAATTTGTTGTTATTAATTTTATTTTGTATGATTAATTTGTTGTTAGTAATTTTATTTTCTATGATTAATTTGTTGTTACTATTTTTATTTTATTTGATTAATTTGTTGTTACTATTTTTATTTTATTTGATTAATTTGTTGTTATTATTTTTATTTTGTATGATTAATTTGTTGTTATTATTTTTATTTTCTATGATTAATTTGTTGTTAGTAATTTTATTTTGTATGATTCATTGTTGTTATTCTTTTTATTTTCTATGATTAATTGTTGTTATTATTTTTTTCTATGATTAATTTATTGTTTCTATTTTTATTTTATTTGATTAATTTGTTGTTACTATGTTTATTTTATTTGATTAATTTGTTGTTATTATTTTTATTTTCTATGATTAATTTGTTGTTAGTAATTTTATTTTCTATGATTAATTGGTTGTTACTATTTTTATTTTATTTGATTAATTTGTTGTTATTATTTTTATTTTGTATGATTAATTTGTTGTTATTATTTTTATTTTCTATGATTAATTTGTTGTTAGTAATTTTATTTTGTATGATTCATTGTTGTTATTCTTTTTATTTTCTATGATTAATTGTTGTTATTATTTTTTTCTATGATTAATTTATTGTTTCTATTTTTATTTTATTTGATTAATTTGTTGTTACTATTTTTATTTTATTTGATTAATTTGTTGTTATTATTTTTATTTTCTATGATTAATTTTTTGTTGGTAATTTTATTTTCTATGATTAATTTGTTGTTACTATTTTTATTTTATTTGATTAATTTGTTGTTATTAATTTTATTTTGTATGATTAATTTGTTGTTATTATTTTTATTTTCTATCATTAATTTGTTGTTATTATTTTTATTTTGTATGATTCATTGTTGTTATTATTTTTATTTTCTATGATTAATTTTTGTTATTATTTTTTCTATGATTAATTTATTGTTACTATTTTTATTTTATTTGATTAATTTGTTGTTACTATTTTTCTTTTATTTGATTAATTTGTTATTACTATTTTTTTGTTTTCTATACAGCCTGATAGACTATTAAAAGTTCGTCGACACACTAGTCAATTAGTGATTCGAGCGGACCCTCGCATCGTGCCATATTTGCAACAAGCTGGATTTTACGGAATGTCGCGAATTGGATTCTTTATGTACGACCAAGCATTAGTCACAGCGCTAGTAGAAAAATAACGTCCAGAGACGCACACATTCCATCTAACACCGGGAGAGTGTACTATCACATTACAATATGTGGCATTACTGTTTGGACTCCCTTGCAGTGGACATGCTGTTGTAGAAGATTATGTCCTCTCCTGGGATATGGTATGTCTTGTACTATTGGGAGTTATCCCGCCTGAGGACAAATTGAACGGCCAAAGATTATGTATGATGTGGCTTCAAGAACAGTTCTCAGAGTTGCCAGAGGATGCGAATGAAGCTACAATTGAACAACACGCACGAGCTTACATTTTGCTCATGATCGGTGGCTATCTGATGCCAGATAAATCTAGCATGAACGTATACTTAATGTACCTCCCACTGTTGCAAGACTTTGAGGAATGTGGGAAGTACAGTTGGGGCTCGGCTGTATTGGCCCACCTATACAGTGAATTATATAAGGAAACACACCCTACTACACATCAAATCAGTGGGTCTGTTCATTTATTGCATGTGTGGGCATTTGAACGATTTCCAAGACTAAGGCCACAAGTTCCAACTCAACCTGATAATGATGAAGAACATCCGTGGCCCCCTCCAATAGCACACAGATATGTCATATGCTAGTATTAATTTATTTAGATATATTATTTGGATTTTTTTTTCAATTCAATATTTACATCATTCTATATTTCGGTGATAATTTGTTTAAATTGAAAATTGAAATTAAGATTTCATTTTAATAGGTGGAATAGATTTTCCCTATACCAAGCCCCCGTTGCTCGTGCTCTAGAGCGATACAGGCTCTTGTTAGACCACATGACCGATGATGAGGTATTACCATTTATTTTATTTTTAAATTGATAATATTTTGTTTTCTATTAGTAGATGTGATGCTCATTTTGTTGTTATATTAGGTTGTTTGGCTCCCATATGTATGTCAAACAGTCCCAGAATATTGCCGAATTGACTCTGACGTCTGGCCTGCCTCAGTTCCCATTCTAAATTTTTACATAATAGAATGGCACCATCCCGATCGAGTCATGCGTCAATTTGGGATGGAACAACAAATCCCGATTCTATCGATAAACTTAGGGGATTGGCATCTTAAAAAGTTAACTGGGAAGACTGATACTAACTAGAAGGTGGAGCATGCTGACTTCATCCAGGCATGGGACCAGTGGCGGGATCAAGTACACGTTACTCTTATAACACTATCATACCAGCCACTTGAACTGTACTCATGCTATATGCAGTGGTATTACCTTCACACAAAGCGATGGATTCGTGCTTCCAACACCTGTGATGGATATGTGGTAAAATATAATTTGAATTATTTATCATTTATTTTAATTAATATTACTTGAAGAATAATTTTGTTTATTGCATTAATTACAGGCTACTCTAGTGTGAGCAATGCAGGTGCACGGTCTCCAAGAACCAACGATTCCTTCAGAATATGTGGTATCGACTAGTGATAAGATCTTACAAGCTCTTGGAGAACGAAACACTATGGAACACCCAAATCCAGCTGCACAAGACATACCGTAGCCATATATTCCAAAAAGGCCACCCTGAGGCAGGTGCCGTGGAAGGGTGCGAGGGGTACGTGGTCGTCGTGGTGGTCTATCGGTGGCATCCGAAGTTGGCCCGAGCACCGCAAGGGAAGATGACGCAGGTCCGAGCGCATCTTATCAGACCCCATCAAGACAGTATGCTAAACCCAATGATGATTCAACTGAAGATGACCATTCAGCTGAAGATACTGATCAAGAAGAGGATGATCAAGTACTCGGTCGTGGCAAGAGATGTGTCGCTCGGCGCCGTTGTGGAACTGGCTCGCATTACTACTGAATGTATTCTTGTATAAAACTTATTTTATATCCAATTTTTAATTATATTTTAGTGTAATTCTTTTTTTTATTTACTTAACAGGATATGACTATTCTATAGTTTTTAATAAGATAATAAAAATAAATCTTCGCTAAAAAAAATTAATGTATTTTATTAATATTATAAATTTACAAATTATAATAATAAGTAGATGTTTTAAAATAAATAAATCAAACTCATTATAGTTAAATAAAAAATATCATTAATTTAATTTATACAAAAATTAATTATTTAGGCCAATTTAATAATCAACAAATAAATGATAAAATACATACATAATTTCATTTGTAAAAATAAATAACATTATTTGTATAAAGTAAAGTAAACAATATACATGAATATTTTTAGAACAAATATGATTTCATAATTTACTAATTAGTTCATTTATTATTCATATTAATTAAAATTGGTTGGTTCATTAAAGGACATTGTTTCTCATTTTAATAATAATAAATTTAATTAATGATAATTGTAATTGGCATTTTTATTTTTTAATATCTACTTTTCCATTACAATTTATATATTTTCATATTTTTTATTCATTTAAAATATAAAATTTGAGAATATTCTTAAAACCTAAGAAAATAATAATTAAAATAAAACTTTCAAATTATTAAAAGTTATTTTTATCTAATTTATCTTTCTTTTTTAATATAAAATGAAACTAAATATTATATAAAAATAAAACAATCATGTATAAAGAAAATAACCATGTATAATTTATTTATTACATATTTTTAATTTAAATCAAAAAAATTCAAACGTCAATAATAAAAAAATTGATGCAATGTTGCACCAAATTCGACCAGCCCCTGGTCGAATTTGATGTGTTAAAATAACACACCAAATTAGACCAAGAGCTGGTCGAATTTGATGTGGCATTACCACCAAATTCGACCAGCCCCTGGTCAAATTTGGTGGGGTTTTAAAAAAAAATATGACCCACAGAATTCGACCCAGTGTGGGTCGAATTCTGTGGGGAAATTAATAAAAAAAATAACTTACAACAAATTTGACTAAAGTTTGGTTGAATTTGTTTCATTTTGCCATTGAATTCGGCCACGAGTTGGTCGAATTCACCAAAAAATAGTATATAGGGAAATACTTTTGAATAGTTAGTATACGCAGAAATTTTTTTTAAAATGTTAGTACCGCGGTATTTAAGCTGCAAAAAATATGTATGACAAATACACTCAAATATGACGAGTTCTATGTTTGTAAGTTAGTTATTATGTATTTATTGATTGTGTTCCTTATTTTAAATATATATATATATATATATATATATATATATATATATATATATATATATATATATATATTGGGAAAATCCATATGTTGATATTAAAATCGATATAAATGGGTGAAAAAATAGTCAATATTGGTTTAATAAATTATTTGTATAATATATAGATATATAACATGAATTACAAAATATTAATATATTAATTTTTAAATATTATTTATATAAATATATAAATGTATAATATAAATATGATAGTGTTAATTTCTTTCTTGGTCAAATGTAGATATTGGATAAGTATTTAATATCTAATTTAGAGTATTCAATATTTTTTTGTAACATTATTTTAAGTACTTTATGTATTTCAAATATGGATATTTAAAAAATTAATTTTTTTAAATTCAGACAAGTTGTGAGTATGAATATTTCTAAGAAATACAAATTGAAATAGTGAAAAAAAAAATCCACCAATTAGCATTCTTACACGAACATTCTCTCTTTTCACCACCCATAACCCATGTATCATGAGTAAATTCATCTACTTTAAATTCTAAATTATTAACCATAACATGACTAGGTAAACTTAAATTCATATCCAGTTTGATGCAAATACATACCTGAGATCCGCAAATGGTTTCTAGCATCTAAAGATATTGTCTTACCAGAAGGTTGGCGATTTTGAGCAAGACGTTTGGTATGTGGTATTCCACCATAAGATCTTAGATTGTCCTCTAGATTGCCGCAACATTTCAGTTAAGCTCCCTTTTTGGAATGAAGGTTGGCCTCCAAGTTCTAACTGTTCATCACATCTCCCGGTCTCATTTCAACTTTTTTTTTTGATAATCCATTTCAACATTTTTGGAATGAAGGTTATCTTAGCAAAATGCTTCAAAAGAAGATAAACAAATATGAAATCTAATGATAGATGGAAAGTTCACCAATAAATCAGCATACCTTTTTATAATCAAGATTCGAAAAATTTTGAAGATCTTAATGCTGTCAATGGCCTAAATAATAAGAACATAAACTTTAAATAGATCTGGAAAACAAACTGTCACTTGAGGGAACAAATGTTCCTCTAGCAAACTTTCTTAAAAGGTCTCCCAACAAACAAGAAACTTCATAGACTAAAGATCGTTAATAATAGTCTTTGTTCTCTTTGCAATACAGAATGTGAAACCCTTGGAAAACAAACTGTCACTTGAGGAAACAAATGTTCCTCTAGAAAACTTTCTTAAAAGGTCTCCCAACAAACAAGAAACTTCATAGACTAAAGATCGTTAATAATAGTCTTTGTTCTCTTTGCAATACAGAATGTGAAACCCTTCTACACATGCTAAGTGACCAAGTCAGAATTATATGGACCAGCTTAAATATTAATCAACAAATTTCTTTTCTCAAAGCTTTGATACTTGGATTTTCAAAAACTCTACAAATGGGGAGAAAAAGCATCATATCGTCCCCCGTAATACTATTTTTCTTTATTTCCTTAGAGGCATCTAGCTCAAGAGAAATGATGCAATCTTCAAATCTCAATTACTTCCTCTTCCCCTTTTCATTAAGCAAACCATATTCAAAGCAGTGGAATCTTGTCACAAGCCCCAGTCATTCATCAAAATCCAAGATCACTAAATATAGATTTTCATTACACTTTAATTTCATGGATTAAACCATACACTAACTAACATAAACTTAACATTGATGGTTCTACAAAAAATGGTTTAATAGCAACTGCAGCAGTCATCAGAGAGGATAAAGGTGCTTGGACAGTAGGGACCTCAAAATTTGTGGGAGAGGTTCAGCACTTATAGCAAAAACTTGGGCCTTGTACTATGGACTATCTTTGGCAGTCACCTTTAGTTTAAAATAATTGGAAATGAAATGGATAATCAGATTCTTTTTTATTTACTTCATAATGAAAACAATGTTCACCCTTTATATGTTCTAATTTCAAATTACAGATCATTACTATTGTCACTGGATCGATACAAGCTCAGTAAAATCCACAAGAGTTGTAATAGATGTGTAGATATTTTGGTAAAAAGAGCAAGGTGTTATCAACAGCCTCAGAAAATCTTTTTGGAAGCCCCTTTTCTTGTTAATCATATCTTCATGCAAGAATCAGGATAAATGTTTCGGAGGATAAGCATTATGTTTCTGAGGCCTTTACTATGTTATGCAAACTCTGATCTCTTGCTTTGTACTGATCTTTTATTAATATAATTTTCACTTTAACTAGGGAAAAAAAGATCTACTTGTTTGTTTGAAAAACAGTTAGACAAACATGATTTGAAAGAATAAAAGTGATGGAATTATTATTATTATTATTATTATTATTATTATTATTATTATTATTATTATTAATGCAGATAAAATTTGATTGTAATTTTTATATTTTTATTATTAAATATTTAACTAAAAAAATATTTTTACAGTTTAGTTAAACAAATTGTTATTCATATTTTATTTGAGAAAAGATTAGCTCTTGCTCGCAAGTAGTCTCTAGGAGTTTGATCTAATGACTCTCATTCTTTTAGCATTTTTTTAACATTTTTATTTTTGAAAAAATTACAATTATCATTTTATATTTATTATTGCGCTTACAATCATCATTGGATTAGTTATCTTGTAAATTTTTTTCTAAAAGAAAAAATACTGAATGAATGATAGCCATTGAATCAAAATCTAACGGTTTATAAAGGCTCTCTATACGCTAGAGCCAATCCTAGTCCATTTTATTTTTACTAAGAAAATTTATATAAAAAAATAAAAATTTGTGTGGCTATATATATAGACTAGATTTAGGGTTTAGAGGGCATCGTTGTAGGAGAAATGGCACTGCGAGAGTATTGGATTTGCACAGCAAAACTAGAATGGGACATTCTGGTAGGAATAAACTGTTGTAAGGGTGTTATGGTCTTTTCACGTGTGTTAGTAGGGGTACTGAGGTCTTTTCCTGGTAATGGTTAATTGTTTGTGACCATTAGGTCTATATTAGTGTTGTGTGCCTAGATGATGACGTTTTTACGGATGTTGTTGACTTTTCTCTTTTGTAACTCTTCTTCTTTGAATAACATTTCTGCACTTCTTCTCTGACTTCTTCCTCTTCTCTTCTCTAATATTTCTATATTTTTTCTATATCTTTCTTATTCTTTCTCTTCTTTACCCTCTTTATCTTTCAGTTTCTATCATTTCTACACGTGTGTCAGTAAGACTGCCCTATTTCTTGGCAAATTTTCTCTGAAAGCATTCATATCTGGTTTTATACCACGGTTCAGCGCCCATTAAAAGAGCTAGTCTAAGCAGAAAGGTAGCTTGGCTAATTATTAAGAGAGATTCAAAAAGATATCCTCTATGAGCAACCTAACTGAAAAACAAAAATTAGATTGTTACTTGGGTGGGCTGAAGGATGAGTTGGCTTGGGATGTGAGATTATTCAACCCAAGTACATTTTTAGAGGTAACCCGATTGGCTAAAATCAAAAAAATGAGTTTACGCACAGGGAATAAGGCAAAGACATCAACAAATGAATTTAAAAGGGGAGTTCTGGTGATAATTCGTGCCCAGGAGCCACAGAAAGATTAGAAGGGAATTCTGGGCAAACCATTATATCAGTTTCAGACTGAGATGTTTCTTATAGAATTAAAGAAACATCGCGCCAAGAGTTTCGCTTTTTCTATCATGAGAAATTTACACCGGATCACAATTATCCTCAACAGTAGAAGAGTCAGGTGTTTTTCATGGAGGTAATGGAACCTATAGTTGCTCAAGACAATGACCCAGTAGTGGTAATAGAAGATAGCACTGAAGTGGTTGAATCTCAAGCCATATTATCAATTAATTCCATGCTTGGAGAAGGAATGGAGGGTGGCAACACCATACGAGTTGTAAGCGCTGCTGGTAGAAAGATTTGCATATTCTTCTTGATTTGGTAAGTTCCCATAATTTTTTTTGCAACAAGTTTAGCAAAGTGGCAGTGATGGGCATGATAGAGATGAAACAACTCTTACAGATCTCAATAGCTAATAGAGTAACGGTTCAAGGTATCAAGTTGATTAAGGACTTTACTTGGTCCATGGGAGGTCAGAACTTTACAACAAAGGTAATTTTGCTTCCACTGTGGGGTGTGATATGATTTTGGGAGCACAGTGGTTCAAAACATTGGGGGCAATGATTTGGAATTTTTCAAACTTGACTATCGAGTTTGTTAAGGATGGAATAAGGGTTAATCTGTCAGCATAGAAGAAACTGAAGAATCAGCTGCCTGAGATGGGTAAGGAACCAACAGGGATCAAAGATGCCTAGACTTACTTCATTCAAATAGTACTACAAAATAGAGGGGAGCCGTTGTTGCACCATAAATTTGGAAGAAGAAACACATATTAGCCATGAAGCCCTAAAGTTCTTCCACTAACCAGACGTAGGGTTGACCATTCCATTCCTGATGAAGGAGTTGTTCGATGAATTATAGAGTGCCTCTATTTTCACAAGCTAGACCTTAAGTCTGGCAATCATCAAATTAGGTAGACTGATGAAGATAGATACAAAACTAGGTTTTAAACTCACGATAGGCATTATGTATTCTTGTTTATGCTCTTTGGCTTATCTGATGCACAAGCCATTTTCCAAAACTTTATGAATCATATTTTTAGGAATTTTTAGCGAAAATTTATAATTGTTTTCTTTGATGATATCCTTGTTTACATTAAAGATGAGGATGATCATTTAAAGCATTTGGAAAGAGTATTTAACATTTTAAAACAACATCAGTTCATGCTCAACAAGGAAAAGTGTACATTAGCAGTAACAAAACTGGAGTACCTAGGTCATTAGATATCAACGAAGGGAGTGTATACATACCTTAAAAAATGGATATCGTGGTTAAGTGGCCAGGTCCTACAAGTGTGAAATAGTTGAGAAGCTTCTTAGGAATGACAGGTTACTAAAAGAGATTTATTAAGAGATATGGTGGAATAACAAGCCCCCTTACCAACCTGTTAGCGAAGGGTAGTTTCATTTAGAATTTAGAAGCAGAGGTTGCATTTCAAAGTTTGAAGGATGCCCTCACGTTTGCCCTAGTTTTATCACTACCCAACTAGAACAAGTCTTTCATTGTGGAAACTGATGAGTCTCAATATGGTATAGAGGCAATTTTGATGCAAAACTAACACCCCATAGGCTATATCAGTAAGGCTTTTTCTCCTAAGAATCAAGCCCTCACAATGTATGATAAAAAGCATTCAAATTTGATGCAGGCAGCAAAAAAATGGCATTCATATCTAACCATCCAAGCATTTGTGATCAGAACAGATCAGAAAAGCTTACGGTATCTATTAGAACAAAGTTTAATGACACCTAGTCAATTTGGGTGGCTCACAGCATTGATGGGCATGATGTATGACATACAATATAAGAAGGGTAACAAAAATTCAGTAGCTGATGCTCTTTCGAGAGCCATTCATAGAGAGCTTTTTCAATTGACAGTTTTGAGAGTCTCTTCAGAGTTGTGGGAATTGATTAAAGAGTGGGAATAGGATGAAAAGTTAGTAGAAATAATACAACAAATGCAACAAGACCCCACTAATTACCCTAAATATTAGTGGGCTGAAGAGGTGCTAACACGTAAAGGAAGATTGGTGATAGGGTTTGCATTGCAAACAAAAAGGGTAATTGTGGAGTATTTGCATGCATCTCCAATGGGTAGGCATTTGGGTGTGAGAGCCATAGAGAAGAGGATTTTTATCACATGTGTTAGTAGGGGTACTGAGGTCTTTTCCTGGTAATGATTAATTGTTTGTGACTGTTAACTCTATATTAGTGTTGTGTGCCTAGACGATGACATTTTTTATGGATGTTGTTGACTTTCCTCTTCTATAACTCTTCTTCTCTGAATAACATTTCTACACATCTTCTCTGACTTCTATTTCTTTCTCTCAATCTCTGATTCTTTTCTCTATTCTTGATCGTTCTTGTTCTGATTTTACTCCTAGTTCTACATTTTGTTGTATCACATTCTAACTTTTGGAACTCTCATCCAAGAACTATGGCCTTGGTTCTTGCACTTGGTTTGTTTCCATCTTTACCATCCAATATTAATATGCTGAGTTATAAACATCATTACTTTGCAAATTTTTTTACTGCTATATTTAGTTATCTCTTTTTAGGGCTTCTGGTTTTCCCATACATGCGTAACTGTAGGTTTTTAATGGTCTTGTTATTTTGTACTACTTTAGATTTCATGTTTATTGCTCTTGATTTTATAACTATCAAGTATATACTATAAGTCTATCTGCATTATGGTTCTGCAGAACATACTCATCTAACTAAGATTCATGTATGAACATCTTTGTGGCATTGTTTTTTATATAAGATTTGGTCAATGTACAGTCGAGTCTGTAGGAACCCTCATGGGCTAATCAGGAAAAATGGCCTCATATGCTGTGGGCAATGCTTCCGAAGCAATGCCAAGGAGATCAACTTCATCAAGGTATGCTTGCTTTTCTTTTCTTTTTTTTAATATTCTGTAGTTGTTTTTGATTTGGGAGTGTTTACAGCTGTACTGATGTGTAATTTTGTGATTTGTCTTGGAGTTAATTGCATGTGTGGATTTACAACTAGGGTTTTATTGATGCTCATGTTTTTTTCTTTCAGTAACGTTGAAGTCAGCACATCTAATGGACGTAGTTTAGCTACAAACTGAGTTATGCATTAGGAGGAGCTTTCTGGCTTTTTGATCTATTCATTTGAATAATTTTCCTTTTATAATGTTTATTTGGGATGAAAATATTAGACTAGCTAAAGTTTCGTTGAGAAAGAATTTGTTCAAGTTCCTTAATTTAGTATGGAATATATTTTACCATAACTAGAAAAATAAAAGCTAGGAGACCTTCCACCTTTTTGTTAAATAAATAATCTAGAAAAATCTAGGTTAATCATAGAAAACTAAAAAAAATATTTCAATATGGCGGAGGATGGAAGCAACTAAAACAATGTATAAACTATGTAAAAAATATAGAATTAGTAACATGGAGAGAGAATAGTGTAGAACACTCTACAAATTAGATCCTGTAGAAAATTCTTGAATGGCAGCAAATAGAAGAAGTGTCCAGATAACGTAATTAGCCAACCTAAAATGGCTATAAATAAGCTTGTGTAATTGCAATATGGAGTAAGTGAATAAGAAGAAGCTTTCCTCTAACTCTACATTAATACATAGCCTCTGCCTCTCTCTTCTATACGCCATCATCATTTTCTCTCTCCCTTCTTCATTAATTCGTCCATCAACCATTCTCTTTCATCCATCATCATTTCTTTCATCATCACTTATATTTTCAAAATTGTCAGTCCACCAAATTTATTTTATTTTAAATTCTATCAGCAGTATCAAAGCCGTGGTTTGAAAAACTCCTAGCCATATCCCAGCCACCCTATTATAATATCGTATCCATAAATCCCAATGCCCTCTACATCAAATCCTAATCAAACTACTTTCAATTATACATAATCTTTAATTCCAATATTTGAAGGAGAGGCTTATGATTTTTGGAGAACAAAAATGAAGACATTATTTATCTCACAAGACTTGTGGGAAATAGTGCAAGAAGGCTTTCAACATTCAACACCTGAAGAGTAAGCCACATGGTCAGCCCCTAAGCAGAAGGAGTACAACCAAATTATTCATAAAGATGAAAAAGTGTTACTTCTCATACATCAGGAGTGAGTAACACAATCTTCCCAAGAATCATGAATGCAAGCACTGTGAATGAGGCATGGGAGATTTTAAAGAGTCAGTTCAAGGGATCTAACAAGGTAATTACTATTAAACTCCAATCTTTATAGAAGGATTTTGATAATTTATTAATGAAGGAAGGCGAATCAACTCAAATATTCTTCTCTCGTGTCTCTAATATTATTAATCAAATCAAAAGTTAAGGAGACATGATAGAAGATGAAAAAATATTAAAAAATTACTAAGATGCTTTCCTCCCAAATATGATCATGTGGTGGCGGTAATTGAAGAAGCTAAAGATTTGACAAAGCTCACTCTAATAGAACTAATGGCATCTCTCCAAGCTTATGATGAGAGAATGCAAAGATTTGAGCAACCACTAGAGCAAGCTTTTCAAACAAAAGTAAATATCTCCAAAAGTAGTGGAGATAAAAAAAAAATATGACCACAGGCAAAATCTTCAAGATAGAGGATCGTCTAAAAATCGTGGAAGGGAGAGAAGAAATGATAATCAATAGAGCAAAAGTAGATCTAGCTCTTACTGTAATTTATGCAAAAAGAATTATCATGATACAAAAGACTGTTGATATAAATGCAAGATGTGCAAAATGCACTCACATCTTGGAAAAAATTGTTGGTATCAGCAGAAAGATGAAGCAAATTTTATTGGAAAAGACCAATCCCTTGATCAGATATCTTATTCTACATTTTCTACTCAATAAGAATCAAGGGATATTTGGTATTTAGATAGTGGTTGTTCAAACCACATGACAAGCAACAAAAATTGCTTCATCAATCTAGATGGAAATATAAAATCCCAAGTTACACTTGGCGATGGGAAAATACAAGGAGTTGTAGGAAAAGGAATTATTGCCATAAAAACAAAAAGTGGGCAACAAAAATATATTCATGATGTTTTTTATGTTCCGGGCCTTACTCAAAATTTATTAAGTGTTGGCCAATTAATTCAAAAAGGATATAAGTTGATTTTGATCATGATAAATGCACAATATTTGATAAAAATACGGGGCAAATTATAACTACTATTGAAATGGCCCTTAATAAAATTTTTCCTTTAAATATGCCACTTGGCCAATATGCTATGAAATGTGAAAATGTGGATTAGGCCACATTATGGCATTTGAGATATGTTATTTGAATTTTAATGGCCTTAAAGTATTAAATAAAAAAGATATGGTACTTGGGCTACCATCTATGCATTTTGAAAGAAAAATTTGTGAAGAATGTATTTTTGGAAACATGAATAGATTATTATTTCCAAAATCATCTTGGAAAGCAAAAGCTCTATTAGAATTGGTACATGCAGATATTTGGGGTCCTTCAAGAATCCCCACTCTTGGCGGGAAGAGATATTTTCTACTCTTCATTGATAACTTTACCCACATGATGTGGGTTTACTTTATCGAGCAGAAATCAGAAGCATTCAATTATTTTACTCAATTCAAGGCCCTAGATGAAAAGCAAAGTGGGCATCCTCTCAAGATTTTAAGAATTGATAGTGGAAGAGAATTCGCTAATTAGAGATTCATCAAGTTCTACAAGGATCATGGCATCAGGAAGAAGTTCACTATTCGATACACACTACAGCAAAATTGAGTGGCAGAAATAAAGAATAGAACCATCCTAGAAATAGCTCGAGCAATACTACAACAAAAACAACTGCCAAAGTCATTTTGGGCTAAACCAATAAACACAATTGTCGACATTCTCAATTGGTCCCCCACAAAGACTATTCCAAATAGAACTTTATACAAAGCATGGTTTGAGAGGAAGCCAAGAGTTGATCACTTCAAAGTCTTTGGCTAAATTGCGTACTCTCATATTCCAAAAGACAATAGAGAAAAACTCGATGAAAGAAGAGAAAGATGAATCTTCATTGGCTATAGTGACGAGTCTAAAGGCTATCGTCTCTACAATACAGAAACAAAGCAATTTATCATTTCAAGAGATGTCATATTTAATGAAGGAGAAAGTTGGGAATGGAACAGTGAAGCATCAAAAGGAGTCCAACATATAAATGCTAAAGAGGAATCAAGAAAAGACTCAAGTTCAAGCACAAGCCAAAATTTTAGACCAGATTTTTCATCAGATTCATCTTCTCCAAGAAAGATGCGATCATTGCAAGGCATTTACCAAACTTGTGATCGCAGTCTTTTCTTGTGAGCCTCAAAAATATGAAGAAGTTGCAAAAGAAGAAGAATGGAGAAAAGCCATGGATGAAGAAATTAAGATGATCGAGAAGAATCAAATATGGGAGCTCGTGGAGAAACCAAAAGAAAAAGACATAATTGGCCTAAAATAGGTGTACAAGATCAAATACAATGAAGATGGAACAATCCATAAATACAAGGCACGATTAGTAGTAAAAGGCTATTCACAGCAACCTAGGATTGACTTCAACGAAACCTTCACTCCTATGGTATGAATGGAGACCATAAGACTAATACTTGCTTTAACCGCACAATTGAAGCTAAACATGTACCAGTTCGATGTAAAGTCAACATTCTTGAATGGAGAAATTGAAGAAGAAGTGTATGTAGAACAACCTCAAGGATATGTCATTCGAGGCGAAGAGAACAAAGTGTACCGGCTAAAGAAAGCATTATACAGGCTAAAGCAAGCACCACGAACATGGGCTAGTAAGATAGATAAATATCTTCTTGATCGGGGTTTTACAAAAAAAACCCAAGTGAGCAATCATTATATGTTAAGGTACGTGAAGTTCATTTTCTCATCCTATGCTTGTACGTCGATAATTTAATATATACTAGCAGCAATGCAAGAATGATTAGAGATCAAGCCAGAAATGATGAAGGAGTATAAGATAACCAATCTTAGTCTTATGAGATATTTTCTTGGGATGCAAGTGAAACAATGGCCTTGACAAATATTCATTTCTCAAAAAAAATATGCAAACGACTTGTTGAAGAAATTCAAGATGTCGGATTGCAAGCCAGTGTCAACGCTGATGGGGATAAATGAAAAATTATCAAGAGAAGATGGTACAGGAAAAGTAGACTAGACAAGCTACTGAAGCCTAGTTTGGTCGTTGATATATTTTACACACACAAGGCCAAACATAGTTCACGCAATCAGTATCGTTTCAAGATTTATGAGTAAGGCCAGTAAATCTCACTTAATTGCTGCAAAGAGAATTCTAAGATATGTTAAAGGAACAAAAAATTTTGACATCATGTATGAAGCAAAAGAATATTGCAAGTTAATTGGCTACACAGATAGTAACTGGGTAGGCAACGTCAATGATCGAAAGAGTACATATGTATATGTCTTTCTTCTGGGATCTAAAATAATTTCATCGTCATCAAAGAAGCAGAAGACAGTTGCACTCTTACCAACCAAAGCAGAATATATGGCTACAATAAGTGCTGCATGTGAAGCAGTATGGCTCAGAAGAATTTTGGAGAATCTACATCAGCGTGACAATGGTCCAACCCTAATATATTGCAACAACATGTCAGCCATCACTATGATAAAGAATCTAGTATTTCATAGCCGCACCGAGCATATTAAAATACAACATCATTTATTCGAGAGCTAGTGGAACAAAGAGAAATCAAGATAAAATTTTGCAAGATAGAAGACTAATTAGCAGACATTTTTACAAAGCTAGTCACTATGGAGAAATTCATCAGGTTTAGAGAAGTACTTGGAGTTATGGATTTTTATACATTAAGGGGGATCGAGTGTTAAATAAATAATCTAGAAAAATCTAGATTAATCTTAGCAAACTAAAAAATATTTCAATATGGCGGAGGATGGAAGCAACTAAAATAATGTATAAACTACGTAAAAAATCTAGAATTAGTAACATGGAGAGAGAATAGTGTAGAACACTTTACAAATTTATCTTGTGAATGGTGGCAAAGAGAAGAAGTGTCCAAATAATGTAATTAGCGGACCTAGAATGGCTATAAATAAGCTTGTGTAATTGCAATATGGAGTAAGTGAATAAGAAGAAGCATTCCTACAACTCTACATTGACTACATAGCCTCTGCCTCTCTCTCTTTTGTATGCCATCATCACTTTCTCTCTCCCTTCTTCATTAATTCGTCGGGACGAGATCCGGTGCTTATTCCTTAGGACAAGCACCGTGGTTGGCCTTTAGCAATAGTTTTAAAACCGTTGCTAAAAGTTTTTAAAAAATAAAAAATTAATTTTTAACAGCGGTTTTCCTAAAGGACAAACACCGGATCCCATCCCTTAATTTGTCCATCAATCATTCTCTTTCATCTATCTCATATGTTCAAAATTGCCACTCCACCAAATTTATTTTATTTCAAATTCTATCTCTTTTTGCTTTCAATGAAAAGCCCTATGATAAAAGGTTTCTTCTTTAGCTCAAATCTGTTGTATTTGAAAGTAACAGCACATAATCCAGATATGGTAAGGAATACTAGCACAAATGTGAAAAAACTTTATGAGCTGCACAAATATGAATTTCAGAATGGGAGGGGGTTAACTGAACATGTTCAAAACTTGATCAATACTAGACGTGTTTTAGAACTCACAGTACTGAGTTTTTTCGTTATCTAATATCTAATTGCCAAAGAGGAAATATCATCATCAATTAGGACCGATATGTAAATTAATTAACAAATAAAGTTTGAAAGTTTTAGAGCGGAAGTAATTACTGGATTGAGCAATGAAAAGTCTGGGGCATAGTTGGTGGCAGAGGCTTCCTAATACGTTAAGTCCTTCCGTGTTTGAAATTAACTGATCTTCACCAATTTGGAGGTACTAGTTTCATTTCATGTTCAATTTCATCTGTAGGATTCTTCACTATCAAGACAATTGGGCATTGTGTCTAAGCAGGCAAAAAGTTAAAATTAAGATAGTGCTAGATTTAGGGACAAAATTGATACTAATTAAAAAGATATTGAATAAAATTGATATAAAATAAAATTTTGAGATAAAATTAAAATTTGAGTCAATTTAAAAAAGAAAATTATACTTGTTACCTTCTTTAATTAATTCATAACATGAATGATTGATTATTCTACCATTTAATAAAATTTTAAATTCATGTGGGATTTTTAAATCAGGGTATAAATCGTTCCATGATTTAAAAAATAAAATTGAGTAAATTATAATTAGTCTTTAAAATATTATAATTATCTTAATAAAGTTAAAAAAATTAAGTATCTTAATTTAGTTTCTAAAAAATTATATTTGTTTCAAAATTTTATTGTTAGAAATCACTTTGACAAACATAATAATAAAAGTAAAAAAAAATTTAAAAACTAGATTAAAACATTTATTTTTTCAAAGATTAAATTAATTTACTTGAAATTTTTCTTCAGGTTTTATGATCCATAGTAGCTAAACTCAGTAGAATTTTATTTTATTTTTTCATATGTTATCGTCTGCAACGGTAACATAAGTGAGGGAAAAGAAAGTAGCATGGTCAAAATTTATGTCTTTTTTAAATGAAAAAAATATCTTGGATAAGTAACAAGAGAGGAAATGTTTAATGTAAAAAATGAGAGAAAAAAAACCACTATTAGACCTCAAATTAATAATTTATATTAATATAAATTTTATTAATGTAAATGAATATTGTTCTTAATTTTTGTTTGAATAAATTATGTATTAATTTGAATCATTAATTTGAAATCTAATAATAATTATTTTTTTCTCTCTTCTATTAGACCATTTCTCTCACTTAATATTAATATAAAAGTGATGGATTGAAAAAAAAAAATCCAGAGCACATGAGTAACGTATTTCAACTTTGAATTAAGTCTGTGGTGAATTTTGACGGTGGCATGCATTCGATCTACATAAATCCTGTCACTATAGTATAGAATATTAAAAATTGACAACTGAATAACATTGATTTTTTTTCTTATATAATACATGATATAAAATAGCATATTTTAAAAATTAGTATCAGATATATACAATAAAATTATAAAACTAAACAAAGGTAACACACCTTGATCTATCTTATGTAATTCATAACTTAGTGTCATTTTAATATAATTGATATTTATTTATCTAAAAATAAAAAATAAAATAAGAATTAGTAGTTATAGTTAATTAAATGATCATTTTAAAAAGAATTAAAAATAATAACTAAAGCAAATTTTTTCATTTAATTATAAATCAAAAATACCTAACAACTTAAATTATAATAATTTTATAATTACATTACAAGTCTCTAAATGTAAGACAACTTATAATTTATGAGTGAATAAAAAAATAGTTATGTATATTATATAACATGCAATAAATGATAAATATTTGATGGTGTCAAACTCAGTAACACCTCGCTGTACTTACCCTGTCCTGAAAATGTTATGCATACTGATCTGTTTTAATTAGAGAAGTAAGTGTTTTATCTAAAAAAAAGATATAATAAATGATAAAAATAATAAAATTAGAATTCAAAAATAAAATTCAGTTTAGGAATTTGAGAAAAAATGAAATCAGAGATTTTTAGATTATTTAGTCCTCTAGTAAAAATTAAAAAAGTAGTATAACGAAAATAAAGATAAAAAATAAGAATAAGAATAAATTTCCAAAAAATTAAATTAAAAAAAAAAGAGAGAGGAAAAGGAGAAATAAGAATGGCAAAATATGATAGCCCAAGTTTAAAGCCCAGCCAAAAAATGGAGTAGAGTTAGCAGCCCAAATAAAGCCATGAAGTGGCCCATCTTAGATCTAATTTCTACGGCTCAGATCATGGTCTCGGTTTTGACCGTTGTGCTTAAAGATTGGAAATATATAAAATGGATATGTTGGCTAACTGCCTTGATTCTTGATGTCGAAATTTGATTGGAAATATGTAAAATGGATGTGTGGATTTGCAGAAATAAATAACATGGGCTGTTTCTTTAAAGACAAATAAATTAGTGGGTAAATGGTTATGGACGACCCAGTCTAATTTATTTGTCTTAAACCCTTATTTCGCCCATTCATTTTATTACATGGGTAAAAAATGATCGGGTCAGAATTTTGACCCATATTTTTTGGGTAAAAAATGATTAACTCATGAGTTATCATGTAACTAATGTTTTTGAAACTGCCCAGTCATTGACCCAGGCTAACCTGCTAGTCATCGGATCATTAGTTTAATTGTCAAATCACTGGGTTAATTACTGAACCAGATAAAAAAAATTAAATATATATATACACTTATATTTGTTTATAAATAAAATTTAAAACTAAGTAAAATAAATAATTTATATGCAGATTTCATACTTTAAAATATTAAAACCGTAGTCATTAGTCATAAATAATTGAAATATAAATATCCATAAATATTTTTTGCCATAAAATTACAAATAATTTTTAAAAAAATATTTTATTGTTATTTTTTAAATTAGATAATTATATAAATTTTTTGTTTATACTCATTAATTTTTCTTGATTTAATTTTTTTACATCAAATAATTATGTAAATATAATTTTTTTCTTATCTCCTAATTAGTAGTAATAATATACTTATTTGTTGTTAAATTAAATGTCTTTTCATTTTTTTTGGGTCATCTTGCCACATGCACTCGAGAGCACCAACCTTAGGCACCAGCCTAGTGCTTGGGAGGAAGCCTTGGACTGAAATGTGGCACCCAGGCACCCTATATTGGTGTCATCCCACTTGATTTTGTATTGAATTATGTGTTTGGCTCTTGGTTAGGCATGGTATGGTGTTCATAGCTTAGTGTTTTGGAGTTTCTTTATCCAATAATCTCATTTCGACATTCCAGGTGAGTAACTAATCCTATTCTTTTAAATCTTCAAGAAAAGGGAAAGGGAGCTTCAAGAGACAACTTATGAATAAAATTCTACGTGGACATAAAGTGCCTAAGGCTCCTATAGTCTTGTTATGGAACCATAAGAGTAATTTTAATGTTTGAATATTAAGTGTATGAGAAGGAAATAAAGGCTATCATGTTGAGTAAATTATATGCGAGAATTATTTCCATTATATATGCACTTTGGTTATGTATGTTGGTTTGGCATTACATTGTCGTTGAATGTGTTCTTTGGTGATAATCTAGTAGGTTTGGTGGCACATGGTCCATGAAACCTATGAGATGGTAGAACATTACTCCCACTCATGAGGCTTGGTTGCATATGGTCCATGAGGCCTATGCAATCCAATGTTGTGTTGGCTTTAGGATTGCCATGAGACTCAATGGCACGTGGTCGATGAAACCTATGGGGCTTGATAGAACAATGTTCCCACTTATGAGGCCCGATGGCACATGGTTGAAGAGCTCTATGGAGACCCATGTTTAGAATGTGCTTTGATTGAGTTGTAATGGTTGGACTTTTCCTTCCATTGTGTTATTAATGTTTTAAATCTGTAAGTATGTTAGTTATTCACTGAGATTATTGTCTCACTCTTCTTATGTTGCCCATTTCAAATCCCAAGACCATAGCAGAACCTCTTCTTGAGGAGTAGCAGAAGTTCAAGTCCAACTCTCATTTTATTCTTTGGGTTGGTTAGCTATTTTGTTGTAAATTCCTTTGGAACTCTAGAGGTGCTCTCTAGCAACATAGAACCCCTAGGGTGTGTTTTGATGAAACATGGAATGTATGTATGAATTAAATTATTCTTTTGGCCATGTTTCTTTGCATTCCTAAATCATGTGTTGTGGGAATGACTTGAAACATGAAGAATATTATGTATGCTATGAATTTGGATGTTATGAAATAGAATTGTTTTATATTTTTCTCAAGGATTGAACATTACTTTTGAGGTGTATTGTAAGATTAACAGCCTAGGACCGTGTCCTTCTCACTCTAAAATTGTGGGGCGTGACACCTCGGACGTTCTTCACTTGAATCGCCAAACCTATCATAGTATTCACTACCATGATCAAATCTGACACTCTTAATATTTTGTTGAGTTGATTCTCAACTTTTGCCTTAAATGTTTTGAACACGTCCAAAGTTTGAGACTTCTTATGAATCAAAAGTAGGTACACATATCTAGAATAATTGTCTATGAATAATACAAATTATTATTGACCATTCCAAGGTGTAGGAAATGGTCCACAAATGTTCCACAAATGTTCGTATGTATCAATTCTAAGACATCAGAAGCTCTATATGCACCTAATTTCTTTTATTTGGTCTGCTTACCCTTAATGCACTCAATACAAACAATAAAATCTGTAAAATTAATGGAATCCTGGATCTCATCTGACACAAGACGCTCTATTCTAGGCATTTATGACTTGAGCGTTTATGCCATAGTGCTCCTAAATTTGTATTTTCAATCTTTCGCTTAGTACCACAGGATTCAATATGCAGGATTTCATGATAAGAAGTTGTTATTTCAAGTAGATAAAGATTGTCATCAACCGTAAGTATACCAGTTCTGAATTTAAAGATAAAATAATTGAATTGTTTCTAAAATTACAAAAATATCCTAATTTGTCCAAATAGGAAACTGAAACTAAATTCCGTCTGAAAGACAATACAACAAAAGTGTCTAGTTAATCCAAATAATATCCAATACATAATAACAATCTAAAATGCCCAATAGCTTCCACTTCCACTGACTCACCATTTCCCATATAGATGTGTCTCTCAACAATAGTTGGCATTCAATAGCTCAAGCAACCCTGCATTGAAACACTGATGTTAGTAGTAGCAGCGGAATCTATCCACCAAGTGTTTCTAGGCACTGAAGTTAAATTAACCTCAGAACAGACAAAAGTGACGAAGGTACCTTTCTTAGCACAATATGCATGATATTTGATACAGTCATTCTTCACATGTCCAGACTAGTTACAAAAGAAGCAACTATTTCAATTTTATTTTGCTTCTTTTGTACTGGACCCTTAGCAACTTCACTCTTTTTCTCAGTATTCTTCCTTTTGTCTTTTCTGTTAGAGGTGCTAGTCAAATGAGTACTTTCAATCCAAATTAATTTCTTTTATTCTAACATCGTTTTTATATAAAAAATTTAATTTATTGTTAGTCCAAATTAAAGTGCCAACACAACTCCCATCACGAAGAACTATAGAATATACCCTTTCCTCCCACTACAAAAAAAATAATATAGTAATAGTTGTTTTAGTGGCTCTTGAAAACAAAACGCTACTAAATACAAATATTGTAGCATTTTGGTAAAACACCACAATGTAGTGGTGTTTGAGAAAAGCAGGGACTTTTCTACTTGTAGCAATGGTAAAAACTATTGCTACAAGTTGCAACCGTTGCTATAAATATTAATTATGACAATTTTTTAAAAAAAAACTTATAGCAATAGTTTACCGTTGTTGAAGCTATCTTTACAAGTGTAATCGTTGTCAACAAGAAAAGTACCTGCTTTTCCATTACAGAAAAGAAGGGACTCTGGTCTCAGTGGTGTTTGAAACTAACAAGCCATTATGTAGTGGCATTTAATATATAAACACCACTATATAATAGCGTTTTACCAAACAAAATGCTTCTAAGCTATAAAATGTTTATCTCCAATTTCTTTTATTCATTCGCTCCGCCATTGATAATTGTGTCTTTTTTCCATTTTTGCTGCCATTCACTTTTTCGATTTATAGACACCATTTTCTCATCATTGAGTTTCCCTTCCTCGCTGGTGACCATAAACTTCATGATTCGTGTGCTGTCTTACTTCTTTCTCTTGTATATATTAGAACTTCGAAATCACTAGATGTTGTTTAATGTTGTGTTGCAATGCTTTAAGGTCTTGGTATTGGTATGTACTTTGATCCCTTAATATATCTAGATATACAACTTACTTTTGCTGAAGAAATAAAAAAAAATCAATTAAAGAGTAAATTTAGTTAAGTTAAATTTCACAACATAGTAGCATTTGTTTCTAAAACGCTACTATATTTTGACTATGATGGTGTTTTAATGCCAATATATGCCACTATATAATGTTTCATAAACAAACACTACTATATTATAAAAAAGAATTTTATTATATTAATTCACATTATTGTATATAAAAAATTCATTAAAAAAATATTTTTTATTATATGTTTTTATTTATAAAAATATATTATATATATAACAGCAAGAGAGAAATGTAAATAAATATATTATTTTTTATTTTTAATTAAATTAATTTAAATTATTATATATTTATATAAAATTAATTGTATATATATAAATGTTATATATATATATATATATATGAGATAAGAGTATAATAAATATTTTCATAAAACAACAAGGGTAAAAAGATAAGAAAAATATCAAAGCTAGAATCTATTAGTTATAAACTACTCAAAACAATATATCATAATTAGCTATAAACTATTGAAATAAATTCATTTTTTGTTTAACTCGTTATTAATTTGCATTAAATTCAATTAGTATTTATTAAATTAGCATTTAATATTTATTTAAGTATCTAATTCTATATAATGGTATTTGTAGGTAAAATGCTGCTGTATAGTAACATTTGTTAACAAAACGCCACTCTATGCAATGGCATTTTATCTTTAGATAACCCCATATCCCAATTAGCTTGATCAGTCAACTCCATCTCTCTTCTGAGCTTTGATGAGGTTAGGACTGTTGAAAAAATTGATTGAAAGTGGTGGGACCCACAAGAAGAAAATTTGCAAATATGAATGAAGCTATTTGAAGTCCCACATCGACTGGGTTTAAGGTGTGAAGCTTAGTTCCTTGCTATATATAGAAGCTTTACTTCCTTGTATTTCTTGTACCAATACAAGACAAATTAACTTGTATTTAATTCTTTCTTTCTTTATACTCTTGTTCTAGAGTGATGAGAGATGTAAGTTAAATACATGCTTGAGAGTGTGTGTGTGTGTGTATTTGGGTATCAGTTGGTATCTAGTATTGGGTACCGAGTATTTAAGAGAAGTTTCTGTGTGTTGTAAAAATTTACACATAGTGTTTTCTCTGGTTGTCTTTGACAACGGTCGTGGTTTTTCTCCGATTTTAGAGTTTTCACGTTATTTTCTTGTGTTGTGATTGTGAGTATTGTTTCCTGTTATTTCTCTGGTTTATTTGTGCCAAGGTATTTTTCAAGGGGGAAAAGTGTTTTTCCCAACAAGTGGTATCAGAGCTATGGTTCGATGGGATGTTAAATTCTTAGTATGCTCTTGTGGTTGCAGTTTTGTCTGATCTTCCATAATCAGAAAAGAATTGTTCCTGGTTGCTTGAAGATTGTTCTTGGTTGCTGGGTTACTGGAATGAAGTATGGTATTGTGAAAGTGCATGTCTAGGAAAAATCTAGCTAAGGAAAGACTGGTACTTAATGGTGTCTATTGTGACCAACCTCTCTTTCCTGGGAACTTACCTGGTGTACTATTTACAGTTGTATTCACTATTCTAGTATAAAGTTGCAATGTCAAATTTTTTCAGCGCGATGAGATTTGACATAGAGAAATTTGATGGGAGGATCAATTTTGGCTTGTGGCAAGTACAAGTCAAGCACGTGCTGATACAATATGGGTTATACAAGGCGTTGAAGGGGAAGGTTTCCAGTAAGGATTCTGAAAAGAGCGGATCTAGTATGAACGATGAAGATTGGGAGGAACTAGATTTGAGAGCGGCAAGTGCAATTCGTCTGTGCCTGGCCAAGAATGTTCTTGCAAATGTGCAAGGAATGTCAACAGCCAAAGAACTCTGGGAGAAGCTCGAAGGGTTGTATCAGGCGAAGGGTATCTCAAATCTATTGTTACTGAAGGAGCAATTTTATACGCTTCGTATGGAAGAAGGTACAAAAATATCAGATCATCTCAGTGCTCTCAATGGTATCGTATCTGAACTAGAGGCTGTCGTAGTCAAAGTTGATGATGAAGATAAGGCGTTAAGGCTCATATGGTCTCTTCCGTCTTCCTATGAGAACATGAAACACATTTTGATGTATGGGAAGGAGACTCCAAACTTCAAAGAAGTTGCCAGTAAAATTATTTCTGAGGAGAGAAGGTTAAAATGTGAGGGTCGCTCTATACCTTGCTGGAAATGTAGAAAGTCTGGACATGTAAGGAGAAATTGTCCAGGTAGAGCAGGTTCGGCAAAAGGCTCCGAGGAAGATGCAAACTCTGTCTCTCTCATTGCGGGAGAGGAATTTCTCTAAAAAGTGAGAAGTTTGTATCCTCATGGCATGTCCGCGTTGCCATGAAAGAGGATGAGTTATTGCTAGCGGGTCCACAATTGCACATGGGCATTGGTTGGCATTGATGCAAGATGTGTAGTGGGATGATGTCGATGGCTGAAGAACTTCCAAGGAGAGCCAACATTGGAAGTTGCACCATAAATTTTTCAGCAGGAATTTTTCGACATATACCGAGGTGAAATTCCTAGAATTGGTTAATTCTAGGTGGATATACTCTTTTATAGTGGAGTATGACAGTTCTTGGAACTATGATTGTCGATATAGACAATGAATCAGCAGATGTGGTTACTTTCAATCAAGGTGGAGATTTGTTGAAAAAATTGATTGAAAGTGGTGGGACCCACAAGAAGAAAATTTGCAAATGTGAATGAAGCTATTTGAAGTTTCACATCGGCTGGGTTTAAGGTGTGAAGCTTGGTTCCTTGCTATATATAGAAGCTTTACTTCCTTGTATTTCTTGTACCAATACAAGACACATTAGCTTGTATTTAATTCTTTCTTTCTTTATACTCTTGTTCTAGAGTGATGAGAGATGTAAGTTAAATACATGCTTGAGAGTGTGTGGGTGTATTTGGGTATCAATTGGTATCTAGTATTGGGTACCGAGTATTTAAGAGAAGTTTCTGTGTGTTGTAAAAATTTACACATAGTATTTTCTCTGGTTGTCTTTGACAACGGTTGTGGTTTTTCTCCGATTTTGGAGTTTCCACGTTATTTTCTTGTGTTGTGATTGTGAGTATTGTTTCCTGTTATTTATATGGTTTATTTGTGCCAAGGTATTTTTCAAGGGGGAAAGGTGTTTTTCCCAACAAGGACAAGAGTTTTGAATGCTCATACTCATCCTAATTAGCTTTGAATGCTCCGTCCAGTACCTCCTCCTCTGCCGCACCTGGAGTCATTGCCGCGAGAGACCTTCAACCCCTTTGATGTTCTGGTCCTCTCTCTGTCGCTCCTCTGGCCGTCATTCGGTGGTCATCTCGTCGTCGCTTGCTAGTCAGTATATGTTTTTAATTTTCTTCTTCTTTTTCCTTTATTTCATCAGATCAGATTAATCTTTAGACTAGTGTGGTACTTATTTAAATGAGATTAATTTTGTGGCCACAAATCCATCTCTGTTCTGCATTTCTGTAACTCTCTCCCTTTCTTTTTCATAAATCCCTAGTTGTTATGGCTGTAATGTGTTGAAAGGGGTTTTGGTTTCTATTACCTATCTTTGTCCATGAGGTTCTAAAGCATTGGGAATGAATTATTGGTGAGAAATTGATTGGGAAACAATTGGGTTATGACTGAGTAGGAAACTAATGTCGGGTGGGGTTTAAATTCGGGTTAGCAAGCTGAACACTCGAATTGGTTTTTGATTATGGCTGAGAAGCAAGTTGAACAAGTGCTCTGCAATTTGCATCTGATTTTACCTATCCCCCCATTTGTAACAAGCTCTGTGTCAATCAGCAGCAAGCATCTCCTTTGTTTTTCTCTTTTCTCTCCAAGAGTTCCCTAATCTCATGTCCTAACTCAAAATCCATCAATTGTGAAGTTTATTGCAATTTTATTTTTCGAATTCTCTTAAGGCAAACACTTAAACATTAGATAACCACTAAGCATAATCAAAGCAGACCAGGCACAAGGAAGAGTAAGAACTTTCCCTCCTTATCATTCAATTAAATTAAAAGATGTAAGATTACATCATTGTAAAAAATTACAATTATTAGTAATCTTATTGACGTGGTGGCTTCTTGGAAGTTGAGGATTTCCAACCTTAGGAGAAGATGATAACTGTTGAAGCTCTGAAAGAGTTTTTGACAATTTCAAATGCTAGTATATGTTATTTTTTTTTTGTAATGTCCCAATTCAAAAGGACACACCCACACATTCTTTAGAAATAGAATTCTTTTTTTATAAAAAAATTATAAGAGTGTTCAAGTGCTAGTGTTGAACTTACAATATCTAATTTCATGTCACTTGAGTTGCAAGCTTGACAATTAAAAAAAAAAGTTACCTAGAAGTATTTTAACTAAATGAATCATATATATATATATATATATATATATATATATAAAGTTATATAATTTCTGAAGAAATAACTCCTCGTGGTGATAGGCTTCTAATCTAAATTTCTAGTTTTATAAAGGGCTTAAAAGATGTTATGCAAAGCACAAAACAGAAGTCAAGAATGAAAAAAAAAAAAAAGTTGTATCTGAAAGGCCATGTGTGTAACTAAAAAACTTATAGACAGATGAATAGAGAAAAGGTGAGAGAAAAGGTGGAGAAACTCAATGGATTGGCTCCTCTATTCTGTAGTTATTTTGCTTTTTATTATTTTTTTAAAAAATTCTATTAACTGTAAAATTTGATTTAATTATTACTAAATTTAATAGTCAATATAATTTTAAAGTTAAAAAAATAAATATAAAAATGCATAAAAATTTCCAACTATTTAATGCATTGCATCTAATCACTAGGCTCTTGCGCAGAAATCAATCCATATTCAGAGACATTCCGATTGCCAATATTAATTGTCTTCCAATATTCTGAAACTGTTTGATTTACGGGATTCAACGATGTAGATTGTATCAACTTAATAAATAGTTTATTTATCTAGACTCCTATCTAACATTTTTTTTTTATCTTTTGCTTGATTTAAAATTATATTCAACTTTATTTATATCTCTCATTCTAGAATATATTTTATTTTTAATTTAAATCGACTCTTGTAAACTTTTGAATTTATTTAGTTTAATCCCTTTAATAATTCCTACGCGATCTGAACTGTCTATAGCTTCAATCTGATAGCTCAGGTGAATATAATACTTTTAAAATATTGAAAAGGCCTTAAATCCATCTTGTATAGGAGGGCTCCTCTTCGCTCGCACTATGTATGTCCCATACGTATATACAGCTCACATCTCAACATCCTTATTTTTCATATCTGCACTTAGCCAGTCTTACTTCTCACATGTAATATATATATAGTTGCTGACTGCCTTGAACTTTTCAGTACACTGGATTTATGACCCATTGTGAAATTTAGGAGTGCGACCTGGTTTTTATTTTTTATTTTTTTTGTGGTTATATATTTTGTAATTGGTTTTACGATTTAATGTAATTATAACAATTCTGTTTGAAGAATAAGAAACTTCTTTCTCTACTCATAATCATATGTTACATCAATTGAATTATACAAATTTGTGTGTATTTTACATTTTTGTTTTTGTCTTCTCTGGTTATTGTGATTTCTGTGACAATAGTCAATCCCACAATTTAGATATAATAACAAATCGTAATGTCTTAAAGGTAAAAACAGCTAATATGCAGACTCAAAGCAACTATGGCCACATACCAAACATTATACGTCTTTGTTGATAAGTGATTACAAAAGCCTTGATTTTAATTTCCACTCCAAATTAGTGCTCTGCGTGCACTACACACATTTTTCGCTCTCAGGTAATTGATATCCCAAACAGTTATTATCTATGATTTTTTGTTTTTCCTTTTTGTTCCGCAATCCAAGGGGAAAAAATGGGAAGAAGAGATGTGAGAGAGAACATAGGGTTTAGGTTTAGGGAAAAGCAACAATTTATAAAAATTATGAAAATTATATTTGATATGTTTTAAGTTGTGATAGATCATCGCTCATGTTAAAAATATTTATGTCGGTATAATTCAAGAACGTCTTATAATCATTTTAAGATACAATAAAGTGTTAGGAACCTTTTTTTTAGGTGTTTTTCCTATATTAATACGAGCTATTCATTCGTGATCTAACAATAATTATTTTTACCTTTCATCTTTCACGTTAAAGTATTTCTCTCATTAAATACGCCTCTTTTATATGTATGTATCAACAATTTGTATGTCCAATTTTTGATAGGTGCATTGATTTAAAACAATTGTGTAAATTCAATTTTCAACCAATACATTAGCTTTAAACATATAAGTTCAAATTAGACAACTATTTGTTAATTGCAAAGGTTTGACTCAAGTGCAAATCCAAGTCATTTATATGTGTGTATATATAATATTAATATTTATTAATTTATTAATATACAATATTAATTAAATTTAGACTTATCTTGTGACATTTTACTTAAAATACATTTATACACATTTTTTCTTCTCTAATATGGGACTTTAATTAATTTTACATAATATTACAAATTATACAACAATAACATTACAAACTTAAACTTTAAATCTGAATGACACCAACTTTATCCTCAATATCTGATGCATAGATTAAATATTCCTCTAAAATAATATTATTATGATTAATAATAATTTAGTTCTTAAAAGATACATAAGTTGATTATTTAGTCCCTAAAAGTTTAACTCTATAAAATTTAGTTCTTGATTTAATGTTATAAATTTATTAAACATCAAAATTGGCTCATTTCTTTAATATATATATATATATATATATAATTTAGTCTTATATATACAAGGGCTAATTTTTATTGAGTTTGTAATATATAGGAACTAACTCATTCAACATTAAAATTTAAAGGATCAATTAATAAAAAAAAATGCATCTCATAGGTGTTGGAGCAACAACCTAAAAAATAAAAATAACACAAAATAAAAGAATTAAATGTTAGCGTTAAAAATATAAATTACGTGGCAATGAGTTGAGATTTGAGTAACTTATATTTCTTTAAAGTAATTTCACATCTCTCGCAGGTTGACTTTGTCATATCACTTGGTGCATGAGTACACGAACGTGTAATCTTCAAAATACAATAACACATGTACTCGCTTGTTTATTTACTACTTTTGCACAAAAGAAATAAACAAAAGCCTTTTTCTTACACATATTTTCTTACCCAATACACACAAATATTATAGAGGCTTTCCACACTTGTATGGTTTTTCTCTTATTTTTCATCTGCCTGCACATATCATACACGCAAGATGGTTTATAACTTTATATAGAAGAAGTTTTTCTGGAAAACATAACTGATTAGAATAAAAAAGAATTAAGAGATCAACCGTTTATAATCTTACAATGGCACCAACGACTATAAACGTCTATATATAAATAAACATACACACATTTTAAAGCACCCACAGTTATGTGTGTGTGTGTGTGTGTATATATATATATATATATATATATATGTATACTCATCAATAATGCAAAGCGGTTATATTCATACACATCAATAATGCACCAGTCAACAGTTTTCAACATAATTATCTTAATTTAATATTTTATAATAATACTTTAACAATCCCCCAGTAAAATTTAAATTTGATTAATACAATGGGTAGCTAGAAATGAACTCTGGACCACTTGGTTCAGTCCAGAGAGGCTCTCTAACAATATACGTATATCGATGCAGATCCACATACAAAGGAAACCCCTGCCCCTAATTTTAGGAAGCAGATCCTCTAACATTTATAATTTTCTAACATTTCTGCCATTGAATATGGGCTGTTGGATCCCAACATAATCATTGAATATGGGCCATTGGATCCCAACACACACTATATTTTTGCGTCAGCCAACATATAATAAATTATTAGAACTCAGAACTTTTGAGAATTTGAATAATCCAAAAGCATTAGCGCCTCTCTCTTTCTTGGTTTCTCCACGCCAACATCAATATCCTGGCTACTTCCTTTCTTTGTCTCAATTTCAACCATTGTCTTTCTTGATTCCTCTTCTCTCTTCTCAGTCACAGTTTCAACTCTCAATCCTTTGGTGGTTTTAGTCTCTCCAATCTGCAATCTATCTCATCATCATTCTTCATCTCCGAGCCCCTCTTCATCGCCATCTGAATCTGGGATCCACCCCCTCCAACTTTTTCTTCTAGTCTGGCGGCAGGAGATGGTGGTGGGACAGTGGGTCACGGGAGGTTGCATGGTTTTTTTAAAAAAAATTATTGAATTAGTCAATCTATAAAACTAGTCAGTTTGAATAGTTTTACCGGTTTAAAATTGATCTAATTAGTTTTATACTGGTTCAATCCCTGTATAGTTGAATTGGTTCTTTTAGACTGGATATAGAATCGGTTCCTTGTCCAGTCCTATTTTTAGAATTATGCTAAAATCATAACAACAAAACAAAAGTTATGAAGTTGAAACACAATAAAGAGATGATAGAAATAGGATTCAAAACAAATTTTAATTATGAACTGAAGGTATGCTATTAAAACTATTTGCAAAAGTATGAGATATATATATATATACACATAAAAGGAAATATAAAATATGCTCTGGAGAAACCTCTAACAGAACCTCAACTGTTCTCCAGAACCATCTTCCCTTCCTCTCTGGTCAAAATCTCCAAATGTTGCCTCTAACTAATCACGCGATGAGACCTCCCATCCAAATCCTTCAGAACTATGACTTGTTGGGAAAAACGGCGGTATGCGCAGAATCAAAATAATTCCACAGACCCAGTATAATTCCCAAAAAACAATAGACAAAAATAACACCAAAAAATTTTAGCGTGGAAAACCCAAATTAGGTAAAAACCATAGGACCTGTAGGCCGCTTAAATCTTCCACTATAGTAATAATGGGAATACAATCTTCACCCTTAGGTGGACCTCTCACTCACAAAAAAATGCTACAACAGTATTTCTTCAATTTGTGAACAATAACTCTCACAAATTGGATTCACTATTTTTTCTCTCAAAAACTTTCTGAGTCACTCTCTCTATTTTTCTTCTCACTTTTTTTTTCTCAAAAGGTGAGGCTTCTTTGGGATGAAGGGATGATTGGGAAGAAGGGACGAAGGCTCTATTTATAGAGCAACTTCTCCCTTCTCAGATGCGAAAGTAAATTTGCATTCTTCACGCACAGCTTCCCCTCTTTTTTCTTCAGACGATGCCTAATTTGAAGAAAATTTTCTCTTGTGGGCCCCACAAATTTTGTTATTTTATGACTTTGGAGTAAATTATAAAATTTGGTTGCAACTTTAGTTAAATTGTAATTTGGTCCTTTTTTTAAATATTATAATACATGGGCCCCACTTATGGAGGGACCCACCTTTCAATTCTCCCCCTCCCGACCTAAGTGGGGGGTTTCACCAATCCTGCAGCTGATTGACAGTATTCAAACTTGCTTCTTGGAAGAGTCTTAGTCAACATATCAGATCCATTTTCATCTGTATAGATCTTTTCAAGCTGTAGTAGCTTCTTCTCCAATGCACCTCTTATCCAGTGATATCTCATATCAATGTGGTTCGATCTTGAGTGAAATGAGGCATTCTTTAAAAGGTGAATTGCACTTTTATTGTCACAAAATAGTTCATATTTTTCTTGGTGAAAAGTAAGTTCATTTAAGAACCTTTTCATCTATAGCAACTCCTTACTGGCTTCAGTTGCTGCGATGAACTCTGCTTTAGTGGTGGACAGTGCAACACACTTCTCTAACTTTGACTGCCATGACACAGCTCCCCCTGCAAAAGTGATCAAGTAGCCCGAAGTAGATTTTCTCGAATCTATGTGTCGGCCATATCTGCATCTGTGTATCCAACTATCACAGGTTTGGTATCTCCAAAACATAAGCATATTTTGGAAGTACCCCGAAGATACCTGAATATCCACTTTATTGCAGCCCAATGTTCCTTTCCAAGTTTTGAAAGGAATCTACTTACTACTCCAACTGCATGAGCAATATCCGGCCGTGTGCATACCATGGCATACATTAAACTTCCAACTGCTGAAGCATATGGAACCTTGTCCATCTCTTTCTTTTCTTCATCTGTAGAAGGGAACTGCTTAGATCTTAGCTTAAAGTGATTAGCAAGAGGACAACTAACCACTTTAGCTTTGTCCATGTTGAACCTTTGAAGTACTTTCTCAATATACTTCTCTTGTGACAACCATAATTTCTTGGCGCTTCTGTCTCTAGTTATCTTCATGCCAAGAATGTGTTTTGCTGGCCCTAAGTCTTTCATAGCAAAAGACTTGCTCAACTGCTTCTTCAAGTCATCAATTCTAGAAATATTTTGGCCAACAATCAACATGTCATCCACATAGAGCAATAAAATAATGAAATCATCATCAGAGAATTTCTGCACGAACACACAGTGATCTGAAGTAGTCTTCTTGTAACCATGCTCCCCCATAACAGACTCAAACTTCTTATACCACTGTCTTGGTGCTTGCTTCAAGCCATACAGGCTTTTCTTCAACTTGCAAACATAGTCCTCTTTTTCTTTTTGCTTGAAACCCTATGGCTGCTCCATGTATATTTCTTCCTCCAAATCACCATGAAGGAATGCAATTTTGACATCCATTTGCTCAACCTCAAGGTCAAGGCTTGCTGCTAACCCTAGCACTATTCGAATGGATGTCATTTTCACCACTGGTGAAAATATCTCATCAAAGTCAATCCCTTTTCTTTGGCTGAATCCCTTGACGACCAATCTAGCTTTGAATCTTGGATGGGAACTGTTCTCTTCATGCTTAATTCTGAACACCCATTTGTTCTTCAAAGCCCTCTTACCTTTTGGCAGCTTCACCAGTTCAAAAGTTTTATTCTCATGCAATGATTTCATCTCATCTTGCATGGCATCAATCCACTTCTTCTTGTGTTCATCATCCATTGTTTCTTCGAAGCTTTCTGGTTCTCCCCCGTCAGTTAATAACACATACTGATTTACAGAGTATGTAGTATAGGGTTGTCAAACTCTAGTAGATCTTCTTAATTTTGGAGAACCCATTGGAACTGGTGGTTGATCATGAACACCATCATCATCATCAGAATCTTCTGATGGAATCTCAACGGGAGCATCTGGATCACCTGTCTCAGGCTGATCATTATGTATTTCATCTCCAACTTGTCTTGGCACCAGTGTTGGAGGAATAACTTCCGAACCAGTTGAATCACCATTGGCTTTAGAAATATCTTCAATAGTCTGATCTTCAATGAACACAGAATCACGACTCCTAACTGGTTTCTTCTCCACTGGATCATAAAATCTGTAGCCAAACTGATCTTGACCATATCCAATGAACACCCATTGTCGTGTCTTACTCTCAAGTTTGGACCTTTCATCCTTTAGAATATGTACAAAGGCTTTGCATCCAAACACTCGCAAATGGTTGTAGGAAACATCTTTTCCCGACCATACCTTTTCTGGAACATCTAGCTTTAAAGGGACACAAGGTGAGCGATTCAGCACATGTACTGCTGCTAGTAAAGCCTCACCCCAAAATTTCTTTGGTAACTTTGCATGAGAGAGTAAACATCTGACTCTCTCCATCAAAGTTCTGTTCATCCTTTCAGCCAGGCCTTTCAGTTGCGGTGTTTTTGGAGGCGTTGTCTGATGCCGAATACCATGCTCTTTACAGTAGGCATCAAAAGGTCCAATGTATTCTCTACCGTTGTCTGTCCGGATGCATTTTAGCTTCTTCCCAATTTCTCTTTCAACTAAGGCATGAAACTCTTTAAAGACACTCAGCACTTGATCCTTTGTCTTTAAAGTGTATGCCCATATCTTCCTTGAATGGTCATCAATGAAAGTCACAAAGTACTGAGCACCACCAAGTGACTTTAACATTGGTCCACATAAATCTGAGTGTACCAAATCCAGTACATTTGCCATTCTAGAAGGAGGGTGGCTTTTAAACGTAGCTTTATTTTACTTTCCTGCCAGACAATCATCACATTTCTTCAAGTGAACATGATCCAAACCAGGTAGAGCATTTTTTCTAGTTAAATGGATCATACTCTTCTCGCTCATGTGACCGAGACGTTTGTGCCATAGCTCAACTATACTATCATTCTCCGTTGTGTTTACAACATCCTTGGAGAGCTTTGCTTACATAATGTACAGTTTAGAGTCTTTGTTCCCTCTGGCCACCACCAACGATCCTTTGGTGAGCTTCCATTGGCCATTAAAGAAGGTATTGCAGAAACCTTCATCATCTAGCTTGCTTGTTGAGATCAGATTCAGGTGCATATCTGGAATATGCCTCACATCCTTCAGGACTAATCGCGTACCATTCTCCGTCTTTAAACAAACATCTCCCTTACCTGCAATTATTGAAAGATTATTATTTCCCATTCTTACAACACCAAAATTGCCCGGTGTGTAAGATGAGAAAAATTCCTTCCGAGATGTAGCATGAATGGTGACACCACTGTCAATCACCCAGCTTGTCTCATGGGTTGTAAGATTGACTACATCATCATCATAGACAATGTTGAACTCCTCAGCAACATCTGCTTGCTCATCATCACTACTGTTGTTTTTCTTCTGTCCTCTGCCTTTGTTCTTTTCTTGATCCTTTTTGAACTTGCGGCAGTGTATTTTGATATGACCCTTCTTTTTACAGTAATGGCATTCAACATTGGCATATCTGTTGGATTTGCCTCTGCTCCTTCCTCTAGGTTTTTGATCCCTAGACTGGTTTCTCCTCCTGAAGTCTGAAACCAGAACATCTGGTTGTGATGAAGAAGATGAGCTTTGAGATCTTCTTCTCATTTCTTCATTTAAGATACTACTTTTAACAGATTCCATATTAACTACACCATCAGGTGCAGTGTTAGTGATGGAAATCTTCAGAGTCTCCCACGACTCTGGTAGAGAGCCCAATACCAGCAGAGCAAATATTTCATCTTCCAGATTTATGCCCATTCTGGACAGTTGATCTACGAGCCCTTGCATCTCATTTAGATGATCTGCTACAGAAGTCCCTTTCCTGTATTTCAACTGCGTCAATTTGGTCAAATAAAATAATTTATTGTTACTAGTTTTTGACGCATAAAGCTGTTCAAGCTTATTCCATAGCGTTCGGGCATGAGTCTCATTGCAGATGTGGTTATACACGTTGTCTTCGACATATTATCGGATGAAACCGCACACCTGCTCATGCTCAAACTCCCATTCCTCATCCGTCTTGCCTTCAGGTTTATCTGATGTAAACACTGATAGATGCATTTTCATCACAAATAGGAGATCTTTCATCTTGCTTCTCCACATGTGATAATTTGTGCCATTTAGGCTGATCATTTTGATGTTTCTTGTCTCCATTGAGATCAGTAATCAACAGTATTAACTGATCCCAAAACTTTTCTAGCAGTGAATAGTACCTCCGTACGTATAAACAGTACCTCCGTATGTATAAATAGTGTCTCTGTATGTATGAATAGTGCCTACATATATATGAATAGTACTAATAAGTATAAAAATACTAGTATGTATGAATAATACCTGTATACATGAATAGTACTCGTACGTCTTCGTACAGTATTTATGAATAATACTCGTACGGTATTCTTCAATGGTACTCCAACCAGAAGCTCTGATACCACTTGTTGGGAAAAACGGTGGTATGCGCAGAATCAAAATAATTCCACAGACCCAGGATAATTTTAAAAATACAATAGACAAAAATAACACCAAAAAATTTTAGCGTAGAAAACCCAAATTAGGTAAAAACCACGGGACCCGTAGACCGCTTAAATTTTCCACTATAGTAATAATGGGAATACAATCTTCACCCTTAGGTGGACCTCTCACTCACAAAAAAATACTACAACAGTATTTTTTCAATTTGTGAACAATAACTCTCACAAATTGGACTCACTATTTTTTCTCTTAGAAACTTTCTGAGGCACTCTCTCTATTTTTTTTCTCACTTTTTTTTTTCTCAAAAGGTGAGGCTTCTCTGGGATGAAGGGATGATTGGGAAGAAGGGACGAAGGCTCTATTTATAGAGCAACTTCTCCCTTCTCAGATGCGAAAGTAAATTTGCATTCTTCACGCGCAGCCTCCCCTCTTTTTTCTTCAGACGGTGCCTAATTTGAAGAAAATTTTCTCTTGTGGGCCCCACAAATTTTGTTATTTTATGACTTTGGAGTAAATTACAAAATTTGGTTGCAACTTTAGTTAAATTGTAATTTGGCCCTTTTTTAAAAAAATATTATAATACCTGGGCCCCACTTATAGAGGGACCCACCTTTCACTATGATCTCCCTCGTGTGAGTGGCTCGAATCATAGGGCTGGCATACTTCAAACCTCTGCTAGCTAAGGTCTTAACCAAGGTGCGCCAAAGACTACAGAAACTGTTGTAGCACCATTGTTCTGAAAGGATTCCTCCAAACTGCTTTCTCAATATCTTGAATGTTCTTAAATCAGTTCATCTTGTCAAGACACTGCTAGAAGACATAAATCATCATTCTGATATACAAAAGCTTAAACCTACAAAATTTGTTCAAGAGATACATTAATTATAGTATCAAGTACACTTCAAGAGAATTGTTTTCCAGAAAATCATAGTAAAACAATTTCAAGCTAAACCTACCTCAAGAACCTTATACTTGAAAGAAAGAAAATCTTTATGATGGTATCATAAGACCAAACATCGCAAAGTATGTTAAAGTGTAACTTGTGTAGTTGAAATTGATTTAGAAAGGACATTCTAGCTTGAGAAGAACATTTAACAATCTAAAAGTATTTAACAAATATTAAAAAAAAAAAAGCTATTACAAACTAGCTACTCACCTGCCAAGAAATCAGAGGTCTAACTCAATTGAGAAAACAACACAATTCTAGAATCCACATACTTCCCAGAGTCTCAGTTGCCTAGTTTTGTAGACATATATAAAAGAAAGGAAGATAGATCAGAAGTTAGAGAAGAAAACTAGACAGAATTGTCATTGCCCAAACGAACAGGGCAGTGGAGAAAGGTCAAAACAGAGTTTCCTTCTCGGGCAGTCGCAAAACTTCTTTTTTTTTTTAACCCCACAACTTTTGGGATTCTCAAAATAATCCAAAATTCTCGAATTTTAAAATTGGGCTAATTTGAAAATTCAAGAATACTTGGGGAGAAAAGTCAAAATTTTGAAAAAGAGACATTTTGGGACTTAAATGAGATTTTTTTCATGAAGGAGGGCATCTTTGAAAATCCCCGAGCACCTATGTGAAAGAAAATTTCAGAAGGGGTTTTAGAACAAATATAATCCAAAAAAGCAAAAAAATAAGAAAAAATGATCAACTGTCACCGTTGGATGGATTGTTGACCAGATCCAACAGTCTAGAAGCGCTCACTTGTTTTCCTCCTTCACTTTCAGCTTCTCCCTCCCTCTCCTCTATTTCATCGTGTGCCAGCTTTCTCTTCCTTTTCCGGTCTCTCTCTCTCTCACTGCCATAGATTACTATTGCACTCTCCAAGACCTAACCCAGAAGAAAGTGAGGCCTCTGTTCTTCAATAAAAACTTAGCCTTCTTCTTTTCAAAATGCCAGCTGCAGATAGAAAGTCGAAAAACACTTCTTGTTTGAGAGCAACCAAAATTGCTCTGTTTTGCCATCTCTTCCTTTTTCTCTCAACACGAGCTCCACCAACAGTTTAGCGAGAAAAATAAAAAAACACTATTAGAGCTGTCTTTTGAGTATTTACAACATCCTTGAACTAAAATCCAGAGAAGAAAAGAGAGGGAGAGGGAGAAAAAACAGACAATGGAGAGCAGTACAACCCCTCAGAAAACAGAGTGTCTTCTCAGTTGGGTTGTCTTGTTATATTTATGTATCTAATTGTGCCCATATGTAAAGTTAAAATGTCTCAGTTTATCATTTCAATAAGTCAAATTAAAAGTGATGTAATTGATAATAAAGTTTATCACTTAAGAACATAATTATCATGAAACATACAAATGCAAATATTGAAGTGTAACTTTTAATTTGATTAGAGGCCGAATTAGAAAGTACATAAAATAGTACCTCTAATTTGTTAGTTTCCCTTAAGGGGTTATGGTCCCAATTATAGTATTAGTTCAACTATTCTTCACTTTCCTATTAGAGAAATTCAAGTCACAAATTATAGTTAGAATACCAAAATTCCGCTAAAGCTTCAAGACCCATTGAATGCGACTCCAAGAATTCATCTAGTACGCTTACGCTTTCATCCCTTGTCATGAATTAGAAGAAAGATATTTTAAACCGAGGGAACTAGGTAAGCTTGTTTCTGGTGTTGTATCATGCGTTATTCTGTCTCTTCTTCTCGTGTTTCATTTTGCTAGACATTGATCACCAAAGATCGGTTGTTTTATGCAAATATATATATATATATATATATATATATATATATATAAGTAAGGTAAAATAAAACAACTTGAAGGAAAAAAGATAAAGTGAGTGAGATGCTGTGGAACCTAGCTAGTTTGAGATTTTGATTTGTAAAATAATTTGAGGCTTTAAAATAAAATAAATAAGATTCAAAAGGGAGAGGAAGAAAGGTTAGTGAGTTAAACCAAATCTTCATGCATGTATAAATGAGACATTTTGAGTGCAGATTTAAAATAATTGTTATGTGAGGTTCATTTTGTCTAAAGTTTGCCGCACTTTCTTTCACATTTCTCTCCTTTTATTTTATGTTGCTTGAGAATTCAACTTCATAATCATATCATACCCAAATTAATAAGGGCGGGCAAATGCTTGTTTATATAAAAACAAAAAAGAAAATGGAATCTCACAAATATTTTTGTTAAACAGAGCAACATAAAGCTCTCAAAATTGACAGAGTCTGTTGAGCACAAAAAATGAATTGATTGCCTAAGGAGAACAACGTTAATAAAAGGGTGCATCTTTAAACAAAATTTCTAAAATCGTAGGACCTTTCAAGAAAGAAGGGTGACATTTACGAATTTCCTTTTCGCTTTAGATGAGGATTCGACAAAGGAAGTTAAAATTAAAAGCCTAGCTTTTATGATGGTCTCAAATTGATTTAAATTAACTAGGTTTCATGCCAAAATAAATATTGCACCAACTTAGAGCAAGTAGGTTTAGGCAAAAATGGGCTTTCTGCAAAAAGGAAATGATTTTGGGCTTTAGGAAGTTTTGCCTTTACCCCATTTGATTAAATTGGCTTTAGGATAAATCGAATTGGACCTTTTGCAATGACTTTTGGGCATTAGAAAAATCAAATGGAGCTTTTAAAAAAAAAATGGTCCTAGTTACAAAATAGGCTTTATGTTAACCAATTTAGGCTTTTTTTTTTCTTAAAATGCCTTTTTTTTTAACAGAATGAACTTCAAATCAAATTGAGCATTTGGGTCAAATTTTGCCAATTTAAAATAAAAATTCATGTTCAAAGAAATATGTATACTAAATTATGAGATAAAATGTACTTTTTACAAATATCCTTCTTTTGGAGTTCCAAGTAAGAGATCTTGAATCTCCACAACCCTTTAGGTGGTCCATTAACGGGTTGTGGGAAACCTAGGGTCTTAGCAAACCCTACTAGTGATAAAGAAATATAGATAAAAATGTATTATATGTTTCTAATGTTTACTTCGATTTTTATTTATGTCCCTAAAAATTATTTTTGTCTGATTATATTCTTTATATTTCATTTTTATCATATATGTCTCAAAATTATGAAAATACTCTCTATCCCTCCTTCTTCTCTACTTATCCTCTCTCTTCTCACTAAAACTTTTCTGTTTATTCCCCTAGGTCCATAGCTAAAATTTTTCTTTTTGTCTTTTGTATGATTTAAGATCATATTCAACTTTATCTAGGTCTCTCGTTCTAGAATATATTTTGTTTTGAATTTAAATCGAACTCTATAAACTTTTGGGTTTTTAAGTTTAGTCCCTATCATGCATGTATCACATCTATCTCTCGGTTTTGTTTTCCAAACCATTCTAGAACTTCATCTTAGATGTCTTTAGGACATTTTTAGTTATTTCCATCCCAAAGCAAGGCAAACAAAAAATTAAAAATTGAGTTTTGAAAATATTCAAGCTATCACGGTTCATCATGTCATTACTGCTCTATTCTTCATTTTTTTCTGGCTTTTTCTACTAATTTGGTCTTCTATTTAACCCCCATGCTTTGAATTAACTTAAACTAGGTGTATTCAATTAATTCTACTATGTAAAAGATAAAGAAATAGAAAGAAGATGAGTTCGTTTTGTCTTGCTCTATTTTCAGTGCAAGAAAAAAGACCAGCTGCCTCCCTATCCCCCATCTCCAGCTATAAGAATAGACTCATCTTCCTTTCTTCAGGACTCACCAGCCGAGACACAAGAGGAGGTAAAAACAAGAGTTATACACTTCTTTTCCTCTCTTCCCACATGTACAGCCCCTTGTTTTGAGTCACTAAAAATAGAGCAACCATCACCAATTCACAGCATACACAAAGAGAGAGAGAGAGAGAGAGAGAGAGAGAGAGAGAGAGAGAGAGAGAGAGAGAGAGAGAGGCCCCTGTTTTCCATGTTGAAAACAGGGAGAGCAAGGAGTATGCTCGAAAACCTTTTGGACATTTGAGGAGCAACTCTTTGTGATTGAAAAAGTGAAGTTTTAGTTGGATCTTAAGATTGAACCGAGAAGGAGAGCTTGAAACCAAAAATATAGCAAAACCAAGAATGTGAGTTTCTTCTTTCATGCTTTCATCTTTCTATGGGTAGAACTAATTGAATACAACTAGCTGAAGGGCTAAGAAGAAGTCCCAGAACAAAGAAAAAACCCGATAAAAAAAATAATAGGGGAAGAATGACGTGAGATGTATCGTGAAGCTTGAAAATTTTTTTTTTAAAAAAAAAACTCAGTTTTAATTCATAGTTTGCCTTGATCTGTGATGGAAATGATTGAAAATGTCCAAAAAACATCTAGGATAAAGTTTTGGACTGGTTTGGAAAACAAAACTGAGAGATAGACGTGATTAATGCATGACAAGGACTAAAAGGAATAAACTTAAAAGTTTATAGGAATTGATTTAAATTTAAAACAAAATATATTATGTAATGAGAGACCTAGAAGAATTTAAATATGATCATAAATCATGCAAAAGACAAAAGGAAAAATCTTAACTAGGAATCTAGGTGAATAAACATAAAAGTTTTAGTGAGAAGAGAGAGAGAGAGAGGGATAGAGGTTTTTTTTCAGGAATATAAATTAAAATCGAGCTAAACGTTAGTGGTATATAGTACATTTTTACCTTTTAAATAAAAAAATGTTCACATAAATTGTAAAATCTTGTACCAGTAAAATAGTTAGACATAATAAATGTTTGCTTGAAAAATAGTTGAAAAAACCTAGTTTATCAGCAATTTAAGGTCTAGGTAGAATTTAATTATGCAAAATTTTGGTTTTAAACTCTAAACTAATCATCATGTAATTGCTACAAAACTTTTGTTTCAAAACTTCCACAGGTTTTTCAAAAATATATTAAATAGGCCAACAATAGGTTAGAAAAATAATTGACTCCATAGGATGATATACTATTCTTTATCCGTAGGCAAAAGTAATTTTTCACTGCACAAAAGGAACTTAAAGATATCTCACTACAAAAAAATTGACTATTAGCCACAGTTTTAACCGTGGCTAATAGGTCTAAAACCGTGGCTAACACAATGTTGCTACGGTTAGAATAACTGAGGCAAAAACGGGCGTCGCGTTTATCATTAACCACGGTTTATTAAACCGTGGTAACATCTACTTAGCCACGGTTATAACCGTGACCAAATATTTCTTAACTACAATTTAAACCATAGCTAATTATTTATTTTTTCTTTAAAAAAATTTAACAAGATATTAGCTACGGTTAAAACCGTGGCTAATGTTTATTTCTATTTTACAAAAATAATTTTTTGTTATTGTTACCCACGGTTTTAACCGTGGCCAATAATTTTCTTTTATTTAAAAAAAATAAATTTTTAATCTATTATTAGCCACGGTTTAAACCGTGGCTAATAATTAATATTTTTTTAAAAAAAAAATATTGTCTACTAAAGAAAACATCCCTACTAAACCAATATATACCAAAACATACATTAGTAGTCAAAATATTACAAAATATACCAAAACCACATCAGGTCTAAATACATTTAATGAGAAAGTTATACTAAACATTCTTTACTGAATATAAGTACTAAGGCTGTGATGCATCTGTAGCTAGTGACTGAATCAGTCTTACACTTCTGGAAATTTCTTTGAACATAAAGGATAGAAATTGTTGCTGACTAAATCTAAAAGGTACAGATTGTAGCCAGTGACAGAATCATTCACCTTAAGGACTGTCTCTGACATTTCCTGAAATATATAGTAAGCATTGCATAAGTTCAATATGGAACTTCAAGACAAATGAATATAAATTTGCTTCAAAAAAATATATTAATAGATATAATATATAAACAATTAACAGGAAAAAAATCTAGATTTGAATTGTAATTATCTACCTACCTACTATAACTTACTTTACCACAAACATATATTAGCACAAAGTACCATTTGGTTTCAATCTGAGTCCTATTTTCCCCATATAGACAATTTGTGCAGGAATGGAGAATCCCCAATTTGGATTTTAATATTATATAAATAAATTCTAGGGGCTAAGAAAATTGAATTTTGTTATTGTTCTAATAATACTAATTAAAAAGGAAGGACTCTAAAGGAGCCCAATCCAACCAAACATAATGATTCAACAGCATAACATAAGCCAACACAGAAAAACAATAAAGGTTGCCATATATTTTCCTTCATGTACAGTTTGACAGAGATATACTAAGCCCAAAATACTAAAGTTGCCACATATATTATTCCTTCAAAAAAGCCTTTCTGGAAGGGCATGACAAGACTTTCTTATTACTCATCCCCAAATTTATTTGACAAATTCATCAAGCATGCTAAGTTCATATGCAGTAATGATCGGAAAACCAGCAATCACCATACAAGCATAATCATGTATGCTACGTTCATGAAGAGATAATGAGTTAATGACTGATTTCATATCATCATACTGCAACAAGGTATTACGAAGATTCAAAAGGTGCTATATCTTTTCTACATACTCTGGTTTCAGATTACCCCAGGAATTTCTTCCACTTCCATAATTATGAAGATTCAAAGCAACTAAAAATATTCATATCTGCATTAAAAAATGTGACATATCATCTCCAATATAATATATAACATGACTACAAAAATAAGATTTTACTATTACATACTTCAGTAGAGGAATGCTACGATTTTCAGCTGGGCTAATACCATTAAGCAATCTATATTACATCCAAAATATCTAATATATCCTATAACAAGTTTGAAGGCAAGTTCAACTCAAAGGTCAAAAATGGAAACCATTTAAATAGAAAGAAAAAAACAATCTAAGGTAAACAAAGAGAGATTTCAAATCTTACGACTGGCCAAGAGAATTCCATACATCCCAAAGACTGGGCCCAAGCATGTCCATTACTTATAGAGCAAGTTGGGATATGCTCATATGAAGAAATTTAAACCATATCTCACCAGAACATAGAAGTCTCCTTGGCGACCCTTGTGATGAACCCAGGGAATGCCATAGCAACCATTCAGATAATATAAAAATGACAAGGAAACAGGTGAAAAAATGAGATAACAATGGCGTTTCCAGAAATAGTTTATATTTGATATAGTCATATAGCCCAAAAGAAAGACCATAAGTAATTGGTAACATCGCCTTAAATGGCTTGGAAACTGATTCTGCAACTTGAAGGAATGAAAAGCAATACAAGCAATAGAATAATCAAAAGCATTATCCTACTCACCAACTTCACATAGCCTATCTCTCCCTTCATAATTTCGTCCACTGTCATACTCTTCACTTTCATCATTCCCATCATCATATCATTGCACTTTAATAATTGCCCTCAAATAAATTCTATCATGGGCTACGGTTCAGGCCTCCTTGTAATAATATACATATATATATATATATATATGTATTATTAAATGGTCCAAATGGCTAATGGTAATGTAAAGTAATGCCCATTGTAGCCATCATGTGGTTAACAGGTGTCTGAGAATCATAAGGTGTTATATCATGATTAATGGCTTCAAATTAAATTATAGTTAGTGATATCATATACATACAAGAGGACTCTTACAAATGAAATAATAATAATAAAAAAATTTGCTAAGCAATATAGAATATGCATTTAAAATCTAAGGATAGCTTATAATGCTTATGAAAATTTCTCCAAAAGCTGTTGTCATGAGATACAAAAGTTGCAATAGTCATCAATGCAATACTCTCTATTGGGCTAGTCATGAAGAGGTTCCTATTATGCATATCCTTAACCTGTACAACAAGTAAATAACAATGACAAGTGAGTAACAAAAATTCTTCAATGACAATGATCAAATTAAATTAAAGTAAATGATATTTAAATTAAAGTAGCACACTAGGGAGTATCCAGCCATGCTCTCAACAAAGTTCCTCTGAGTCAAAAAAAGACAAATTATCAAATTAAATTAAAGTAAATGATATTTCTCCAATTTAATATAAATCCAACGTGCTTTTTACCACAAAATCAAATAGAATTAATAGTGTCATGCAAGAAACATGTTAGCACCCCTTTAGTCCTAGTCTACAACTTTAAGGCCAGAACATTATTTTAAATGCTTTTTATGTTATTTTTGGATTTTCTATCATTTGCAGTTATTATTAGGTAGTTCTTTAATTAATTTTTCCTATTATTATTATTATGCGTTTTATTCAAGTGGGCAGTCATGGAGATCATTCTCAATTCACTTTCATGTTTTTAGGAATAGCTTCGTAGTTCTTTAATTAATTTTTCCTATTATTATTATGCATTCAAGTGGACAGTCATGAAGATCATTCTCAATTAACTTTCATGTCTTTAGGAATTAGCTTCTGCCATATACCTCTTAGGTTGTATTTAGGGAGGTTCTGAATTAATGAGAGGTATCAGAAAAATATTCATTAAAAATCCAAAGTGGGATAAAGAGAGAGGAAGGCAGAGAAGTGAAGGTAGAGGATTTAGTGGGTAGTATTTGGCCTTGGCTGCACAGTAGATCAGAATTAAAACAACCTTTCAGCCCCTTAACCCACAACCAAGATCTACAATGGGAATTTTTGGTCTCGAAAACATATCCACAGCAAAGAGTTGTAACACAACATTCAAGAAAAGAAATAGAAATACCAAAGAAGCAATACCTTCATTTTAATTTTTAAAACCTGAAAGTATAAGCACTTGAAAATCCATGAAATTGAGGGATGGGCAGAGGAAAAAGAAAATTACAAGCAAGCAAAGTACAAAACTACAACTTCCTAGCCCCCAAGAAAGATCACGAGACTCAGTATGTATCCTGAAAGTCAGCTCCCACAAGTACAAAATTAGAATTCTCTAGTACCAGATCCAAGAACAATCAAGGAAAAAGCATATTCTTACAACACACGAGAACAAATCACCAAAGCATTCAAATAAAGGAGAACAAAGAGTTGTCGAACGCCATTGAAGTAGAGAAAACGAACCTGAGAATTTTGGGTCCATAGCTTCCAGTGTTCATCAAACCCGAGCCCTAGCACACCATGACCTGGACAGCAGCGTACAAACCCAGCCACGTTGCACTTGATTGGACCAGCATCACCATGGCTCGACGGCTCAGTGGGCTAGTGGCCGTTTTTCGCCTTCCCTCCTCGAGTGCGTCTATAAGGGATGGATGAAGAGCAACCATCAAGGGCACAACATGTTGAGGGTTTTTTCTGCAGAGGAAAGGAAGAGTAAAGTTGGACTCGAAGGGAAAAAAGAAATCTGAAAAGAAAACAAAGAAGAAAAGGAAAAAAGGGAGCCTAAAAAATAAAAGGAGGGAGCCAAATAAAAAAGGAGGGAAATGAAAGAAAAAAAGAGAGCGGGGATTAGCGCCTAAACTTCCCACGGATTCTTGAAGCGTGGCAGATGGACGAGCTAACCTGCAATTTGGCCACGGTTCACTTAACCGTGGGTAAAAACCCGTGGCAAGAAGCCGGTTCTTTTGTAGTGTCTCCGTGTTTCGATTTCTAATGACTCAATTTTATTCTAAAATCAAGAAGTTAAGTTTTCTTTCCTTACAGAAAATTTTTGAAAAATCCAAAAATAATCTTTTTCAAAGCTAATTTCGTTTGACTTTATTTTAAATAATTTTTTTTATTAAATTTAAATTACCAAAAAAAAAAGATGAAAAAACCCAGAGAAAAAAGGTGAGACAAATTGGATTTCAGAAATAAACTTCATCAACGAACTACAAGTTAATTATCTTTTAACTTAAGAAAAATTGTACGTATACAAGTATCGTATATAATCATTATTCATCATGACAGTACGGGATGCTTGTCCAGATCTATTATAATTAATTATTCATATTGCAAATTAAATGTATATGAAAATCACCCAAGTCCATTATAAATGGTATGCACCTCGCTGTAGTCTGCATAATTTGATTGACATGAAAGACATTTTGCTATTTGGAGGATTTTCTTTTTGCTACACTTAATTTTTTTTATCAGAGGTAATCATTTTTTAAGTATTGTCAAATATTAAATTTAGACATCTTTAACAGCAAGAATTTAAATTTAAGTTTACCACTATATAGGAAAGTAATCCTTCCTGCTAAACTAAAATTTTGCTCTTTGGAGGATTTTCTTTTTTCTACACTTAATTTTTTTTATTAAAAGTAATCACATTCGAAGTATTTCGAACATTAAATTTAGATACATCTAACAACAATAATTTAAATTAAGTTCACCACTATATAGGAGACTAATCTTTTTTGCTAAACCAAAATTTCGTTAATATGTTTGATGCATTGAAATATAAAAATATATACTAGACTAAATATATTAATTTAATCATATATCTATTAATATTACTATAATATCAGCATACATATCTACTGTTAAAAATCTAGTACATTAATAAAAGACAAGTAGAAACAAATTACACCGTTGTAACTAAGAGGTTGAGATTTCACTATATGGTCGGTTTATGACTTGTAATAACAAAGACAAGACTTTCGACGACTACATATTTATTTGGATGAATTTATGGAAAATTCACTCTATCAAGAAGTTAAAGTTTGTACTGTTAGACTACCTTAAAATTTATATAAAATGTTTTTCTAATAATTATACATATAAATTTTGAGATGATCTAATGATAAAAATATTTTTTTTTCATAGACTTTTCCTATTCATAATAGAAACTCCCTAAGATCTCTCTACAGTGAATGAATTTTGATCTGTCCCCCCGTAAAGGTTCAACTTGCTCGTTTCTTAGGGGATTACCTCTCTTTGGCGAGTTATTTGGGCCAGGCCCATTATGCTGAGTTGCAATATCCTTCGACTTGTCATGTTGATCTTGTATTAAAGGGTTGTCCCTCCTTGGAGGATTAAGAGATGTCTCTACTTTCTGAGTTCCAAGGTTTCCAAGATCAAAACTCATGATTCTGTAATATATAATATATACGTATATCATAAATTAATGGTTCTAATCATAGTTCGTTGTTAAATTTTTAAGTTAACTCTTAAACTCATTCAAATTTATGAATTTAGGTCTCTAAATTTAGTAAATTCAATCCTAAGATAGAATTCGATCAAAATTGGTACAAACTCGATCTTAGAATCGGAATTTGGTCTAAATTGGTGCAAACTCGTTCAAACTCGCCAATTTTACATCGCGTCGATCAAGTTAGGACAACAAGAGTCCTTTTTTTTTTTCTAGTACCTAGCCTAAAAAAATTAGGTCACCCATATTCAAAATCTAGAATTGTATACAAACACCTTATTACTTTAATTGATACTTTACTTTACTTTGTCAATTTATATTTTGTATAAGAAGTTCATTAAATCTAAGAAGAATAATATCATAATAATTAAAATTAAGTAATTTTATATTAATTATAAACAAAAATATTGTTTATGTATTAAAATATATATAATTTTAATAGCTTATTAAATAGGGATGAGGACATATGTAAACTTTTATATTTTACATAATGAGTTTACGTTTTGAGTTTACCTTCTTTCAACAAGTTTAAGAGACTTCTAGAATTTGACAACCTTAATTTTGATGATACTACTCTCTCTCTGCCTTGGAATTTAAATATACATCTTCATGCCCTAATTAAGTATATATGTGTGTCCCAGATATGTCCGTGTACTTACATGTGATCCTCATTTCACTGTGATTTATAGGTCGGCATCTTAATTTCCTTCTAATATTTCAATATTTCCTTCATATTTTTCTGGAATCAATCATCCGCCCTCAAATTAAGTTGGAATGTTTTTAAAAAAATCTTTAAGAACAACTCACATCTTCCTTGGATGGTCGTAGGGAACTTCAACGAGATCTTATGCAAAAATGAACAAGAGGGAGGCATATATGAAAAGACCCCATCAACAAATTCAACATTTTTAAGAGGCCATATATGGATATTTGTGAAATTCAATATTTTTTTCAGAGGCCATCCTTTTACATGATCTAATAGGAGAGACTATCCTGAGAATGTAAAGGTTAGACTAGATACTAGTTAGAGCATTAGCTAATAAAGATTAATGGATGTATCTTAATTTTCCCTAATTAATTACCAAGTAATCCATTTACCTAAGGGTTGGTCTGATCATATACCAATCTGATTTAGATCATATTTCAAAGAGTATGGAAATAAGTTAATCCACTTTAATTTCATCACCTTACCTTTTTCTTATATTTGGAAAAGGCCTTAGCACTATTATAAATAAATTTGAAGAAGGTATGATTCATGCATGGTGCTAACATTTGTAGAGGTGCTTCAAGAGTTTCTCATTTATTTTTTGCAGGTGATTGTCTTATTTTTATTAAAGCAAATTAAGTATGGTGAATTACTCTAATTATAAGCATATCCTTGGATATTATGAATATGTCTTAAGTCAAAATAAATTTTGAAAAAAATCAGCTATATATTTTAGTCTTAATTGTAAGGAATCTACTAAAAATAGCATTTTAAGATCCCTTAATTAATATCAATATGACGGCTTTTTAGTGAAAAGCACTTAGGATTTTCAACAGAACTTAAATCGGTTGCCCAAGCCCTTCGGTATTGAATGATCTTTGCGATTATATATATATATATATATATATATATATATATATATATATATATATGTATGTCTTTTTATAATTTGTTGGATTTGAGATTTCAGGTGATATTTTTTTAAAAATAATTGAAATCTAAGATGTTGAATCTCATATTTAACGACTTATAGAGAGACAAACATGTCGTTTGTCTTTAAAAACAAACAACTGATCTGAATTTATATATGTTAGTGACTTGTTATTCCTAGATAGTTTTAGAACATGGGATATGAATTTTGTTGAGCAACTTTTTGTCCCTAAAGAAAATAACCTTCAGCTCTGGGTCCACTCAAGAATCCAGATACATGGTTATAAAATCTTCCATGAGAATAAAATGAGGAGAAATCAGATCATTGGGACAAAAGACACAAGAAACTTCTATTATCCAAAATATTCCCAACATTTATTCATATAGAGGGTGATTGCAATTAAAGCTTGGAGGTTCTTGACCCTTCGTAATATCAGGAAATATTGTGCCAGAAATCCTTCATATTGTTGTAAATCCTTCTCTGATAATAAGTTTCTTTTTGGTGTCCCAGGAGCTCAAATAAGGTTAGCCCATACTTAGCCTCACTTGGTAAAAGCTATTCGGACAATCAGTATTGGGTTAAGAATTGGCTGATTGTATTAGTTATAGGAATATTGTGTATAGATTAATTATTATTAGTTGAACAAAGTGACCATAAACGACAAATACCCAATACTTAAAGTAGACAATTTTTTTATATCAATTGGTGGGAGCTCTATGCTCTCAAAGATAGGCTTGAGAGCCAAAGTTAAGAACATCCCTAAAATAGCCTTCAGATTTGGATATATTAGTTTTTAATCATGTGTCTTGGCCAGTAAATGCCCCAGCTATTTAGTTGAACAGAATCTTTGGACTCTGCTAGGATCGGATCAGCTTATCATCTTTTCTGGAGTCTTAATTAACATGGAGAAACAATTACATTTAGCAGCGGTTCTTTTATAACCGCTTCAGATTTCAGAACAGCCCCTCCACCTCTTCTCGCAGTAGTCTGTCTCCGATTCTGAATGTGGAAGAAGAATATGTATATATACGTGTGTGGTTGTGATCGGAGATTTGAAGGGAATGGCACAGTGAATGTGACGATAGGCAATGGTAGTGGGTGAAGAAAACTTTAATAATGATGACAGGCTGCAACCTCACTTTTAATCTCTTAAAAGTCGTCTGACCTTCGTGGGTTTCCCACAAATTGTCAAATCTGATTTGATTTTTTCTTTGAAAAAATTCTGATTTGTTAGCCTAATGTACCTAGAGGGAGAATAGCTCAGAGTTTGACATTTCGTCTCTATCACTCTATGCATGCTTTGTCATGTATATGTAAATTCTACGTGGCCCTCTCCAAAATAAAATTTACAAGAACTTAAGAAATATAATGTTATAACTAATCATTATTGATATTGATTAATAAAAAATACATAATATGTCATATTTTAAATGATAAAGTATCATGGGTTGAATAATGATTTATAATTTTAGTTCTTTAAGAATTATAAAAAATACAAAAAACTTATACAACACAAAAATGTTTGTATTAATTTTAAAAATTGAAAAGTATATGAACAAAATCTTTCATTTCTATGATAACGTACTAAAACAAAAAAAAAGAGTAAGGATCACCATTATCTTTTAGCTAATCTTTTTCATTTTTTTTGTTCATTTAGTATCTACTTTAATTTTTCTAAGATGTTTTTTTTCCTTTCTTGTTAATGTTTTCAAGTTGCCCATATATTTGCCATATGTTTAAACTTATTTATTCTTTTCTCACCTATAGATTTGATGAATTACTTCATTTGATCATTATTTTGTTAAACTAAAATTAACTTTTTTTCACTCTAAATTAGTCATATAAATATAAAAATTAGGCAAAAATTAGATGAATCATATTATTTAAAAAAATATACTTCTATCCATTCACGCATGTTATGTGTCATGGAATAATACAAACATTTTTAGAGAGCGAAAAAGTATTTTATATTCTTAACGTTTAGTTCGATTTTTATTCATGCTTTTAACATTTGTTTTTGGTTAAATTTGACCCCACACCTCCTGCAAGAAAGAAAAAACTTCAACTACTAAGCCATTAACATATGTTTGTCATTTGAAAGCACAATTTAATATAAATAAAAACTTTGTTATTGTATTTAAAATTGAAAACAATATATACAAATTATTATATATTATAAAATAAAAAATTTATAATAAGATAATATACTATTATTTTACATAACTTATTTTAAATTTTGGACCTCCAAAGAAAAAATTTCTCCCCCCACATCTTTCTTTTTTCAACCAAACCACGCGACACCACACGCCCTCATTGACCAAACATACAATTAAGCCAAAGTTAGACATCCAAACAAACCAGAAATAATTATTTGACTGATTCGAATTATATTCCGATTTCTTTAGCCCACTCCCACTTGGGTCAGAATTTGTGATGAAGTGGACTTTAAATCTAAAACAGATATTGATTTGACTGAAATAATGATTAAAAAATGAGCTTTCACTGTCCTGATTTGAATTTTGTCGTCTTTGTCACTTTCCATTTGGATCTATTGAAAAATAAATGAGATACCATACTGCTTTTTCATTTCTTACATAAAATAATTTTTATTTTTTTTATTTTTATTAGCACATATCATGGCATGTTTAGAAGTTTATGCTCTCAAATCATAATTTTGATAAAAAAAATTCAAGTTATTATATTTTCAAATCATATCTAAATTTAATTTTTTTCAAAATTAATTTTATAAATTATAATTTGACTAAATCTAAATATTTTTAACTATTTTCCAAAACATACGGAATGGACTGAAAGTGGACGTCTCCACGCAGAGGTATCATTAATTAACAACTGACAAATATAGCGCCTTGACTTGGTCATATATGTTTGATTATTTCGGAGGGTTGTTAGTGGTAAGGTCGAACGAAGAAGAATGATATACGTTAGGTTATGCATGTAATGATTATTTGGGCCCTTTTTGACTAAAATGGCTACCTTAAAGTGTAGCTGTAGAAACGTGTACATATTCATTAATCCTAGTTGGCTGTCCTAGTCAGCATATTTAGTCAGAATCGTTAGTTGTTAAAGTAGTTAAGTAATTAGTTTTTAGTTACAGAGTTTAGTTAGAACTCAGTTAAGATAGTTGTAAATCTGATGTATATATACTGCAGAATACTCAATATATACTTACCTTTTTTTTTCTGAGCATATAACTTTTCGTGACTGTACCATAAACTAGAATAGTCCTACATGGTATCAGAGCCTTGGGGATTTACCGCGATCGTTCGATGTTGATTCCACGATCATCTTTTACAGAGTTCGTCTTCGATTCTCTGTGGGAATCAACTAACACGGTACTCGAAATATCACTGCATCTGCAGAAATGGAGGCGTCTGCAGAGTCTGGTGTTGTTCGAAGGTCGAATTCCACATTCAATCTGGATGATCCGTTGGCGATGCAAACTTCGGATAATCCATGTATGACGCTTGTTACCGTTCCGCTAAATGAAACAAATTTTCTCACCTGGAGTCGGTCGATGCAAAGGGCACTAGCCGCGAAGAATAAACTAGGGTTCATCACCGGCACTGTTGCTGAACCGTCTGATGAGGCAGAACGAATAATGTGGCGTAGAGTTGATGAAATGGTCAGTGCATGGATCATCAACTCCATGTCCAAGGATATAGCAGAAACATTCATCTACTGTAGCTCCGCAAGAAAGCTTTGGCAAGAATTAGAGGAACAATTTGGGGAAAGTAATAGTCCCCAAATTTATCAAATCCAACGTTCAATTTCATCAATTAAGCAAGGGAACCAGTCTGTAGTACTGTACTATGGGAGACTAAAGCGCCTATGGGAGGAATTAAATGTTCTACAACCAGTACCAAGCTGCGTATGTGGAGTAATGGCTGGTTGTCAGTGTGATGTTGCAGAAAGATTTTCAGGTATGATATCTCAAAACAAGTTGTTACAGTTTTTGATGGGACTAAATGACTGTTATGATGCTATAAGAAGTCAGATATTGGTGTTTGACCCTCTACCTACAGTCAGTAAAGCCTATTCAATGGTGTTGAGGGTTGAAAAACAAAAGGCAGTCCAAAATGATATTACCTCAAGCACTTGTGATGTTAGCGCTATGGCAGTAAAGTCTACTCAATACAATGGGGCGAAAAATGGCAACAACAGATGAAATCAAAAAAAGGAAGACAGAACTTGTGACTATTGCAAAAATACTGGACATTTGAAGGATACATGTTTTAAATTACATGGTTATCCTGACTGGTATAAGCAGTTAAAGAAGGATAATGTCACGACCCATTTTCTAGGCACATGACCGGCACAATAATGAATATCCCATCACTGTAAGCCTTTCGATAAATTCTTCCCACAAGTAAAATTGTTAGTCATTATCTCTATATTCTCAAAATATCATTCCTTAATAAATACAAAGAAAATACATCAGATTTTCTTAATTAAAAATAATAAATCCTCAGTACAAAATACATTATCATACTGAAATACAAGCCAAATACCAAACCCCTGACCTAGATGTCCTAGACGGTTACAGAGCAACATACTGTATAACAAAAGAAGGGCCTACCCGAAAGCGGGAAGGTCCAACGTGATCTACTCCTCTAGCGGATGTTCTTCGGTGGCAACTTGATCTGAACAAAAAGTTTGTACAGAGAGTGTGAGCTTTTAAACTCAATGAGCAAATCGGCCTCGCGTTAATAAAATTCAAATACATCACCAGTCATGCAAGCATATCCGAAGGCTCAAGCTCAACCAATAGACATAGTTAGAAATTACATACAAGAAGATAAAAATTCATCCAATTCAACAAACGATACTAGTACTCGTCAATGGCAATATATCCCAGAGAGCGCACACAGGCCGGCTCACCAATTTTGTATTTTTCCGCCATGACGCACAACCTCATCCTCTTAGCTAGGACGCTTCACGGATTTATCACCAATCCGGGCTATATCCCTACTGAGGGAATCGTTGTCTCCACACTCATTGGTCAAGACACCCTTTAAACCGGGTTTTCAGCCTTGCCGTGAGAGGGGGTACTGTACCGCTCAATCACAATCAATAGTACAACAGTTCATATCATAATCAGAAGCACAATATAATACTCATCCATATAACAGGTATAGTATATAACTATATGATTCAAATTTCATATCATCATGAGATACTTGCTTCATCTTATCCATACTTCTGGATTAATTATCTCATTATATTCGTCATTATGAATCCAATTTCCCCCTATGAATCTTGGGAGTGTCCTACGACATACTTTTTATCACCAGTAATGCTAAAACTCTATTAAAACGGGGTCGTTTCACTCACCTGGATTCCGTACGAATATCACTCTATTAAAACGGAGATTTTCATGAAAGATTAGAGAAAATACGTTAAGATTGTTTTCGTATAAATATTATTCATACGTATAGTTACTATTCATATAGTCACTATTTATAGGTACAGATACTATTGATATGGTCACTATTCATATGTACGGGTACTATTCATACCAGAAATACAGAATACAATTTGTAAAAGAGTACACCAGGTAAGTTCCCAAGAAAGAGTGGAGGGTCACACTGGACACAGTTAAAAACCAAGTCTTTCCTTAGCCAGAACTTTCCTAGACATGTATTCTCCACAGTTTATATTCTATTTCGGTAATCAGATAATCAAAATAACAGTTAACGACAGTTTTTCTGATGTGGAAGATCGGCCAAAGCCGCAACCACAGAGCATACTTAAGAAAATAACTTCTAAAATTTGAAAGACATAGAAAGGGCATAGTATCCTTACCTAAGCAAAAACGAAAAGGCCCAAAATCTCATAAGCCTAGCGTCGGAGCAAGAGAAACTTAAGGAGAGAAGAAGAGAAGTTGAAGGTGTGAGTTTAGAAGTGAAATGGAAGGACCTATTTATAGCAAAAGTCAATAGTACTATTTGATACTATGCACTAATAAAATATTCAATTTACTATTCATGAAAACGACATTTCTAATAATGTAGTTACTGTGCACCTTACGCATACGATGGAAAATTTTTCTTTTATTTACTATTAGAAACTTAAAGGGAAAACTATCCTTTCACCTGAAACCTTTAAGTTTCTTTTCAATTCAGTCCTTTCAATTTAGTCCCTGAGGGTATTTTTACACATAAAACGTCATTTTCTCCTACAAACTTCTTTCTAGTTTTCTCTTATAACCAAACCACATCTAGTACTTGACATTTTGATTGTATAAATAAACAGTACCGTATACGTATATACGGGTGAATAGTACCATATACTGAAATAGTAACAGTAGTTTGAAAACACACATTTATATTTTATTTTTCATGGGTATTACAGATAAGGGGTCCACAAAGGGCTATGCAAATGCAATAAACAATGGCAGTCTGCGTGATGCAGAGGAAGGGATGGATGAAGCAAAGGATTCATTAACAGCAAAGTGTACACCCATGATGGCAGAAATCATTCAGCAGGAAGTTTCTAAAATCTTGAAGGGGAAGCAGTCACCCAACATGGAGCATGTGAATTTTGCCCAGTTAAATGATTTTGCTGGTAATATTTCTAATTTTTCATTACTGGCGTGTGAATTCCCTAAGTGGATCATAGACACAGACGCTACAAACCACATATGTGCAGTAAGAAGTTTGTTTACTAGTCTTAAACTTTTACAAAGAAGAATTCTGATTCATTTACCTTATGGTAGTACTGTGAAAGTACAATATTGTGGAGATGTTAAAATCCATAATGCACTTTGTTTGAAAAGTGTTTTATACATACCTTCTTTTAAACATAACCTACTTTCAGTCAGTAGGTTAACCAAAAATAATAACCTGAAACTTATTTTTTTCCTTAATTTGTGCACTCTATAGGACCTGAAGACTGATCAGACTATTGCTGTGGGCAGAGGAATGAATCAACTGTATTACTTAGACAAAGATTCATTTTATAATGCTGCTCATGCTGGTTGTAACTTGGTCTCTAGCAAAGATTCAATGTCTTCAACTAATAGTGATTTTTTAGTTTGGCACAATAGGTTGGGTCATGCCTCTGTATCAGTATTGGAACATTTACCTTTTCTTTTGAATAAAACAAAACCACCTATTGAAGCTTGTGAAATCTGCCATCTTTCTAAACAAACCAAGTTACCCTTCTCCTCCAGCACCACAAGATCTTCAGAAATTTTTCAGTTGGTGCATTTGGACGTTTTGGGTCCTTATAAAATCCCAAGCATGACTGGTGCTTGGTATTTCCTCACTGTGGTAGATGACCATAGCAAAGCTACATGGGTCTTCTTGATAAAGGAGAAAAGTCAAGTTTATTGCATACTGAAAAATTGTATTGCAATGATTAAAACTCAGTTTGATAAAGTTGTAAAATGCATACGTACATATCATGGGACTGAGTTTTTGAATAGCAATTGTAAGTCCTTGTTGACTGAATTAGGGATTTTGCACCAGAAATCATGTACATATACACCTCAGCAAAATGGTGTGGTGGAATGAAGGCATAGAACTATTTTGCAGAAGGCAAGAGCGTTGCTATTCCAATCCGGAGTACCTACTGAATTTTGGGGTGAAGCCGTACTTCATGCTACCTACTTACTAAATAGGTTACCCTCTAGAGTCATTGAGTGGAAAACCCCTTTTGAAATGTTGTACAAGGAACAGTCTTTATACAGTGAAATTAGAAGTTTTGGATGTTTATGCTACTCGACTCATATAAAACCACAAAATGACAAGCTAGCTCCTAAGGCAACCAAGAGTATATTCATGGGTTTCAGTCCTGGCCAAAAGGGGTATAAGCTTTATGATCCAAGTACCAAAATTTTTACTGTATCCAGAAATGTTTTGTTTTATGAGCAGATATACCCATATAGATCTGGTTTGGCAGAATGCAAAGCTGCAGTGAATGAACTACCATTACCCATTGTCTTGCCTACACAAGATACAGGTTTTAATTCGTCACCCATAGCTACATTACCTAGCCAAACTTCCTTTTCAGATACCTCCACATCTACATCCACGTTTCCTAGCCAAACTTTCTCACAGCCATCCACAGAAATCACACCTATTGAAAATAATTCCCTTAATGTTCCAATACTTCAAGATACAGTGGCAGTGGAGAACCTTCAAAGGCGTAGTACAAGAGCTAAGAAACAACCAGCATGGGTTAAGGATTTCGTCCTTCATGTTGATGACCATGCCCATAGCAGTAAGTCAGTTGAACTTGATATCATTTCTTCTTCCTACTACTGTTCTAATCCTGCTTCTTCTCTCATTTTATCTTTTCATTCTGTTTCTAGTCCTACTTCTACATATAGTTCCACTAATCCACTTCTTTGTTCTCCTAAACATTTTTCTTCTGCTCATATGGTATTTGTAGCAAACTCATCTATGATACAGGAACCTTCTAATTACATGGAGGCTAAGGCAGATCCTGCATGGGTTGATGCTATGAACACTAAGATAGAGGCACTAGAGAAAAATAAAACCTGGGAAATAACTTCTTTGCCAAAGGGAAAGAAACCCATCGGTTGTAGATGGGTATACAAGGTGAAGTTAAAACCAGATGGCACAGTTGAAAGATACAAGGCGCGCCTAGTTGCAAAAGGGTATCACCAATTGGAGGGTGTGGATTTCCAAGAAAGTTTTTCCCCTGTTGCCAAGGTGGTCACAGTAAAGATCCTTTTGGCAGTGGCTGCAGCTAATACATGGACTTTGCATCAATTAGACATTAACAATGCATTCTTGCATGGTTACTTAGATGAAGAAGTGTTTATGGAAATACCCGACGGGTATGACAAGGCAAAGGATGGACAAGTATGCAAGTTGAAAAGATCATTATATGGTCTTAAACAGGCGTCTAGACAGTGGAACCACGAATTGACCATGCAACTTACGGGTTATGGTTTTGAACAGTCTAAACATGACCATTGTTTTTTTATTTTTCATATTGAATCTCATTTCGTGGTGCTACTAGTTTATGTGGATGATATTTTACTTACAGGGAACTCCGAAACTGAGATAAAGAGAGTGAAGGAATTCCTTGATTGTAAATTCACAATTAAAGATTTGAAACATGTAAAGTATTTTTTAGGTTTGGAAATGGTGAGGTCAGCCAAAGGTCTATATGTACACCAGAGAAAATATATTGTAGACTTACTCCAGGATATGGGTTTACTAGAATGTAAACAAGCACTAACACCACTTCCTGTAGGTTCTAAACTTTCTGCAGATCAGGGGGAATTATTGAATGACCCACAACAGTACAGGAGGTTGGTTGGTAGGTTGCTCTACTTAAGCTTCACTAGACCTGATATTTCGTATGCTACTTAACAATTGAGTCAGCATGTACAGTCACCCAGAGACACGCATTGGCAAGCAGTAGTTCATGTACTTAGATATTTAAAAGGGTGTCTTTCACTTGGTTTATTCTTTCCCTCAAACAACACATTGGAGGTAATAGCATATTGTGATTCGGATTGGGGGGCATGTCTAGATACTAGGAGATGTCTTACAGGTTATTGTATATTTATGGGAGGTGCATTAATTTCGTGGAAAACAAAGAAGCAAGCCACTGTTTCAAGGTCTACAGCAGAAGAGGAATATAGGGCCATGGCATCTGTGGTGTATGAGTTACTATGGGTAACTTATATTTTGAGAGATCTTGGGATTCCAGTGACAGATTCAATTCCTCTCTACTGTGACAGCCAAGCTGCCATCCACATAGCACAGAATCCCGTTTTCCATGAAAGGACCAAGCATATAGATATTGACTGTCATTTCATTAGAGATAAAGTGAAGCAAGGGTTTATTTCTCCTTAGCATATTCCATCACATTGTCAGCTCGCGGATTCCTTTACAAAACCGTTGTCAAATCCTTCTTTTCACAGCATGGTTGACAAGTTGGGCTTACAAGATTCCTACCAAGCCTCAACTTGAGGGGGGGATGTAGAAGCGTGTACATATTCATTAATCCTAGTTGGCTGTCCTAGTCAGCATATTTAGTCAGAATCGTTAGTTGTTAAAGTAGTTAAGTAATTAGTTTCTAGTTAGTTAGAACTCAGTTAAGATAGTTGTAAATCTGATGTATATATACTGCAGAATACTCAATATATACTTACCTTTTTTTCTGAGCATATGACTTTTCGTGACTGTACCATAAACTAGAATAGTCCTACAGTAGTTATGAAACCTGATGTTGATATATATATATATATATATATATGTGTGTGTGTGTGTGTGTGTGTGTGTGTGTGTGAAACGAAGTCCCCTCATCAAGTTTATGGCATTCTCAAAATCATAATCCTCGAGGTTTTTTGAATTAATTAAGGGGAATTTTTATTTCATTTAACAACACAGACACTGGCAATTTTTTCATTTCATTTAACTACATCATTGTCATTTCCAAATATGAATATTGGTAATACTACTAAACTACTATTTATATGTGGAGGTATTTAAGCGATGAAGATGTACAAATATTGTTCAATTTCAATTGCAGAAAGCCTCTCTTTCTAATTATTTTGGCTAAAAGGAAATCCCTTTATCAAGTTAATTATTGCATCAACATCTTTTGGGAACAAGAGGGTTCTACATATTTTGAATCTGGATAGTTTATTTTTTTTAGATCAACGGTCCAATAAAAATAAAATTGAAGAAAAAAAGGAACCAAAAAATTAAACAAATAATTTCTGGACTTTTAATATTAAAAAATCAACAATTCAAATCAAATAGAACTTTCTTGTATTTTACAAGATCCAATTTCGTTAGTTATTCTTGTAACCCTCACCCAGGTTGATATCTCCCTACCCCCAAAACAACAATACTCATGAAAGTGTTACTTTGTTTTTTTAACCAAAATAAATATATACTTTGTTCTCTTTCGACTTGGTTTATAAGATTATCTTGTTGGAGCACATAATTATCGATTCTTTTTTTTCTTTTTCTTTTTTTTTTCATTGAGTCCTAATATGTACATACATTTACCAACATTAATTTTTCTGATAGGAACGAAAATTGAATTAAGGTCAGAAAAGAGATTTGAAGAGAAAGAATAATAGAGAGGAAGAGAATAGAAGAGATGATAGAAAAAAGAAAGAACAAAGAAGAGAAGAGGAAGACAAAAGACAATAGAGAACATCTATTTCACAAGTCTCAACAAACACTCAACGCTTTGTTTTTTTTTTTTTAATACAGAATCATTCACTAACCAAAAACGTAATAAGTTAACTAACAAATTCCTATCAATCAAGACTAAAATACCTTTGTTACAAATTTAGTACTACAGCCATAAAGTTATATTTCAAATTGTTCATAAATGCAGAAAGTAACAAGTATTAAAATTTCATATCATCAATTGACACAGACAAGAAGAACTCCGATGAAAAGAATAAAAATGCGCAACAAGATTTCATACAACCCCCGCTTTAAACTCTACGTTTTGGGCTCTTGAGTTATCATTTTGGGCCTCTCTCTTACAATCAGATTGGGCTCTCACTATCTATGACAAAACCAAAAGTTCATTTGCTATGCTTGTTTGCATCAATTTGAATTGGGCTCTTCTGTTTGGGCTTCATGGTTTCTTTGAATCAGATCTCGCCTACAAATTTAGGCCACCTCCCTTTCTCTTTTTGTGCATTTCTATTTCTTCTCTCCTTTTATGTATTTATTTTTTCTCTTTTTCAAAATTCATTATTATTATTATTATTATTATTATTATTATTATTATTATTATTATTTTATTTTACTATGTTTTTTTTTTATCACATTGAATTTTGACTAGAAATAACCTATCTAATTATTTCATTTGAGGTGTGTGCTATTTGTAAAGTGATGGCGTGGGTGAGAGTCTGAGAGCTAACAAATTGAGTGGGGTATCTGATGCTTTTTCAGCTTTTTTTTTAATTGTATATTTTATTTGTTTTTCTTTTTTTTCTTTTTTGGTCAGATTCATGTTTAATTTTTTTTAGATAAATGAATAAATGTATAAAGGTATAAAGCATGGGATACATGAGATATTACAGGACTTCAGAATAAAACAAATACAAATTAGACCGACTCATTAGATAAAAAGTACATAGATTTAGAGCAACACACACTAAAAAATATCTAAGTCATAAAAAAAACAACACAACTAACTCATGTTTAATTTGTATATACTTGTATTTAGAACTTCTATTGCTTGGGTTGGGTTTTTAATATTGGGCTGGTACACACACACAGACAGCTTCAACACGGTCATGCATTTAGGCTTATGTATTTATTTCCTTCCTTTTTATATTTTTTACTTTTTTTTACATAATTTGACATATAAAATGAAATTCAAAATAAATTATTTTTTATATTTTTATATTTGTATTGTTTATTTATTTTTTTGACACTTAAAAAAATAACAAAAAAAGGTTTATTTTAGTTGTTATTTAAAATATTATTAAATTATTTATTGATTAAATAATTATTAAATTCTTTATTTATCTGAACAACATATGATGTTCACAGCTAAAAAAAAAAAATGCATCAGACACCTTGCTAGATTGGTTGGACAAATTATATCATGTAATTCTGGATTTTGGGTTGGTATACTTAATAATTAATATAATAGTGAAAATAAGTAAACGTCTTTTTTTGGACAATTCAAAGGATAACAAGGCCTAAACAGGCCCAAAGCCTTCGACACCATAGTGAAACACTTGAGCTGAAGCCCAGCCCACACTTGGAATGAGAATCAACCAAAGAAAGAGCAGGCTTCCAATACTGAAAATTACTTCTATTGTAATATTATAAAACTGTCAAAAAAAAACAGTTAGTGTGATATATATCATTAAAATTGGATTAGCTAAAATATCATTTTGGTCCTTTAATTTTGTCTTAAGTTTTATTTTTGTCCTTTAACATAATTTTGTCCAATTTGATTCATTTTAGATTTTGATAAATTTATGTATTTGTATTTTTATGTATTGGGTTTATACCCTTGGTTATACCAGCCCGATTCGTTTGGGTTTTTAGTTTTCCATAACATAAATAGTTTCCAGTCTTACTGGACCTTTGGGAGTAGGTGGATTAGAGGCCCATATATATTTCTAGGCTCGTATCAGTTTTGTATCCTCACGGATCCTGGATTGTAATACACAGGCCCGGTTTCTTGTTTCTTGAAGATGGTATCACAGCGGGTTGGTCCGTGATCCATCTCTTCTTTCCCTTTCTCGTTCTTTGTCGCCATGGTTGCTCAATGAGCAATGTTGCCAACAACGGAGCAAACCAAAATGTTCACTGTGAATTTTGACAATCCGCTAATGCTTCAGAACTACGACAACCTGGGGGATGACCCTCGTGATACCGCCGTTGACGGATAGTAATTACCTAATGTCGAAACGTTCAATCTGACGCTTAATCGTTTAGTTCTAAAGAAAAATAATTATAACGATACATTAATTATGACATCATGTTCAAATATAAGAATTTCATAATTTATAATATATAAATACACACACACACACACACACACACACATATATATATATATATATTATAGATAATTATTAAATGAATATTGAATATTCTATTTATCCTTTCAAATTGAAGGAATATAAAATATCTAATGCAAAAATCATATCTATCCAATATTTGTTTAGTGTTTATATTTTATTATTTAATTCCTATATGAATATCAAATATTTTTTTTAAACAAATTGTATCAAATGTGTAAAATGCTCATAACTATTGTGATCCCTAAATAGTGAATAGAATGCTTCACGCAGGGCATACCTTTATTCAAGACAAATACAAATATACAATGCATCAATCATTAATATCCAAAATGGCATTAGATTGAGTTAGGTGGCTTTTCGGGGGAGAGGTTAGAGTTTGGATGGGGATAGTAGATGGACAATCAAAACTAGATTCCATCGAAGATAGTGGCCGGACTCGGATGGAAGATCTTCCTTCACTGGTTCCATAAGGGCAAGGACACCGTTGGAACTTTCCAGAACGATCTCCTAAGTTATTCTCTCAACATCGATGATGGAATGGGGAAGATGGAGGAAGAGCATCATGCGTATTTGGTAATGTATAGTGATGATAATGTGACATCATTTAATTCACATTAACATGTTGAATGTAAAAAATAAGTCGATGTGATGTTTTAAGCGTTGACTGTTAATTTGACTAATGATCAACTAGATGATAGGAGTTTTTTGTACATAAAAAAAAGTTGATGGAAATTCTTTATTCAATATTAGAGTTGATGGAAGTTTTATGTATATTAATAAAAATTATTGAGAATAAAATACATTTTTCCTTATAATTACATCGACAAGGCAGTTAGCTTTGTTGTAAACTTGTCAATTTTTGAAGATTCTCAATCGCTCCAATGGCGTTTCCTAATTCTGGAAAGCAGAGAGAGAGAGAGAGAGAGAGAGAGAGAGAGAGAGAGAGAGAGAGAGAGAGAGAGAGAGAGAGAGAGAGAGAGAGAGAGAGAGAGAGAGAGAGAGAGAGAGAGAGAGAGAGAGAGAGAGAGAGAGTGACGTTAATAAAACAAAATATCATTTCAAAAGTTAGTCTTCACGTGCGGAAGCTGCATGAAGATAATAAAATAAAATAAAATAACTTTTTGGAACATCACAAAAGATGAAACCCTAATAGCAATGATTTCAAAGGGTCCGATATCTTCTTCTTCTTCCACTACAAAAAAATTGGTCTTTTGCCACGGTTTAAACCGTGGCTAACTGACTCCAAAACCGTGGCTAACATGATGTTACCACAGTTTCAGAAATTGTGGCAAAATTTGGCATGACCTTTTTCATTAGCCACGGTTTTCATGACCGTGGTAACATTAACTTTGCTATGGTTTAAACCGTCGCTACGTTTTTATAGCCACAGGTGAAACTGTGGCCAATCATTTATTTTATTTTTGAAAAATATTTTCTAAAGCTATTATTAGCCACAGTTTAAACCGTGGCTAACAGTAATTTTTTAAAAAAAATTTAAAACATTTTCCACGGTTTAAATCGTGGCAACTTATTAACATTTATTTATTTTTAAAAAAAATATACATTATACCTACTAAATCAATATATACCAAAATATTATTGCATGCATGCCTGAGATAATTCTTGAATATTTTTCTGCTATATTAAATTATGTGTTACCAAGGAATTCGCCAAATATAAAAGGTCCACAAACATACAAAGTATAAGCTTGAAACATCAAAGAAACTACTGAATTAACATATTATGATAGTCAAACATAAAGTTCATGAGATTCATTGAATAAAAAGCATGTGAATCTCACATGAGGTCTTAATGTATACATAAGTTATAACAAACTGAGTCCCTCAAAAAGACAAGCAACATGACTTTTCAAGCTGGTTTTTCTAAAAAATAAAATTAACAATGTATAGATAAACAATATAGCGAATTACTAATTTGTCACTCCACCCAACAATGATTATGTGGTTCATTTCAACTACTTCACTCCCTTTTTCTGAGTGAATCCACCTTCTCTGAGATGGCATCTGAAACAAACCCAAGCATCATAGCAAAAACCAGCATGCAAAACTGCAACAAATAGTAAAGGCCTTGGTAATTTGACACATAAAGAGTAAACTAAAAGGAAAAAATAAACTATGAAATGAAGAACTACATCAAATAGTAAAAGCCTTCAATCAATTATATAATGGGACTTGCCTGATTCCATATTCAAAGTGAGATCATATTAGCATCAGCAGCAAACCATCTGATATATAAGCAAGTTCTAAGATTTAACAAGATGTTATATATGAACAAGATTTAAACTAATAAGAAAAAAATATGTTCAGGATTAGAGTTGACATGATCAATCATGTGCATGCAATTTGTTCATCTTTCATCCACAAAATAAAGTACCTGCAACAAAAGAAATGGCAAAAACAATTTTAATGAATCAAATTGAACTTACGATGAGGCTCCCATATCCATATATGACAGCCAAATGATTAATTTGTATGGCCACCAAGCCTATGGTACGTAAATTTGGTGCATCATATTTAAGCATTCAGCTTATCACATATTACACCAAATATATATATATATATATACTAAATTATATATATATATATATATATATATATACAAACATATATACACTATTTGTACAAATATATATACACAAACATATATACACTAAATTATAATTCTGAAAATTTTGATCTTTTTATACTAAATTAGACATCTTGGAAACATATATTTCAAACTAGAATACTGAAAATTAATATGCATCAACAGATAACATCAATACAATCAAATAACAAGACCAAGGTCTTCTTAACACTAATATCTAGAAAAAGAGAACACTTTAGCAATGGAAAAAACTGCTGCATGATATTCTAGTAGCAAACATAAAACACTTGAGCTACTTTCATGGAGAATAAATGTATATATGAATAAACTTCAATATTCTTCCTTTTAATCCTCCTCCTTGCTTATATAACTTCCATATTCCCAAAATTTTAGATTTAATTTAGTCTCTTTTTCATTCTTTGGTAATATGAATGTTTGCTCACTACACATGGTTTGGAATGCCTATGTCATTTTCAGGCAGGAAGATGCGTAGTAATTTCTGAGCATTGTAATGGATCAAATGCATGATGAATTATTGAACCTTGAAGTTGAAGGACAGTTTTCAAGTGTTAATGAGAGAAAATCTTCTCTAGTTTCTACGTTAGAAGATGATGAATGGGAAACAGTGGGACCAAAGATTAAATCTACTGTAACAAGGACTCAAAGCTTTGTTCCTTCTGAATTAAGTCAAATTTTTGGAGGACAGTTGAGAAGTTTGGTGAGGGCTAAAGGTAGGAAATATTTTGAAGGAAAATGCTTAATTCATCTAGCCATATCTCTTGCTCCATCTTGATAGTTATCCTGATGTCATTCACATGATTGAGAATGCACTTCATGTTTTCTTTGCACCAAAAACACTTGAAGGATACAGAACATCAATGAATGGAAAGGTATTTACAATGTGCTTATGACAAATGGAATATTAAATGATCTTAAAATTCTATATCCCCTTGAATTATAAAATATGTTTGTGTGCTTGTTGGTAGTTTGAAATTTGGACTTGTTAGATTTATATTACTCCTTGGTTTGTGCTTATCTTTCACTTTGCAATTGGATTTACATTAATGGCCTTTTGTTGTGATGGATCATAAACTTTCTAGTCTTGCTAACATTTATTTGACATTAAATTAAGAGTACAAATAGTATCCCACATAAATTGGTAGTACTTATGCATATTAGTTATACCTCGTGAAGTAATAACTAGAAAATACTAACATTATATAAAGAGAGAAAGCGTACTTGTGGGGACACATGTACTTATGTAGATCTATGTGGTACAAAAAGGTTCTTATGGGGACAAGTCCATTATTTACAAAAGCAGAGAAAACATATCAATTAGTTGATGAAAGGGAAAAAATGTATTATGTCCCTTTCACAAATGTATTATGTCCCTTTCACAATTAATTTAAGTGAAAGAAAGTACTCAACTTTGACCATACAAGCCACATTTTATAGAAATAACCTCCTCCTTTTGCAGACTTAATGGTAAACATTATGATTGATGAATGGGAAAATCCACCTAAGAATGTGAAAGGTGAATATAGCAAAATTATCGAACTAAAATGAGTCTAATAATGAATTGATTGTAATACTTTAATATTAATATAAGACACAAAAGGCAAATCAAGCAACAACAAAGTTGAAGTTGATGAAATGAATTATTGACACATTTTGACTTTGTGTGTCTATAATTTGTGATCCATTGTATGGATCACAGAGGACAAATTATACAAAGAAACTTAAATAGCCATTACACGGTGATGCTTTTGAAAGGGGCATAATCCAAAAGGCAAAGCATTGTAGCATTTTCTAGATTTACTTTCACGGGTATCAATTCACCCAAAAGCTTCGAAAGGTTATGCAAGTCATAAACTCTGTAAGAACTGTACTCAGTGAACCCAACTGCAGAAAAACTCACTTCTTCCTTTTACTAGCATAATCAAATCCTCTTTCAACCAAATGGAGTTCCAGAAAATAGGGATTATAATAAAACGCACAGTTTTCTTACGATTTCTGGTTTCATAGGAAATTAAAATTTTCCTTATTTAATTGTTGAAATCTTGAAACAAACAGTCCACAGTACTTCTGTTTTTGTGAAAATTAGCTGCATAATCAAACAAAGGAAGGCGGGATAAAAGGTTGAAGAACACAAGAAAATGAATGCATAGAGAATGAGAGAAGAAAAAAAGGAGAGACGAACCTGAGAGAAGGCGAGGGCGTTTGAGAAGATAGTGCTTGCTCAATCCTCCATCACTAACAACATTAAACCTAACAAAAGTAGAAATAACATCATAAAAACACCTCTTATTAGAAATAACAACACATATATGAAGGGCGAAAGGAAAAGATTGAAGAAGATGAATGAAAATACCTCTAAGAGTGCAAACGGAGATGGAGAATCGATGCGACAAAGATGGAGAGAAAAGGGAACACAGAGAGGAGACGGCATAAGGGAGACTGAAAAATGAAAAGTGATGACACAATGGAGACAGAAAAGCGTAAACCTAAAATAAGGGAGGGATATAAGAAAAAGAATTGGAGAGAGTCAAAAAAATTTTATCATACCTGGCGCTTTTTTTTTCCCCACGGTCATCTCAGCTTTAGCCACATCTAATATAGATGCGGCTACATAGTTCAAATGGGCTCAATTTAGCCACGGTTTTGGCAACCGTGGGTAAAAAACCATAGTTAATGACCGGTTTTTTTGTAGTGTTCTTGTTCTTCTTCTTCTTCTTAAGGAGAAAAAGTCAAAAAAAAAAAGTGAATGAGGGGAAGAAGAAGGTGAGGCATCCATGGGTGACTGAGCGGCGAGGTATATGTCTTCCCGTGGCAAGAGAATGACGATCCTTGCCTGCGTTTTTCATGGGTTTCAATGAATGTGTTGTTAATCTCTCTGTGTGTGTTTTCGAAAATGATGAACAGAGAAAGAAAGTGAGAATGAGACACAACAAATTGAAACTTGAAAGAGAGATGATGAATGGAGGCCTAAGGCATGAGAGGAAAAAAGTGAGAGACAAATAGAGATAGAGAGATAGACCCTGACCGCGAAAAGCGTGAAATATAGGAAAATAATGGGAAGAGATTGAAATATGCACTAGTGGAAACCTAAAAGCATGACAGAAAAAGCGTGGGAGTTGTTCAACATAACGACATGACAAGACAATACATTTTTATTTATGTTTTAATTTTTAATATAATATAAATGTATATACTAGTATTTTTTAAAAAATAAAAAAGAATAATAATTCTTTTTAATATAAAATTAAAAAATTTATATTTAATTAGTACATGTTCACAGTTGAACTAGTAAATCTTAAACAAATATTTTTATCAGTTTAATAAACAGTTCAATTTTTTAAACATTACTTATATGTTATGTTTGTGTGCTTTTTTATTTTTTTACAAAAAGGCCAAACACCAAACCACAACTTCGGAAATTAGATATTAATACTCTTGTGTTATTTTTAAATAAAAATAATGACATCAATTATTAAATTTGTGCTACTTTAATATTTTTAAGGTAAATATATTTCAAAATATAAAATATTTTAAATTATTATATGTAAATTTAAAAACACATACATTATTGACTATTTTATTTAACAGCAAAATATTTAATATGTATATATGTGTGTAGAGTTTTTATATGTTCAGTTCGGTTTTGAACCTTAACCAAACCAAACTGAACTAAACAGTTTTGTAAAATTATGGACATATTTGGTTTTAATTTTTAGACAGTTTGGTTCGGTTTTGAACATTTTTGTTTGTAATAATTTGTAATTTTTAATTTCAACGAAATATATATAAATCTACAAAGAAAGATACCAAATTAATTATCAAATTAATATATATATATATATATATATATAATTTTGTTGACATAAAAATATATAAATATAATATTATATATATATATAATTTTGTATATATAAAGTTGTTTTAATTCGGTTCGATTTTAATTAAACCAAATCAAATTAAATAGACAACCAAACTAAACTAATTAAAATTTATATTTCAAAAACCAATTTAAACCTTCTTTTTTCCGTTTTAACCGATTTAATTCGATTTGATTCAACTTAATTAATTTGGTTTGGTTTTAAATACTCATATATGTGAGTATAAAACTTATAAAGGAAAGAAGTGGAAACTGCTCAATTAGAGAGGGTCTTCCTTCTCTCCTCTTCTCTTGCCTCTTTTTCTTTGATGTGGTTCCAATGAGGGTTGCTTGATAGCAACCCCCACCCCTTTCCTTTTCCTTCCTAGTTCTCCTCCTTGTTTCCCTTCTATAGGAGTTTTTATCTTCTCACCGTATAAGTTTTTATCTTTTCTTGATAAGAGTTTTTGTTTTCAAATATGTTTTTAGATCTTGTCTTTTTGTAAGTTTTTTTTTTTGTTTTCTAAGCTCTTGTTTTAGACATGTGTTCAGATTTTGTTTCTCTTTAAGTTTTTTATTTTTTTTGTTATTTTTGGGTTGTTATTGTTTGATTGTCATTCTTTTAAGAAAGCCTTGGATCTACCTATGATTTTGGAGAAAATAAAACTCATTATCAGTTAAAATGTATTAATCGATATGATTCGAGAATGGATAAATGAAATGATTTCAGAAGTTTCAATGGTATATCGTGTTCTGCATCATTTGGTTAGTAAGTCGTTGTATGATTTTTCTCTATATCCCTTGTTAGATTTCAGAGTTTATTTTAGGAACTTTTTCTTTTTTGTTTTTCTGTTTCAGTTTTTTGGGGCCTCTGTTGTATCTTGTCAATACAATTTTCTAGTTTTTTCTTAATATGATTTGATTTGGGTCTTATTAGCCACTACCAAAAAAAAATTTATAAAGGTTAATAGGCTATGCAAAATTTTCTAGAAATCAAAACGAACATATCCTACTTTGTTTGAATTAAAACATCTACAGTGATAGTTTTTAAGAGGTTCTTAAATTTAAGAACTGGTTCTTATTTCGATTCACCACTTTAGTTCGCCACATTAGCTGCTACGTGTAAGAACTGTTCTTATACAAAAAGTAATAATAAAATAATCAACTCACAATAAATGTTAGTGGAGTTAGTGCAGAGTAATAAATATTAAAGTAGTGTAGAGTTGACTGTGAGACCCATTTATAGGTTCTTAAGAGCATCTACAGTGGTAAACCTCACTTTAGTTCTTATTGTAGATCCCACAAAGTTACATAAGCTTGAGTAACTCCCTACCACTTTAAGTAACTTCACTCTAGTAGTGAATTTCTTAAGAATACACAAATAAGTCATACAATCAACTCTCTACTAACATTTATTATTAATTAATTATTTTATTATTACTTTCTGCATAAGAATGATTCTTATATAAGAACTGTTCTTACACGTGGCAGCCAACATGCTGAACTATAATGGTGAACCGAAATAAAAATCGGTTCTTAAATTTAAGAACCCGTTAAGAATCACCACTATAGAAGCTCTAAGAGGTTCGCTATTGGAGTGTAGAGTTGCTTAAAATATTGAGGAGTTACTTAAGCTGATATGGTATTGTGAGACCCACAATAAGAACCAAATTGAGGTTTACTACTGTAGATGCTCTTAATTATATAATATATATTGAAGGGAGGCAAATATAATTAGGTCGACCTACCAACGAATGTATGAGAGAGAAACCCACGTTACAATAACTTGGAATTATGCGAAAAAAAAAATTGATGGATAAATGAGATTTGGGCAAACTATAATAGAGCTAATAGGGTTTGAGTAAACCTAAGTTTAAACCAACATAATTTATGTTTAAAAGACAGTTGTATAAATGTGATTTGAGAAAAAATATGAACGTACTTTATATTTGGATGTTGGTACCCAAACAAGATTTTGAATGTGTTATTATAAGAAAGGACATGCAATATATAGTTAACTTTTTAATAATTAATTATAGCAATGTTTTAATAAAATACACCTTTTTTTTTAAGAACATATAAAGTTATTAAAAGGAGTTACTAATTATCTTATTTTATATAAAAAGTAAATATTTTAATAAATAAGAATTACTTTTATTTTTTAATTAATATATATTTTAATTTTATATTAATAAATAAGAATTATTTTTCATTTTTTAAAAAATACTATTATATATATTTGTATTATATTAAAAAATTAAAACAATAATTTTATATAAAATATTATTTTTTATGAAAATTATAAAAATTAAATAATTTTTTTCCATATTCCCATTCCCCAAAGTAATCTTTCTCAATTGAATGTTGTGCTTTTCACTCCAAAGGCTGACTTTTCTCCCAAGTTTCAATCTCTATGTGTGTGTGTGTCATGATCCAAAACCGCAGGTTCTGATAAATGCCCTAAGAATAACTTAAAAATAAATAAAATTACCTTGCCCCGAACAATAGGAGAGGTATCCTCGATCCGCAAATCGTTGAACTTCACATCCTTCTGTACTTGCAACTATGAGAGGATAAGTCTAATCAACTGATTCACTTAAAATAACCTTACTTTAACCAAACATACAATTATGTATATTAAGGAAATAACTATATATATATATATACACGTTTAATACCCGAAAAAAGCCTATGGCTTACGAGCCAAACTAGGGCCGCCAATAGGTAGTCTTGGGTTGAGCAATTTATGTTCGTTTAAAAATAGGGCCTAGTGGATGGCCCCTTTTTTTTATTTTTTTAGAAAATATATTATTTAGTATAAATAATCTCACTTTACTACATTTATATATTTTATAACCTTATATTCAATAAATATAGTAAATTTGGATTAAAAAATTATTGTAATTTTTAAAATAAATATAGAATTTTCAAATTTAAATATAAAATAGTTAATTTTAAAAGAAAATATGAAAAATTAAAGTTATTAGTTATTTAAAAATATTAAAGAAGTAATATTTTACATGTATAAATACTATTTTAATAAAAAATTATTGAATTTTTATTAAAAATTTTTTAATTATATTATTTTAATAGCTTGTATAGGCAAAGAAGCCCGCGAGCCTAAGCGTGCCTGTGATGGGCCAGCTTGTTTAACAGTGCTATATATATACATATATATATATATATATATATATATATATATATATATATATATATATATATGTTCACACATGAGTCTCCACATATGACAGTATGCACACGGCGGCAAGTCATCCTAAATCATATCCAAGACATCATACCACTGTCCCTAGTGTGGAGTGAATGATCGACGCCTAGTACACCCGATTCCCCAGCCTTGACCATTTAGTTGCCAGTTTATATCTTACTCTTACGACTTCAAGACCCTATATAGTCTACACATGATCCTAACCCATACTAGGTTGCTCGCACGCATATTTCTGCATATACATACCACATCAAGCATCACATACATTATCACTAATACAATCCATCTGTCTTGCGTAAGTCTGCAGTCCTACAAGGATACACTCAAAAGTCAAAGTCATCGGGGGTCTCCATTCCCGTGGACGTTCCGCTTAAGAGTTTCATTAAAAGCCATGTCAACAGGGTTTTATTTCCAACAGACATTCCACTCAAGAATTTCTCTACCAGGGTATGCATCCCCATAATTTTGTTTCTCAAGGCTTCATCACAAGTCTGTATTCCCATTGCTTTGTCACCGATATACCATCTCATGGAGCTACCTCTCCATTGTCACAACTCACATTCTGAGTCTTGGCTCATGCCCTAATTGGGCAACTACCAATATTTGATCCCAAGAGCGCACTACTAGGTCTCATCCTCTAACTCACAAGATTTTCCTTCTTGGTCCTGGCCTATGCCCTATCCTGGCAACTACCAGTATCTGACATCAAGAATCCATCATTGAGTCACACTACAAGAAAAATTCAGATTAGCGACGGAAAGATCCATCGCTAAATTAATGAAATTCCATCTCAAATATGTTTGCGACGGAAAATATTCCGTCGCAAAAACGCTCGTCATAAATCATGTGACAGATTCAATATCCGTCGCAAAATTAGCGACAGAAAAATTTCGTCGCAAATTTAAATATCCGTCGCAAATAAAATTTGAGACTTTGCGACGGAAAGCGTTCCGTCGCTAATAATTTCGTCGTTAATTCCGTCACAGATTTGCGACAAAAATTTATCCGTCGCTAATTCTGTCGCTGATCAGCCAAAAAAATTTTTAAGAAAATTCCGTCGCTAATTCTGTCGCTAATTTTTAGACTTTTTTTAAATATTTTTTGCTAGTCATGATAATTCCAAAGTTAATTGGAAACCTGTGAATAGATCGAAATACAGCCAACAAGCACCAGCTAACAATTATAACATTTAATTATATGAAAAATTCCATATAGCAAAAAGGTTTACTTGTTTTTCATGATCTAATATCATGAAATGCAAAGTCAATAAAAAATATAAGTTTCAACAAATAAACTAGTCTAGAGGGTGATCTGGGGGTTGTGTCTCATCATCATCATCAACAGCAAGAGTACCCCATTACCTATCAACAAAATTGATGAAACGGTCGACCATTGAACGCATATCACTGATGATGGTCGCCTATGCATCGATTTTCTCCTTTTGAGTGTTGATTTTCTCTTTATGAGCCTTAAGTTCATCTATCACAGGCTCCATCCTACGATGTAGCTCCTCCTTAAAGTCAGAATGTAGATCTGATGGCGAGACAGAACAAGGACTAGAGGTACCAATCTCACATGCCTCTGACCCTATGCCAAATATGCGTCCCTTCTTGTTCTTCTCTCCTACCGCTTGTAGCCACAACTCCACATCGGTGGCATCATCATCCTGCTGTTCGCTACTCCCACTTGTTGCTGGCGCTTGCAATGATTTCAATATATTATATTCCTCCTGTTAAATGGATACAACCATATAATTTATTTTGTTAACTACATAGTGGAGAAAATTAATGACAGAAAAAGAAAGTTCAATACACTCACATAGACTTCTAGCGATGACTTAAGAAAGTAAAGAATGCAAATGTACAAAGCTCAATACCTCTCTTTCATCAAAATTGGTTACCATAAAATCTCGCTAGTTTACAGCCATCCCAACCTGGAAAGCATGAAAGAAACCATATTTGACATTACTCACATAATGTATATAATTAATAAAATGCAACAGAAGTTAATGCCCATGGAACAAACTAGGGAATTATAGCTGAAAACAATAATTTTGGAATCACATTATGGTTTAAGGCTGAGAACATAAATTGCCCAGCTAACAATAACCTTTAATTCTTAGGTTTTGCTACTAGATATCACCATCCTTTACATATCCTTTTTAGGGCCGAAATACTGTATTAAGTTCCCTTTTTAACTCACATTGCACACCTAAAATAGAAAATTAAGTGCCCAAACTCAAGGAACTAAGCATGCACCTAAATTCTGTTTTAAGGTTGATTTTGGCCATGACTTAAGAAAAATTATGGTATTGATTCAGAGCTCCATAATTCATGAAATTTTGTACACATCCTTATTTATGTATTGAGATACTAGCATAAAAATATCAGCCGAAAAATCTAAGATTTGGCCCTTCAAATGATCACTTTAGTACTCTTATATCAGAATTTCCCAATTCTGCCATCAGTTCTGTTCTTATGTGCAACAGACCATCTTAGACATATACAAATGCAATGAAACTTTAAATATCATTAGAATTATGTCTTGGCTAAATGCTATAAAAATTTCAGGTCAAAAAGAGACCTTTAACTCCCATAACCAAACCAAATTCCTAAATTGTTCAGATTTTCCTCTGTACTGCACAAGTGATGTTCTCATGCTTATTTGACCAAGAAAACCAGCATTATTTAACTTAAAACTTTCCAGATCAATTTATCACAATATAAAGAACCTTTCCACAAAGTTTCATGATTTTAGGAGTGGATTTGGTCATTCAAAGACACATAAAACTAGTAACATCAAAAGCTGTCATATTTTCCTCTTATGGCCCATAGTGCAAAATTTTCAGCAGAAAATTAGTTTCAAATGGAACCCAACAAACAATACAACCATATCCCATATTTCCCATAACTTATCCTCATTTATTTCAATTTATAGCTCAACTATTCTAGCCAAATAGTGAACAAAGGGAAAGGGAACCAACCGATGATGATGCATTAAACATTGGGCATAAAAGGAAGAATCATTAATTAAAAGACCCTTTCATTCTTGTCTTAACATAATTAGTATTAACTTCTCAACTTCTCAAGTTCTTAGGATGATAAAAAGGCAAACAACTCTTAAACATTCATCCAAAACCTTACTAGCTCCAAAGACATGAAAAGGGAGGTCAAAACCAAGGAAAATTCTGCACTTTCCTTCAACTAGGCTTCCAAGCATTGACATAAAACAATAGCACATTATTCATGCACTCAACAAATAGCATTGAGTAAAGAATGGAATGTAGACTAAGTTAAATTTTTATCCTTTGACACTCCACAATCACAAACATCATAAATCATAATACATGTCTTCATGATGTAACTTTAAAATCATTGAAAGATACTCCATGAGTGGGCTAGATACTCACAACACATGAGATGTTCATTGAATACAAGAGAACTAGACGTACATTTAATAAGCATAAAATTCCACTTGTCTCCCATGATCAACTACCACACACATAAAGCCTAAAATTTAAGCTCAAAACCGTGGGTTTAAGAGGGAAAATTTAGATAAAAAAGTGAAAATAGTGAAGTTCTGTACAATTTATTTTTTCATAGGCAAACTCTTATTACCTCAAATAAAAACCAAAAAAGGAAACAAAAAAAAAATAATCTCCAAAATTCTGTGTAGAGTAGCATTTTCTAGTCTTTAATTACTAAAGTACCAGATAGCAACAAACTGAAAAGAGAATTCTGCTTTTCCTCTCCAAATTTCCAGTAAAACTACTCATAAGACCAAACATCAATTTGGGGAACACACAAATTATGTAAGTACAACAACACTGCTCATTCCCCGTTCATGGACAGTAGAGATCTACAACGTTTAGGCAGAAACTATTAACATCCAGCAACATATTCTATAATTAGCACTTAGCATTCATTTCTAAAATGAAAAGATAACATTCAGATTTGGAAAAAAATATGTATAAGTACAACCTGATCAGGAATTAGTCTAGAATGGGCATAATTCGCTGGGACATGATTGAGGCCTTCGAAGAACTCCATAAAGCTTTCAGTAAAAGTATACGGAAAACCAGCGTCAATGTAATGCACCTCCATTGGTCTACCATCATTCATTTTGAACCAATACTTCAACAACAACTGCACCAAAAAAAAAAGCGGCAAAGCAAACTACATATGCTTTAAATCACCAAACGCAAGACCACAAATCAATATTAGCAATCGAAAGGGGAAAAAATTGTCAAAGATTTCGAAAGGAAATAATAAAGTCATTCTAATTTCTGTGATTCCATTCTCAATCATCATTCATCAAATCTCAGATTCCTCTCGGAACGAATTCATAAAATACCAAAACGTCCAGAAACATAAACCATGAGTGCATCTCCCAAGTTACAAATCACGCGAGAATCTCGCTCATTTTCCCTCACATTATTACCAATCCTAGATTGCATTTTCCTCAGATTTCTTGGTAAACAAACGGAGCCAAAATGTTTTTAAAAGAATATAAAATAAGGAAAAAAAAAAGAAAACGAGAGATTTACATCTCATTTACCTTAGCCTTTAGCTTCACATTCCAAACAGAAGAGCAGCAGAAATCCAAGAACGACGGAGACTGAAATCGGAGAAGACAGAATCATCCGAGCGACGAAATCACATTGGAGAGGAGAGAGAACGAGAGAAGCAGTGCCTCTTTGAGGCTCGGCCGAGAGAGAGAGGGAGAGAGAGAGAGAGGGAAAGTGAAAGAAGGGTGTGGCGTGGTTTAGGTGTGGCTCCCTGGCGGTTTCTTTATTATTATTATTATTATTTTGCTTTGCGTTCTGAGTGTTGAGATTTTATTTCTCCTTGCACTCGCTTTACTCCCTTTGCTTTTCTTCCTCTTTATTTCTTTATTTTTTTGGATGAAATTCCTCTTTATTTCTCCTTGTTACCTCAAAAACTTAGGGCGTTACACTGTCAGAGTCAAATGGGGGGAAATGAGATTATAATTGGGATATTAGAAAAATTAGTAGAGGGAGTATTGAAAAGAAAAGGTGGGGTTAGAAATTTAGGAGGGAAAGGTGAAAAAATAGAGGAGGGAATACTGGAAATAATAAAATTTAATGAAAAGAATAAAAATTATAAGAAGTATAATTTATTTTTAGACAAAAATTATAATTTATTTTATTTAAAAATAAAAATTTAATGAAAGGTAATTAAATAATTAATTTTTAATTAATTTAATGTATTTAATCTAATTTGATTAAGGATGGATTAAGTCTGTACATGATTCCTCTCTCTAAATTTAATCTTAGGTATGTGTGATTTTTTATTTCATTTATTTTTGATTCCTAGATGAACACCCACATATTTTTATCAACACATATATCATATATTAATTTAAGAGTATTTTAGTAATTTTCATAAAATTACCAAATTACTAGTAAGGTTATTTAAGCTTTTATTTTTTAAAGAAGGGAAATTATATATAGAGAGGTTATTGATTTTATTAAGATGACCCTGGTTTGTTTCATTATAATCTACAAAGATGATAAAGTTTAAAGTCAAGATAAAAATTTAATCACTCATGGTTAGCATGAGCCCTATCAATCATAGTCCTAATGAAGATTTTTTTTTTCATTTGTTGTATTTAAAAAAAATTTCACTATTTAATAAAAATTCACATAGGTCCTTAAGAATGAAATAGAGAAGCCTTATATCTCACATTTCACTCAAGTCCTTGTTTGATTTTTATTAAACATCCTAATTTTTTCCAAATTTATCACATTACTCTTTATTTTATCTTTTCACTAATTAGGAACCTTCACACTACTTAAATAAATTTTAAAATAAGTTATATTATTATACTTTTAATTTTTTATACATATATAAAATATAAAATATATATACTATCATTAATTTTATGTACATATGTAAAATATATATATAGTTAAAGAATTATATATGTAATAATTTAAATTAATTTAATTAAAAAATAATATGTTTATTTTGTATTATTTTAAGATCATGCCATGCAAAGAAGGGGATGAGCCATGCATGAAAGAATAACTCACTAGGGCTGGAGTGGAGATTGGAGCTGAAACGAAACTGGCCGAGAGAGAAAGACCAGAGGGAGTGAATACTGAGAAGTGAGACTAAGGATAATTAAGAGAAGAAAATGAGAGAAAATATAGATAGTATATATAAAAATGATAATTTTATATAAATATTAAATTAATAAAATAAAATATAAAAATTTATTTTAAAATGAAACTTAATTTTTGGGAGGTATAATTTTCAATTTAAAAACTCCCCTAAATTTATTTTATTAATATTTATTTTTGTCAATTGATTTGACAATTGGAGAGAATGTGAAAAAGAATGAGATGGAGAAATGTTTGTGATGGAATTTTCCATCGCAAAATTACAAATTTTTTACGACGGAATTTTCTATCGGAAAACTAAAAATATTTTGCGACGGATTCTTGCGACGGAATTTTCCATTGCAAAATTAAAAATTCTTTGCGACGGAATTTAGCGACAGAAAAAATATTTGCGATGAAATTTTCCGTCGCAAAATTAAAAATACTTTTCGACGTAATTTTGTGACAGAAAATTCCGTCCCTAATTTTAGCGATGGAAAATTAATCAGTGACGGAAATTTTCCGTCGCAAAATCTGTCGCAGATTCCTTATGTTGTAATTTCAAATCAGCGACGGAATTTGTGATGGATTTGTAACGGAATTTGCGATGGAATTTTTCCGTCGCTAACTGAGGTTTTTCTAGTAGTGTCATCTAACCACAAACACAATCATATACACATATCAATCAAACAACCGCCCTACCATGGTAAATCCCCCGTAAAAAGGATGTGTCGTCGGCAAGTCATCTTTTGAGAAATTTAATACTCTACCATGGCACTTCTCAGGGCAGACCTCCCCTTGCCACAATATTGCCCCTCAGGAGGATCATGTAGCATGTCTTGGCTTCCCTCTCCCTAGGCACAACAATGCCATCCCAAATCACAAATCCCAACAAACATATAGTCATACTTTACATTATTCTTTATTTCCGAATTAAACTCCAATTATGCGCTAATTCCCCATTTCAAATTATAATCTTAAAAGCTATCTAAGTGGTCGGCACACAATTGTACGATATCACCCACGTATAGATAATTATTTTCCTTCTTATAATCATACATAGTCCCCCTTTTAATTATGCCAAGCATACATACATTCAACATATAAATTCATTTTAAATAAGTTTAAGAAAAACAATCCTGAAATATATAAACATATAATTTAGAGTTAGATTTCTTACCTGGATTTGAAGCTCTTTCAGCTATCGCAATATGTCTCAGTCAAACTTCGAGCCATAATCAAACCTATAGGACACAAATCACACTATTCAACATACAAATTCCTAGGGAAACACTAAGCTTATGTTGTGGCACCTTGGGCGTCAGCCTTGGCACCTGGGTGCCATGGCATACCTCTCATCTCCCCCAAGCACTAGCCTTGGGTGCCAAACGTGACACATGAGGCACCCTGGGTTCCCTTCTCATACCAATCACCATCAGGTAGTGGCGCCTAGGGCGCCACACCTAGTGTCAGTTTGGATTTGGAAATTATATACCACAATCTTTGTGGATTTATGCAAGAAGTTATTCCAAAACTTAGTTCTTTTTTCATGTTTTCCCAAGTTTTAATTTAATTTTTGAAAGATTATAATTATATCAATTTAGTTTTTTTTATTGCTAAATTGTAAAATCTAATGTTGTTAATGAAAGCATATTTTGTTAAATCTCAAATCAAATAGTTAAGAATTGTAGAAACTCAAATGCGGAAAACTTAAACTACAATTCTATTGTTTGTCGGTTTTTGATAAATAGCAAGAACATAATAAAATACGTGAATAAAGAGCATGTCTTGATCCGTCATAACCTGGAGATTCAATATGAATAGGCTTTTCTATGAGAGTATAAAGAGCTCTCTCCTATTTTGGTTTGATGGAAAGCAAAAATGAACACACCAAGGTCTTACCAAAACAAGCCCACAACCTAATCCATCATGCCCATAGGTTGACCCATACGTTGATCCTTTTATAATAACACTTCATCACTATTATTATTTAGAGTCGGGTATCTACACACAAAATATTTACACTGACACATTAGACTAACTTATAAAATATATCAAATATAACCCTTAATACAAAATGTAAGAAGATCTTATTACAGACCTAATTAAGACAACACTCAATATATATGTCATAAAATGTGCATAAATATACAATACTTAATATGTTTGTCCACTCAAACAAATTGTTAACATTCTAAATATCATTGATAAAAATAAATAATATATATAAAATAAATAATGCTAACAGTTAAATCTCAAATTCTTCGTTGCTAAATGTTACTTTAAAAAAAATATAAGAATCAAATTTAAACAAATACAATTATTCATAGATTAAATTCAAATTTTTTATGTTTAAAACACTAAATTGAAATAACTACAATCTTTTAGGGACCAAATCAGTAAGAGTAAATTAACATTTTACTTTGAAAAATTTATTTTTTTCTCAATTTAGTCCCTATAAGATTATTTGTCTCAGTTTGGTCCATAAAAAATTCATTCCCCAATAAAAAAAAAGTCTTTATATATGAAAAACTTACCCTCCACTCAACTGTGCTAATGAGATGGCCTTAGAGTGTTGGTGGGAGCCTTTTTTTTTTTAAATTAACACGAAGGGAATAAACTTTTTAGCACTATAACATTGTCATTGATAGAGTTATGAAGAAAATTAATTTTTCAAATATAAAAATATTTCATTGCCGAATGATCTCTCAAAGATTAAATTAAAATAAAAAAGAATTCAATACAAAAATTTTAAAAAATAAATCTTTTAAAGATTAAAATATTAATTTACTCAATCATTAATTTACTCTTTACTTTTAAAAGGAAAAAGAGCTTTAGATATGTTTTAACGAAGTTTCGAAACGATGACTAATGTCTATTTTGGACATGGAAAGTTAAAAAGAAAATCTTTTTTGATCTATGCAAAAAGTGGGTCCAAAGGAATGAATAATAATAGACTAAACATATAATCTAGTCCCGATGCATTTTTTTTATTAAATAAGTCATTGGAATTTTAACATCAAACAAGTTAGTTTCTATATATTACAAACCCAATCTTTCTATAGGACTAAATTATATATATTTACTTATCCTTGCAGAATTGACTCAATTTTGGCATTTAATAAGTTTATAACATTCGATGACTAAATTTTATAGAGTTAAAATTTTAGGAATTAAACAATCGACTTATTTATCTTTTAAGGATTAAATTGTTATTATAATCATAATAAGTTTATCTTAGAAGAATATTTAATCTATGGATTAGAAGTTGATGGTGTTAGTGAAACTTTTCTTTGTTTGGATCTTACTTTTCATGACTCACACAATAATTCATAAACATACCTGGATCCATGTCTGTGAATTCGACTCTGTTTATTTCTTTTAATTTCTGCCTTTAGGTTTCCTTATGATCAGGAGAGAAAAACAGTAACCGTATACTTGTATTCAAAACCACCGTTCTAAACAACGTTACTGTTACCTTTAAATTTGAAATCAGAGTAAAATAGGGTAAATTACCTTTTGACCCCTAATAAGTTTTTTAATTACGTAATAGCCTCTCAAAGATCATAAGAAGGCCCCAATATATTAAAAACTTATCATTTAAGTCCTTCAATGTTATATTATGTGAATTTAATAATTATGCTATTAAACTAAATTACATGAGCCATATATTAGAAAATAATCTAACAGATAGATTAAGTTTCTGTTTCTAATCCTAGAAATCCAAGAAGTACTTAGTAGAATCTTTGAGGAACCTAGTATTTCTGTCACGACCCGAATTTCGGGTACGTGACCGGCACGGTAACACGAATTCTGCGTCACCGTAAGCCTAATTGACCTATCTATTTCTACCTCCTTTATGTTATTTATGTAAAATATTTAACGTACATAAATAGAGACAAATCAGAGTTTAAATATATATATATATATATATATATATATATATATATATATATATACATATATATATATATATATAAAATAAAATGTAGATTAATATTTAGGAAATAACATTTAAATATGAATAAATATTAACTAAGATAAATAGTAATTAAATTAAATTTTTATTTGCAATGAATACTATTTAAAATAAATATATAAAGAAAACAAATATTACTTAAAATAAATATTATGTTATAGTGTGAATAATCTAAATAATTTGTTATATTTACGTAGGTGTGTACATATACATATATGTTTATATATGAACATGTTAAATATATATATATATATATATATAAAGTCTAAAATTAGAAAATATTAATTAAGAAACATCAAAGGTTAATTAAATTAAACAGTAATTTATAATTGAAAATTAAATGAAATAAATATAATAAATATCAAATATTTATTAAAATGATTATTAATTTATGGTATAATTTATTTTAACTGTATACCATATACACATAAGAAGAGAGGAAAACTTACCCGAATTTCTTGCAATCTCCCAAATTATAATTTTAATATTTAAATAAAATAATCAAACTTCATTCATTCAAAAGTCACATCAGCTCAAATGAATGCATAATTGTAATCTCCAACTCCTACTATAATCCATATCATAAATCCTCAATACAAATTTTTGAATTTAAATCAAATTAACTAAAGTAATTTCACCGCCCGAAACCCCTAGATGTCTTAGTTGACCACAGAGCTTCCTAACTAAATAAAATAAATACCAATGATTCGAGACCTATCCAAAAATGGAATAGTCAAACGGTGAACTTAATCCACTTGCGGAAATTCCTCTTCCGCTACTTGATCTGAAAAAAAATTAAACCAACGAGTGTGAGATAATAATCTCTGTGAGCGAACCAATCCCCGCCCTAATAAAATCCGCTATGCAAAAGTAATGAAATAAAAGTATAAGCACAATTCGTAAAATCACAAGGAAAATACAAATCAGAAAGTCGCAATTAAATCAGACAATTCAGACCAACGGAACTAGTACTCGTCAATGGCAAAATATCCGAGAGCGCCCGTAGGCTCGTTCAACCAATCTCATTATATCCGGGAGTGCCCGTAGGCTCGCTCAACCAATTTTCTCAATTTCATTAACCCGCTATGACGCACAATCTCATCAGCAACGGTCAGGGCGCCTCACGGATTAAATCCGGGCTCATCTCCCTACCGAAGGAATCGTTGTTTCTACTCTCAGAGGTCAAGTCATCCTATTACTTGAATTTCCCGCTTGACATGAGAGAGGGTACCATCCCGCCCAAACACAAACAATATTCATCCAATATAATAAAATACAACATCATAAATCATCAAGTATAAAATCTAAATAATCTTAATTATCTCAAATCCCAACCATCTCATAAATCACATGTGCATCCTTTTTCCAAACAAAATAATAATAATAACAATTATTATTATCATCATCAATCATATTCCCACCACGGTCATTACCTATCTTTATATCCTATTACTTTAGCACTTAAGATAATATTAAAGAAGGGTTAGTTCACTCACTTGGATTCCAACGAATTCTACCGATCAAACCAATTAAGACCCCCTTGATGTGGAAAAGAATTTGTTCACTATAATCATTGTAATTTCCGAAAAGAAAAAGGAGAAGAGAAAATTTTTAATTAGAATTCATGTTTGTTGTTAGTTAACTTTTTTTTTTGAAAAAAAAAAATATATATATATATATATATATTAAAATTTCGAAATTTACCTCACTGGAGAAATCGCGTTGGTTTATTATGTTGATGTGTGTGTATGATGCCTTTGGAAGTGTTTGATGATGGATATGGTGTGTGATGACCAAGTGGTGTGAATGTGTGTGTTTGCGTGCTGGGAAAGTGCAGGAAGGTGAGGTATTGAATATATGTGTGTGTGAGGTGTATGAATGGTGAGGTGGAGGTGAGAGATGGATACTTTATGAGTGTGGTGGCTAATAGAAAGATAGGAATTAGGGATTCTAGGTTTAGATGGATTTAGGTAGATATTTAAATTCAAAAGATTTGTTATTCAAATCTTAAATTAACCTAAGCAAAATAAAATATTATATTTGGTTTAGATTAGGCTCCTTTGAATTACAATTATTTATTACTTATCTAATATGTTTTATTAATTTTCTACTTATCCTATCACAACAAGTTTATTCTAATTGTTATTATTGTTTCTATTGTTATTGTAATACCCATGAAAAATAAAATATAAATCCGTGTTTTCAAACTACTGTTACTATTTCAGTATATGGTACTATTCACCCGTATAATACTATTTACGTATATGATACTGTTCATTTATACAATCAAAATGTCAAGTACTAGATGTGGTTTGGTTATAAGAGAAAACTAGAAAGAAGTTTGTAGGAGAAAATGACGTTTTATGTGTAAAAATACCCTCAGGGACTAAATTGAAAGGACTGAATTGAAAAGAAACTTAAAGGTTTAAGGTGAAAGGATAGTTTTCCCTTTAAGTTTTCAATAGTAATTAACATAAAAATTTTCCATCGTACGCGTAAGGTGTACAGTAACTGCATTATTAGAAATATCGTTTTCATGAATAGTAAATTGAATATTTTATTAGCGCATAGTGTTAAATAGTACCCTTGACTTTTGCTATAAATAGGCTCTTCCATTTCACTTCTAAACTCACACCTTCAACTTCTCTTCTTCTCTCCTTAAGTTTCTTTTGCTCCGACGCTAGGCTTCTGAGATTTTGGGCCTTTCTTTTTTTACTTAGGTAAGGATACTATGCCCTTTCTATGTCTTTCAAATTTTAGAAGTTATTTTCTTAAGTATGCTCTGTGGTTGCGGCTTTGGCCGATCTTCCACATCAGAAAAACTGTCGTTAGCTGTTTATATGTTATTTTGATTCTCTGATTACCGAAATAGAATGTAAACTGTGAATAATACATGTCTAGGAAAGTTCTGGCTAAGGAAAGACCTGGTTTTAAAGTGTGTCCAGTGTGACCCTCAACTCTTTCCTGGGATATTACCTGGTGTACTCTTTTACAGATTGTATTCTGTATTTCTGGTATGAATAGTACCTGTACGTATGAATAGTAACTGTATGAATAGTAACCATATGTATGAACAGTAACTGTACGAAAACAATCTTAACGTATTTTCTATAATCTTTCATGAAAATCTCTGTAGCGGAACACTGAAATTCACCTGCGTACTCTTGTCTGTAACAATTTAGAGAAGTGATACTCGTACGAAATCTAGGTGAGTGAAACGACCCCGTTTTAATAGAGTTTTAGCATTACTGGTGATAAAAAGTATGTCGTAGGACACTCCCAAGATTCATAGGGGAAAATTGGATTCACAATGACGAATATAATGAGATAATTAATCCAGAAGTATGGATAAGACGAAACAAGTATCTCATGATGATGTGAAACTTGAATCATATAGTTATATACTATACCTGTTATATGGATGAGTATTATATTGTGCTTCTGATTATGATATGAACTGTTGTACTATTGATTGTGATTGAGCGGTACAGTACCCCTCCTCACGGCAAGGCGAAAAACCCGGTTGACAGGGTGTCTTGACCAATGAGTGTGGAGACAACGATTCCCTCAGTAGGGATATAGCCAGGATTGATGATAAATCCATGAGGCGCCCTAACTAAGGGGATGAAGTTGTGCGTCATGGCGGAAATATACAAAATTGGTGAGCCGGCCTGTGTGCGCTCTCCGGGATATATTGCCATTGACGAGTACTAGTAACGTTTGTTGAATTGGATGAATTTTTGTTTTCTTGTATGTAATTTCTAACTATGTCTATTGGTTGAGCTTAAGCCTTCGAATATGCTTGCATGACTGGTGATGTATTTGAATTTTATTAACGCGAGGCCGATTTGCTCACTGAGTTTAAAAGCTCACACTCTCTGTACAAACTTTTGTTCAGATCAGGTTGCCGCCGAAGAACATCCGCTAGAGGAGTAGATCACGTTGGACCTTCCCGCTGTCGGGTAGGCCCTTCTTTTGTTATACAATATGTTGCTCTGTAACCGTCTAGGACATCTAGATCAGGGGTTTGGTATTTGGCTTGTATTTCAGTATAATAATGTATTTTGTACTGAAGATCTATTATTTTTAATTAAGAAAATCTGATGTATTTTCTTTGTATTTATTAAGGAATGGTATTTTGAGAATATAGAGATAATGACTAATAATTTTACTTGTGGGAAGAATTTATCGAAAGGCTTGCAGTGATGGGATATTTATCATTGTGCCGGTCATGTGCCTAGAAAATAGGTCGTGACAAAGTTGGTATCAGAACATGGTTGTTAGGTCTCCTAGTGATTACAGAGCAAGGTGTCTTTAGTGGGCCTTCCCTTATTGTCGTGACTGCAGCACGACCATAGGATGAAGATCCACCAAAAGCCCTGTAGAGTTTAAAATCCCTTTCTTTCGTGTCTTTACTTGAAGCATAATAGTGACGATATATATTATTCTTAATTGTAGAATAAGTTTAGATGGCACCAAGAAAATCAAACGCTTCTGGAATCCACACAAGATCTGGCAGGGCCCTGGTCCCTCCAGCTGCTCAGTCAGCAGATGCCTAATCGTGCAGAAGGTAACCATGCACAAAACAGAGAAATATCCACTGAAAACCCTGGAAGAAATGCTGGAGAACCATCACAAATTGACGCGACTGTAGTGATGGAAGCATTAGCTGCAATGCAAAACGAGGTGAATGGGCTAAAGGAACTTCTGATGGGACAGTCATCTGAAGATGGCTCACAGGCATCAGTACATGCTGTAAAAGTACAAGACACAGACCAGATGCCACCTCCACCCCTCCTCAAGAATGGGTAGGGACAGAGGTCAAGATCTCAAAATTTATGAAGCTGAATCCGCCAACCTTTGCAGGAGATGTTAATGAAGACCCACAACGTTTTCTAGATGAGTGTGAGAAAATTCTTGACACGCTAGAATGCCCTGAACCTCGAAAAGTAACCCTTGTTACCTTTCAATTAAGAGGTAAGGCGGACCGATGGTGGCGAACATGGAAGAAGGGCATGGCCAGAAATGCCCCACCCGTTAAATGGAATGACTTTAAAAGAATTTTTCGAGAACAATTTATTTCGGAGAGTATACGAGAAGCAAAGATGAATGAGTTTGAGGCACTCCGACAAGGATCACGAACCGTCATGAATACGACAATCTGTTTGTAGAGTTGTCTGAATATGCTACTCACATGGTCCTAACTGAGAAAGAAAAGATCCGACGATTTATTAAAGGCCTTCGAGAGTCTTTATTTGACAGGGTGGGATCGAAGATACGAGATTTTTCATTTTACACAGAAGCCATCGACATCGCCCGTATGATGGAAGAAAGAGATATGCATAAAGAAAAATGGAATAACAAAAGAAAGAGGAAACAAGATGAGAAATCACGCTATCACGGAGAGAGTTCTGGACATGCAGCCTCTACCGCTTGTGCACCACAGCGTCAACAAAGTGGTACAGGGGGTCAACAAAGGCTCTGGTGCTCTAAATGTGAAAGAAATCACTTCGGAGCTTGTTTTGTCAACAACAACACTAGGGTCTGTTACCAATGTGGTCAACAGGGCCACATCAAAAGAGATTGCCCCCAACTCTACACGAGATCTGGCCAAGGGTCAGTACGCCCTAATCAATCAGAGGCCACTGTTGCCAACAGAGCCCCTGTAACTGTAGGAGGCAATGGAATCGGAAGAGGTGCTGGCAGAGGACAAGGTGGTCGAGGTCAGGCTTCAGCAGGCCGAGGGAACGCTCGAGTATTCGCTTTAACCCGTCAAGATGCTCAGGCGTCTAATACGGTGGTAGCAGGTACTCTTCTGATTGAATCAAATTTTGCACATGTTTTGTTTGACTCTGGCTCTACGCATTCCTATGTGTCACCATTCTTTCCTAAGAACTTTAAGCAAAAAGTTGTTAGATTAGAATGTCCGTTTTTAGTAACTACGCCTACTGGAGGCACCCTACTAATAGAACGAGGCTATCGAGCTTGCAAGGTAAGAGTCGGAGAAATAAATACAACAGTAGACCTAATGCTGTTAGATATGACAGACTTTGATGTCATCCTAGGCATGGATTGGCTGGCATCTTGTCATGCCACCCTGGATTGCTATAATAAGATAGTTAAGTTCAATATTCCGGGAGAGCCCTCTTTCGTATTTCATGGTGAACGGAGTGAACTTTCTGGAAATTTTATATCTTTAATGTGTGCCCAACGTTTATTGCGAAAGGGCTGTCAAGGATACTTGGCATTTGTTAAAGATATTAAGAAAGAAGAACTAAAAGTAGAAGACGTTCCAGTAGTCCAAGAGTTTGTAGATGTCTTCCCAGATGATCTACCAGGTGTACCCCCACATCGAGAGATTGAGTTCCAGATAGAGTTAGCACCAGATACTCACCCAATCTCCATACCCCCTTATAGAATGGCACCAACAGAATTAAAAGAGTTAAAGACTCAGTTACAGGATTTACTAGACAAAGGCTTTATAAGGCCAAGTTATTCACCTTGGGGAGCTCCTGTTCTGTTCGTGAAAAAGAAGGACGGATCGATGAGACTATGCATAGATTACAGGCAACTGAATAAGGTAAACTATCAAAAATAAATACCCGTTGCCTCGCATCGACGACCTTTTTGATCAACTTTAAGGAGCCAAGTGTTTTTCAAAGATTGACTTAAGGTCTGGTTATCACCAACTCAAGATCAAGGAGGAGGATGTGCCTAAAACAGCCTTCCGTACCAGATATGGGCACTACGAGTTCTTGGTGATGTCATTTGGATTAACAAATGCACCAGCTGCTTTCATGGATTTAATGAATAGGATTTTTAAATCCTTTTTAGACAAATTCGTCATTGTCTTCATAGACGACATTCTGGTGTACTCAAAGACTTCAGAAGAGCACGAACAACACCTTCGTGTTGTGTTGCAGACATTGAGGGATCATCAATTGTACGCCAAATTCTCTAAATGCGAGTTTTGGATCGATCGCGTGACTTTCTTGGGACATGTGATCTCCAAAGATGGCATCCAAGCAGACCCAAGCAAAGTAGAAGCGGTCAAAATGTGGCCTAGTGTAATATCCCAAGAATTTATATGAATATTTAAAGTCTGATTTGAAGTTTAGGGAAAAATTTAATTACGTGAAAAATTTTCTTTTTGAATTAGTGAAGAAAATGTGGGAATAGAAATTTTTATTTTTAATTTAGGAAATTTGTACAAATTCTCAAGGACTAAAGTGAAAAGAAAAGAAAGTATAGAGGACTTTTGAGAAATGACCAAGTAGGAACCCGAGAAGAATAATAGAGCTTATGGGAATGAATTATGAGTCCGGTACCGAAAGAATGATGGATTCGAGGTTAAAGTGGTATTTGAGACATCGAGAGGGATTAAAGTGAACAAATCTTATAAGCTAAGGTGGCTATGAGCGATTTTATCGAAAAAGAAATCGGTGGGGCCCATGCGTATACACTCATCTCTTATTCTTCTCATTCTCTCTTATTCATTTTTCTATCTTCCTCCCGTAGCTCTCGGCTGAGGATCCCAATTTCTCTTCTTCACCTCCATCCATGCCAAATGCTTAAGGAAAGAAGCCTTGGAAGTTAGGAGGATTGGAATGGTCAAAGTGCAAGGTGGGAGTGGCGACAGCGTGAAATCCAGGTGAGTGGGTTAATACTTGCTATGATTAAATATCTGTTATTGACTTTTTGCATCATAGTGGAAATATGTTCTATATCCAAGTTTGAAGAGGATGATGTGGAACGATGAGGCATAAACAATTGTGGAACGTGTCTGGTAATATATGTAATTATATTTTCTTATTTTCCCATGAATGGAGGTTATATGATGGATTGTGAATGGCATGTGAACTGAGTTGAATAATTGTTCTATTTTATGGGTTATGTTATATACATGCTATGTTGCTGGAACCACATTGATTATGTTGTGGCTTGAATTGTAAATGACTGAGTTGTGTATGTGGCTCAAGATTATGATTGAGGATGTTTTTATATGTGATTGTGATTGTGTTTGACTGGAAAGGAAAGGCATGGTGGTGCACCCCATGGAGAAATCTATGTGAAGTTATAAGGGTAGAGAATATAAATGGAGCGATAAGGGTGGATGCGGCGGGGGCCGCAGGCAACGATCCAGAGGTATTCTGGACGACCCGGTTGGTACGGGAAATGTGTGTGAAATTGATTTCATCGATTGCTATTGTGAATTTTGAATTATGTTGAAATGCATTTGATTTACTTGGATATTGTTGTGAAGTATTATGAATAATATTATATCATATGATGATCGATCTACGTATGATTGCTGCATGTTATCATTATGATGCATGATTTTTTTTGTCATAGTGTTGTGTTATCTACTCACTGGGCACGTGGTTTACTCATACCCCTCTTATTGATATTTTTTTTCAGAGTTGATAGCTGAAGGTAAATATCGGAACAAGGAATTGTGGATCCTTAGTTCATGATTACCTTTTCATTTGTTCAGGATAAAGGTATAATAGTTAAGTTTTATTCTAAGTTGTATAAATCTAGAAATCTCTGTAATCGGGTAGGTTCATTCAGTGATGTAATGTGAGTAATTGTAGTATGTATAGAGAACTCGTTTTGGTTGCATGAAAAAGAATTGTATGATTTTTAAGAGAAAGATAGGCTTACGGAGGTGAAATGAAATTCACTTTCCGTGTCGGTCACATGCTCAAATTTTGGGACGTGACACCTAGACCTACCTCCGTCACGGAGATTCGCAGCTTCTTGGGATTGGCAGGATATTATCGTCATTTCATCCAAAATTTTTCCCAGTTAGCCGCCCCTCTCACACGACTGACTAGGAAAGGAGTAAAGTACTAATGGGATGACGCTTGTGAAGAAAGCTTCCAAGAACTCAAGAAAAAGGTTAATCTCCGCACCTGTATTGGTCTTACCCTCAGGACCAGGAGGTTTTACAGTGTACTGTGACGCATCAAGAGTAGGGTTGGGATGTGTTCTCATGCAACATGGCCAGGTAGTGGCATATGCATCGAGACAACTTAAGAAACATGAACAAAACTACCCCACCCACGATCTGGAAATGGCAGCAGTAGTTTTCTCTTTAAAAATATGGCGACATTATCTATACGGAGAAACTTGCGAAATCTACACTGACCATAAAAGTCTAAAATATATTTTCGACCAAAAGGACCTAAACTTGAGGCAGAGGAGATGGGTAGAATTACTAAAAGATTATGATTGCAATATTCTTTACCACCCAGGCAAAGCGAACGTGGTGGCAGATGCCTTGAGTCGAAAATCTATGGGTAGTCTAGCCCATATAGTAGTAACAAGAAGATCATTGATCCAAGAACTACAAGAGCTGAGAGCAAAAGGTGCTACTCTTGAGGTTACAAGGACATGATTGTTCTTAGCCCATATCAGGGCTAGATCTTCCCTTATAGACCAGATACGGATATCTCAAATGGAGGATCTTGAGCTTGTCCAAATTATGAAAAAGGTGAAGATTGGTGAACTGAATAGTTTCACACTCGACGATACAGGAGTCTTGCGTTTTGAACAACGGTTACGTGTACCAGATGTTGGAACTCTTAGACGAGACATCATGGAAGAAGGCCATCGTGCTGCATATGCTGTACATCCAGGAGCCACCAAGATGTATCAGGATCTGAAACAGATCTACTGGTGGAAAGGAATGAAACAAGACATAGCAGAATTTGTGTCTCGTTGTTTAACTTGTCAACAGGTTAATGTAATGCTCCAATAATTTGTATGAATATTTAAAATCTATTATGAAGTTTAGTGAAAAATTTTATTGCGTGAAATATGTTTTCTTTCTTTGAATTAGTAAAGAAAATTTGGGAATAGAAATTTCAATTTTTAATTTAGGAAATTTTTTATAAATTTTCAAGGACTTAAGTGAACAAATCTTAAAAGCTAAGGTGGCTATGCGCAATTTTATCGAAAAAGAAATTGGTGGGGCCCACACATACAATTATTAGTTTCTCTTCTCCTTCTTCCTCCCGAGGCAACGCGCGCACCATTTCTTCGTTTCATTTTCATCTTCCTCTACAATCCTTTCTTAAGTTCTTCCAGTAATCTGATATTTTCTAACCATACTTCCGATTCTTGGAGTTCTAGAAGCAAAGAGGTAAGTTTTATCTGCTCTATTTCTCTTTTTCTCTATTTTCGGACCTATGGAAGAAAATTAAGATTTTGAGTTTTAATGGATGAATTTAAGTGTGGATGTTAATGTAAAACATTCTTAGGTGGTTTATGATGTTATTAGAACAAGAAATTTCGTAGAATTTGGATATTTGAAAAGTTAGTGTTCTTGATAAAAATTTGAGATTTGAGCTTGGATTGTTGGTAAAAATTAGGGGTTTTGGTGTTAAAATACTCATTAGACATTGAGAAACAAAACCCATGGAAGAAATCAAAAGAAATGTTGTTTTAGATATGATTTTAGGATTTTTGGATGAAGAACACGAAGAACATTCAAAAATTTTCCCTAGAAAATACTGTTCACCGAGAAAAAAATTTCCAGATTTTCTCGTTTACTGTAGCATTGACTTTAGTCAACTTACTGTAGCATTGACTTTAGTCAATTTTACTGTAGCATTGACTTTGGTCAACTTTACTGTAACATTGACTTTGGTCAACTTTACTGTAGCATTGACTTTGGTCAAACTTTACTGTAGCTGCGTTCCGGACTAAGATACTGTTAGAAAGCTCCTTGAGTCTAGTTTCTAATAGTACAAGTTTCACTTGAAAATTCTAATGTATTCCTTATTTTTCATCTTATTTACATTTTAGGAAATCTTTGAGAGTTATTTCCTAACACCTCATAATTTAGCTGCAAAAGGAAAGGTAGTTAGGGCCACATTCGAGGTGAGTGTGATAACCTTATCTCATCTATATTTCTTCAAAAGTTTTGTCATCAAGTATCATAAAGAAAATTGAGAAGGTGGACTTAAACGGTATGTTGTGTATTTATTTATCAAGGACTTGTATTCCTTGTATTTAAAGGTATTGTAGATTTCAAACCTCTTGTTTGATTAAATGTTAATTCTTATAAAATATGTAAAGTTAATGTTGATATTACCGTTATTATGTTGAGGTTGTGTGAATATTTGCGTTATATATGACGTGGTTATAATATTTTCGTGGTGGTGCACCCCACGGGAGAAGTTACAGGAGTTATAAGGGTGGAGATATATCTTTCATGGAGAGATAAGGGTAGATGCGGCTAGGGGGCCGCGGGCAACGATCCACTGGTACTGTGGACGACCCGGTTGGTACGGGATTTGTGTTGGCACTGAGTATTTCATTACTCATCCTATTATTTTACAACATTTTAGAATCTGTGACTGACGTTGGGGATTTTCCAGGAGAATAGCGAGTTTATCTTAAACCAACCCTCTTGTATTTTCGGTTGGTTCCTTTGTATTCTATATCTTGTAAGCTCTAGAAGTAGCTCTGTGGTCACATAAGCCTCCTAGGATTTTCTTTTTTTTGGTCGGACTATGTGTAACTATGAATATTATGTATGGTTTCATTGTACGGAAGTTAAGACCTTGATGATGTTTTTAACCTAGAGTTAATGTGAATCGCACTCACTGTTGAGGATGTGACAGTTAAGGCTGAACATCTAAAGCCAGGAGGCTCGTTACAACAATTAGAGATTCCTGAATGGAAATGGGAACGAGTGATGATGAACTTTGTTGTTGGTCTACCTCGCTCCACAGGAGGTTATGACTCAGTTTGGGTCATTGTTGACCGACTAACCAAATCAGCACACTTCATTCCAGTCAAAACCACCTATGGTGTAGTAACGTTGGCACAATTGTATATTAAAGAAATAGTGAAGCTGCATGGAGTACCTATATCTATCATTTCTGATAGAGGTCCTCAATTTACCTCTCGTTTCTGGAGAAGTTTTCAAGAGGCATTAGGTACTCAAGTGGACCTTAGTACCGCTTTTCACCCACAGACAGACGGACAGTCAGAGCGGACGATTCAGATGCTAGAGGATATGTTACGAGCTTGTATTCTAGATTTCAGTGGTAGCTGGGAAAAGCATTTGTATCTTGTAGAGTTCGCATATAACAACAGCTACCAGGCCACTATTGGGATGGCACCATTTGAGGCCTTGTATGGGAGACGTTGCATATCTCCAATCGGTTGGTTCGAGGTAGGCGAAGCGAAAGCATTAGGACCTGACTTGGCCCAGGATGCCCTAACCAAGGTTAAGACAATACAAGATAGGATGCGAGCAGCTCAAAGTAGACAAAAGGCATACGCTAACCATAGACGACGTGATTTGGAGTTCTCAGTCGGCGATATGGTATTCCTTAAGATCTCTCCAATGAAAGGTGTATTGAGATTTGGAAGGAAAGGAAAGTTGAGTCCTACATACATCGGGCCTTATGAAATTTTAGAACGAGTGGGAAAAGTGGCTTATCGGCTTGCCTTACCTATGGAACTGGAAAGGATTCACCCTGTTTTTCACGTATCCATTTTGAGGAAGTACCTTCCTGACCCTTGTCACATACTTCACCCTTCTCAAAATGATTCTATCCTAGTAGATGAAAACTTGTCATACGAGGAGATACCGGTGGCTATCCTCGATAGTCAAGTAAAGAAACTCTGATCTAAGGAGATTCCATCCGTCAAGGTTTTGTGGAGGAATCAAACTCACGAAGAAGCCACATGGGAAGCTGAGGTCGACATGCGTTCTAGATATCCGCATCTTTTTACGACTTGAGGTAATTTAAATTCGGAGGACCGAATTTCTTAAAGGGGGTGATAATGTAATACCCATGAAAAATAAAATATAAATCCATGTTTTCAAACTACTGTTACTATTTCAGTATACGTTACTATTCACCCGTATAATACTATTTACGTATATGGTACTGTTCATTTATACAATCAAAATGTCAAGTACTAGATGTGGTTTGGTTATAAGAGAAAACTAGAAAGAAGTTTGTAGGAGAAAATGACGTTTTATATGTAAAAATACCCTTAGGGACTAAATTGAAAGGACTGAATTGAAAAGAAACTTAAAGATTTAAGGTGAAAGGATAGTTTTTCCTTTAAGTTTTCAATAGTAATTAACATAAAAATTTTCCATCGTACGCGTAAGGTGTACAGTAACTGCATTATTAGAAATGTCGTTTTCATGAATAGTAAATTGAATATTTTATTAGTGCATAGTATCAAATAGTATCATTGACTTTTGCTATAAATAGGCCATTCCATTTCACTTCTAAACTCACACCTTCAACTTCTCTTCTTCTCTTCTTAAGTTTCTTTTGCTCCGACGCTAGTCTTATGAGATTTTGGGCCTTTCTTTTTTTGCTTAGGTAAGGATACTATGCTCTTTCTATGTCTTTCAAATTTTAGAAGTTATTTTCTTAAGTATGCTCTGTGGTTGCGGCTTTGACTGATCTTCCACATCAGAAAAACTGTCGTTAGCTGTTTATATGTTATTTTGATTCTCTGATTACCGAAATAGAATGTAAACTGTGAATAATACATGTCTAGGAAAGTTCTGGCTAAGGAAAGACCTGGTTTTTAAGTGTGTCCAGTGTGACCCTCCACTCTTTCCTGGGATATTACCTGGTGTACTCTTTTACAGATTGTATTCTGTATTTCTGGTATGAATAGTACCCGTACGTATTAATAGTAATTGTATGAATAGTAACCGTATGAATAGTAACCATATGTATGAACAGTATCTGTACGAAAACAATCTTAACATATTTTCTATAATCTTTCATGAAAATCTCTGTAGCGGAACACTGAAATTCACCTGCGTACTCTTGTCTGTAACAATTTAGAGAAGTGATACTCGTACGGAATCTAGGTGAGTGAAACGACCCCGTTTTAATAGAGTTTTAGCATTACTGGTGATAAAAAGTATGTCGTAGGACACTCCCAAGATTCATAGGGGAAAATTGGATTCAGAATGACGAATATAATGAGATAATTAATCCAGAAGTATGGATAAGACGAAACAAGTATCTCATGATGATGTGAAACTTGAATCATATAGTTATATATTATACCTGTTATATGAATGAGTATTATATTGTGTTTCTGATTATGATATGAACTGTTGTACTATTGATTGTGATTGAGCGGTACAGTACCCCCTCTCACGGCAAGGCGAAAAATCCGGTTGACAGGGTGTCTTGACCAATGAGTGTGGAGACAACGATTCCCTCAGTAGGGATATAGCCCGGATTGGTGATAAATCCATGAGGCGCCCTAACTAAGGGGATGAAGTTGTGCGTCATGGCGGAAATATACAAAATTGGTGAGCCGGCCTGTGTGCGCTCTCCGGGATATATTGCCATTGACGAGTACTAGTAACGTTTGTTGAATTGGATGAATTTTTGTTTTCTTGTATGTAATTTCTAACTATGTCTATTGGTTGAGCTTGAGCCTTCGGATATGCTTGCATGACTGGTGATGTATTTGAATTTTATTAACGCGAGGCCGATTTGCTCACTGAGTTTAAAAGCTCACACTCTCTGTACAAACTTTTGTTCAGATCAGGTTGCCGCCGAAGAACATCCGCTAGAGGAGTAGATCACGTTGGACCTTCCCGCTGTCGGGTAGGCCCTTCTTTTGTTATACAATATGTTGCTCTGTAACCGTCTATGACATCTAGATCAGGGGTTTGGTATTTGGCTTGTATTTCAATATAATAATGTATTTTGTACTGAAGATCTATTATTTTTAATTAAGAAAATCTGATGTATTTTCTTTGTATTTATTAAGGAATGGTATTTTGAGAATATAGAGAAAATGACTAATAATTTTACTTGTGGGAAGAATTTATCGAAAGGCTTACAGTGATGGGATATTCATCATTGTGCTGGTCATGTGCCTAAAAAATAGGTCGTGACAATTATACTTATTATATACCACTTATCATCATATAGACTATTATCTAATTTCTATAGATATTTTTCAGATTTAATTATTGGGATTTATTATCTTAAATTACTATTTAAATTAGATTTGGCTAATTTAGCTAATTACTTATTCTTTTTGTTTATCTTTTTTTTGCATTATCTTTTACTTATTTTCTACTACCAATATATTATTTAAATATATTCATCTAGTTCCCATTACCGTACAGCATCCTATTCTGCTTTTATATTTATTTTATTTTTTTTATACTCAATAAATTAATTGTAACTATTTATTTTCAAAAATTCATAACTTAAAATCTAGCAATTATTTTTCACTTCTTATTTTACATAAAGGTCCCCTGTAATTTTTTTCATCTATTCCTATCCTTTGTACATTTTTTTGCTGTACCCCAATTCCAAAACCTTTCATTTTAGTCCCTAAAATTTTAACTTTAGTCCCTGTACGGCCTAGCATCGTACATTGCTAGCCTACAGTCTGAAAATCACATATCTTAGCATCATCACATCATATTGTGATATCACACACACATTTCGCACAATATTTTCAAATCAACAATTGTAAAATACAATTCATTAAATTAAACAAAAAATAAAAATGACGAGTATTACAATTTCGATGCATATTTATTACTGTTAGAGAAATCCAGCATTAATCCAGCCACAAATCGAGGAACATAATCCGCTGTCTCTGAAGTCAACTCAATCGTGCATTAACAAGCATATCTGTGTTTAATAAGGAGATTTAAATTGCAAAAGGAAATGATCAGTCAACATTTAATCTAGAATAAATATCTACCAATTTCATGGTTTTTTATTTCCATATTCGGCACGAGGTACCAGTGAAAAAGGACAAACCCAGCTTCAATCAAGCCATAAATCAAGGAACAAATTTGATATCATCTGAAGTCAACTATATCAGGCATTGACCAAGCAAATCCATATTAAATGAAGGAATTAAAGCACAAAAGGAAAGAATCATCTGCCATTTAAACTGCAATAAAAGTCTATCAATTTTGTAGCTACTTACTTTCATATCTGACACGAGGTTCCAGTTTCAAAAGCATTAATGTAGTATCACAGCCATAAAGAATCTTGTGCACTCATCTAAGACAGAGCATAATTCAAGTCACCAATTAAGGAACACATAAGGAAGGTTTTTACCATTGAATGAAACGATTTCATTGCGTATTGATATGAGAAATCCATATAGATGGAAGGGAATAAATTTACAAAAGGAAAGATAATTTGTCAAAAATAAAATGCAATCAAGATATAATAGTTTCTTTCTATATTTGGCATGAAGTACCAATTAAAAAAGCAAGTGACGATTTGAATCAGATTTATTCTCATAATTAATGAGGAGCATCTTCCACCAACGACTATCTTTTGAAAATGTATAAAAGGCAGAAGAAACAACATTATTGTAACACCGAAGTAGACAAAGAGAATTTTATTCTAAAAGTTTCTCTTTGTATTTTGTGAGAGAGAGTTCTATATTGTTCATATCCTCTAAGTGAGATATCTCTCTATCTTGAGTTCTGTGTGAACTGAAAAATCACTTGTATTTTCGTTCTTGTCCCTCAGGGGTTAGTAATAGGTACCTAGTGAGGTATCTCATTGTTTAGGAGTAAAAGCTACTAAGTTACACCTTCTTGTAGAAAAGGTTTCCTGTGTACGTTTCTTAGGGACGTGTGAAGGAGTAGTGGTGCTGAATGTTTGCTAGGGACGTGTAAAGACCTAATGGATAAAGTACAAAAGCAGGGTCCTGTTGATCCAGACTGAAGGTTGTGACTGGATAGCATAAAAGTTGGAGGCTGAGCCTTAGCTTGGTTACTTTTGTATTTGATGATTTGTTTTCCCTAATAAAATACTCATAAGTCATAATTGTGTGTTATGAGGAGTGGATGTAGGTGAATCTTTGTGATTCTTCCGAATCACTATAAATTACGGTGTTAGCTCTCTTCCCTTTTCTCTACCTTATTATTATTTTTATTTATTAAAAAAGTTCTTAACAAGACCCTGTTAATATAAGTTGACCCTAATAAGTTTTCAAAAATAAAGTTTTTAGTTCACAAAGAAATTGTATATATTCTATTCATCTCCTCTAGAGTATACTGTTGCACTAATATAAGTTAAGAATAAAGTTGCTTTCATTTAGAAATAAAGTATAATTTTTTATAATATTAAAGTACAATTTTATTGTTGTATAATTTGTAATATTATGGAGAATTAAAGCCCCACATCAAACAAGAAAAAATGCGTATAAATGTATTTAAGTGAAATTTCATATGATAAGTCTAGATTTACTTGATATTGTATATTAATGAATATTAATATTATATATATACGCATATAAATAACTCGGATTTGGACTTAGTCAAACCTTTGCAATTAACAAATAGTTGCCTAATATGAACTTATGTGTTTTAGGCTAATGTATTGGTTGGAAATTGGATTCACACAATTATTATTTTATGTGTGTTCTAATTAATCTTACCAATCACATGCTAAGAGTTTAAATAGTGATTAAGTTTGAAATAAGAGAGAAATAAGATTAAAAAAAAGATATAATGAAAAATAAAAAAATTATTTACAAAGGTCGACTTAACCTATATATAATAAAAATCAAAAGCCTAAGTACTGATTAGGTTTGAAATCCACGTGCTTTAAAATATAAAACATTGGTTTCTTAAAAAACTTCAAACTATATAAAGAAAGAAACAACGTCATAAAAGAATGGCAAGAAGAAAATAATTCAATCGGTGATTGAACTTTAATTATGAAATTCAACTAGCTTTGCCTCTTTCTCTCGATTTTTTTTTCTTTTTTTCTTTTTTGAATCTTAGATTTATGAAAATGAACTTATTCCACTAATACTATTTTCAATGAGTTATAAAATTTAAAGAAGTTATTTTTGAATACAAATATTTTTGGGATTTTCAAATATTCTTAAAGATGTAAATAAAGTGAAATTAATTTTAAAGCAATATTTTTTCGGGATTTTGCAATTTTTTTTGAAAAGAAAGAAAATTCAAATCTTAAATTAAGGATAAAAATAAGCCATTGGAACTCAACTATGGCACCGCATGTAAAAACAAATATGCAAGAAATTTAGACATACCATGTAACATTATATCTTAAATCCCTTTCTCCACAATGCTTATTTTTATCCCACGTAACATTATAATATCTTAATTCTCATGCATTGGGGTGGCAAATAGGTGGGTTAGTTTGGTTTAGGGTTGGGTAAAAATTATATAGGTCAAATAATTATTTTTGACTCATTTAAAGCTTTTTCTTTTTATGGACTCATTTTTTTAGTGTCAAACCCAAACTAATCTATTTTTTTTAAAATAGTGCCATTAAAAAAATTCTAGCTTAATTACTTTTACTTTTTATTGGTTAATTTAAATGAAGAGATAAATGTTGATTGGTTCAAACAAAGTTTGAATCTTATAAATAGAAAATGTTAGCACTAAAAGAGTTTTATACTGTGTAATCCCACTTGAACCATATTAGTCAAATTACTGTAAATTTTTAGATATTAATATAATGATTCAAAACCTACAAGATGAAGAGAAAGAATAACAATGCAAGTATTTTAACAAATGAGTAAATTAAATATAAAAAATTGTAATTAATTAATTGACACAGTCGTGACCTTTCAGAAAAAGAAAAAACAAAAATGTTTTCTCAAATCATCTTCTACAATTGGTCTGATCAATTAAAACTCCCTCTACAATCGTCTTAACAAAATAATAAAAAAATTTAAAGGCAGAATTTGTAAAAACATAACATATATATATATATATATATATATATATATATCTCAAATTCGGCTGGGTATATAATACAAGATTAAACAGAAACTAAATTCAGATGCTAGAAACTAAATTCAGATGCTAAAGATATTCCCAAAAAAAAAAATTCATTAGTGCACTCAAGTGTATTGAATCATTAAAGAATGTTGAAATATATCTTTTAAAAACTAAGTTGTGAAGCTTTATTTTTTAAAAATTAAATTAAAATAATTATAATATTTTACTGATCAAACTAGTAATTTATTCAATTTTTTCTATTAAGCCTAATTAAGGTCTCATTTATTTGTATTTAATGAAGGTCTGAATCAGATTCAGGCCATGAAGGACATTTTTTAAGTACTTGATAAATCTAAATATATTTTAATGAATCAGATTTTATTACAACAAGTTTTAATACCATAAAGATATATTATTCATTTTACACAAAAATATATTTTAGTCCCATAAATTTTGGCTTATGTGCATATTATCCTCCTAAACTTTAAAACATTATAAATAACTTGTTCAAATTTTACAATATGTGCAAAACAACTTTTTCGTCAAATATTTCATTAACTAGACTAACAATCAATACTTATTTATGGGGTTAAATTTTTTCATTCAATAAATAATTTTATTTTTAATAAATAATTTCTATTTGTTCAGATGTTACAAAAAATGTTAATTATTTAATATTTAGATTAAAGACTATATTTTAATATTCAAATGTATATTTAAACTCAGATATCTTAATCTTTAAAAAAAACAAAAAATAAAGCTTAAAAAGCTAACAAATGACTAAGCAAACAAAATAATAACCAAAAAAAAAAAGAAAATAAAACACAAATTCAAGAATAAAATAAGAGAAGCATCATGAGCATTGCAAAAGGAACATGCAGATGACGCCATGATGCAAAACAACCCTTACCTGCCCCTCCATCTCTCTCTCTCTTCATTGACCCTTCACCTTCCTCGATCTCCCTTGCGATCACAAAGCCCATGTGCCCCTCTCTGCATGAATTCGAAGAAAAGGAGAAGGAGAAGAAGAAGAATGAATCGTTTTGCTTCACAAGGTGGTTTGATGATGATGATGATGGTGATGAAGAAGAAGAAGTCGTTTTGCTTCACAAGGTGGTTTGAATCATTCTATCTTTTAAAAAACCTTCTGTTTCTTGCATCTTCTTTTTTTAATTTACATAAATTGTAAAATATTGTGTCAGTAAAATAGTTAGAAATAACAAGTGTTTGATTGGAAAATAGTTGGGAAACCTAGATTCTGAGCAATCCAAAGTTTAAGTAGAAACAATTATGCTAAATTTTAATTACTTTTAAACTTTGAATCAACCATTATTTAGTTACAGCAAAACTTTTGTTTTGAAGCTTCACTGATATACTATTCTTTATCCGCAGGCAAAAGTAATTTTTCACTACACCATAGGAACTTAAGATATATCTCCGTGTTTCGAGTTCTAATGACTCAGTTTTATCCTAAAATCAAGAAATTAAGTTTTCTTTCCTTTTAGAAAATTTTTGAAAAATCCAAAAATAATCTTTTTCAAAGATAATTTCGTTTGACTTTATTTTCAATAAAATCTTATATGAAAAATCTAAAAATTGTTTCTTTTAAGAATAATATCTTTGAATTTTCGCAACTCTTTGAAATTTGGAATGCAACTTACAATAAATTATTTTTATTAAATCAAAATTACCAAAAAAAAAAAAAGATGAAAAGACTGAGAGACAAAAGGTGAGACAAAATTGGATTTCAGAAATAAACTTCATCGAAGCAACTACAAGTTAATTATCTTTTATCTTTTGAAAAATTGTGCGTATACAAGTATATAAGTATATAATCATTATTCATCAAGATAGTACGGGATGATTGTCCAGATATATTATAATTAATTATTCATATTGTAAATTAAATGTATATGAAAACCACCCAAGTCCAATATAAATGGCATGCATCTCGCTGTAGTCTGCATAATTTGATTGACATGAAAGACATTTTGCTATTTGGAGGATTTTGTTTTTCCTACACTTATTTTTTGATTGGGGTAATCCTACTCGAAACGCGTTTGAATCCGTTTTAGCTTGCTCGATAGTCCAACTCTTTTTAATCATAATTTTGTAATTTTTAGCCTCGGTTATAACCGTGGCTAAAAAAATAATTACAGTTATAACTATGGCTAAAAGTCACAAAACTGTGACAAAAAAAAAATGGAGCGAATCTAGATCCACTCGAAACATTATCGGACATTAAATTTGAGCACCTCTAACAGCAAGAATTTGATAAGTTCACCATTTTGCACGAGACTAATTCCTTCTACTAAATCAAATTCTCGTTAGTTTATTTAGTGGATTAAAATATAAGAATACTAGACTAAATACATTAATTTATTCATATATATGTAAATATTGCAATAGTATCCCCATATATATCCTAATGTTGAAAATCTAGTACATTAATAAAGGGGGTACAGATCCCCTCCAAGTACCTTTCTCTCTAGGTCCCCTTTTTCTTTTTTTAAAAAAAAAATTCAAGCAAAATTATGAGCAGAGCAATATTGTGGTTAATTAAACTTTCTTCTTTTGAGAAAGAACAATTCATAATTTACAACACCTATGTAAAAATATCAATATCTTAAACAAAAAATTTTGCTTGAAATCTTTTTTTTAAAAAAGGAGAAATATGAGATTAACGATGGCAATTAGATTAAACCAATCCATTCGTTGCCATGAGACTTGAAGAGACCTGAAAGGAAATGAAACTAGAAAGAATCGGACGAGTAAAAACAAATCAAACCATAGTAACTAAAAGGATGAGACTTGACCATATGGTCGGTTTATGACTCATGTACCTTTAAGGCTTTAACTAGGAATAGGAGTAAGTGTAACTAAAAAGGATGATGTAACCCAAGAAAAAAAAAAGACAGGACTTTAAACTAGTACGTATTCATAATAGAAGGTCTCTAAGATCTCTCTGCAGTGGATAGATTTTGGTCTGCCAGCCGTAAGGGTTCAACTTGCTCGTTTCTCAAGGGATTACTTCTCTGTGGCGAGTTATCTGGGCCAGGCCCCTTATGGTGAGTTGCAACATCCTTCAACTTGTTATGTTGATCCTGTATTAAAGGGTTGTCCCTCCTTGAAGGATTAGGAAATGCTTCTACTTTCTGTGTTCCAAGGTTTCCCAGATCAAAACTCATGATTCTGCAATATATAATATATACGTATATTAGAAATTAGTGGTTTTGACTTTTGATGATAATAATCTCTCTCTTCCTTGGAGTGCTTGGAGTGCAAACATACATATCTCCATGACCTAATTAAGTATATATGCGTGTCCCTGATATTTCCGTGTACTTACATTTAATCCTCATTTTACTGTGATTTATAGGTCCGGATCTTAATTTCCTTCTAATATTTCAATATTTCCTTCATATTTTTCTGGAATCAATCATTCGCCCTCAAAGTTGGAATGTTTTAAAAAAATCTTTAAGGACCGCTCACATCTTCCTTGGATGGTTGTAGGAAACTTTCACGAGATCTTATGCAAAAATGAACAAGAGAGAGGCATGAAAAGACCCCAAAATTTTTGCTAAACCAAAATTTTGTTAATTTGTTTGATGAATTGAAATATAAGAATAACAGACTAAATATATTAATTTATTCATATATCTATAAATATTACTATAATATCACCATACATATCTAATGTTGAAAATCTAGTTCATTAATAAAAGACAAGTAGAATCAAACCACACGTTTGTAACTAAAAGGATGAGATTTGACCATATGGTTGGTTTACGACTCATCACTGGTGTAACAGAGGCAAGACTTTCAACTACTACATATTTATTCAGATAAATCTATGGAGAACTTAACCTCTCAAGAGGTTGAAGTTTGTACTGATAGATCACCTTGAAATTTATATAAAGTATTTTTTTAATTATTATACATACAAATTTCAATGTGATCTAATGGTGAGAGAACTCAACCTTTTAAGAAGTTAAAGCTCTCCATAGAATTTTATTATTCATAATAAAAGATCCTAAGATGTCACTCAGTGAGTGAATTTTGGTCTTCCTGACGTAAGGGTTCAAATTGCTCGTTTCTTAAGGGATTAGCTTTCTGTGGCGAGTTATCTGGGCCAGGTCCATTACGCTGAGTTGCAACATCCTTTGACTCGTCATGTTGATCCTGTGTTAAGGGGTTGTCCCTCCTTGGAGGATTAAGAGATGCCTCTACTTTCTGTGTTCCAAGGTTTCCAAGATCAAAACTCATGATTCTGCAATATATAATATATACATATATCAGAAATTAGTGGTTTTGACTTCTGATGACATTAATCTCTCTCTGCCTTGGATTGCAAACATACATCTTCATGCCATAATTAAGTATGTATGTATGTCCCAGTCTCCCAGTTATTTCCCTGTACTAATATTTGATCCTCATTTTACTGTGATTTATAGGTCTGGATCTGAATTTCCTTCTAATATTTCAATATTTCCTTCATATATTTCTGGAATCAATCATTCGTCCTCATTGTTGGAATGTTTTGAAAAAAATATTTAACTCACATCTTCCTTGGATGGTTGTTGGGAACTTCAACGAGCTTATGCTAAAATGAACAAGAGGGAGGCATGAAAAGACCCCATCAACAAATTCAACAACATATATATATATATATATATATATGGATATTTGTGAAATTCAATATTTGTTTCAGATGCGATCCTTTTCCATGACCTAATACGAGAGACTATGCTGAGAATGTAAAGGTTAGACTAGACACTAGATAGAGCATTAGCCAATCAAAGATTGGATGTATCTTAATTTTCCCTAATCATCAAGTAATCCATTTACCTAAGGGTTGGTCTGATCATATACCAATTTTATGTGATTTAGATCATATTCCAAAGAGTATTGAAACAAGGTAATCCACTTTAATTTCATCACCTTACCTTTTTCTTATATTTGGAAAAGGCCTTAGCACTATTATAAATAAATTTGAAGAAGGTAATTAAGATTCATGGTGCTAACATTTGTAGAGGTGCTCCAAGAGTTTCTCATTTATTTTTTGCAGGTGACTGTCTTATTTTTATTAAAGCAAATTAAGTATGGTGAATTACGCTAATTGTAAGTGTATCCTTGAATATTATGAACGTGTCTTTAGTCAGAAAATAAATTTTGAAAAAAAATCAGCTATATATTTTAGTCTTAATTGTAAGGAACCTACTAAAAATAGCATTTTAAGATCCTTAATTAATATCAACTATGGTAGGAAGAAGTAAGAACTTAAATCTGCTGCCCAAGCCATTCCAACATATATACTCCATGTCCCATTTACTTTTACCAGACAATTTATGCTATATGATCTCATTAATTCAATTATTTGCAAAATTTTGGTAGGGTTCCAAACTTTTAATGCTAATCAAAATAAAACTCATTGGCTAAAATAGGACAAATTAACCCTCCCTAAAAACTTTGGGGGTTTGAGTTTTTGAGATTTGCATTTGCTTAAAAATTCATTGCTTGCTAAACAACGTAGGATCATGAATATAGAAAATAGTCTTGAAAACAAGTATTAAAAGCCAGGTATTTTGTCTCTTAACTCTCTTATGGAGATGGGGCTAGGAAATAATCTTGGACACACCGGTACCCGATGCCGATTGAATTATTGGCAACAAGTTCTTACTGAATTGTTGGCTAGCATCGCACACCGGTGGATCCAGGACCCAATCGGTGCCCAATAATCCCTTTCTATACATGGAGGAGTTTAGTAGCAGGGATCAGGGAGAGAAGCTCTGATAAGAGGCCTAATTAAAGGGATTGGTGATGGGAGGCCCCCTTTGGTATGGAATGATCCTTGATGACTACCAATTATGGTTAATTTGATAATCTCCTATATATCCCTTTTAATCCCTCACCTGAAATCGAGATGTTAAGGTATGTTAGTGACTTGTTATTCCTAGATGGTTTTAAAACATGGGATATGAATCTTGTTAAGAATTGCCAGATTATTGTATTAGCTAGGGCTGTAATTGTGCTTGAAATTGTACATATAGATTATTAGTGGTTGAACAAAGTCAGCATAGAGGACGAGTACCCAATACTCAAAGTAGACAATCTTTTTAATTATTTCAATTGGTACGTAGGAGCTCTATGCCTCTATCCTCTCAAAGATAGGCTTGAGATCAAGACACCATATATCAGTTGAGAGCCAGAGTTAATAACATCCCTAAAATAGCCTTCAGATCTGGATATATAATTGAACTATGAGTCTATAATCATGTTTGTTGGCCAGTGAATGCCCCAGCTATTTACTTGAACAGAATCTTTAGACTCTGCAAAGCCTAGGATCGGATCAGCTAATAATCTTTTCTGGAGTCTTAATTAACATGGAGAAACAATTACATAATAACCGCTGCTAAATGTCATAAAATAATAATAATACCTGCATAAAAGCCATTGATGGACCTACATATATAGTTACAGATTTATAACGGAGAAATCAACATAATATTTATACCTCTGAGTGAGACGATTGAATTTGCTTCTTCTTGCCCCCTTGAGATTTCAGAACAGCCCCTCTACCTCTTCTCGCAGTAGTCTGTCTCCGATTCTGAATGTAGAAGGATATGTATATATACACTAATACACGTGTGTGGTTGTGATCGGAGATGCGAAAGTGTGAAGATAGCCAATGGTAGTGGTTGAAACATAAAGGTCACAATTGACTTTAATCTCTTAAAAGTCGCCTTGTCTGACCTTTAGGGTTTCCCACATATTGTCAAATCAGATTTGTTTTATTCTTTGATAGTATGCTGATTTTAGCCTAATGTACCCAGATTGAGAATATCTCAGAGTTTGACATTTCATCTCTATCACCGTATGCATGCTGTGTCATGTATATGTAAAGTTTATCTGGCCCTCTCCAAAATAAAATTTACAACAACTTAAGAAATATAATGTTATAACTAATCATTATTGATATAGATTAATAAAAAATACATATTATGTCACATATACTTTAAATGATAAAGTATCATTGGTTGAATAATAATTTATAATTTTAGTTCTTTAAGAATTATAAAAAATACAAAAATTTATACAACACAAAAAATGTTCGCATAAATTTTAAAAATTGAAAAGCATATATATGAACAAAATCTTTCATTTCTATGCTAACATAATAAAACAAATAAGAGTAAGTATCAGCCTTGGCTTCCCTCCTACGCTAGCTCCTATGTAATTGATAGTCGTTGGATTAAATTTGATTTAATAGTTGTCATTTTTCTTGTCTTTTATCTTATATTATTTTTTAAAAAAACAAATTTTTTTTTAAATTTAACAGCCAATAAATTAGTATAAATATTACTGTAGATCTTAAATATTACTGTAAGTCCAAAGTCCAAAACTCTAAATTCTAATCTCTAAACCCAATAATTAAATTAAATATTATTGTAATATCTAAATATTATTGTAAATACTAAATCTTACACCTTAAGCTTTGAACTCTAAATATAAACCCAAAAACCTAAATTCTAAACTCTAAATTCAATAAATTAAATTAAATATTATTGTAGATTATAAATATTATTGTAAATCATAAACCCTAAACCTTAAACTCTAAATTCTAAATCTTAAATCTTAGATTCTAAACTCTAAACTCTAAATCTTAAATTAAATATTACTGTAAACTCTAAACCCTAAACTCTAAATTAATATTATTGTAAATTCCTTACAAAAAAATATTTTTTATAAATTTTTTATTAAAATTAAAAAAAAACGCATAGGACCTCCTCGAGGAGATCCGTGTAAGGATCACCATTATCTTTTAGTTAATCTTTTTCATTTTTTTATTTCATTTAGTAACTACTTTAATTTTTCTATCTTTTATAATATGTGTTTTCTCTCCTGTTATTAATGTTTTCAAGTTGCCCATATATATATATATATATATATATTGGCCATATGTTTAAAATTGTTTAGTCTTTTCTCACCCATAGATTTGATGAATTACTTCATTTGATCATTATTTTGCTAAACCAAAATTAACTTTTTTTGACTCTAAATTAGCCATATAAATATAAAAATTAGGCAACAGCTAGATGAAGAATCATATTATTTAAAAAAATATACTTCTATTTATGCATATTATGTGTCATGGAATAGTACAAGCATTTATAGTGAGGCATACCGTGTCAGTTATTAATTTATTTCATTCTAATATAATATGATCTTCATAAATATAGTATAAATCACATTCTTGTTTTCTCAACTAAACCACACCACCCGACGGCCGACACGCTCGCATTGACCAAACACGTAATTAACCCAAAGCTAGACATTCAAACAAACCAGAAATAATTAATGATTTGACTGATTCGACTGTTGATTCCATTCTGATTCCGTTCTCACTTGGCTCACAATTTGTGATCAACTGCATTTTAAATCTGAAACAGATTTGATTTGACTGAAATAATAATTAAAATATGAGCTTTTGTTGTCCTGATTTGAATTTGTCGCCGTTGTCACTTTGCTTTCGGATCTATTGAAAAGTAAATTGGACATTATATTGCTTTTCCATTTCCCACGTAAAAGTACTTTTTAATTTTACAATCAATTCATAGTTTGAGGGTTTATGTTCTCAAATTATAATTTTAGTAAAAATTTTAAGTTATTATTTTTTAAATTATCGATTATTTAAATTTAAGTTTTTTTAAAATTAATTTTATAAATTATAATTTATTTAAATTTAATTTTTTTAACTGTTGTTCAGACACATACGCAATGAATCAGATTAGGACGTTTCCACGCAGAGGTCTCATTGATTAACAACTGACAAACATAGTGCCTTGATTTCTTGGTTATGTATTATTATATATTTCGGAGGCTTGTTGCGACCTTTTTGACTAATGTACAGTTGTGAAACCTGAGGTGATGTTGATACATAGAAGTCCCTTCGTTAGAAGTATTATTATTATTATTATTGCAATTTTTATTTCATTTAACTACATAATTGTCAATCATTAACTAATAAACTACTAAGCCACTATATACAAATATTGTTCAGTTTCAATTGTGGAAAAGCCTCTCTTCCTAACTATTTTGGCTAAAAGGAAATCTCTTTAGCAAGTTAATTATTGGATTAGTACCCTCTTGTTTCCTTTGAGAATAGGAGGGTTCTATTTTGAATCTGGATATTTGTTTTCTTAGATCAATGGTCCAAGAAAAATAAAATTAAAAAAAGAACCAAAAAATTAATGCAGGTGATTTTTAAACCATTGATCTTAAAAACCAATAGTTCAGATCAAATAAAACCGTCTTGTACTTGAAAAGATCACGTTTTGTTAATTATTCTTGTAACCCTCACCTAGCTATTGATATTTCCCTACCCCCTAAAACCCCAATATTCTTGAAAGTGTTACTTTGTTTTTTTAACCAAAAGAAATATATACTTTGTGGTCGCCCTTCACTACAAGAAAAACATAGATTAGCGACGGAAAATTCCGTCGCTAAATTAGTATAATTCCGTCGCAAATAGGTTTGCGACGGATTTTGCGACGGAATAAATTCCGTCGCAGAAATGTCCGTCGCAAATCAGTTGCGACGGATTCTATATCCGTCACAAAATTAGCGACGGAAATTTTCCGTCGCAAACTTAAATTTCCGTCGCAACTGAATTTGAGAATTAGCGACGGAAATCATTCCGTCGCCAATAATTTCGTCGCTGTTTTGCGACGAAAAATTTTATGTCGCTAATTCCGTCGCTGATCAGTGACAGAATTTTTTATGAAAATTCCGTCGCTAAATCCGTCGCTAATTTTCAGACTTTTTTTTAAAATATTTTTTGCTAGTAATGATAATTCTAAAGTTAATTGGAAACCTGTGAACAGATAGAAATATAATCAACAAGCATTAGCCAATAATTATAACATTTAATTACATCAAAATTTTCATATAACAAAAAGGTTTACTTGTTTTTTCATGATCCAACATCATGAAAATATAAAGTCATAACAAAATATAAGTTTCAGCAAATAAACTAGTCTAAGGGGTGATCTGGGGGCTGTGTCTCATCATCATCATCAACAGCAGGAGTAATACAGTTCCTATCAACAGAATTGATAAAGCGATCCATCATTGAACGCATATCACTGATGATGGTCGTCTGTGCATCAATCTTCTCATTCTGAGTGTTAATTTCTTCTTTATGAGCCTTAAGTTCATCTAACACAGGCTCCATCCGACGTTGTAGCTCCTCCTCAAAGTCAGGATGTAGATCTGATGGCGGAACAGAACAGGGACTAGAGGTACCAATCTCACGCGCCTCTGACCCAATGCCAAATATACGCCCCTTCTTGTTCTTCCCTCCTACCGCTTGCAGCCACAACTCCACATCGGTAGCATCATCATCCTGCTGTTCACTACTCCCAATTGTTGCTGGCTCTTGCGATGATTTTAATTTATTATATTCCTCCTGTTAAATGGATACAACAATATAATTTATTTTTGTTAATTACATAGTTGAGAAAATGAACGGGTTTCAATTACTAACGCCCTCCATCTCCTGCTATAAGATTTAAAGAACACTGACAAGCAAGTGTTAAAGTCACTATGCAACTTATGTAAATAAAGAATCTGACTCTAAAAAAGTAATCAAGACTCTAGTTGGAAAAAGAAACATCTAAAATGCTTATGAATGGATTATAAGTTGGTTAATGTGTCAAGTTGACCCACCCACCGATCCAAAAGCTGTTTAATTTGTCATTTTTTTTAAATTCATCAGTATTTCAAAATTTTTCAATTAATTTGATTTAAGTCTAATTGAATGACCGTTAATTCTCTTACATTATTTTTTAATTCACAAAATTTAAACTCTAAATCTTGCTACTAAATTGAAGAAATATTGCCAATGTTTTAAAAAGATGTTACCAATAATTACATCATTGCACATAAAACTTTAACTTATAACATGAAATAAAAAAATAAAAAAGTAATCACTAACGATAAGCCCACTTAGAAAAAATATTATTGCAATTAAAGTATAGTCAAATCAAAAACATTTTTAATACTATCTTTCTATTCTCTCTTTGTCTCTTCTCTCTTTTTCTCTTCTTTTCCCTTAGCATCACGCATAAAAGTAAAGCCAACACATAAAACCATCTAAGCTACATATATTTTTTTTCTAAGTTTTAGTTATAGTTGTCCTCAAAGCTGACATCTCTTCTCTCTTTTTCTCTTATCTCTTTTTCTCTTCTTTTCCCCTAGCATCACGCATAAAGTAAAGCCAACACATAAAGCCATCTATGCTACATATATTTTTTTTCTAAGTTTTAGTTATAGTTGCTAAAAAAGCTGACACAAGCATCATCTCTCTTCGCTATCTATATATATATATATATATATATGGTGGACCTTGCAGTTTAATTTGCCAGGAATTGATTGCCATCATATGAAGCTAGAAAATCAAATGGAAAGATATATACAAACAACTCTTAAATATATATATATATATATATATATATGTATATTTCCCTCTTGATTTTTCTCTCTCTTTCTCAACCAAAGAAAGCTTTCAATCAGATCCTATATACAAAAAGCACTGCCTTTTCTTTTTTCCTTCTTTCTTTACGTTTTCGCTCATGTATGTATATATATATATATATATGATAATATATAGATAAAAGAACATAAAGGGAATAAAAAGAGGTACTATATATTAATATGTTATTAATTCTTGTCGATTAATTCCTTCCACAACATAATTCTTGTTATAATTAAGAACAATATAATCATGATATATAGCTTTTATACTTGTCTTATTTTTTTAAATTTTTGTCATCAGCTAATTGCTCTTGATTAATTTCTTCCATAACATAATTCTTGGTATAATTAATTAGCATTGTCTATATACATGGAATATATATATATATGATAAATTATTTTTTTATCTGTATATGTTTTTTGAATATTTTAGAAGGTACTTAATTGAGATATTAGATAGGAATGGAAGGGAATAATATAGGAGGGATTAATAATGGATCATCATCATCATCAAGCTCAAGGGGAGTAATAGGATTAGCAGAGAAGAAGCAAAGGCCACAAGAGCAATTGAACTATCCAAGGTGCAACTCTGGCAACACCAAGCTCTGTTACTACAACAATTCTAGCCTCACACAGCTTCTTAATAGTATATACCCAAAAAATATTGTAGCATTTCACAACACCAAATAATGGACCAAAAAAAATTAAAAAAATGACAGCATTTTCAAACAAAAAAAATTGGATTGATGTGATTTTCATGAGTATTGGGTTCTAGGTCAATATATATGTAGTCAATAGGACCACAGGTAAAGGACCATGCCAATTGGCTTCAAATTCAAATACGTGACAAAATTCAAATCAGACGGTTAATGCTTCTTGAATTGTTTTTTGATCAGTAATTAATAGTATATACCCAAAAAATACTGTAGCGTTTCACAACACCAATTAATGGTTCCCTCAGAAATGTCCCTATTGGAGGAGGTTCTAGAAAGAACAAGAAACCCATCACTTCTTACTAAGAGGGAAAGTTGTTTCCCACCACATTTCTCAGCCCAAAATCAGCAACCACAAGCAATATTGCATAAAAGGAATGGTTAAATAAACAGAATAGCAAGATTTTATCAAGAATAAGCTCATTCTAGCCATCCTCCACGATTAGGGTCTTCAAAATTCATATTCCAGCTTTACAAAACATTCTAATCCATTGGAAACAAGTCTAATCTAGGATTTAACCGAATCATGTTCATTTTACAGCAGCCCACATTCATCACTGTTCTTCCCTTAGTCAAACCCTCACACACAAAGAGAAAGATGAAGATTTTAAAATGAAAATCAGTTTTATCCATGCTTACCTATTGCAGGATAATTTCACTGCCGTGAACCACCCCTCCAACAACCTTCACAACGGAGATCTACCAGAAACAGCGACGGCGAGAGAGAGAGACGGGATAGAGCCGAGTGGGTTGAACAAGATCTCTATAACTAGAAAAAGTAATAGCTTTAGTATTTTCTAGTGTAAAAGAGAGGAGATGAGTGAGACCATGACAGATTTGAAGAGATGGAAGATTTGAGGAGCAAAGATAGAAAAGACTGCTGCACTGAGGGAGTAGATGACGAGAAGAGATTTGAAGAGATACAATGAAGATAGAAACCTGTGAGTAAATAAAATTATTTCAAAAGATTACATAAGCCAGCGACTGGATTAAGTGGATGGGTCTTAAATGGTAAGGGGACGTGGGTTCGAATCCTGCTTTTAGTGTTCAAGTCCTTATTTTAGTTGTCATATTACTAAATAAGCAAGTTTTTATATATTTAATAAAAGACAAGAGGCAACAAGTTGAATTAGTTGAACTAGTGGTAAGAGTCAAATTTATTGGACAACAGATTGCGAGTTCGAATCTTGAGTTGTCTTTTTAAGTTTTCTTACTTTTTAAAATATTAAAATATAAAAAAAATAGCAACGGTTTTTTATATTAGTAAATCCGTCGCTAAAATTAGCGACGGAAATTGTCGTCGCAAAATCCGTCGCAAAACCAAAATAATTAATTTCAAATCAGCGACGGAATTTACGACGGATTAGCGATGGAATTTGCGACGGAAAAATTCCGTCGCTAATTTCCGTCGCTAATTTTGAGTTTTCTTGTAGTGCTTGACTTAGTTTATAATATTATCTTGTTGGAGCACATAAATATTGATTCTTTAATTTCTTTTTTTTTTTTAAATAGAGTCCTAATATGTACATACATTTACCCACATTAATTTTTCTGATAGGAACTAAAATTGAATTAAGGTAGAAAAGAGATTTGAAGAGAAAGAATAGAGAGAAAGAGAATAGAAGAGATGATTTAAAAAAAAAAAGAATAGAGAAGAAGAAGAAATAAATAAGACAATAGAGAAAATCAATCCATTTCACAAGTCTCAACAGATACTCAACGTTTTGTTTTGTTTTGTTTTGTTTTTTTTTTTTTAATATATACAGAATCATTCACTAACCAACAATGTAACAATTTAACTAACAAATTCCTATCAATCACAAGACTAAAATACCTTTATTTTTTTTCTTTTGCAAAATTCATTATTATTATTATTATTATTTCATTATTTTATTTTACCATATTAATTTTATCACTTCGACTTTTGGCTAGAAATTAAACCTAATCTATCTAATTATTTCATTTTTGAATTTTTTAAATTAAATATTAGAACAAAACTACGATCAAATAAGACTTCATTATTTTTGAAACCTTATTTTTTTTTATTTGTATTATACTTTTTGTAACTTTGATATTTTTGAAAATATCAAAAATTTTCTAGACGGCGTTCACAAGTTAAGGTTAACGTGATTCAATCTCATTTAAGACATAAGATTCAAAGTTTCATAAGTAAGCACAGAGATGAAATCAAAACTTAATTCCAAGTAAATACAGTGATAAAACCAATATCTTACTTAGCTTGAAATTGAGACTCAAGATTTAATGTATAAGAACATAGTTTGTGAATTAATTTTTTAAAAAAATTTGTTCATATATATTTATTAAAATAAATAAATGGTGTTAATCGTTTTTAATACTTGGCATTTATAGAAACAATAACTTTTCACAATTTTTTGTTGTTGTTCAAGAGCGCGATACCAAAATTTTTAATGCAATTAAAAAAGTTAGAAATTGAATCCACTTAGATTTAAATTTCATGAAAAAACAAACAATAAACCATTCATATTTTATTAAAATTTTCTAATAATTTTTTGTAATTTTAAAGAATTATTAATTTATTACACTGACATAACTATAAATTTATTTAAGGATCTTCCTAAAAATCTATCTTATTAATTTTTCAAAATTATTAATTTTGTAAACTGGTCTAAATTGAGACCAAAATAATATTATTTCAAAAATTATTAATTTATCAAATATTCATTTATAGATGTTTAAAGAGATGCAAAGTATCGAGCCTTTAGAAAAAAGCTGCTTATTTTGTTTTGAAAAGAATATTTATTTTAAATTTTTTACTTTGGCCTGTATCTTTTTTTTTTTTAAATGGTGTCCATACGTGTGTGTATTACTGTAAGATAAATGTGTATGACTAGAGCTTCTTCTTTGAAGGAAAAGTTTAAGGAAAAAGTTATTTCATTTAGACAAAAATGATTCTTATTATTAATTTCATATCTTATATTTGTTATAGTGTCTTATATTTTAATTTAATATTCTTTTTATTTTCTTCAATAATTGATCATGATATATATACATAACAGTGTGATTTGGCCAACTATATATTTAACTATTATTTTCTTAAAAATTAAATTTTATCATCCTTTTGGTAAACCAAACAAAAAATTAACCAAAAAAAAACAGAGCTTGACACTCTTCACGGAAAAGTTTAAAAAAAAACACAAAATAATAACAAGATATTATCAAAATAATAGAAACAAGAGTAAAAGAAATGAATATTTTGGGTTACATGAGTATCCGACAGTCAAAATTTATGTCTTTTTTAAATGAAAAAAATATCTTGGATAAGTAACATGAGAGGAGTAGTTTAATGTAAAAAATGAAAGAAAAAAAAACCACTATTAGATCTCAAATTAATAATTTATATTAATATAAATTTTATTAATATAAATGAATATTTTTCTTAATTTTTGTTTGAATAAATTCTGTATTAATTTGAATCATTAATTTGAAATCTAATGATAATTATTTTGCTTTTTCTTTCTAATGTTAGACCATTTCTCTCACTTAATATTAATATAAAAGTGATGGATTGAAAAAAAAATAAAATCCGGAGCACAGAAGTAACGTGTTTCAACCTAGAATTAAGTCTGTGGTGAATTTTAACGGTGGCATGCATTCGATCTACATAAATCCTGTCACCATAGTATAGAATATTAAAAACTGGCAACTGAATAACACTGATAATTTTTTTTCTTATATGGTACATAATATAAGATAATATATTCAAAAAATTAATATCAGGTATATACAGTATAATTATAAGACTAAATAAAGGCAACACACCATGATCTATTTTATATAATCCCTAATTTAGTACCATTTTAATGGAATCGATATCTATTTGTCCAAAAATAAAAAAAGAATTAGTAGTTATAGTTAATTAAATGGTTATTTTAAAAAAATGTGATGGAATTAAAAATAACAACTAAAGTGAATTTTTTCATATAATTATAAATAAAAAACCTAACAACTTAATTTATAATAATCCTATAATCGTATTACAAGTCTCTAAATATAACATAACTTATAATTTATGAGTGAATAAAAAATAATATTATATATTATATTACATGAAATAAATGATAAATAATTGATGGTGTCAAACTCACTAACGCCTCGCTGTACTTACCCTGTCCTGAAAATGTTATGCATACTGCTCTGTTATAATTAGAGACGTAAGTGTTTTATCTAAAGAAAAAATGACATAACAAATGATAAAAGTAATAAAAATTAGAATTCACAAATAAAATTCAGTTCAGGAAATTGAGAAAAAAATGAAATCCGAGATTTTTAGATTAGTTAGTCCTCCAGTAAAAATTAAAAAAAATAGTATAATGAAAATAAAGATAAAAAATAAGAATAAGAATAAATTTCCAAAAAATTAAATTAAAAAAAAAGAGAGAAAGGAGAAATAAGAATCGCAAAATATGACAGCCCAAGTTTATAGCCCAGCCAAAATATGGAATAGAGTTAGCAGCCCAAATAAAGCCATGAAGTGGCCCATCTTAGATCTGATTTCTATGGCTCAGATCATGGTCTCGGTTTTGACCGTTGTGCTTAAAGATTGGAAATATATAAAATGAATATGTCGGCTCACTGTCTTGATTCTCGCTGTGGAAATTTGATTGGAAATATGTAAAATGGATGCGAGTGGATTTGCATAAATAAATAAGATGGGCTGTTTCTTTAAAGATATCTTAATGAATATTCATTGCTTTTCCTTTCTTGCCATGTTGCAACACTGGGGACGCAAGTCCATAACCATTTACCCAATCTAATTTACTTGTATTAAAACCTTATTTCACCCATTCATTTTTTTTACATGGGTAAAAAATGATTAGGTCAGAATTTTGACCCATATTTTTTGGGTAAAAAATGATTAATTCATGAGTTATCTATGTAACTAATGCTTTTGGAACTGACCTAGTCATTAACCTGGGCTAGCTTCCTAGTTATCTGGTTACTGGTTCAACTGCCAGGTCACCGAATCAATTGCTGAACCAAATAAAAAAAATTAAAATATATATACTTATATTCGTTTACAAATAAATTTCAAAACTAAGTAAAATAAATAATTTATATGCAAATTTCATACTTTAAAGTATTAAAACTATAGTCATTAGTCATAAATAATTGAAATACAAATATCTATAAATATTTTTTTGTCATAAAATTACAAATAATTTTTTAAAAAATATTTTATTGTTATTTTTTAAATTAGATAATTATATAAAATTTTTTGTTTATATTCTTTAATTTTTCTTATTTTATTTTTTTACATCAAATAATTATGTAAATATAATTTTTTTCTTATCTCTTAATTCATTAGTAATAATATACTTATTTTTTAATTAAATTAAATGTATTTTCCATTTTTTTTATCATCTTGCCACATGCACTTGAGAGCACAAGCCTTGGGCACCAGCCTAGTGCTTGGGGGTAAACCTTGGACTAAAATGTGGCGCCCGGCGCCCCATACTAGTGTCATCCCACTTGATTTTGTATTGAATTATGTGTTTGGCTCTTAGTTTAGGCATGGTATAGTGTTCATAGCTTAGTGTTTGGGGGTTTCGTCTTTACCCAATAATCTCATTTTGACATCTAGGTGGGTAACTAAGCTTATTCTTTTAAATCTTCAAGAAAAGGGAAAGGGAGTTTCAAGAGACAATGTATGAATAAAATTATATATGGACATAAAGTGCCTAAGGCTCCTATAGTCTTGTTATGGCACCATAAGAGTAATTTTAATGTTTGAATATTAAGTGCATGAGAAGGAAATAAAGGCTATCATGTTGAGTAAATTATGTGTGAGAACTATTTCCATTATATATGCACTTTGGTTATGTATGTTGGTTAGGCATTGCATTGTCGTTGAATGTGTTCTTTGGGGATAATCCAGTAGGCTTGGTGCACATAGTCCATGAAGCCTATAAGATGATACAACATAGTTCTCACTCATGAGGCCCAATGGCATGTGGTTCATGAGGCCTACAGAATCCAAAGTTGTGTTGGCTTTAGGATTACCATGAGACTCAGTAGCACGTGGTCTATGAAACCTATAGGATTTGATAGAACAACATTCCCATTCATGAGGCCCAATGGCACGTGGTCTAATAGGTCTATGGAGACTAGTGTTTAGAATGTGCTTTGATTGAGTTGTAATTGATGGACTTTTCTTTCCATTGTGTTATTAATGCTTTAAATCTGTAAGTATGTTAATTATTCACTGAGATTATTATCTCACTCTTCTTATGTTGCCCATTTTAAATCCCAAGACTATAGCGGAACCTTCGCTTAAGGAGTAGTGGAAGTTCAAGTGCAACCCTCATTTTATTCTTTGGGTTGGTTATCTATTTTGTTGTAAATCCCGGAACTCTAGAGGTGCTCTCTAGCAACATAGAACCCCCTATGTTGTGTTTTGGTGAAACATGGAATGTATGTATGAATAAATTATTCTTTTGGCCATGTTTCTTTGCATTCCTAAATCATGTGTTGTAGGAATGATTTGAAACATAAAGAATATTATGTATGCTATGAATTTGGATGTTATGAAATGGAATTGTTTTATATTTTTCTCAAGGATTGAACATTACTTTTGAGGTGTATTGTAAGGTTAGCCGTCTAGTACTGTGTCATTCTCGCTCTAAAATTGTGGGGCGTGACACCTTGGATGTTCTTCACTTAAATCATCAGAGCTATCGTAGTATTCACCACTATGGTCAGATCTGATAGTCTTAATCTTTTGTTGAGTTAATTCTCAACTTCAGCCTTAAATATCTTGAACACGTCCAAAGTTTGAGACTTTTTATGAATCAAAAGTAGGTATACATATCTAGAGTAATCGTCTATGAATGATACAAATTATTGTTAACCATTCCAAGGTGTAGAAGATGGTCCATAAATGTTTGTATGTATCAATTCTAAGACATCATAAGCTCTATATGCACCTAATTTCTACTATTTGGTCTGTTTATCCTTAATGCACTTAATGCAAACATTAAAATCTGTAAAATTAATGGAATCCAAGATCTTATCTAACACAAGATGCTCTATTCTAGGCATTGTGACTTGAGCGTTTATGCCATAGTACTCCTAAATTTGTATTTTCAATCTTTCGCTTAGTACCACAAGATTCAACATGCAGGATTTCATGATAAGAAGTTATTTTTTCAAGTAGATAAAGATTGTCATAAACCGTAAGTGTATTAGTTCCAACCACATTTGAATTTAAAGACAAAATAATTGAATTATTTCTAAAATTACAAAAATATCTTGATTTGTCCAAATAGGAAACTGAAACTAAATTTCGTCTGAAAGATAATACAACGAAAGTGTCTAGTAAATCCAAATAATATCCAGTACATAATAAAAATCTAAAATTCCCAATAGCTTCCACTTCCACTGACACACCATCTCCCATATAGATGTGTCTCTTAGCAATAGTTGGCCTTCGGTAGCTCAAGCAACCATGCATTGAAACACTGATGTTAGTAATAGCAGCGGAATCTATCCACCAAGTGTTTCTAGGCAATGAAGTTAAACTAACCTTAGAATATACCAAAGTGAGGAAGGTACCTTTCTTAGCACAACATGCATGATATTTGATACAATCATTCTTCACATGTCCAGACTTGTTACAAAAGAATCAATTGTTTTCACCCTTATTTTGGTTTTTTTGTGCTAGACCCTTATCAACTTCACAATTTTCTCATTATTTTTTCTTTTTCCCTTTCTCTTAGAAGTGCTAGTCAAATGAGCACTTTCAGTCCAAATTAATTTCTTTTATTCTAACATCATTTTTTATTTTAAAAAATTAATTTTTTGTTAGTCCAAATTAAAGTGCCAACACAACTCCCATCATGAAGAACCATAGAATATACCCTTTCCTCCCACTACAAAAAAACAATGATATAGTGACAATTGTTTAGTGGCACTTTGTCATATCCTAAATTTGGGCATGTGAATAATTCTTTAAACTAGAGGGTATCCTCCTATGGTATCGCATAAAATCTCTGATCAATACTAATGCATAACAAAATTTTCCAAGCAAGATATTCATACATATAAAAGTTCAACATAGTGAAACAGTAAACACAAATCAAATATCATACAAAATGATATTATTTTCCAAGCCTAGGTGACCTATAGAGATTACAGAGCATTCCTAAGCTTTTGGATTCATAAGCCCTCCAGACAACGTGGAAAGTATCCTTATGGAATACTATTCCTCCTGCAGATTTCCTTTATTCTCATCCACTGTATCTAAAAAAAATATTCATAGAGAATGTGAGTTCATCAAAACTCAGTGACTAAATGACTGTGCAATAATAAATATGTCGCAAGTACAAATACCAGAATCATAATCACAATAAGAATAGTTATTTTTATATTCAGGGTTTCTATACCTCTGTATTTTATGTTCAAGAATTCAGTTTCTATTTATATTCCCAATCATTACATGCATTGGTATCTTGGGAAATAAAGCCCTCAACCATTCTATGTGTATAATTTCATGCATTGGTATCTTGGATCAAACCCTCAACCATTCCATGTGTATTATATACTCAATTCATAATTCTCATCAATATAATCAACAATAAATTTCATTATCTAGCAATCATCATTAAATATAGAATCTAACTGCGATATGAGATGGAATTTATATTGTACTTGGAATAAAAGTAAATAAAGTCGATTAGCAAGGTCATCCACTCAAATAGATTCCGTATCCCAGTCACTTTTCTGAGTTGCTACAAAGAAGAGTACGTAACTGAATTTCAGGTTCCTCTACGGAGATTTTTATAAAGATCAGATATAGAAAGTCAGGGTTGCTTTTGTACCAAAATACTATTTATGCGTATAATCACTATTCATATGTATGATCACTATACATATGTATGAATATTATTCATACATATGGTTACTATTTATACGTACGGTACTGTTCATAAATATGATACTATTCATATGTACGACAATCAGAAATAATTTTCAAGTAACTGAGGATAATTCTTCTCTGATGTGGAGGATCAGCTAAGGCCATAACCATAGAGCATACTAAGAATTTAACCTCTAAATTTTTGTAAGAATTTAGAAGAATACAGTAGAATATTCCCTCACCTCGAATTCAAGCTATAGATGAGGACTTTTATAATAACCCAAAATCTTAGCACCAAAATCAGAAGAATTAGAGGAGAGAAGAGAATAAGAGCTAAAGGTGTGAGTTTAGAAGTGAAATGGAAGGACCTATTTATAGGAGAAGTTATGGTACTATTTACTACTATTCTATCTACCGTTCTATACTATTTCATCTACCAGTTTCACTTACCAGTTTTCATCTACCAGTTTTATCTACCAGTCTCACTTTCAACTATTCATTTTAGATTCCATTTTTGAACTATATTTTACTCAATGGGATAAATTCTATATCGTACTATCCATTATATCCCACAATTTATATAATCTATAAATAGAAATCTGTATTTTCAACAATATACACAAACGAGTATATAAAAATTAAACCGATAGGAAATTTATTTTCTTCAAAATAAATTTATCGTAATTCTTGAATACTTATAACTTAAAAATATAGCGAGTGTTACACGCTTGAAACCAAAATGCCATTAAATACAAATATTGTGGCGTTTTGGTAAAACATCACTATATAGTGGTGTTTGAAACTAACAAGCCATTATGTAGTGACATTTAACATACAAACGCCATTATATAATGGCGTTTTACCAAACAAACGCCACTAAGCTATAAATGTTTATATCCAATTTCTTTTATTCCTTTACTCCACCATTAATGATTGTGTCTTTTTTCTATTTTTGCTGCTATCCACTCTTTTGATTTATCGGCACCATTTTCTCATCATTGAGTTTCCCTTTCTCGCTGGTCACCATAAGCTTCATGCTTCGTGTGTTGTCTTATTTCTTTCTCCTATATATATTAGATCTTTTAAATCACTAGATGTTATTTAATGTTATGTTGCAATGCTTCAAGGTCTTGGTATTGGTACGTACTTTGATTCCTTAGCTGATGCTCTTCATCATTTAAGCAATTAAGTTTATGTCTCAATTGCAAAATCATATAAATTGAATTGATTGCAACACGTTTCATTCAAAAGCTCGGATGCACATGATATATCTAGATATATAGCCTTCTTTTGCTAAAGAAATGAAAAAAAAAATCAATTAAAGAATAAATTTAGTTAGGCTAAATTTCACAACATAGTGGCATTTATTTCCCAAACGCCATTATATTTTGGCTATGATGGTGTTTTAACACCACTATACAGTGGTGTTTCATAAACAAACGCCACTATGTTGTAAAAAATAATTTTATTTTATTAATTTAAATTATTATATATAAAAAATTCATTAAAAATATATGTTTTTTTATTAATTTTTTTATTTATAAAAATATATTATATATAACGGTGAGAGAGAAACGTAAATAAATATATTATTTTTTATTTTTAATTAAATTAATTTAAATTATTATTATATTTATATAAAATTTTGTGTGTGTGTGTGTGTGTGTGTGTGTGTGATAAGAGTATAATGAATATTTTTATAAAATAACAAGGGTAAAAAAAAAAGAAAAATATAAAAGTTAGATGTTATTAGCTATAAACTACTCAAAATAACATATCATAATTAGTTATAAGCTATCGAAATAAATTCATGTTTTGTTTAGCTTGATATTCATTTGCATTAAATTCAATTAGTATTTATTAAATTAGTATTTAATATTTATTTAAGTATATAATTCTATACAATGATATTTGTAGGTAAAATGCCACTGCATAGTAACATTTGTTAACAGGCGTTTTATCATTAGATAACCCCAAATCCCAATTAGCTTGATCTATCAACTCATCTCTCTTTCGAGCTTTGATGAGGTTAGGACGAGAGTTTTGAACGCTCATACTCATCCCAATTAGCTTTGAACGCTCTGTCCAGCACCTCCTCCTCTACTACACCCGGAGTCGTCGTCGTGAGAGACCTTTAAACCCTTTGATGTTCTGGTCCTCTCATCGTCGCTCCTCTGGCCTTTGTTCGGTGGTCATCTCGTCATTGCTCACTGGTCAATATATGTTTTTAATTATCTTCTTCTTTTTCCTTTATTTCAACAGATCAAATTAATCTTTAGACTAGTGTGGTACTTATTTAAATGAGATTCATTTTGTGGCCGCGACTCTATCTCTGTTCTGCATTTCTGTAACTCTCTCCCTCTATTTTTCATAAATCCCTAGTTGTTATGGCTGTAATGTCTTGAAAGGGGTTTTGGTTTCTATTACCTATCTTTGTCCATGAGGTCCTGAAGCATTGGGAATGAATTGTTGGTGAGAAATTGATTGGGAAACAACTGGGTTATGACTGAGTAGGAAACTAACGTCGAGTAGGGTCGAAATTAGGGTTTATTGGTTAAACTTTGGTTAATGGGTTCGACTAATGAATTGGGTTTTGCATCTGATTAGCAAGCTAAACAAGTGCTCTACAATTTGCATCTAGTTCTACCTATCCCCCCATTTGTAACAAGCGCTTTGTCGATCAGCAGCAAGCATCTCTTTTGTTTTTCCCTTTTCTCTCCAAGAGTTCCCTAATCTCATATCCTAACTCAAAATCCATCTATTGTGAAGTTTATTGCAATTTCATTTTTCGGATTTTCTTAAGGCAAACACTTAAACATTATTAGATAACCACTAAGCATAATCAAAGCAGACCAGACACAAGGAATAGTAAGAACTTTCTTTCCTTATCATTCAATTAAATAAAAAGATGTAAGATTACAAGTAATCTTATTGACATGATGGCTTCTTGGAGGTTGAAGGATTTTTCGCCTTAAGAGAAGATGGTAACTATTGAAGCTCTGAAAGAGTTTTTGGCAATTTCAAACATTATTATATGCGTTTTTTTTAAGTGTCCCAATTCAAAGGGGCACACCCACACACTCTTTAGAAATAGAATTTTTTTTTAATTTATGAAAGTGTTCAAACGCTAGTCTTGAACTTACAATATCGAATTTCATGTCACTTGAGTTGCAAGCTTCACGATTTTTTTTTAAAAAAAGAAGTTGCCTAGAAGTATTTTAACTAAATGAATCATATATATGTATATAAAGTTTATATATATATATATATTTTTTTTTTCTAATCTAAATTTCTAGTTTTATAAAGGGCTTAAAAGATGCCATGCACAGCACCAAGTACAAGTCAAGAATGAAAAAAAAATTGTGTATTTGAAATGCCATGTATGTAACTAAAAACATACGACGTGTTTGGTTGGAGGGGTAAGGGAGAGAATGGAGGGGAAATCTAATGTACAGTATAAGCTCCTTTGTTTGGTTCACTATATGTAGCAGATGCCCTCCTTTATAGCGTGCTACTATTTTTCATTTTTATTGGTACGGAGCTTTCCACTTTGAAGCACGAGATTCCGCAGGCAGACAATGGAAAAGGATGTGAAATCTCGTTAATGCCTCTGTGAAACCTCAACCGAAGTGTAGTCTCCATCCTCAGCCAATGCTGCGTCTTGCCTAGGTTATTTGGTTGTTGAAGAACAACATGGATTTCCAAGATCCCTCCTTTCTCCTCGATTCTCTCTATTTTAACGAACCCATTTAGAAAGAACAAGGAGATGTAGCAGCTGCCTTTCAAGTCCCAAATCACAATCATAGTCGCCGATGAAGATGGACGAGAGGGAAGGGAGGGGCTGCTGACGATTGTGTGGAACACATGTACACAAAGGCACTATCGTCGATGAAATCTTTGGATGATTTGGATGAAATCTTGTTGCCGAGAGAGAGAGAGAGAGAGAGAAGCACTGTCACTGATGAAATCTTTGGATGATTTGGATGAAATCTTGTTGCCGTTAATGATTTTGGAGGGGAAGGCATTAAATTGATTAATGGTGAAAAGTCTTCTAGAGTCTTTGAAGGAAGAAGGAATGGTGGAAATCTTCTGGAGAAGTCTAGAGAGAGAAAAGTTCAAAATCTGATGACTGATTTTGGTGAAATTTTTTTTTTGAAAAAAAATAGTTAAGGGTATTATGATAAAATTATCCTATTAAAAAATACATAGTAAATTATTTATTTTCTCTTTTGTCACGACCCAAGTTTTGGGCACATGACCGGCACGGTGACACGAATCCTATGTCACCGTAAGCCTAATTAACATCTCTATTTCTACTCCTTTTATGTTATTCATATAAAATATTTAGCGTACATAAATAGAGACAAACCAGAGTTTAAAATATATATATATATATATATATATATTAATATTTAGGAAATAGCATTTAAATATGAATAAATATTAATTAAGGTTGATATTAGTTAAATTTAATTTAATTTATGAATGAATACTACTTAAAACAAATATATAAAAATATATCAATTCTTACAATTTTAATGTTTAAAAATAAATTATGATATTTCATTCATTCTCAAAGTTACATCAACATAAATAAACCTCGTAATTTTAAATTTCGATTTCTACCATAATCCGTATCATAAATTCTCAAAATAAATCTTAGAATTTGAATCAAATTAAATACAATAAATAAAGTAGTTTAACTGCCCGAGAACCCCCTAGATGTCTTATTTGACCACATAGCTTCCTAAATTTAACAAAAATAAAATACTAACAATATGGGACCCACCCAACAATAGGATAGTCCAACGGCAACTACTCCTCTAGCGGGAGATTCTACTCTACTATCTGATCTGAAAAGAAAAAAAAATCAACGAGTGTGAGATAATAATCTCAGTGAGTGAGCCAATCCCCGCCCTAATAAAATCCACTATGCAAAAACAATAAAATAAAAGGCATAGGTAAAAAATATAAAATCACAAGGAAAGATACACATCAAAGAATTGTAAATCAATCCGACAATTCAGATCAACGGAACTAGTACTCGTCATTAGCAAAATATCCGGGAGCGCCCATAGGCTCGTTCAACCAATCTCATCATATCCGGGAGCGCCTGTAGGCTCGCTCAACCAATTTCCTCAACTTCAGCAACCCGCCATGACGCACAACCTCATCAGCAATGATCAGGGCGCCTCACGGATTAAATCTGGGCTCATCTCCCTACCGAAGGAATAGTTGTCTCTACTCTCAGAGGTCAAGTCATCATATTACCCGGATTTCCCGCTTGACATGAGAAAGGTTACTATCCCGCCTAAACATAAACAATATTCATCCAATATAATAAAATACAACACCATAAATCATCAAGTATAAAAGTCTAGATAATTTCAATTGTCTCAAATTTCAACCATCTCATAAATCACATGTGCATCCTTTTTCCAAACAAAATAATAATAATTATTATTATTAGTATCATCATCGATCATATTCCCACCACGGTCACTACCTATCTTTATACCCTATTACTTTAACACTTAAGATAATATTAAAGAATGATTATTTCACTCACATAGATTCCAACAAATTCTATCGATCAAACCGATCAAGGCCTCCTTGATGTAAAAAGGGATTTGTGTACTATAAATATTGTAATTTACAAAAAGAAAAGGAGAAGAGAAAATTTTATATTAGAATCCATGTTGGTTGTTAGTTAATTTTTTTTTTTCAGAAATTAAAGTTTTAGAATTTAAAAGATATAAAATATATATATATATATATATATTTTATATGTAAATTTACAATTTGAAACTTACCTTAATTGAATGAAGAAGTGGCGTTAGAGATTATATTGATGTGTGTATGAAGCTTTGGAAGCATGTGTTGAGTTACTTTTGTGTGTGCTTGATAAATATAATGGCCGAATAGTTGGAGAAGGAGGGAGAGAGTGTGTACGACGGTTAGGTGGTTTAGGTTCTAGGGTTTTAAGTTAATTGATTTGATTTAGATACTTGTACCCTCTTTAAATTTTAAGAAGACTATTTTAAATTTGAAAACTAGATTTGATTGGGTGTTTATTTATTTAGGATTAAACTGAATTAAAAGTGCAGGAGATATTTATTTTAATATATTGTCATTTATATTGTTGTCATATTTATCTAAATATTTTAGTAAACTGTAGCTTTAGATTAGGATATTTAGTTTAATATACCATCAATAATTTACTAAGACTTACGCATACTATAAAATTCTTCCTAAAAGAGTTTTCAAAAGTAACACCATGATGGTCCAGTAAGTGAAATTGAATTTAAAACTAGATTTTGAAAACAAAATTTCATATTTTCTTACAATTATCTTCCTAGAAAACATAAACTTATATAGTTTAATTGTTTAAACTCAAAAAGTTTGTTTTATAAATTTTTCATTATCTTAAGTAAATATAATGTATTTAAATCGCATTTCTAAAGAAAATCTTCATATTTAATAAAATAAATCATTATCCTCAATTTTAATATTATATTAGATTAGGTTAACTAGATAAATAACAAACTTATTATTTAATCTTTTTGCATTATCAACACCTAGCATTACTATTTTTATTTAATTATATAATTTGTTCAATTTCCAGAAACTATACATCAATTGTTCATGTTTTAAACTTTCTTTTATTCTTATAAATTATTTAATAAATTTATCATACTCCTTATTTCAAAAATTAATATCTTGAAATTTATAAATTATTTTTCATTTCCTATTTCACATCAAGGTTCCCTATAATTTTCTTCATCTACTTATATCCTTGTTCACATTTTCACTACACCCCACAAGATCCCAAAATCTTTCACTAGTCCCTAAAATTTTTACTTTACTCCTTATATGATCTAGCATATCAGATTGCTAGTCTATAGCATAAAACCTTATTCTAAAGTATTACCACATCACAATACAACATTACAAACACATAACACACATTTTGCAGAATCATATTTGTGAAATAATAATTTTTATTTAAAAACAAAAATTAAATAGCGGGTATTACATCTTTCTTATTCATTTTTTTACTTCGAACCAAACTTTTTTTTCTTTTCTTTGTTTCATTTCTCCTTTCCTTTCTATTTTTACTTTGCACTATGAACCAAACAGGTCTTTATAGACAGATGAATAGAGGAAAGGTGAGAGAAAAGGTGGAGAAACTCAAAATTGATTGGCTCCTATATTCTGTATTTATTTTGCTTTTTATTATTGTTTTTTGAAAATTTTTATTAACTGTTAGATCTAATCTAACTATCACTAAATCTAATAGTCAATATAATTTTAAAGTTAAAAAATAAAAATAAAAATGCATAAAAATTCTTAGTCGTTAAATGCACTGCATCCAACGGCTGGGCTCTTGCACAGGAACCAATCCATATTTGGAGAGATTTTTGATTGCCCATATTAATTGTCTTCCAATATTCTGAAGCCATCCACATCAAAATCAAAACTCCCCATCTTGTATGGATTTAAGGCCTCCCAATACTCCAAAAGTATTGGACTCTCCAATATTTTCACCTGGGCAAATTGAAGCCTTGAACGATCCAGATCACGTAGAAAGTATTGGAGAGTTTAAGCCGTTAGATCTACGTAATTCAACAGCCAAGATCGTATCCACTTAATAAATAATGTATTCATCTAGGTCCCTATCTAAGATTTTTTTTGTCTTTTGCTTGATTTAAAATTATATTTAACTTCATATAGGTTTTTCGTTCCAAAATATATTTTATTTTGACCCCTATAAACTTTTAAATGTATTCAGCTTAGATCCTCCAATACTTTCTGCGCGATCTGAGTCATCTATAGCTTCAATTTGATGGCCCAGATGAATCCAATACTTTTGAAATATTAAAGAGGCCCCAAATCCATCTTGTATTAGAGGGTCCCTCTTTGCTCACACTATATATGTCCCATACATATATATAGCTCACATCTCAACATCCTTATTTTTCATATTTGCACTTAACCAGTCTTACTTCTCACATGTAATATATATAGTTATTGACTGCCTTGAACTTTTCAGTAAACTGGATTTATGACCCATTGTGAAATTTAGGAGTGCGACCTAGTTTTTATGTTTTTTTTTTGGCTATATATTTTGTAAATGGTTTTACGGTTTAATGTACTTGTAACAGTTCTGTCTGAAGAATAAGAAATTTCTTTCTTTACCCATAATCGTAGATTACATCAACCAAATCACATAAATTTGTGTGTATTCTACAATTTTTATTTTTGTCTTCTCTGTTATTGTGAATTCTATGACAATAGTCGATCCCACAAATTAGATATAATAACAAATCATAATGTCTTAAAGATAAAAACGGCTAATATGCAGACTCAAAGCAACTATGGCCACATACCAAACATTATACATCTTTGTTGATAAGCGATTACAAAAGCCTTGATTTTAATTTCCAGTTTAAATTGGTGCCTCTGCCTGCACTAAGTGCGAATCCACTGCTTGGAGTTTTAGCAACAGTAGCATGACAACTCCAAACAGAGAATCCGGATCTGCGTGCACTACACACATCTTTCACTTTCAAATAATTGTTATCCCAAACAGTTAGTAACTATATTTTTTGTTTTTCCTTTTTTTTTCGGCAATCAAGAAATAAGAGGAAAAAATGGGAAGAAGAGATGTGAGAGAGAACATGGAGTTTAGGTTTAGGCAAAAGCAACAATTTATAAAAATTATGAAAACTATATTTGATATGTTTTAAGGTGTGATAGATCATCACTCATGTTAAAAATGTTTATGTCTGTATATTTCAAGAATTTGTTGTAATCATTTTAAGATACAATAGTCTTAGGGACCTTTTTTTTTGGGTGTTTTTCCTGAATGAATACGAACTATTGATTTGTAATCTCATGGTAATTATTTTTACCTCTCATCTTTCACATTAAAATATTTCTCTCATTAAATACACCTCTTTTATATGTATGTATCAACAATTTGTATGTCCAATTTTTAATAGATGCATTGATTTAAAACATTAATTGTGTAAATTCAATTTCCAACCAATACAGTAGCTTAAAACATGTAAGTTCAAATTAGACAACTATTTGTTAATTGCAAAGGTTTGACTCAAGTCCAAATCCAAGTCATTTGTATGAGTATATATATAATATTAATATTTATTAATATACAATATTAATTAAATTTAGACTTATCTTATGAAATTTTACTTAAAATACATATATACACATTTTTCTTCTCTAATATGGAACTTTAATTAATTTTACATAATATTACAAATTATACATCAATAAAATTATAAACTTATACTTTATTTCTAAATGACACCGACTTTATCCTTAATATCTGATGCATAGATTAAATATTCCTCTAAAATAATAATATTATGATTATAATAACAATTTAGTCCTTAAAAATATGCATAAGTCGATTGTTTAATTTTTTTTAATTATAACACATATTTCTTTGCCCAATACACACAACATTTTTTTTCCCCATCTGCCTGGACATACTACATATTGAAGAAGTTTTTCTACCCATTGGAAAACATAACTGATTAGAATAAAAAGGAATTAAGACATTAACTGTAATACCCACAAAAAAAATAATAAATGCATATTTGCAAACTATGGTTACTATGCTAGTATACAGTACTGTTCACCTGTATAATACTATTTACATATACGATACTGTTTACTTATACAATCAAAATGTCAAGTACTAGATGTGGTTTGGTCATAAGAGAAAACTAGAAAGAAGTTTGTAGGAGAAAATGACGTTTTATGTGTAAAAATACCCTTAGGGACTAAATTGAAAGGACTGATTTGAAAAGAAACATAAAAGTTTAAGGTGAAAGGATAGTTTTCCCTTTAAGTTTCCAATAGTAATAACATAAAAATTTTCCGCGTGAAGTGCACATTAGAAATGTCATTTTCATGAATAGTAAATTGAATATTTTATTAACGCATAGTGTCAAATAGTACCCTTGACTTTTCCTATAAATAGGCGCTTCCATTTCACTTCTAAACTCACACCTTCAATTTCTCTTCTTCTCTCCTTAAGTTTCTCTTACTTCAATGCTAGGCCTCTGAGATTTTGGGCCTTTCCTTTTCAGCTTAGGTAAGGATACTATGCCCTTTCTATGTCTTTCAAATTTTAGAAGTTATTTTCTTAAGTATGCTCTGTGGTTGCGGCCTTGGCTGATCTTCCACATCAGAAAAACTGTCCTTAGCTGCTTACATATTATTTTGATTCTCTGATTACCGAAATAGAATGTAAACTGTGAAGAATACATGTCTAGGAAAGTTCTGGCTAAGGAAAGACCTGGTTTTTAAGTGTGTCCAGTGTGACCCTCCACTCTTTCCTGGGAACTTACCTGGTGTACTCTTTTACAGATTGTATTCTCTATTTCTGATATGAATAGTACCCGTACGTATAAATAGTAACTGTATAAATAGTAACCATACATATGAATAGTATCTGTATGTAAAAATAGTATTTATATGTATGAATAGTAATTGTATGTATAAATATTATCAGTATGTATAAATAGTATCTGTACATATGAATAGTGACCATATATATGAATAGTAATAGTATATATAAATAGTAACCGTACGTATGAACAGTATCTGTACGAAAACAATCCTAACGTATTTTCTCTAATCTTTCATGAAAATCTCTATAGCGGAATACTGAAATTCATCTGTGTACTCTTGTCTGTAACGACTTAGAGAAGTGATGCTCGTACGGAATCCAGGTGAGTGGAACGACCCCGTTTTAATAGAGTTTTAGCATTACTGGTGATAAAAAGTATGTTGTAGGACACTCCCAAGATTCATAGGAGGAAAATTGGATTCAGAATAACGAATCTAATGAGATAATTAATCCAAAAGTATGGATAAAACGAAGCAAGTATCTCATGATGATGTGAAGTTTGAATCTTTTCAAAAACAGATTAATTGTTATCTTGATTTGTGGTTTATAAATCCATAATATAGTTATATACTATACCTGTTGTATGGATGAATATTATATTGAGCTTCTGATTATGATATGGAATAATGTACTATTGATTGTGATTGAGCGGGACAGTACCCCCTCTCACGGCAAGGCGGAAAACCCGGTTGACAGGGTGTCTTGACCAATGAGTGTGGAGACAACGATTCCTTTAGTAGGGATATAGCCCGGATTGGTGATAAATCCGTGAGGCGCCCTAGCTAAGAGGATGAGGTTGTGCGTCATGGCAGAAATATACATAATTGGTGAGCCAGCCTGTGTGCGCTCTCCGGGATATATTGCCATTGACGAGTACTAGTAACGTTTGTTGAATTTGATGAATTTTTATCTTCTTGTATGTAAGAGGATGATGTTGTGCGTCATGGCGGAAATATACATAATTGGTGAGCCGGCCTGTGTGCGCTCTCCGGGATATATTGCCATTGACGAGTACTAGTAACGTTTGTTGAATTGGATGAATTTTTATCTTCTGTCTATTGGTTGAGTATGAGCCTTTGGATATGCTTGCATGACTGGTGATGTATTTGAATTTTATTAACGCGAGGCTGATTCACTCATTGAGTTTAAAAGCTCACATTGTTTGTACAACCTTTTTGTTCAGATCAGGTTGCCAATGAAGAATATCCGCTAGAAGAATAGATCACTTTGAACCCTCCTGCTATCGGGTAGGCCCCTCTATTGTTGTAGATTATGTTGCTCTGTAATCGTCTAGGACATCTAGGTCAGGGGTTCGACATTTGGCTTGTATGTCAGTATAATAATGTATTTTAAATTGATAATCTATTATTACATGCAAATCATCTCTATGATTTTCAGATAAGAAAATTTGATATATTTATCAGAAGGCTTACAGTGATGAGAAATTCATCATTGTGCCGGTCATGTGCCCAGAAAACGGGTCGTGACAAAGTTGGTATCAAAGCAAAGGTTGTTAGGTCTCCTAGTGATTACAGAGCAAGGTAACCTTAGTAGGACCTCCTCTATCGTTGTGAACCCGGGCACAACTATAGAGAGACGGCCCTACTGAAGGTCCTGTAGGATGTTTCCATTTTCTTTCCCTCCGAGACTTATCTCTTCTTAGAAATTATGTTGTCAGGTTTAATTTTAGACAAATATGGCTACACTTTTGAACTTAGTAAAGGAAAGGTTATTACTTGTTTTGATTCCGTTGCTGTCGGATCAAATTTTTATATGGTGGATTTTATAAGCTGAATTCATGATTGATTTTGTGTAGCTATATTATTTTATGGTACCAGCTAATAAAAGAAACCACTTGCATTAAAAAAAACTGAAGGATTACATTGCAAGAAAAAAGAGAAGTTTACTCATGCATGAGTAATCTAAAAGCGAGGTGGTCTCGGATTAGGAGGGTTGTATTGTATCATCACACCTCGACCATTCCTTGGAGCAAGAGACATAGCAATGTCGCGGAGGGTAGTGTAAATTCCATTCATACAATCAATACTTCTTTGCTGTTGATTGCAGAAGCACTGGGTGGACCAATAGAAGAACCTATCTATTCTCGAAGTCATTGCCGCGTTATTGCGTTTGGTTAACTTCTCCAGGTCCTCTATCATCTTCTTGAGAATCTTCACCTCCTGCTCTAAACAGGCGATTTTGTCCTCTGAGCTATGGCCTATGCTAATCTCCTCGGCTTCCTCAATCTTCTTCATCTTCTTCTCCTTTTGAATTTCTTGAGGTCCATCGAGAGGTCTTTTGCCCTTGTCCCTGCATAAACTTAAGTTTAAGTCAAGTTCTTCTTCCTTAGCCTCTACTGTGAGATCAATGTACTTCCTTGAGGCCATGATTTGGAAAAATTTAGAAATTTTTGTAAGAGTATGAGGCGAGAGGAATACTAGGGGATTGTAGGCTCAGAGATTATTACTCTTTGTGGTGTGGTAACTGAGAACGCTGAGAAGGTTTTTATAAAGAAAAAATTTGGACTAAGAGACAAAGAAGATATCTCTTCACCGCACCCCTACATGATCAACCTATGGATTTCTGCAAGCTGGAAGCTAGAAGTCTAGGGTAGGCGTGCACATCGATAGCGCATTGCATTAATGCCAAAACCACGAAAGTCAGTATTCGGTGGATTTGCGGCCGATTTTACTTGGTTTTCCCATTTCTCCCGTTGGCATTTTCTGAAATTCAAAGAAGTTGATAATATAGCCATTAAAGATTGCCTTGGATGCTTTTATGATGAACTGAAATGCATTTCTATGTTTTATTGTGTTGTTCTTGAGAGCCTTCAGTTGAGTATAATATACATAATTGATTGAATCATGTTGCAATTACATGTATGTATGTTATTCATGCATAATGAGTGAAGGCTACGACCAAGGAAAATATGTGATAATCCTACATATACTCATAGAGAATGTGAAATCAAAATGACTTGGATAGAATGAAATGTGTAGAGGATGATATATCTTCATGGTTACACATACTTACATATAATGCTCTCGTGGGCAAATGAAAGGCAGTGATTTCCTTACATCATGATAATGCTTAAGGCATGCAACCGTAAGCAGTTAACTTTGTTTTAAAATATATATATATTTTTATATATATATTATGTGTAAGTCTAGAGTAAAGACACCGATTAGAATCTAAGATACGGCCAATATGAGGCTACCTAATTATAGAGGGACATCGTGATATGGGATTACAGGATAAAACAAGTTTAGAGGGAGAAAATCTCAGACTGAAGAGCATAGTTATTCAAAATTTTGAGAAAGGTCAAGATTAGCCGAAATTTTTTTTTTCAAGAAATCTTTGACTTATCTTAATTGCATTTACTATTTATCTGCATGTCCGACATTAATTGCTGACATTGCGATGTATGTGATCTGTAAACCTCCTAGCGAGCGGCGTATAGGTTGTGGTGGCTTTAGCTCAAGGGGCTTCGAGTTGTCTATAAATCTTGTATGCCCGTTACCCCACTCATCAACCAAGCGAACTTCTTTCATTATATACCTATTTCTCAATCTCCATTCCTTTCTCATTCGAAGTTATTTCTGAGATCCCTAGAGCAATGGCCGATAATAAGTCTTTCAACTTGAATTTTGAGACTGGCAATGTAGAGCTTGATTTAAATCTAAGTCTTGGAAACAACAAAGGAAAGAGACCTGTAGACAGGTCACCATAAATTAAGAAGAGAAAGAGGGATGTAATAGAGTTGGAGGAGGACAGTACTGCAACATCCTCAGAAAATAAGCTTGCGTTCCTAGAGCGTAAAATCGAAAATCTAGAGCATAAGATAGAGAGCCTGGAATACAAGATAGAGGACCAGAAGCGACTAATAAGTCGTCTCTTTGAAAACCAAGAGAAACTGATAAATCGTCGTTTCGGGGAACTGGCCAATCGAGTTGATAGACATTCAATGTTTGCAACTCAAAATTTTCGTGACCAACAAGCAAGGTGTATTGACTGTATGAACGGAGTGACTTATGCTCTTCGCCAAATTTCTCAAGTGCTTCCTCCAGAAACCCTTTCTAGGCTGCAATGATTAGCTTCCTCATTAAGGTCTGAAGCACCTTCTTCTTCTAGACCCGGAGCACCTTTTAGATTTCAAAAGCCTCCTCGTCCTTAATTTATTCTTTCTTTTGTTGGTACCTAAAGTTATATTTGGTGTAAGATTCACGTATTAAAATTATCTATGTACTAGAAATAAAATTTAAGTTAGTATCTAGATCTTCTTTGTTGAAGTGATTCATTTTACTAAAAGAACTTGAGGAATGAGAAGATGTTGGACTTGTTATATTTCGTACTTGATTATGGAAATTCTAAAGCAGAGTATGGTAATATCCTTTTGACTGAGAAGAGTTACTAAAATGATATTTCATTGCATTTTTGAGCTATGGAGGAGTGCTAAATAAAGTATTTTATGAACCTATACATAGAGAACTATGGGTTTGCCCTAATCATTGAAGGGATACGACTCTATATGAGTCATTGAGGTGAGAGGAATTTCCATATATATAATTATGCGTAAGGAGTATGTAATTTACTTATCACATTTTCTAGGATTGTTCTTCCTAGAGATTTATGTAATGATTTCATGTGATTTTGCCTTTTATATGACGCCTTCAGCTGAGAGTATCACCTTAAGGCAGAAGGATCGCCTTTGGGCAAGAGTATTGCCTATGGCCAAAATGATGTCTTCAGATGAGGTGCTTGTATTCGTAAAAGTTATAAGCTATGTGTGTGGAAACATGTGTTCTGATATTCAGTATGAACTAGAAAGACCACGTGCCACTCTTGAAGACGACATCTATTTGAGGTTTTACATAGAGACAGAATTCGTCTCTGATTAGGTGGTTTGAGTTTAGTAAAGGTTATGAGGATGAGACACTTTATGGTACAAAAGGTTGTGGAGAAAATCAAACTGATGAGGAAGAGAATGTTTGCTGTTTAGAAAAGGCAAAAGTCCTATGCAAATCATTGATAATGCGGTCTAGAGTTCACAGTTGATGTTATAGTGTTCTTGTAAATCTTACCAAGGATGTGAAGAGGTTTGGGAAGAAAGAGATGCGAAGGATGAGATATGGACGAAGTAATCACATTTATTCCAGTCTTAAGATGAGTTTTGAATTCGGGGGACCGAATTCTCTTAAGGAGGTGATAATGTAATACCCACAAAAAAATAATAAATGCATATTTGCAAACTATGGTTACTATGCTAGTATACGGTACTGTTCACCTGTATAATACTATTTACGTATACGATACTGTTCACTTATACAATCAAAATGTCAAGTACTAGATGTGGTTTGGTCATAAGAGAAAACTAGAAAGAAGTTTGTAGGAGAAAATGACGTTTTATGTGTAAAAATACCCTTAGGGACTAAATTGAAAGGACTGATTTGAAAAGAAACTTAAAAGTTTAAGGTGAAAGGATAGTTTTCCCTTTAAGTTTCTAATAGTAATAACAGAAAAATTTTCCATCGTACGTGAGGTGCACAATAACTGCATTATTAGAAAAGTCATTTTCATGAATAGTAAATTGAATATTTTATTAGCACATAGTGTCAAATAGTACCCTTGACTTTTCCTATAAATAGGCGCTTCCATTTCACTTCTAAACTCACACCTTCAACTTCTCTTCTTCTCTCCTTAAGTTTCTCTTACTTCAATGCTAGGCCTCTGAGATTTTGGGCCTTTCCTTTTCAGCTTAGGTAAGGATACTATGCCCTTTCTATGTCTTTCAAATTTTAGAAGTTATTTTCTTAAGTATGCTCTGTGGTTGCGGCCTTGGCTGATCTTTCACATCAGAAAAACTGTCCTTAGCTGCTTACATATTATTTTGATTCTCTGATTACCGAAATAGAATGTAAATTGTGAAGAATACATGTCTAGGAAAGTTCTGGCTAAGGAAAGACCTGATTTTTAAGTGTGTCCAGTGTGACCCTCCACTCTTTCCTGGGAACTTACCTGGTGTACTCTTTTACAGATTGTATTCTCTATTTCTGGTATGAATAGTACCCGTACGTATAAATAGTAACTATATGAATAGTAACCGTATATATGAATAGTATCTGTACATAAAAATAGTATTCATATGTATGAATAGTGACCGTATGTACAAATATTATCCGTATGTATAAATAGTATCCATATGTATAAATAGTGACTATATATATGAATAGTAATCGTATATATAAATAGTAATCGTACGTATGAACAGTATCTGTACGAAAACAATCTTAACGTATTTTCTCTAATCTTTCATGAAAATCTCTATAGCGGAATACTGAAATTCATCTGTGTACTCTTGTTTGTAACGACTTAGAGAAGTGATGCTCGTACGGAATCCAGATGAGTGGAACGACCCCGTTTTAATAGAGTTTTAGCATTACTGGTGATAAAAAGTATGTTGTAGGACACTCCCAAGATTCATAGGAGGAAAATTGGATTCATAATGACGAATCTAATGAGATAATTAATCCAGAAGTATGGATAAAACGAAGCAAATATCTCATGATGATGTGAAGTTTGTATCTTTTCAAAAACAGATTAATTGTTATTTTGATTTGTGGTTTATAAATCCATAATATAGTTATATACTATACCTGTTGTATGGATGAATATTATATTGAGCTTCTGATTATGATATGGAATAATGTACTATTGATTGTGATTGAGCGGGACAGTACCCCCTCTCACGGCAAGGCGGAAAACCCGGTTGACAGGGTGTCTTGACCAATGAGTGTGGAGACAACGATTCCCTCAGTAGGGATATAGCCCGGATTGGTGATAAATCCGTGAGGCGCCCTAGCTAAGAGGATGAGGTTGTGCGTCATGGCGGAAATATACATAATTGGTGAGCCGGCCTGTGTGCGCTCTCCGGGATATATTGCCATTGACGAGTACTAGTAACGTTTGTTGAATTGGATGAATTTTTATCTTCTTGTATGTAAGAGGATGATGTTGTGCGTCATGGCGGAAATATACATAATTGGTGAGCCGGCCTGTGTGCGCTCTCCGGGATATATTGCCATTGACGAGTACTAGTAACGTTTGTTGAATTGGATGAATTTTTATCTTCTGTCTATTGGTTGAGTATGAGCCTTTGGATATGCTTGCATGACTGGTGATGTATTTGAATTTTATTAACGCGAGGCCGATTCACTCATTGAGTTTAAAAGCTCACATTGTTTGTACAACCTTTTTGTTCAGATCAGGTTGCCAATGAAGAATATCCGCTAGAAGAGTAGATCACTTTGAACCCTCCCGTTATCGGGTAGGCCCCTCTATTGTTGTTGATTATGTTGCTCTGTAATCGTCTAGGACATCTAGGTCAGGGGTTCGACATTTGGCTTGTATGTTAGTATAATAATGTATTTTAAATTGATAATCTATTATTACATGCAAATCATCTCTATAATTTTCAGATAAGAAAATTTGATATATTTATCGGAAGGCTTACAGTGATGAGAGATTCATCATTGTGCTGGTCATGTGCCCAGAAAACGGGTCATGACATTAACCGTTTATAATCTTATAATTATGACACCAAAGATTATAAACGTCTATATATATATATATATATATATATACACACACACACATTTTAAAGCACCCACAGTTATGTGTGTATATATATATATTCATCAATAATGCAAAGCGGTTATATGATTTTCAGATAAGAAAATTTGATATATTTATCGGAAGGCTTACAGTGATGAGAGATTCATCATTGTGCCGGTCATGTGCCCAGAAAACGGGTCATGACATTAACCGTTTATAATCTTATAATTATGACACCAAAGATTATAAACATCTATATATATATATATATAGTAATATTAGCATTGGGAAAATGGGCCGCCCGGCCCGGCCCGTAACGGGCTAGGCCACAAAACGGGCCGGGCCGGGCCGGCCCGTTTTTGGACGGGCTTGGATTCTTATATCCAAGCCCGCCAATGTTAGCCCGCTGGCCAAACGGGCCGGCCCGCAGGCTAAGCTTTTTTTTTTCAAAATTTTTAATAATATAATATAAAATTAATTTAGTTAATATTTTTGGGTAAAAATAAAAAATATATTAAGTAGAAAACAAAATAAATAAGTTAATATATTCCAAAATTGTATGTTTTCTAAAATTTTAAAATTTATCCATTCTAAAATTGTATGTTAACTCATCCAAATCAATTATTTAGGATAAATTCCAAAATGAATTGATGAGTTAAACAATTTAAACAAAAAAAATAAGTTAAGAATGAATAGATAAATTCTAAAATTGTAGGATAAATAAAAAATTTTAGGATAAATTCCAAAATTGTATAATATGAAAATATGAATTTATTGTAATTTTTTTTTATAAAATACGGGCCGGCCCGTGGGGCCCGTAGACCCCGCCCGTTTGGCCCGCGGGCTAAACGGGTCGGCCCGTTTAGGCCCGTTTTTAAACGGGCCAATTTTTCAATCTCCAAGTCCGCCCATATGCGGACGGGCCGGTCTTGGCCCGCGGGCCAAAGCCCGTTTTACCAGTGCTAAGTAATATACACATCAATGCACCAAGCAACGGATTTCAACATAATTATCTTAATCTAATATTTTATAATAATACTGTAACAATCTCCCACTAAAATTTAAATTTAATTAGAACACTAGATACTCAGTAGTGAACTCTGGACCACTTGGTAAAGTCCAGAGGCTCTCTGACAATATCAATGAACCACATAATCCACAAGATAAGGTAACAGGTGATATCTACGAGATGGAATTATATCTCTCATGTCAATGCAGATTCACATACTAAGGAAACCCTGCCCCTAATTTTATGAATCTAGATCCTTTGTAATATTACAGAGATGCAATACTTTTAGTAATAATTTTTTTTCGTTGCTAAAATTTTTAACAATAATTTTGTTGCTGAAAAGTTTAATAACAGAAAAAATTGTTACTAAAAAGAGTATTATACTCTGCATAATATGCCCTTAAAATTGCTTGGAGAAGGCACCCTGACCATACGTAATAACCAGGGAGAGACAGAGAGAAAAGCCGAAACTTTTGTCTTCTAAAAGCTGAAATTTTGAAAATTGAGTGTATTTGTGTGTCTTCAAGCACTTTTGGAAACTTGCAGAAATGACCATCCAAATAAGCATTTATTTGACCTGAAAAGAACACGGCAAACGTATAGAAAAGGATACAAGAACCTAGATGCTTCCCAGAATATATATATATATATATATATAGTAAGCATGCATTACATGTACTCTAGTGTAATGTATTGCAAAGAATTCTTAAATTCAAATAGCAGTGCCAGCCTATACGAGAATTACTTCTTTATATTTAATGATAAAAAATATAAAAAAAAAATTTAAACCTTTAATCATTCAATCATCAAGTAAATAGTTAGTATTGAATCGATAAAAATTTAAAAATAAAAAATTATGTCACTTACTGTTGGGTTTGACTTGAATTTTGTGGGTGACCCGGTTTGTAACCCGACCCACGACCCATGACCCATGACCCATTTTGTCTCTATATATATGAGTGTGAGGGAATTCATTGTAAGAGTGGTTGATGTAATTTCTCTCTGTATAGCCTCCGTCAGAAAATAATACAGATATTCTCTCTGTTCGTGGACGTAGGTCGCATTGACCGAACCACGTAATTTCTTTGTGTGTTCTTCTCTATCCTTCTCCTTGATTAATTGCATTTCAGTAACCTAACAAGTGGTATCAGAGCCTCGGTTCATTTTTTGGTTCGTCGGTTACTGTTCATCGTCTTCTACGGCGAGGCACTGTAGCAGTCAACGGTCAACGACACTGTAGCGACTCGGATACTGTAGCGACTCAGAACTGTAGCGACTCGGCACTGTAGCACGGTCAACGGTCAACGGTACTATTTGGTCAAAGTTACTGTTTGGTCAAAAATTGCTGTTTGGTCAAAGCTGCTATTTGGTCATTGTTGTTGTTTGGACCAAGTTTTCTGTTGCGATCGTTATTGTTTCCTCGACACAGTTCCGGTGAGTTTATGTTTAATTCAGAAAAGAATTCTGAATTTCTGTGTGAATTTACTGGATTGTGCTGGATTGAATTTCTGGTTTACTGCTGTGAATTTTGTTGGACTGCTGTGTTGAATTTCTGTTAGTGAAGTTCTGGTCAGTTTGTAAGGTTCTGAACAGTTTTGTGAAATTCAATTTCTGATTGCGAAATTTGCTAGTAATTTATCTGCTGTTATTTGAGAAGATGTCGACTCATAAATTCGATATTGAGAAGTTTAATGGATCGAATGATTTCACTTTGTGGAAGGTAAAAATGAGGGCACTTCTGGTTCAGCAGGGATGTGCAGTGGCATTAGAAGGAGAAAGTAGTCTACCTAACACGTTGAAAGAAGAGGAGAAGAAGGAAATTTTGGCAAAGGCTCATAGTGCATTACTATTGAGTCTGACAGATGAGGTGTTGAGAGAAGTAGTTGATGAATCAACTGCTGCATGTTTGTGGAAGAAATTGGATGATAAATACCAGAAAAAGTCTCTCACAAACCGGTTATATCAGAAGCAGCGTTTGTATACCCTGCGGATGACAGAAAATATGCAGGTAAAAGATCATCTTGATAATTTTAACCGAATTATCCTGGATTTACAGGGTGTTGGGGTTAAGATAGATGATGAAGATCAGGCTATCATTCTTTTGTGTTCTCTACCAAATTCATATGAGAACTTTGTTTATACTATGTTATATGGTAGAGATAGTATCTCTGTTAATGATGTCAAAGATGCTTTGCAGTCTAAAGAGCTGAAGAGAAGAGTCTCTAGTTCTAATGAGGATGGTGCAGAAGCAGGTTTGTATGTTGGCAGAGGCAGAGACACTAAAAGGGATGATGGAAAAAGAAGCAAGTCACGGTCTAAGTCGAGGAACAAAGGAGGACCTCTATGTTATCACTGTAAACAAAAGGGGCACATCAGGAAGAATTGTCCACAGAGGAAGAAGGGAAATAATGAGAAGGAACCGAATACCAGTGGTAGTGCTGCGATGGTGCAAGATAGTTCTGACGAAGAAGAAGACATTGATGTTCTCACAGTCAGCACCTCTGGTTCTGCAAATACTTGGGTCTTGGACACAGGTGCATCTTATCATATGACTTCCTCACGTGAACTGTTTACTTCTTTCAAGGAGTGGAATGGTGTTGTGAGGTTGGGTGATGATGAGCAACTCAGTGTTAAGGGCAGTGGTTCTGTGCAGATTCAGATGTATGATGGAATAGTCAGGACGCTTGATGCTTGGTATGTTCCTGGTCTACGGAAGAACTTGATTTCTCTTGGTACTCTAGACAAACAAGGGTACAAGTACTCTGGAGAGAATGGACAATTGAGAATTTCCAAAGGTGCTCTGGTTATAATGAAGGGTAAATTGCAGCATGGCATTTACTTTCTGATTGGTAATTCTGTGATGGGGACAGTGGCTGTATCTAAATCTTTAGGGAAGAATGATGATTGTACAGAGTTGTGGCATTGCCGATTGGGACACATGAGTGAGAAAGGGCTGTCAATTCTAAGTAAACAAGGATTGTTAGAAGGAGCAGAAACTGGGAAACTGAAATTCTGTGAAGTTTGTGTTATGGGTAAACAAAGCAGAGTTAAGTTCAGTTCTGGGAAGCATACTTCTACGGATGTTCTGCAATATGTTCACTCAGACTTGTGGGGTCCTTCTCCAGTTGAATCTCAGGGCAAATGCAAGTACTTTGTTACTTTCATTGATGACTACTCTAGAAGGGTTTGGGTATATTTTCTGAAATCCAAAGATGAAGTGTTTGGGAAGTTTAAGGAGTGGAAGACCATGGTTGAGAAACGGACTGGAAAACAGGTCAAAACACTCAGAACTAATAATGGGTTGGAGTTCTGTAACGCTCCATTTGATGAATTTTGCAAGAAAGAAGGTATAGTGAGGCATCGCACTGTACGTCATACACCACAGCAAAATGGAGTTGTAGAACGTATGAATCAAACATTGTTGCAGCGTGCGAGATGCATGCGATTAAACGCTGGCTTGCCAAAACAATTCTGGGCTGAAGCAGTTAACACTGCTTGTTATCTGGTGAATAGATCGCCATCTACTGCAATTGATTTTAAGACTCCTCAAGAGGTATGGTCCGGTAAACCTTCTGATTATTCTGGCCTGCGTATATTTGGTTGTCCTACTTATGCTCATGTGAATGATGGTAAACTAGAGCCTAGGGCAATGAAATGCATATTTCTAGGGTATGCACCTGGAGTTAAAGGGTACAGACTGTGGTGTACTGAAAAGGATAGAACTCCAAAATTTATTACGAGCAGAGATGTAACTTTTGATGAGTCTGCTATGTTTGGTCAGAAGGAGGAGCTTGGTAGTCATGCAGGTAATAATGATCAAGGTGCCAACCAGAAGGTGGAAATTGAAGTTCAAACTTCAAAAAGGGTTATAACAGACCCTGTACAGCAGCCCAGGGAAGAAGAAGAATCACAACCTATAACAACAAGGAGGGAAAGAAGGGAAATCAGAAAACCTATGAGGTATGCAGATTGTGTTGATATAGTTGATGTTAATTCAGTTGCTTATACCTTGGCAGTAGGTGAAAGTATTGATTCTGATGACCCGAGATCATATAAAGAAGCAGTTGAGAGTAGAGAAGCATCAGAATGGCTGGTTGCAATGAATGAAGAGATGCAATCTCTTGAGAAGAATGAAACATGGGATCTTGTACCGTTACCAAAGGGAGTGAAACCGGTAGGATGCAAATGGGTCTTCAAGAAGAAAGAAGGTATTCCTGGAGTTGAACCAGCAAGGTTCAAAGCACGACTCGTGGCCAAGGGTTTTTCACAAAAGGAGGGAATTGATTATCATGAAGTTTTCTCCCCAGTTGTGAAGCATAAAACCATTCGTGTCCTTTTGTCCATGGTAAGTGTTTTTGACTTGGAGTTGGAACAACTGGATGTGAAAACTGCTTTCTTACATGGAAATTTAGAGAAGCAGATCTATATGTCACAGCCAGAAGGATTTCTTGATTCTGGGAAGAAAGATCATGTATGTTTGTTGAAAAAGTCCTTGTATGGTTTGAAGCAGTCTCCTAGACAGTGGTACAAGAAATTTGATGCATTCATGACTTCCCATGGTTTTCTGCGTAATCAGTTTGATAACTGTGTCTATTCTAAGAAACTTGCAGATGATTCTTATATTTATTTGTTGCTATATGTTGATGATATGTTAATTGCTGCAAAGAACAAGGTTAAAATTGATAGTTTGAAAGCCTTGTTGAGCAGTGAGTTTGAGATGAAGGATTTGGATGCAGCCAAGAAGATATTGGGCATGGAGATTTGGAGAGATAGAAGTGCAGGTTTACTGTATGTATCTCAACAGAAATACATAGAAAAATTGTTGCAGTCTTTCCAAATGAATAATTCTAAGCCAGTTAGTACTCCGTTGGCGGCACATTTTAAACTTGATGCTAGTACAATACCTACTACAGCTGAGGAAAAAGGGTACATGAGTTCAGTGCCCTACTGTAATGCTGTTGGAAGCTTGATGTATGCAATGGTGTGTACTAGGCCTGATCTGGCTCATGCAGTCAGTGTGGTAAGCAGGTTTATGAGTAATCCTGGGAGAGCTCACTGGAGTGCAGTTAAATGGATTATGCGGTATCTGAAAGGTACGAGTAATATTTGCTTGGTTTATAGTGCTGATAAATCTGATAGTGGCTTGGTTGGCTATACAGATTCAGATTATGCTGGAGATCTTTTGAGGAGGAGATCCTTAACATGCTATGTCTTGACTCTAAATGGATGTGTTGTTAGTTGGAAGGCAACACTTCAATCTACAGTTGCCTTGTCTACCACTGAAGCAGAATACATGTCATTGGCAGAAGGAGTTAAGGAAGGTATGTGGTTACATGGTTTGATTGATAGTCTGGGGTTAAATATTCAGAGACCTATCATTTATTGTGATAGTCAGAGTGCATTAAGTTTGGCCAAGAATCCAGTCTACCATGAGAGGTCGAAGCATATTGATATCATATTGAATTTTATTCGAGATGTGATAGAAGACAAGAAATTATCCATCGAGAAGATATCCACAGCAGATAATCCAGCAGATATGTTGACAAAGGCTCTACCTTCAGAGAAGTTCAAGCATAGCTTGGACTTGGTGAATGTTCGCATTCCATGAAGCCCTACAAGGCTTGAATGACAGAGATGAATTTATATTTAGTTCTGGTGATTTGAGAGAATTCAAGTCAAGGAGGGAAATTGTTGGGTTTGACTTGAATTTTGTGGGTGACCCGGTTTGTAACCCGACCCACGACCCATGACCTATGACCCATTTTGTCTCTATATATATGAGTGTGAGGGAATTCATTGTAAGAGTGGTTGATGTAATTTCTCTCTGTATAGCCTCCGTCAGAAAATAATACAGATATTCTCTCTGTCCGTGGACATAGGTCGCATTGACCGAACCACGTAATTTCTTTGTGTGTTCTTCTCTATCCTTCTCCTTGATTAATTGCATTTCAGTAACCTAACACTTACTTTATTAATTTAATCTTAACTATTTATTTAATAATTAAAATTTTAACTTCGTTCTTTATTCTTGGTAACTAAATATATATTCTTGACAGCTAAATATAAAGGAGCCCTGCCCGTATGAATGCCGAACAACTACGCAACCAAAAAGGTTAAAAAGATAAGGAAGGGTGAGCGAAAGAAATGTTTATATTTTCACTCTATTATTATTCATTCATTTGGGCCCACTTTTTGCATATAGATCAAAAAAGATTTTCTTTTTAACTTTCCACATCCAAAATAGACATTAGTCATTGCTTGGAAACTTCGTTAAACACATCTAGTGCTCTTTTCCCTCTTAAAAATAAAGAGTAAATTAATATTTTAGTCCTTAAAAGTTTATTTTTTAAATTTTGTCTTTGAATTTCTTTTTTATATTAAAGACTAAAATGTTAATTTACTCTTACTGATTTAGTCCCTAAAAGATTGTACTTATCTCAATTTAATATTTGAAACACCAAACATCTCAATTTAATTTATGAATAATTGTATTTGTTTGAATTTGATCCTATATTTGTTAAAGTAACTTTTAACAACGAAAAATTTTAGATTTAGCAACGTTAAATTTTACAATTTAGTAATGAAAAGGACTATATATATATATAACCTTCTTTAAAAGAATTTTTCCAAACTAAGTAAAAGAATTTGCAAAAATAATATAGATATATAAGATAATATATAATTAAAGCTAAAGTCTTGTAACAACGTATCTCATCATGGTTATCTAATATGGTGAAAAATTCTTTCTCATAAATAAAATCTTTTTTTTGGTGAGCAACACTAAATAAAAATAATAATATTTTTATATACTCCCAAAAAATTTCTTAAATTTACTCAATTGAGTACACAAAGATTTCCTCCAGATAGAAAATTTACAATTGAAAAAATTTCATAAAAAATATATATTTCTATCCGTTGAAAAATCTTTTGACTACTCATAAACAATCATTAAATGCAAAAATGATCAATAAGATGATTGATTATTTAGTAGCCAAAGTTTAAAAAATAAAATAAAAGAGTTTTCAACATGTAAACCATTAAAAGCCTCATATGCCAAGGGAAAAATATACATATATAGAAATATACCATATAAATAAATTCCCAAAACTCAAAAAAAATTTATGAGTTATTGTAGAAAGATAAATATCCGCCAAAAATATGTATGAAATTTCTTTGTGAAATAAATTCACAATTCCAAATGGAAAAACTAACAATATTTTCATTTATTTACTCAAATTGTGAATCACAATTTCATCAAAAAATGATTTTGCAAAATTTTCCTTCACCATTCTTATTTGTCATTATGCTTTCATGAGATTCAACATGAAAAAATTACTTTAAAATTGTTGAGATACTTAGATCTAAACCTAATACTACGCAAATTATATTTTTACTAAACCTTCAAATTCCTTTTTTTATGTTTATTTTTATTTTTCAAGTGCTGCTCCCATATTTTAAGGATTAAATTAAAACTTGATCTTTCAAGGACTAAAATGGATAACTATAATCTTTCTAAGATTTAATTAATGATTAACTCTAAATTAAATAAATAAATTAAAAAGAACTATAACTTTTTCATAAATCCACAAAGATAACTGTACATACTTTCCAAATCCAAATTGCTTTGGCAGAGATGTTGCCATGAAATTTCCTTGATATGTGTGTCCATGTATATATAGTGCTCCTTTTCACTCCTAAAAGTAAATAACTAAAAAAAAATACCATAGAAGTTCTTTGCCATGAAACTTCTAATATATATATATATATATATATATATATATATAGTGCTCCTTTTCGCTCCTAAAAGTAAATAACTAAGGAAAAATACCATAGAAGTTCAAATTCTCGGACCCCTTATTCTCAAATTTTAAATTCTTCTCGAGAGCTATATGTTATCATTAATAAATATAGAGTGAATATCTAAATTCGTCCATGAAAGATATAATTTTTATCGATTATTTTTTAAATTTAAATTTCAAAAAGAGTCAATGTTTATAAGTTACAAACTAAATATAAATTAATTTTTTAATGATTAAATGATATATTTACTTGAGGAATTGCTAATTAGAAAAAATGTGAAATAACATTTAATGACTAAATCATGTATACTAAATCATGTATAGTTAATCATTTATACGTAAGTGTTTCTTAAATAAGTGAACGATTATTATATCATTCTAATTTTATAGGATGTCCCAAAGGGATAGTAATGAATGATTATTATAAAATAGTGTACGTTTTATATTAAAGAGTAAATTATTACTTTAGTCTTTATAAAAGTTAAATGTCTCAATTTAATTTTAAAAAATTATATTTATTTTAATTTAATTATTATTTTTGTCAAAATAACTTTTAGTAGCAATAATTTTGAGATTTTAATAATAATAAATTTTACGATTTAATAATAAGAAAAATTAAATTGAGACAAATGAAAATTTTCATTTAACCAATGAAAAAAAAATTCATGAACTAAATTAAGGCATGTCATGAAAAATTGTAGAGCAAAAATAGAGAAGAAAAAGATAAAAATCGCAAAACATACACTGATTTACGTAATTCAATCAATGTAATTCACATCCACAAATAAACAATTTTTTTAATTATTTAGGCAGAACTATTACAAGATAATGAAAGAACAATTGCAAAATTGAATATTTTAAATACATAACCACTTTTAAAAAATATAAAACAATTTTTGCTCTACTCATTTCACATAACTCCAACTTTCAAATTGAGTTTTCAAATTTTGAGTTAAGTTATAAATATAGTTCATAAAAAATTCAAAACACTTAACAAAACACTTAATCTTCCAATAATCAAAGTAAAAAAAATTATAATTTTTTTATAATTAAATTAATAAATTATTCTATATAAAATAAAATTTTCCACTGACAAATGTACTTTTCATCTAAATAGTAAAGACAATAAAATTTTATGTATTGAAAATCTTACATTACCTGTCACGTGACCCGCAAGTCAAGAAGCACACTTTCTTGGGCTTAATCCAGATGCGACGTGCATCTCGTTAGTGGAGGACTCACTTTAAAGTTTTAATATTAATTTTGTCATTTAATTTAAATTAAACTAATTTTTAACATTAATTAGATTCCTACAAGGCTAAGCCTATACTTGTCCCTGCTCAATTTCTAGGTAATGAGATGATGATTTGATGTCCTAAATTACTATATTCATTCATTTTAATTCTCCAAAATTAAATGAGCTTTATCTTTAAAATAATAAGTTTTATTCACTTACTCCAAATTGTTAAAAGAATAGGTATAATAATTTTTTAAAAGATAATTAAATGTATAATTATTAATCTTAAAAACTTAAATGTTTAGAATTTTTTGTTTTTCTCCTTCATTTTTTCTTACGTAGAGATTATTTCCTTCACAAAACTAAATATATTTTTGGGTCCTTTTTAAAAATCTTTTCTCTTTTTTCTAGTGATAAATCTCTTTTAATTTTGTACAATTAGGATTTTCATTTTTAATAAAAAATATTATATAATTATGAAAATGGTCAAATATAATTTAAGCTAGAAATATTTAGTGATTTTATTCATATAACGCAATTTGAAAATTAATACATTTTTACGTGGAGATTATAATCCTTGGTGGGTGTATGTGTGTGGGTGTGTGTGTGTAGTGCTCCTTTTCACTCTTAGAAGTAAATAACTAAAGAAAAATACCATAGAAGTTCTTTGCCATAAAACTTCATTTTATGTTTAACTTTTAAAGTTAAATAGAGTGTTTAATTTTTATAATTAATGACTCAAATTTTAAAATATTGTTTAAAAAAATTAAAAAGTAAAATAAAAACAAGATCCTAAAATTTGAAATAAAATTCAGCTTGGCTTTCAAAGCCCACCAAATAATATGTTTCCTGAAACTTCTATATATATATATATATATATAGTGCTCCTTTTCACTTCAAAAAGTAAATAACTAAAGAAAAATACCATAGAAGTTTAATTTCTCGAATATGTTTGACAAAAATAATTTATAAACTAGCTGAAAATTTAAGAGTTAAGTCAAAGAATAAATTAATGATTGATTAAATTAATATTTCAGTCCTTAACGGTTTTTTTTAATTCTGTCTTTGAATTTCTTTTTTATCCTAATTTGATCTTTAAGAGATCATTCGCCAATGAAAAGTTTTTATCTTAGCAAAGCTAAGTCCAGAGTTAGTTTTTCATATATAAAGACATTTTTTTAGTTTCTTTTTATAAACAAAAATGAGACGAATATTTTATAAGAATTAAATTAAAAAAAATTAATTTTTTTAAGAACTAAAATGATAATTTATTCTTACTGATTTAATTTTTAAAAAATTACACTTATTTTAATTTAACATTTTGAAACACCAAACATCTCAATTTAATTTATAAATGATTGTATTTGTTTCAATTTGATTCTTATGGTTGTTAAAATAACTTTTACAATAAAAAATTTGAGAATTAATAGTGTTAAATTTTATAATTTAATAATAAAAATAAATAAATTGATATAAGAATAATTTTTTAGAAATTAAATTAAAACTTTATCTTTCAAGAATTAAAATAGATAACTATAATCTTTACTAAATTGATGATTAACTCTAATTTAAATAAATTAATTAAAAAGAACTATAAACATTACCAGTACCGTGACCAGCAAGTCAAGAAGCACAGTTTCTTTGGCTCATTCCAAATGCGACGTGTGTGTCGTTAGTGGACGACTCACTTTTAAGTTTTAATATCAATTTTGTCATTTAATTAGATTCCTAGAAGGCTAAGCTATACTTATCCCCGCTCAATTTCTTGGTAATGAGATGATGATTTGATTTTTTAAATTATTATGTTCATTCATTTTAATTCTCCAAAATTAAATGAGCTTTATCTTTAAAATAATAAGTTTTATTCACTTACTCCAAATTGTTAAAAGAATAGGTATAATAATTTTTAAAAAAATAATTAAACGTATAATTATTTATGTTAAAAATTTAAATGTGTAGAATTTTTTGTTTTGCTCCTTCATTTTTTCTTACGTAGAGATTATTTTCTTCACAAAACTAAATATATTTTTGGGTCATTTTTTAAATATTTTCTCTTTTTTTAGTAATAAATCTTTTTTAATTTTCTATAATTAGATTTTCGTTTTTAATAAAAATATTATATAATTATGGAAATGGTCAAATATAACTTAAGCCAGAAATATTTAGTGATTTTAGTCGTATAACGCATTATCTGAATAGACATAGTTGTCTTATTACAATATCAATAATGTTGATGACGTTTTATTATTTTATTTCAAATATATAATTTTGAAAATTAATACATTTTAATTTTTTTTAGTTCAATAAAACAATTTAGAATACACACTATGGTTATGTTTAAGATAAGTATCACTCATTTGTGTTTAAATGAAGCTTTATTTTTATTAAAAAAATCATTTAATTATATAAGCAACTTTAGCTTGCTTCAACTGTTGAGAAACCTTGCTGATTCTGATGTTGTTCTTCTTGTTGTTGTTATTATTTTGTATTACCATATATAGAATGGAAATACCAACTAATAACAAAGTCAGTGAACATAACTAATAAGGGATTGACAAAATGTAAATATAACAATACCAGAAAATAGTACTAATAAGTCAGAAGTGATAAGAATGTAATTTATATATATGATACATATTAATATATCATTATGTAGTTATCTAGTGTCAGAAAATAAGTGAAAAAAAAGAGATGTAATTTACATCTATGATATATATTAATATATTATTATATGGTATATATTAATAGTAATAAGTGTAAACACAAAAATAGGAATTTATAGTGTTCATGTAATGATAAGATGTTCCTTATATTAATTTAAATAAAGTGTCAGAAAATAAGTGGAAATGAATGGAAGGAAAATCTCCCATAGTAGATATTTGATTTGCTAGATTCCATTAGGTATACAGTAAGTGAGTAGTTTGATTTTTGTCATTTTGAAGGCTATCATATAGAGATTGAACAACTAAAATATTATTGTCTGGAATTCATAGCATTGGCTCAAATTTATGTGGCAGATTATTAATAAAAAAAATACAATATGTCAAGACTTTAGGTTACATTGATCCATATTGGAGAGTGCAATCTTTCAATGGTGCTATTTTTTTTTAACATCATAAGGTATTTTTTGGCCTCACAATTTAAAACAACAGTAATGATAGAATTAGATTCTGTTTGGGTAAACAGCTTATTTAAGTTTTTATAGAATAAACACTTATTATATAAGCGTTTATATATAAATTATTTCTATAATTAAAGAATTTATGAGTACAAACTTCATATAAGATATTTTTAGCTTATTTCTATAAGATATTATGGAGAGTTTATGAAAATAAGCTATTTCTATATGTTTTTCCAAACGCACGTATAAACGCTTATGTCATAAGATAAGTCAAATAAACTCAAAATAAGCTCTTCCAAACCAACCCTTCCACTTTATAATTTTGACGTGAACTACAGAAAATTCAAATCCATAAATCTAATAATATTATATATCTAAGTTTTTTTTTTTGTAATATGTCAACTAAGCTAATTTTCAAGTGTTTAGGGCAAAATGTAGTAATGCAATTATCTACTTCGTGAGATATCGAACATGGTATTTGATTCATTTAGGCTATTGATTTTTACAATTTATAATTCAGATTTCAAGAATTTATTTTTATTATTTTTTTAAAAATATTATGAAATCTAAATCGTTAATTTTAAGCACTTTGTCTGTTTGACTTTCAAAGTATACAGATGATGCATTTCTGTCTTTTCAAAGAGTCCAATCATTCACACTTATTTATTATCTGATTTTTTAAAGTCATTTGATAGTTATTTTTTAATTAAAATCTTGAGTTTAAATATTATAAATATAAAAATTAGTGTTAGTATAACTTTACAACTCTAAAATATAATTCAATTCAAATTAAATTAATCAAAAATTAATGAATTTTAAAATAGTGATGATTAAAAAAATTCTGGCTAAATGGAGGAGGCTGATTCAGATTAGCATCAAAAGAGAATAGAAAAAGAATTATAGAATAGAAGGGTTCCTACTAATTTAACCAAAATGTGACAAAGCTGGATGCAAAATTGAAAAAGTTGATTATTTAAAATATAAAAATAAAACAATGATTTTTTTTAATTTCTAAAAATTATACTTATTTCAGTATGGTCATAAAAAATTAAACAGTTTAATTTAATCATTAAAAAATTGTAACTCTTTTAATTTCTACTTTTTGTTGCCAAATGTGGAATTTATCATAATTTTACAAATATCAAATCAATAATTTATTTAAAATAAGAAAAAATTTGAAATGATAAACTGAAAACTGTTTTCCTTTAATATTATTATCATGAAATATTTTAAATACATCGTAAGGCTAGAGATTTCAAAACATTTTTTGACTCATTTTATGTAATTTTACACTGATCATTTATATTAAAATTGGAGTAAATTATTGGTTTGGTTATTTATGAATAAATTATTGATCTTAATTGAAAATAAAATTATATTCTTGTTGATTTAAGTCTTAAAATATTGAATGACTCAATTTAATTATTAAAAATTATAATTATTTCAATTTAATTTTTATTAAAAAAATTCAACTTATATTACTTCTTGATACCTGATGGTTAAATACAATTAACTTTGAAATACATCGTGTTGTAAAATTTGTCTATCAACTCAGTTTGAGTTGTATTATATTAAGATATTGTTCTTAAAAAAAATTTCGATGATAAAATTTTTTCGCTAAGTTAAACAGGCTTTTTTGATGTAATTCAAGAATTAGAACATCAGATTGAGGAGAAACAAGTAACCTATTGTGTTTTTATAAAAAGGTTAGAACCCTTGAAACAGTAACGTGGAGGAAAGAGAATTGGCATGAAAAAGATAATTAATTTTATAATTAAATTTGAAATGATAATTATAAGTTAATCTGATAATGGGATGGTGATTTGAAGTAGTTAAGAGATTTTAGAAATAGATCAAGTCAAAATATAACATTAAACTAGTCTGATAGTGTGAGTACAGGAGCCCATTTCTTCTTCGAAGTGTTTATAAATTCATTATAATATATATATATATATATATATATATACATAATATCATCCCTCTTATATTTTAATTGATGTGAACTAAGTTTAACTCTTTTTAAAATACACAAATTTTACAACACCTCATTAGATAAGAGAGTCGTTGCTTCTTATCTTTAATATCACATTCTTTCACTTATATTAAAATAAAAAAAGATGAAGATAAGGCTTGTCTAATTAATCGCATTTACGTCCTCACTAGAAAGAAAACGCGTGGGCCAATTTATTCTTTTGTTGACTTCTCATTGACTAAGATTGACTAATCAAGTCTTCTTAATTAAATTTATAGGTTTAAATGATTTGATACTTATTTTTTTGTAGTGGTCCAATTTCACTTGAATTAAATATGTTAAAATCTAATAAATTTCTGAATATGGGTGGTTCAAAACAAAGAAAAAAAATCTGTTTTTTAATAAAAAATTGAACTTATTATTTTTTTTTTGTAGTGGTCCAATTTCACTTGAATTAAATATGTTAAAATCTAATAGATTTCTGAATATGGGTGGTTAAAAACAAAGAAAAAAAATCTATATTTTTTTTTAAAAAAATTGAATTCAAAATTTTTTTTGGGATATAGAATTAGATTAGAGTTGCATTAGCGTAAATTAAGGACATATCTTCTTCGTCTTCTTCTTCTTCTTCTAGTTCGAATGTATGTTTTGTTTGTTAGAAACAGTATCTGATACTGGCCTTCAGCATTTGAGCCTTAAAAAATCATTTGTCCTGTGATTTCAGAAAACATTCTTTCACTTCTGAGGAAAATATGCTACAATAAATTTATGATAAATTGCAAAACTAGCACACAAAAGTTATAAATTTTTAACACAGTCTTGTTTGCGTAATTTAATAAATGCTAACATGCATGCAATAAAATTAAATACAAACAACTCTATTTTTGTTTTCTGTTTTTCTCTCAAACAAAACTATCATATAGCGACTACAGTGTGGGAGAAAAAATACCGTAAAAGACAAAAATAAAAACGGATGAACAATGAATTTTAACTGGTATACAACAGTTAATCTACATTTACGTATCTTAATCATTATAGTAATTTAATTAAATGTACTTATATTATACAACAGCTAATCCATGTAACTCATCTTAATGACCCAACTCAAAAATGAGATATTATCCAATCAGGTTCGAGTAGATTAATGGGTTCGCATGGGTGGAATGCTATATAACATTTATGTTCATCCCGTTTAATTAAGTCAAAAGTTTTAAAATATAATGTTATAAATATGTCAAAATAAAAATGTTTTATCGTATAACCTAACAAATCCACTAAGTGACAAAAAAAGTAAGGGACATTTTTTTTTCAAGATTAAGATATTTGAATCTGAATACATATTTGAATATTAAAATGTTATCTTTGAATCTGAATACTGAATGATTAAGACTTTTTTTTTAACATCTGAATACATAGAAATTGTTTGTTAATAAAAAATTCAAATAAATGACTAATTAAACATATATTGTTAAAAAAATGATGAAAACAAAAAAATAATATTCAAGTAAATGACTAATTAAACATATATTCTGAAAAAAATAATGAAATCAAAATTAAAAATAGAATTATATATTGAATGAAAAAATTTAAAACTTAACAAATAATAAATTGATTGTCAGTCTAGTTAACAAAATACTTAATAAAAGGGCTGTTTTGTACAAAATGTAAAATTTGAGAGAGTTATTTATTAAGTTGTAAAGTTTATAGAGGATAAAGTGTACATAAAACAAAGTTTATGAAATAAAGTGTATTTTTGCCTAAAATAAATAATACATCTGAATGATATTAAGACTATTCATTAAAATATATTCAGACCTATTAAGTACTTTAAAAAAAAACAAATGCACTTAATGAAAGTCTAAATGAATCAAATACAACCCTAAATCCTAAATCTTCATTAAGTCAATTTCAAATTACATTTTTCTCACCGTGAGCATAATGATCAGTTGGATTTATCGCTCTATCAAACCTGGCCTAAGATTCCCACCCAGTCACCCTTAATAGCAAACACTTTTCACTGCACACATGGTTGGCAGTTTTTATATATATATATATATATATATTTCTATAAAGTTTTCCACTAACGAAACAAAAAATTCTTTGACAAACTATTCATGTAATCCTGGGTTTTTTAAAAAAATATATAATTATCTCTTAAAGACTATATACATTTTATGTTTAGATTGAAAAACCTAGTAAAATATAAAAAAGCTGCACTTTATGTACGTTTTTTCCCCTCTCTTTATATATATATATCACTCTCTATTCCCACATACTTAAAAAGCAGTTGAGCTTAGATTAGAGACAACCTCTTGAGGTAATTAGGTCTTCTATTCTGTGATCTCTACCTTCTCCATGATGCAAATTCTTTCTCATAAATCTTCTTATTCTGTGATCTCTTCTCTACCTTCCCCTTTGTTCAAGAATATTTTTCTTCTTCATGATACTAATTTCTTCTTATTTTGTTAATCTTCTTCTACTTCTTATTCTTTCTAATATTTTCAAACCATTTGAAAAAGAAAAATTAAGGTAAAATATTTTTTAAAAAAAATTACAGAGAGAAGGCTAGAAAAATGGCGGGTTCAAATTCAACTACTCGTGAAATACATATTCCGATGAATAGGCTTTCCTCAGATCGCTGTACAAGACCTCTCCTTCATCTGCTGGATGATACAAGTATGATTTTATACTTTTGTCTCTTCTTCTTCTTTTTCTTGATCCATACAAAAGATGCACTAATAAATACTCAAGTAACTTGGAGAACTCATTCTTAAAAGTTAACTGTTAAAGAAGAAAATCAAATCACTTAAGTATTTCATTGAGTAGTTCTTTCTACTCGATGTAGAATATAGACTCTTACATGCATAAGTTCCTATCATAACACCTTACCCAAACTAGTCGACGTCCCGACGGCTGCACTTGCGCACTTGACTCGGCGTTGCTTCACTCGATCCTTTCTGGTTAACCCTTCCCAAGATAGCTTCCTTCGAACATTCAAAACCAAACTACTTAAATACTCCATCGAGTCTCCCTATCCGATGTGGAACTTAGACTCCGTCGTACACAAGTTCCAATCATCACCTTTCTTATGTTGTTTTAAATCTTTTTAACAATTAAATAACAATATTTCTTGTGTAAGAACTTCAGTAATTTATCTTGCGATTTCATTGAAATGTTTTAAATATTTGATCTAAGAGTCTTAGATGATATAAACTATAAAATCAGTCTAGTACGACTGCCATAGGCTTTATTTATTTAATTTTCCTTTATTTCTCAAATTACCGTTGGGATTAGCAAATGAGGTCTTTGATGTGTTGCTTCGATCAATTATTTTGTGCCTTCATTTTGGTCATTTTTTAAATCTTGTTTAGTGCGTAGGGTCCTTTTGTTTGGATTTTAATTGATTAATTGATCAATGTTATTGACTATATTAGAAGTTTATCCCGTAGTCCTTATTGTATTTAGAACTTTCTATATCCCTTTCATTTTTGAATTAATATATATAACCATCTTTGGCACCAAAACAATTTTTAACTTTTTTTTCCTTTGACATATATCTGTTAATTTTTTAATTAATTGATGAAATTTCTAAAGCAAATTTAGATTGAAGTTCAATTTTATGAAAATGATACTCACACTAAAAAAAAAAATAAATTTAAGAGTATATTTTATTAAAAATATCATACAAAAATTTTGTTCAATAATATAAGATTAATTTTGATCAATATTGGTGTCAATCAATCCCTACCGATATTTATAAAAACTCGTGAGGTTTGACTAATTAAATTTAACACCTATTTACAATAGATTTTCTTGACATTTCGATATATATTCAAGACATCGTCATTCTAATTTACTTTATGTGAAATCGATAAATGTTCTAAAAATATAACACTATAATTTATTTTTTTAACAGGACAGTAAATTAAGGTAGTTAAACTAATGTTGACATCTAATATGAAATTGTGACTTCATTTTTAATATTTAGGAATTATATTACTGAAAGAGTACGGCTTTGGATTCAATGACGTCAAACAATTCTACTGCATGGTGATGTGAAATTGTGGCCAACCACAAACTGACACATGACAATTGAGAGGGAGTAAATGCTTAGTTTTTTCCCTTTCTATTGACTTCACGGACCCATCCTCCCTCCGCCTTTTTCACTGGCCAACCATAAACTGACACGTGATACTTGGAAATGAGTATAAATTCTTAGTTTTTTTTTTTCGTGATAACACTAAGGCTCTCACACACACACACACACATATATATATATATATATATATGTTCCAAAAACTCTTTTTAGTTTAATTTTTATCAAATTAATTAACTTTTTACACAATTTAATATTCTGATTGTATTTTTAACTTGACAGTAAATACAATTAAATTAAAGTTAACATTTTAATATGAAATTATGGCTTTAATTTAATATAATAGAAAAATTATTAAATAATTTTATTATTGGGTTTAATATTTAAAATTAATAATCTAATTTATTTATATATAAAAATGTGAGAGCCTCAATATTATAACCACGAAAAAAACTAAAAATTTATACTCCCTCCCAAGTGCCATATGTCAGTCTATGGTTGGCCAGTAAAAAGAGCATGAGAGATTATGGGTCCGTGAAGTCAATGGAAAGGTAGAAAACTAAAAAAACTTACTCCTCCCCCCTCCCCCCAAAGTGTCATGTGTCACTTTGTGGTTGGCCACAATTTCACTTCACTATACAGTAGAATTGTTTAACGTCATTGAATCCAAATCCGTACTCCTTTATGTAATATAATTACTAAATATTAAAAAAAAAAGTCACAAGGAACACATGTTTGTGTAAAAGATAATTGCATGAAAAATTAAAAATAAATTAGTAGAGAGCCAAATGTAATATTTTAAAATAGATGAGTGCTTAGTGTAATTTATCTAATCCTCAAAGGAGGTTAGGTATTTTAACCCTGTATATAGGGCCAAATTATACCATATTTACCTATAAACTTTGACCTAAGTTTCAATTTTATCCTAGAATTTTTTTTAATGTTAAATTTGTCCCATGTCATTTTAGTTGGTTTCAATTTTCATTGAGCTGCCCACAACATATATTAGTGGAAAATACTAATACCTCGTCAAACAGTGCCAACACTTGTCCCATACAAGTTGTTGTCATGTCAACCATATATGTTAGATACATTTTAAAAAAATACCATTTTATCTTTTTCTCCCTTCTCTCTCTCATATGTCTGTACGCGGGGGCGCAAATCTAAAAAAGAAGAAGAAAAAAAGGGGATAAAAAGAAGAATAGGGAATTTGCTATGGTCTTTTGAACATTAAAATCAATCCCCATTTTCCTCCTCCTTCTTCTTCCTCCTCCTCCTCCTCCTTCTCCACTTCCTTGGATTTGCAAAGAAAGAGAAATGAGAGGGAAAGTGGATGTGTGTGTGTGTGTGTATGTGAGAGAGAGAATTTATTTTGATTTTCAAAAACCTTAGCAAATTCCATTTCCTTCTTCTTCTTGTTCTTTAGATTTGCAAAGAGAAGATATTGATTTTGATTTTCAGAAACCCTAGCAAGTCCCATGCCACAACCCAAAATTGGGCCCGTGATCAGCACGAATAATGTATCACCCACGCTGCTGCAAGCCTAATTTAACATAGTCTAACTAAACATCATACACTACATTATAGGAGGTATATCCGATTACATAGCATACTAGAAAATTTAACTTTAAAAACAATTAAAATTATCTTACCTTGAGCAATAGGAGAGTACCTTGATCTGCAAGTCACCGAACTAAGCATCTTTCCATACCTACAACTGTGACGGAGTGAATTTAATACACTAACTCACCTAAAACAATCACACTCTATATAAACATACAATTCTACACATCAATATATATATATATATATATATATATATATATATATATATATATATATATATTCATGAATTACCACATGCCCAGCCTCAACCTCTTTCAATCACAAGCATATACCTTATTTTGTGTCCTTAATGCCCTAAGCATCCTCAACACAACCCTAACCCATATCGGGTTATTACGCACACAAAACCATATATGATAATACAAATTAAGGGATAAATTATAAATATAAACACACTCATGTACATCCAAATACATATTACAGTAATCAACTTGCACACATTTATCAAACATATTCATCACTTCACATGGGTTTACATTCCTATGAGTTCATTGCTTAGGAGTTTCATCAACATGGGTCTACATTCCCACAAACTCATCACCCAAGAGCTTTATCATGTGGGTCTATGTTCCTACGGAATATCCATTCACTTGTCTCATCCTACATGGGTCTACATTCCTATGGGTCCAATACTCAAGAGTTTTATCACATAGGTCTATGTTTTTATAGACTAGTTTTCCACCAATCACATCCACAATCACAAAAACAGATAAGAATAATAAATAAAAATCTGGTTCACAATAACTTAACTCCTAAATTAAATTCTAAACAAGGGGCACACATTAGTAAGTCGCCTATGAGGGAGGATTTTATAGCCCTTCTCAACGTCCTCAACCCAGGTCCCACATATGTTCACAAACATGAACACATGCAAAACCTATATCACATCCCATGCCCAAATTAATGTCATACCCTAACCCATAATTATATATTCACATACATATACTAAATTAATCTCCCTTTTTTCATAATTTATCATAGTGTGTTCTTCAAGATTTATATGTGGCATACCAATTGAAATGTGGCATCCAATGTCATACCCCTAATCATTCCAATATACATACTAAGCATATCATCATTTAATCACATAATTGTATGTATTTAAATTTAGGAAAAACAATCCTAAAATATCAAATCATATAAAATAAAGCTAGATCTCTCACATAGATTTGAAACTCTTCCAGCTCATGTAATTTCCCTCAGCCAAACCCCAAGCCATAGCCAAATTTGTAGAACACAAATCATGCCTTTCAGCACACAAATCCCCGAGAAAATGCTAAGCTTAGGATGTGGCAACTTGGGCGCCAACCTTGGCACCACAGCACCCCTAAGCCACCCCCAAGGCATCTAGCTTGGATGCCCTGGGTGTCCACTTTGGCATATGAGGAGACCAAGCATGATTGGTCTTGAGTACCCTTGCATGCAGTGGTGCTTTGGGCACCAGCACCCTTGCTCTCTATTGGTATGGCACCTTGGGCGCCACGTATTGTATACCCACGAAGAGCCTCGATTTTTGGCTCAAAATCACCCAAATCCTTATCATTTCTCTTGATTCCTTCCATGGATTATCATGTTTAATGTTTAGGAGCTGTTTTGACACCAAAACCCCCCATTTAATTTCGAGGTTCCAAGCTTGAATCAAGAAATTTCACTTAAAACCCTAACTTTTACTTCTTAGGTTTCATCCCTTAAATCTCATGTCTAATCTTGTTTCTCCCATTAATCCTTGCTTCTAATTTGTTTATTAATTATCAAGGAATGTTTTAAATCACTACTCAATCTCAAAATCTCGTAAACTAACTCAGTCCCACCCTATTTGCCTTTAAATCTAAAAATAGGAAGGAAAATGGGAAAGTAAGATACGTACCTCATTTCTTGGCTTTTCCAAAAGCAATTGGTTGCAAAAGGCCCACCTTGCCACTAGAGAATGGTTGCCAAGAGTTTGGTGGTGGAACATTTAAGAAAAAGGGAGAGAGTGTTTAGGAAAGAAGAGAACATTTGAAAAGGAAGGAGAGTAGATGATAGAAAATGGGTGGGGTCCTATATATACCCCTCTATAATAAAATTACTATTTTGTTCCCCTATCAACATTATTAATGGCAAATCTGTAATTTCTCTAGCTCGAGTATTTCTTATATAGTACCACACAAATTTTCTTATACATTTTAGTCACTCCTTGGACTGAGTAATCATCTTACTCCCTCAGTGCCATATGAATATCTCCCCAGTTCCAAGTCCCTAATTACTATCCCCGAGGTGCCATCTATAACTTTACATTCCTTACTAAGCAACAAAAAAAAAAGTCCCCTACATCTGAATTATCCCTTAAAAATCAAACTTTACTGACAACCGAAAACTGCAAGTGTTACAACTCTTCTTCTTCTTCTTATTAGAATTTACACACAAAGAGAGAGAGAGAGAGAGAGAGAGAGAGAGAGAGAGAGAGAGAGAGAGGGAGAGAAAAGGAAGAAAAAGATTAAAAGGGTAATATGGTAATTTTCTTGATGCATATTACTTGGTTGGAGTGTGCACAATTAGTGAGACAAATTAGCATTGAGTATAAAATGGACAAGGACACATTAGTATTTTTTGTCAATTTAGAAGACCTATAGCTCAAGAAAAAAAAATTGAAACCAACTAAAAAAATGTGGAATGAAATTATAATAAAATTTGGGACTGATGAGAACTCAACAATATACCAGTCGTTCAAATAATAAAGAATAAGTAAGAGTATCATCTCTAAAGGGATTGAAAGTGCTAAGTAACCAAGAAACTAAGATGAACACTATTTAGACTAATCATTGGATTGAAGCAAACTCTATTTCTAGAACTTAACTCAAATTAACAGCAAATAAACAAGTGCAAAAAACATAATAGACACAACAAAAGATTATCAAGATAGAAAACCTATAATTGCTAATCCCATTTCATTCTTCCTATGATTTGTTATCTCTCTCACTCTTGGTCTCACTGGCAATACATGATAATATAAAAAGCTTGATTTCTTAGATAATTTTTTCCAAACTAAACCTAAAGTTTCATAATCCCTTGTGTGAAATTAGTTTCGACTAACGAACAAGTCTTAATTTGATTAGATGAGTTCAATGATTATATTCCTATATCATTAACTAATTAATTCCATTAAATTTCTAAGGTTCAAGAATCATTCATTCATCGGCCTAGTTTTCACATCCCTCTCCAAGTTTAGCAAAAACAACAATTCATTCCAAAATTAAATTGATCAAGTTTAAGGAAAGCATTAAGAGATGAATGAATAAATGTAACATCTACTAAACTTATACAATATAAGAAAATCATAATATAAAAAATGTAAATTTTTTGTTAAAACCATTGGATTTTTTTTGAAAAATTTATAAAATATCCAATTGCATAAAAATAGGGAAGTTATGGAGCATTTTGCAATATAAAATTTTAAGCTGGATAAAGGACGATCAATTGACTGATGGATGTCTAACAGTCGACTGATAGACCTCTGAGCTGAATATTTCACAAATTCATGAGGTATCAGTCAACTGATATGGGACAATCAGGTGACTGGTAGATCCTGCACTCCAAAATCTTAGAAAAATGTAACTTTAAACATTGTACAACCATTTCTCTCCAATACATGTATATTTCATAGCACAATATCAATTATTTCTTGCAAATTCTCTTCTCAATATAACTACAATACAAGATATTTACATAAAACTCACATATTTCTATACACATATACAAAATATGCATAAGACTCCAAAGGTTTACATAGGAAGTTGACACAACATCCCCTTGCTATAGAATTACTTAACAACTCTACTAGCTTATTCTTTTGCTTTCTCTTGCTTTTCTACTTTGACTCCTGAAATGGTTAGTCATAACATAAAACATGAGATATATAATCTCAGTAGCTAGTTTACTTTAAGAGATTATCATAAGAATCATTTCAATCATAAAAGCAATCTCAAAAAAAAAATTCTCACTTCCATGAATATAAAAACTATATAAACATATGAATAAAGTATTCTCATTCTTTATTATAGTGCACTATAACTTATAACTCTTTTTCATGAAAAACACTCTACATCCCATGAGGAAATTTTGTCATCTTATAAGGATTTATACATCCTATGAGGAATTTCTATCATCCCATAAGAATTTTACACCATATGAGGAATTTCTGTCATCTCAAGAGGAAATGTCTGGTTTTGTCATCCCATAAGGAATTAAGCTCTACTTTTCATAAGAAATCTCTCTCTAAAGTATTTATGAAATACTTAAATATAAAACTTGATATATCATACAAAAAGCATGATAAATAACTGAAATAACTTACTTTTATGAAAAACTAGCTACCTTTGATTCTGCTAGAGTTAAAGTTTGTAAACTCTCTTCTAGTTCCTCTTTATTTCCTTTGGCTTCTCAAATTTCAAACTACTTCTCCCTCTATTTTCTTTCTTTTAGTCTGAAAATTGCTATTCTTTAAATTCTCAAGCTCTAGAATTTATCAAATTAGAGAAATCAAGCTAGGAATCTTATCTTTTGTAGTTTTCTTGCTAAATCTTTAACTAGAACTCCCTTCTATCTTTTCTTCTTCTTCTTCACATTTTCCCTCTCTATTTTTCTAAAAATGATCTTTCTCTCTCTCTTCTTGCTTTAAAAAGAGTCTAGAAAGTCTTTTATTGTGGAAACTCCTCTTTTACCTTTACTTTCTTATTTCTAAGCTTTATTAACATGTTAGGGGTTTTTAAGTCAATTTTTTCACTGATTTTTCAGTTTAAACTAACTTATTTTTGCACTCTAGTAGTCCATCAGTTGACTGATAACTTCTCGATAGTTGATTGATAGACTATTAGTTGACTGATAGGTTCCAATTAGTCGAGACTGATAGCTACTGAACCTAAAATTTTAGTCTGACAGAAAGTAATCAATTGACTGATTGCCCCTCATCAGTCAACTGATTGCAGATATCAGCAATCTAATCTAATATCTGCTGCTATTAGTCAACTGATTGCTATAGTCAGTTGACTATTTCCCTTTGAACTTCATTGTTTTCTTCTACACTTAGCTTACTTGTCCTAGTTCTTTATGTCTTTCCTTTAATACTCCCTCCTGGGCATCCAAAAACATATTTAACTAGTTTCTATCATCATTCCAGGCTATAAATAAAGAAATATGACTTATATAAAAGAAAAATATGGGATGTTATAATAAACATGTGTTAAATTGAAAAACAGTACAAGAGTTTGAAAGAACAAATAAATCCTAATCCAAACTATGGTTGATAACAATCTTAGATAAGAAATTTAGCTACTTATAACAACAAAACAAAGAAAATAGGTGAAAGGAGAAGAAAACTCCATGAATCTAAGCTAGAAAAGGAGGAAGCATGCTTCAATTTGCTCAAGAGTCAGGTTCCCCTTTTTCCTTGGTCCAAAATCGGCATCTCCTCATGTTCCCGAACTCACAATCCCTCACTTTATCATCTAAAATGTCTTTTATATGCCATAACACGTGACAAAAAAATAACGCATCGCTACAGTAGTAGTTGACATAATGAAACAATGCTTTCTAGAATCCTACCACTGCAATGGTAACAAATCACCACTGTAGCGGTAGTTGACAAAGAGCAACTTTAGGATTTGGGATCTACCACTTTAGTGATGGCTGGCAGAGAGGTTCCCTAGGATTTTAGAGTTCCTATTGCACAATTTGCCCTTCTACAGTAAGAACTTGGACTTTGTTTTGGTCTTCTTCTCTTCTACACTTCTCCTTCAACATTCAACCCTACAAAAAGATAACAAAACATAAATTACTAGTAAAAGAGATGATCAAAACACTAGAACTCATAAGGGACAAAATATTAAAGCACTTAACAAAACAAGAGGAATTTTACTGATAAAACTTAATCCAAGCATGAGGAAATCAATGAATTTAACAATAAATTGCATCATAGCTTGATGAAATTAGGATTTTATCAGGGACAAATAAATTATGTCACTATTGATGGACAAAAATGATATTGTTACCTATATATATAGCCAAAGAACAAATAACTCCACTCAACTTAAGAGATTGTGCAATTTATACCATTGACTTTAAAAGTTGGTAATAAACCCTGAAACTTTCCATTTTATACACCATAGCCATTTTGTTGACCTTTTCTAATTCAAAATCCTAAAACTAGTTGTATATATAAGTTAAAAAAGGTTAAGGCTTTTCAGGATTTTGGGTGAGCACCAACCCGCCTAACACGACCCAAATTGCACTTTTGGGTTAAGTTAGGTGAAAATTTCTCAACTAGCCGAGTTGAGAATTTTCCAACCCAACCTAGCCACCAACCCGATGGTCATATATATAGATATATTTAGTCATTTTATTTATTTCTCCTAGGCTTTTCATTTCTTCTCATATCTCATCTCACACAGTCTCTTACTTAGTCACCTGTAATAACCCAAATCAGGGCTATGAGTTTTACCACTCCTGGATCCAAAGTTGTGATTGAAGTGGATAATATGTTACCGACACCGTCGTAAGCTTATATCTTTCTCCCATCGACCCTAACCACATGTATTATACCCTAGGTGGCCTATCTGATCACAGAGTATACTAAAATAATAACTATAAAAAATAAAATAAAATCCCTTACCCCGATCAAAGGAGAGGCATCCTCGATCTGTGTATCCTTGATCTGATCATTCTTTCATACCTATAACTATGAAGGGGTGAGTCTAAACTACAGACTCACAAAAACTAGCCATACTTTACACATATATGCAATATATATATATACATATAAGGGAATCAATCCTCCCGGTATCAAGCAACCCTGAATACCCACGTAAGGCATCGCACTCTCAAATCTTGTAAAGCCCTCTCTAGATGACACCACGTCCAAAACCCGTCTCTATCCTCTACTGGTCACACACATAAGACACTATATATATACACACTATCACAACCTTAACTTAGCGAACATGATCGACACAATGGTGGGGTCCACACCACTTCTGTAAGCCTAACATCACTTACACTCAGCATATGTAATCTTAATATATAATAATAAAATAAATTTATTTCGTCACATTATTAGTCAATTCAAACACAACCCTCAGCATTCACCATATATCTAAGAGTTCTATTTACTATAAAGTGACATGACAACCCATACATATCCGGATACATCACCAACAACCAAAAAGTGAAACAGGATTCAGAGACTCCGCTACTCCTTTTATAGAAACTCCCCAACTAAGCGAAAACTTGCAAAGGTATAAATTTAAAGGGGGTGAGTACAAAAGTTATTTAGTTATGGAAAACAACACTAACAAAGTCATGACCTGTGTACTGCTCACAAGAGAGGGACCTTGCACAATATCCCACCCATAACAACAATCCAACTAACCTGATCCTTCACTACATAACTAACTTAGTTAGACAACAAACAATATGTAAGGTTATGACTCATCAATCAAGTCATAACAATATATATATATATATATATGTCCAACACATATAAACATGAAGTTTTTCAATTAATCTAATAATAAACCTTATTCAAAAATAGGGAGGCCACTGAGGCCAATTCATAATAAGAAGGCCACCGAGGCCAACTCATAATAGGAAAGCCACTGAGGTCAATTTACAATAAGGCCATCGAGGCTAATTCACAATAAGAATTATTTAATAATTTCCCTTGTCTTTCCTTCACATAGGCGGTATGAAATGTCCATAGCCTTCCGTTCAAAAGGCGGCATCCCGAGTGTAGCATTCTCGAAGGGTAAGGTGGCTTAGCCACATAGTGACTCATTTTTAAACTATTCCACTGATATTTTAATAATGCACCATTCTAGCATTTCAGGTCTTCCAGACCAATTTAGCCCTATAGGCTTCAAATTATGTCTTAGGGCTCTCCCGTAATGCATCATTCCTAGCAATTGGGGTCACCAATATTTACACTAACCACACAAGTCTCTAATTGAAAGTTTCTACCTTTCTCGATACATATATATATATATATATATATATATATATATATGTAAATCCATGCTTGACAATATGCATCATGCTCTTGCCACTATAAACAAGTTCACACATCGTCATTCTTACAGACATTTCTAAAAATTCAAACATCAAGATCAATCTATATAACTTTAGACCTCTCGTAGGCCTAATACACATTCAACAAGAATGAAGACAATGTAGAACAATTCCATCACACTTATATTTCACATGCATCTAGAGTAAAATAATCCTTTTTCATTTACGCATCTACTAGGGTTTCCATTATATATAGTCTACAAGGCACAATTTGAAATATCACCAATACAATTCAAAAAGCCAGTAACCTTGAGGGATTATAAGAGTATATTTAACAACTTAAGATGCTCATGACATAAATAATGATACCTTACAAGGCTTAATGTTATTTTTACACCCACAAAGTCCAACCCAAACCATCACCATCCCATTGTATACTCCACATAAGTTAAAAATTTAAATAGAAAGTAACAAGATAATTTCCAAACCAAATAACCACAATATAGCTCAACTAATCCTCACAAGCAGGTTTCATGAAGCTCATGAATAAACCAACATGACATAATTAAAGTAATATTCATCCTCTTAAACAATCTAGTCATAAGGATTTTCATTCTCAACATAATACCATTCTAGTAAATACACATATACAAAAATAAAAAAAAATCCAATAAGTTGGATCTTATAAGTTTCACAATTTGGTGAGAGTAGAATTTATCCCTCACTTCCAAATATTTACTATAATAATCTTTAATTATCCAAGAACTCCAACATGCTGATGCCCAGGGCTCCATGGCCTTCCTAAGGCCAAAAACGCTGCCTAGATAGTGGTACCCCGGGCGCCAGCCCCTAAACTCTCAATTAGCTTCTATTTTGTGGTTCCTTAGGTGCTAGGACCTGCAACATCAATGAGAGCCTTGATTTTGGTTCAAGAAACCTCAAATCTCCAGCAATCTTTTTGATTCTTTCAATGGGATATCATTTATAATATTCTAGGATAATTCTCGCACAAGTTTTGCAAGTTAAAACCAAGCATACAAGCTCCAATCAAGGATTTTCCCAAATAAACCCTAACTTTCTTCTAATTCTTTCTCATTCCTTAAATCCATGAATTAATGACTCTACTCTTATTAACAAACATCCAGGAGGAGTTTAAAATGCTACCCAAGTTTTAGAATTCTTTAACTGACTCAAATCCTACCTGATTCCCTTCAAATCTAAAAATAGAAGAAAAAGGGAAGAAAGAGAGATGTTCACCTTGTCTTCCTCGTTTTTTTGATACGGTGGCTCACCGAAGCTCGACCCTTTGCTAGAAAGTGGCCACCAGATGGTTGAGAGGAGGCTTAGTGGTAGAGGATGAAAAGGGAGGGTGATTTACTTGAGGAGGAGAAGAAAATCATTAGAGAGGGAGAGAAAATAGATGGAAAGGGTGGGTGAGTGTTTTGGGTTAGTGTGTGGGGCCCACATGCCTTTCTTTCAATTTGGTCCTTCCTGATAGCAAATTTTAACTAGTATCATGTAAGATTAAAGGAATAACTCGATTGCTAGTAAGGCACCCAATCATAATCCCAGAATACATATCATCATACCCTATATCATTAAAATATCAAAGTTTCTCATCTGATCACTTTAATCCCTGTCACATCCCAATTTTGGGTATGTGAGTAATTCTATAAATTCGAGGGTATACCTCTATGGTATCCCATAAAATCTCTGATCAGTACTAATGCATAACATAATTTTCCAGGAAAGAGATTTTGCATATATATATATAAAGTTCAACATAGTGAAACAGTAAACACAAGTCAAATATTATATAGTATGATACAATTTTCTAAGCCTAAGTGACGTATAAAGATTACAGAGCATTTCTTAAGTTTTTAGATTCATAAGCCCTCCAGACAACATGGAAAGTATCCTCAAGGAATACTAATCCTTCTGCAGATTTCCTTCGTTCTCATCCACTGTTTCTAAAAGAAATATTCATAGAGAGTGTGAGTTCATCAAAATTCAGTGACTAAATGACTGTGTAATAATAAATGTGTCACAAGTATAAATACCATAATCATTATCACAATAAGAACAATTATATTTATATCCAAGGTTTCTATACCTTTGTATTTGGTTTATGTTCAAGGACTCAATTCTCATTGTATTCATGTTCACAACTATTACATGCTTTGGTATCTTGAGGGATCAAGCCCTCAACTATTCCATGTATATAATTACATGCATTGGTATCTTGAGTCAAGCCCTTAACTATTTCATATGTGTATTTGCATGCATTGGTATCTTAGGTCAAGCCCTCAACCATTTTATGTGTATAATTATATTCTCAATCATAATTCTCATCAATATAATCTTAAATAAAACAATAAATTCTATTTTCTAGCTATCATCATTAAATACGGAATCTAATTGCAATATGAGGTGGGATTTATATTGTACTTGGAATAAAAATAAATAAAATCAGTTAAGAAGGTCATCCACTCACATAGATTTCATATCCAAGTTACTTTTCTGAGTTAATACAGAGAAAAGCACGTAGCTAGATTTCAGGTTCCGCTACAGAGATTTTCACGAAGATCAAATATAGAAAGTCAGGGTTGCTTACGTATGATCACTATTCATACATATAAGTACTATTTATGTCTATGGATACTATTAATACGTACTTATACCATCCGTACATATAAATACTATTCATATATATGGTTATTATTTATATGTATAGATACTATTCATACATACAGTTACTATTTATACGTATGGATATTATTCATATCGGGAATAACGAACATAAGCCATAAAAGAGTACACCAGGAAAGTTTCTAGGAAATGAAGGTAGGTTACAATGGACACTCTTAAGTACCAAATCTTTCCTTAGCCAGACCTTTCCTAGACATGTAATCTTCACAATTTTATACTCTATTTCGATAATCAGAAAATAATTTTCAAGCAGTCAAGGATAATTCTTTTCTAATGTGGAGAATCAGCAAAAGCTGCAAGCACTGAGCATACTAAGAATTTAACCTTTAAATATTTACAAGAATTTAAAGGAGTATAGTATCCTCACTTTAGATCTAAGCTAAGGAAGAAAGACCTAAAATTTCATAGCCCTAACATCGAAGCAAGAGAAGTTTTGAGGAAATGAGAGAATAGAAACTGAAGGTGTGAATTTAAAAGTGAAATGGAAGGGCCTATTTATAGTAGAAGTTAAGGTACTATGCACTAATAAAAAATTCATTTTACTATGCACTAATAATTCAGTTTACTATGCGTTAATAATTCAGTTTGGCATTATGCATTTTAATGTACAATCACGAGGCAGCTCAGTTATTAGTTACTATTGAAAACTAAAGGTAAAATTATCCTTTCTCTTAAACCTTTAAGATTCTTTTCACTTTTGTCCTTTTCAATTTAGTCCCTAAGAGGATTTTATCATATAAAACATTATTTTTCTCTCAGTTTCTTTCAGATTCTTCTTATGCTCAAACCATATTTTATCCATGGAATAAATTCCATATCATAACATCCATTATACCCCACAATTTATGCAATCTATAAATGAAAATCCTTATTTTCAACAATATGCACAAACAAGCATACAAAAATTAAACAGATAAGGAAATTTATTTTCTCCAAAATAAATTTATCGTAATTCTTGAATACTTATAACTGTAAAATATAGCGAGAATTACAATCCATCTTTGACTCAGGAACCTCCATGTCTCTTAGTTCCATGTTCATCTTTACCCCAAGGTCGCTTTATTGTTTTATATTCTTATCATTTAAATTCTTGGATTTTTCCTTTCCAGAAAAATGAAAATTTTTCTTGCACTCAAAATATTCTTTAGGAAATTCTAATAAACTAATATCTGAAAATAAAGGATATTACACATACACACACACACACACACACACATATATATACACACATATATCACAACACATTACATACACATCACACCTCATAGTCTACATTCCCATAGGTCTACCTCTTAAGAGTTTCATCAACATGGGTCTACATTCCCACCGATTATCACTCGAGAGTCCTGTAACGTGGGTCTACGTTCTCACTGACTAAATATCACTCAAGGCTTCATCGATGTACTATCCTCCCGTGAGTCTACATTCTCACATCAAAGACGTACCACTCTCTTAGGAGTCTCCATTCTCACTAAATACCACATTGAGCCACAACTCAATGAAAATGTGCTAGGGATCTACATTCTCTTAGACTTAAATTTCCCTAGATTTGTCCGTAAGGATTTAATCATCCAAGGACTTACTACCCAACTTATGCATGTGGGTCTACATTCCTATCTAACTCCCTTACCTGCATGTAATCTACATATAAATATATACCATACACTCAACCACAACATGCACCACATACAAAAACAAAACAAGCAAGCACAACCAACCCTTTGTGCTAGTTACTACTACATCCCTTGTCCAAATACATATTGTAATATGTTTCGACACTTTGCCTTGGACACAAAGTAGAAATTGGTAGCACTTATACCATTTCCTCGGGTGTCCTAAAACTCTCATCTGCTTATAATATGTAAATTAGACATATTATAAACTAAATATAGAAATGTTTGTACACAGGTAATTAAACTACCAGACGTATGCACTTTCCTAAATTTAAAGTTGGCATTCGAATGGAGTGGAAGTATCCTCACCATCTCTATTCATGCCCTCTTTGATCCCCCAACCAATCCCACTATGCACACCATGCATAAAATTCAACATTTCATAAATATATATATATATATATATATATATATAAATCAATTTAGGACATTCGATCATAAAAAATATACATATATATATATTTATTTATTTACACATGCATACAGAGGAGAAATAAATCCCTCACCTCAATTCCAAGCAAGCCATTGCATCCCAAAAGATGTGGAAGATACATCAAGAATCCATCCCTACAAGGTAACCATGTAAAGATGTCATGGTTATAGAAATAGAGAAATTCTTACTATTAATCCTAACATTTATTCACTCATTTGGTCATAACTCTTAACTGATAAATAATTTTCAAAAGAAGTTATATCATTAGAAACTAGACTCAAAGATCTTTCTAATGATATAAGATTTGGGAAAAACAGAGTATAGATGAAAGAATTATGACCATCTGAAGAAATGTCCAACTAAACACTACAGCCTGACATTAGCATGACCTCAATAACTTGGTGCCTGGGTGCCACACACACTTGTCACCTGGGTGCCATGACCTTCTTCCCTGATCCCTTCTATATGATCGTGACTTATGGGATTTGGCTCTATTTTTGTCCAAAATCGATCAAATCTCCACTGTTTTTTATGATTTCTTCTATGAGTTTTCATTCTTGATGTTCAAGGAGTATTTTGACACCAAAACCCATAATTTTAACCATCAATCCAACCCCTAATCATCAAAATCTCCCTTAAACCTTAAATTTCAAAAATAGGAAAAAGTTTGAGAAATTGGAATACCTACCTTGATTATTTTCTTTCCCGACGTTGATTGGCCGTCAGTGACCACCCTACCATCGGAGCTTGAGTGGAGAGAGTAGAGAAAAGGTAGAGAGAAAAAAGGAGGAGCGATAGAGAAAAGTGAAAAATGAAGAAATAATGTGAAGTCACCTATATATACCCCCTAGTGTAATTACTATTTTGCCCTCATTGCCACATATCCTCCTTCCCAATCCTTAATCAACAAATACTCTCCCCTAAGGTATTGCCTCTAACCTCTCATTCCTTATTAAACAATCAAAGAAAATTTTCCCTCAAATTCAAAATATTTCCTTCAACTCAAATAAAACTAATACCCAAAAATTGCGGGTATAACATCATTAATCTTTTCTCTTATATCTCATCTCATTTCACTAGTCTCTCATCCCTTATTTCCCGAGTCCCGTTTCGTTACTAATTCTTGTCATCTTCTCCAATTCCATCTCTTTCGTGAATCGTGAATGGTTTTACTATAGATGAGACTCATCATCTTCGCTGATTCTTGTCATCTTCTACTATAGATTAGACTCGTTGTCTTCTACTATTGGCCTATTGCTGATTCTCGTTGTCTTTTGCTGTAAAATGTTGTGAATTTCTCCTTTTCCAATTCCATCTCTTTCCTTGATGATTCTCTTTCGTGAACCATAAATGGTTCATATGAATCAGAATACAAACCACAGAAAGAAGAAGCAAAAGGGCAAGATCAAATCAAAATTCAGAGGAGCATGAGGACTAGAGAAAAGAAGGAGAACTGAAGAAGAAGAAGAAAAAAACAACCTGACCTAAACCAACCTGTTAAGGGTCAGTTTGGGTTCAGACTTACAAATAGCTGGACCCGACCCGAACTGACCTGACCTAAGCTCAGCCTACTCATGATAATAGGTTTGATATAATTTTCATTAATTTAGTTTTTCTCAACCTATATGGACAACTAACATAAGGGTTTTAAATGAAAAAGTCAATAAAGAGGTTATATTGCACAAAACTGAAAATGTATACATAGACACTATACACACAATATATCTTTGTAATCCAGAACTTCTTTTTGAGTTTTATAGTTTAATAAGAAATATCATTTCAAAATATTGATTATTGTAAATTGATTGATATACACTAGAGGAGAGCAGGGTAAAATACATGAAAGAAGGAGTGCCTCTCCACAAGCTAGCACTCTCAGGAAATTGGAAAGATGGCAGAATCATGCTAGAGGGAAATAGAGATCTATTGAAGACAGCCATAACAAAAGGTTGGGCAACAGTTTTGCACGTCGCAGCAGCAGCAAATCAAGTTCATTTTGTAGAGGAACTTGTGACGTTAATGGAAAGAGATCACTTGGAGCTTCAAGATCGCAATGAAAACACTGCCTTCTTCCTTGCTGCTGGAGTTGGAAACCGTAGACTTGCAGAGGTAATGTTGAACAAGAATGGAAATCTTCCTATAATTAGGGGTGAGAAAGGACTCACTCCTTTGCACTTTGCGGTGATACAAGGAAGAAGTGAAATGGCATTGTTTCTGTTTGACAGAACAACTAATCTTGTTCATGGGCTCTTGGACTGGGATTGGGATGTATTGTTCCTTACTGGGATTAATGCCGAAATGTATGGTAAGTCACTACAAGTAAAAGACAAAAAATTCTCTCTCTAATTTAATGAAATTCATTCTCTGATTAACTAGAGATAGAATCAGAGACGAAGAAAATTCGTCTCTAAAATGGGTGGTACTAATTTGTTGAGACAAAAAAAAAATTGTTTAAGAAAAGACAAATTTGAGAAGAAATTTTCTATCTCGGACTTGGAAAAAATTTGTCTAAGACAAAAATTTTGTCTAATATATATATATATATATATATATAAGGGGATTGGCTTGCAGTTATCCCCCACTATATTAAAACATGTCACCTTGTAGTTGTTGACAAGGTGCTTTGCTATTGGTTCCACTAATAGTTCATTATTCAAATATGTAAATTAATATATATGTAATTTAATATTAGGATGGGAATTAAAAAAATTAGAGACAGATTTTGAGATGGAAAAATTGCATCTCTAAATTCATCTCGAATACTAATTTTTTATTTTTAAAAAAATTAGTGATGCATTTTAGATGGAAAATTCTATCTTTAAATCTATCTCAAAAATCCTAATTTTTTATTTAAAAAATAAAAATTAGAGACAACCAAAAAAATTAATCTCTAAATTTTGTCTTGAATTCTAATTTTTATTTTTTAAAAAGAATTAAAAATTAGATATGCAATGAAGAAGGAATTGGCACGAATTATAGATGGAAAAAATTTAGTCTCTAATTAGGAATTTTCTTTCAATGAGTGCTCCTAAATTTTTGTATGATTTTGTATATATAGATAGGTATGCACACATGAATATGATCAACTGAGGTATTTACACGTATTATAAAAGAGTTATGTTGCTACAATATTATAGTTGCCTCAATTTAGTCTCTAAAAGAAATTTACATATAATATAGATAATTTAAAAAATTATTTTGAAATATTAAGGTTAATTTAAAAACAATAAAGAAGCAATATTTTACAAATGTATAAAATATTTTTAATTAATGTTGTTCATAATTTGAAATTGTAATAAAATTGAGGTATTGCAGATTTAGCCTTGCAAATGTTAGAGAGGGAGACCAGACTAGCTACGGCTCGTGATAAACACTTGAATACAGGTTTGCATCTCTTGGCTCGAAAGAAACTCACCAAATATGGTAAGTCCCTATAATCACTATAACTGGAGAACTTTTTTGAAGCTCATGACGAAGCAAAAATTTAAATTTGAAACTATTTGTTAGCCTATTCATATTCTTCACTACTAGATAACCACCTAGTAGCTTTATAACTAGGGAATTTGATACAGACAATTTTTCACATTTCATTGCTGCATAAATATAATTTGAAGCCATAAACATAATTTAGAAAAATGCAATTGTTATTCAAATAAAAAGTAACAACAAAAGCAAACATTGAGATAATCAATTCAAGACAATCCCAATATTTTAATATCTAATATAAAGTTGTGTGTGTCCACTACTTAATTTTAAGATATAATTAAATTCTAATTTTTGCCTTTAATAGCAATTTAAATTTCTTCTAATCAATTAATCCCATAAGATTGATAACCGAATTAATTAGTTGCAAATATTAATCAACCAAGGGAGAAAAATAACATAGATAAGTGCAATTTCTTTTGTTTAATGTCAAGTCAAAGGTAACATCTAATTTAAATAATAGATGAGTTTTGCGATAGAAAGTAAATGTTGTAAAAATTATGTCATACAAAGCTTTTGTATTTCAGAAGAGTAACTTAGTCCACATCGACAAAACAATGAGAAGATGGAGCCTTATAATATTACATGTTATATTGAGCTCATAAAGAGTTAAGGAAATATGTAGGCTCACGCGCTCACAATTTTATGCCAGTGCAATGCAAATCAACAATTTGTCCCCTTGTGCGTACGTTAAAGTTGACCGAGCCTAGTTTTACAGCAAAAATAATCATAAACAAAATATAATATATATATATATATATAAGAAACTATTCTTTTAATCCAGTTAATCCAGAAGTGTTTGTATTTGTTGTTAAAAAAAATTTGAGTTTCCTAGAGAAATAGAAAAAGATTTTGCTAATGAAAAAGCTTTCAATGCTGCCCAATATCCCTTCTCCTTCCAAATTATTTTCTGAATCCATTTTTAATTTTTTTAACAACCCTATTTACACTATTTTAAAATTTCTGTAATAGCCCTTTTAAACATGTCTTTCTGTTATGCTTTTTCGCAGCTATATAAAAATGGTGTCATTCCTTTAGATTTCACACACAACTTTTTTGATCTCCTCCTCTCCTCCTCCATGTTATGGGCTCTCACCTTCTTCTGTTGGGTTGTTGAATTATTTTCTTTTCTATTGTTCTGGTTCTTGAGTTAATCTCAAAAAGCTTGCTTTATCCTGAAAAGAAGTTTTGCAATCACGAAATAATTCCTTAAAGACAATGTCCCTTATAACACGCTCAATCTGTGTTGATTACCGATTATTTACAACAGTAAATAAATCAATACATCAACAAAATTGTAAAAGTTATTAAACAATTTGGAAAATATTAATAGACGACAAAAATCATAGTAGATAATTTATATATAAGAGTATCATGTTCTTCAAATTCTTTAAATTTTGATGTTACTTTTCATCATTAATTAACTTTGTCAAATTATGTTATCTTAGTTATGAAGCATACTCAAGTTCTTCAACTTATTCGACATCTTTGGACAATAATTCTAACTACAAAAGATTCAGAGTCAGAAATACGTGAAATTATAAGCAACCCTTCACCTCTGATATTTGATGCTGCACTCATCGGAAATTTTGAGTTTCTAGCTGAGCTTATGAGTATTTATCCGGATTTGATGTGGGAAAAGGACAACAAAGATCGAAGTATAATTCACTTTGCAGTGGAGCATCGTCAGGCTAGAATCTTCAATCTAATACATGAAATAGGCTCCACCAAGGATTTTATAGTGTCTTCTGTGGATGTAGATAAGAACACTTTGTTGCATTTGGTTGCAAAATTAGCACCACCAGATCGATTAAACTTGGTTTCTGGAGCAGCTTTTCAACTAATGCTTGAGCTAATATGGTTTGAGGTATCTTCTCCTCTTCATCCTTAAATATTTAATCATGCATTGTTTGGTATGTATATTATAATTAATCATACATTGTTTGAAAAAGTAGAAGGTGAAGAAAATCATGGTGCCATTTAACGTAGAGGCTGCATGTAATTCTGAAGGCTTAACTCCTAGTGAAATTTTCACAAAGCAACACAAAAATTTACTAAAACAAGCTGAGAAGTGGATGAAGGGCACAAGTAACTCTTGCATGGTCGTCTCAACTGTGATTGCTACTGGAGTTTTCTCTACTGTATTTAACTTACCAGGTGGTACCAATGACAACACTGGAATCCCTAATGACTTGAAGGAAACTGCATTTACAGTATTTTCTGTATCAAATGCAATCGCGCTTAGTTTTTCTATATCATCAACTGTATTTTTCCTTTCTATCCTCATCTCGCGTTATGCTGAATCTGATTTTTACAAGAAGCTACCCTTGAAGCTTATTTGTGGCCTTATAACCCTATTTATCTCCATAACAAACATGATGGTGGCATTTAGTAGTGCCTTGTTCATAACGTACTACCATGGTATGAATTTGGTTCCTAGCTTGATTTCTGTACTTGCCATTCTATTGATACCCTTATTTGGATTCCTTCAATTTCCTCTTTGGTTTGATATCCTCTATTCAACCTATTGTTGTAAGTCTCTATTTAGGCCAAATAAAGCATATGCTTTACTAGGAAAGTAGAGCCTTTACATGCTTTGTTGTATTTCCTTTGTGTTCCAAACAATAAAACTTAAGGCATGTAACTTATTTATGGAAGTTGTGTAATGTGTACTTATTGTATAATATGAGCTAGCTCTTAACTATTTTTGTTATTAGCGAGGATGAAATTGTTGGAAAGAATATAATTAAAGAGGTCCTACTAGTTATACCAAGTACATAATTATATTACAAAACAACCATTTTAATTTGGATGGTTTCTTATTAATATAATTACCAGCAAATTAAGAAGTTGTAATATAATATATAAAAATGTATGTGTGTGTGTGTGTGTGTGTGAAGACCTTGATTGTAGCATCCCTATTAAACGATACTTCTAATTAACTCTTGAAATGAGGCTTGATTAACTAAGAGATGATTAGTTTTATGTATGAGTATTGAAATTAATTAATTTTCATCAATTTGCTAGAGTTTAGTATAGTTGGCTTCTAAATTCCTTGAATTCGATTAAGATATCATATAACATCTTAAAGAGGAAATTAAATTATCTAGAAAAACTAATTTACTTAATTCTATCTCTTATCCATTAAGAATTAAAATTTGGCGAAAAAAATTCAAATATGCCCAGTTACCAAAATGCCCTCCCTTAAGCTTCCTTAAGAAGCCACCCTGAAACTTCTTAGAATTGAGTTTTCTTCATTTTTTTTGTGAGTGTGCACCTGAGACATTATATTATGAGGAAAGAGTGGTGTAAGGAACAAGGAGAATAGAGAGAAAGTGGCCAAACTTAAAGGCAAGTATTTTTCATCTAGGATTTTGTCACGCTCTGTCAGGAATCTATGTTTTGCATTTATGAATTTTCTGCAAACATGAATCTAACATGTAAATTAAAAATCTAGGATCTTGACTTTCATGATTCATACTAATAGAAACTTAAAGGTTACGATCACTTACCTGGATCCATGTTTTTGTTCTATGAATTTGAATTCGTGTTCTTTTCTTTGAATTTATTTCTTTTAAATCTCCTTGATGGTTAGGAGGGAAAACAATAACAATCACCTTTTTGAATCAACATTCCTTTTCTTTCATTACTGTTATTTTAAACTTGATATCAGAGTAAAAAGGGTATATTACCTTTTTTACCCTTATAAAATTTTTAATTACTTAATAGCTTCTCAACCATCACAAGAAGCCTGAATATATTAAAAACTTATCATTTAGGTCCTTCAATATTATATTATGTGAATTTAATAACTACTGTCATTAAACTTAATTACATGAGCCACATATTAGAAAATAATCTAACATTCTCCCACTTGGCCTTGTAATTACTTTATAGTTTAACAATAACTGTAAGTACGCTCTATACATGAAATTCACCAACATCTCTAGACTTAGTTGAATTAGTTTTGAGCGGATCATGGTTGAATTAGTTTGAGTGGATCATGGCGGTCACATATTATTTTGCAACATGATCCCTTCCATGTATCACAAAACATCCCTAACCCAACATCAACTTTAATTGAGGAAAATTGTAAGCCTCAACATAACCTATCATCTAACACAAACATATGCACATAGATACCAAAATGATAACAAATATAATGTGTAGAAACATAATCATAATTGAATTCATAGTGTCACAAAATATAACAAGTACAACAAACGCAATACTATAATCAACACAGCAAGGCCTTGTTTATAATGCCCATGCGCTCTATATAACTAGAAAATGTTTTAGGGCTATAATTCCTTAGTCAACGGATTCGCTATCATCATATCAGTACTGATATGCTCAATAGACATTTTTCACTTCTGCACTTCCTCCTTAATAGAAAAATACTTCAACTCCATATGTTTGACACCCTCAGAGTACCTATCGTTCTTTAAGAAAAATATGGCTGTAGAATTATCATAATAAATTCTCAATAGCCTGGATATACTGTCGACAATTCCAAGTCCCAAGATAAAGCTCCACAGCCACAATCCTTGAACAGTGGCTTCAAAGCATGCCATGAATTCAGCCTCCATAGTAAAAGCAGTAATGACAAACTACTTTCCACTCTTCCATGAAACTACTCCTCCAGCAAATAAGAACAAGTAGCCAAACGTAGACTTCCCGGTGTCCACACATCTAGCATAATCTGAATTTGTATATCTGACCACTTCTAGATGATCAGACCTCCTAATGTGAGTATATGTTCTTTGGTGCCTTGCAAATACCAAAGAACTTTCTTTGCAGCTTTTCAGTGGTCCATAATGGAGTTGCTTTGTTATCTACAAAGCATGCCAACAGCGAAGCTAATGTCTGGACTGGTACATGTCATGGTATACATCAAGTTCCCAACCACTGATGCATAAGGAATTATTTCCATTTCTTTATGTTCCAATTCATTTTTAGGACATTGCATTTACTAAATTTATCTCCCTACTGAATTAGAACTATTCTTATAGAGCATTTATCCATTCTGAATCTCTCTAAGACCTTATTGATATATCCTTTCTATGATAAACCCAAGAGTCCTGGTGACCTGTCTTGGAATATTTCTATCCCAATCACATAGGACACCTCACCCATATCTTTCATTTCAAAGCTCTTAGAGAGAAACTTTTTCACATCATGTAATATACCTAAATCACTTGCAGCAAGTAATATATCATCAACATGCAAGACTAGAATAAAAAATTTACTCCCACTGACCTTCATATAGATACACCGATCAACGTGTTCTCTATAAAACCATAAGATGTGATGGTATCATTGAACTTGAGATATCATTGACGAAAGGCTTGTTTTAGTCCATATATTGATTTCTTTAGCTTACCTTCAGATTGGTCTATATAGACTTCCTTTTCCAAGTCCCCATTCAGAAAGGCAGTCTTAACATCAATCTGGTGAAGTTATAAGTCATAATGAGCTAGCAAAACCATAACAATCCTCAATGAGTCTTTCTTTGAAATTGGAGAGAAAGTTTCCTTGTAGTCAATGCCATCCTTCTACGTGTAATATTTAACAACAAGTTTAGCCTTGAACCTTTCCACATTGCCATTTGAGTCACATTTGGTCTTAAAAACCTATTTACAACCGTCTCTCTTAAAACCGTCAGGCAATTCAACCAAGTCCCAGACTTTGTTGTCATCTATTGATTTAAGGTTTTCTTTCACGGCATTAAACCACATTTCAGCATTGCTACAGTCCATGGCTTGTTTAAATGAGTCTGGATCCTCAGCAATGCTCAAGTCATACTCATTCTCAAGATTGTATACCAAAAAATCACTAGGAATAGCAGATCTATTTTACCTTACAGATAATCTTAATGCTATTCCTGTTGAGGTTCCCCTTGAGGTTCCTGTTGTGGTACCTCAATTTCTTGATCAACAGTGACTGGTTCATTCTCTATAATATGAACAGATAGGTTTTGGACATTAACTAGTTTTTCCTGTACATTGTGAGACTGTGATACAACGACAGAAATAACAATGTGAAAAGAAACCTTGGGTGTAGGTACTATAACCCCGAGTTTCTTGAATGTCCAGCTTTCGTGCTTCTCTACTCCCACTAATTTGATCATTCTCAATGAACCGAGCATTGTTAGAATCTATAATCCTTGTAGTATAGCTAAGACAATAAAACCTATACCCCTTTGACTTTTCAAGATAGCTAATGAAAAAACCACTGACCATTCTAGGATCTAATTTCTTTTTATGTAGATTATATACCCTTACTTCTGCTTGATAACCCTAAACATGGAGATGCCTTAAACTGGGTTTCCTGCCTGTCCACAGTTCATAAGGTATTTTAGGAAGTGCCTTACTAGGAACTTGGTTAAGCAGGTACACAACAGTCTTTAATGTATGCATCCACAATGAGAGAGGTAAAGAATAATTACTCAACATGCTCCTAACCATATCCATTAAGGTGCAGTTTCGTCTTTCAGCTACACCATTCTATTGAGGTGTGCTAGGCATTGTGTATTGTGCACAAATGCCTCAACTCTTAAGGAACCTTGCAAATGGACCTAGACATTATCTACTTTCATTGGACCTGCCATAAAACTTACTATCTCTATCTGATCTCACAACTTTCACCTTCTTATCTAATTGTCTTTCCACCTCATCAATGAACACCTTAAGGAAGTCTACAGATTGATATTTATCATATAGCAAATAGATAGCCATAACGTGAGAAATCATCTATAAAGATGATAAAATATTTTTCACCGTCCCAAGAAGGGACGTCAAAAAGACCACAAATATCAGTATGTATAAGCTCAAGAAGTTGAGTGCTTCCTGTGGCTACTTTCTTTAATGTATGTTTAGTTTTCTTTCCTTTAATGTAATCCACACATATATCCATGTCACTAAAATCCAACTAAGGTAAGATATCATTTTTCACCAACCTCATTATCCTTTATTTGGATATGTGACCTAATCTTTGATGCCACAAGAAAGCAGAACTTTCATTTGGTATCTACACTACTTTCAACATGAAATATAGATTCAGCAAATTCATTATCCAAAATGAAACGATAAAGTAAATCACATAAAGTACCAGATCCATAAAAGTACTTGTTTTTATACAATGCAAATGTACCATTACTAAATTTGAAATAAAATCCTAAAATATCCAGTCTCCCTACTAAAACAAGATTCTTACCACAATCATGTACATAGAGGCACTTTTCGAGATCTAAATGACATCCAATGCCTAAGATTTGTGCCTTCATCCTGTTTCCCATGAACAAGTACTGTTTAGTTCCTTTTATGGGCTAGATCAAACTGAATCTCTGTAAAACATGAGATACATGAGTTGCAGCACCATAATCTAACCACCAGATATTATTAGGAACTGCTATAAGGTTTCATTCAAAGCATATAAAAACATAATGCATACTTTTTTTTTTCAAATCAAGCCTTTCTTCTAGGACAATCTTTCTTTAAGTGTCTCATCTTGTTGCAGAAGAAACACTTAATTTGTTTCTTGATTTAGCCCTCAGCAACTTTCATTGGGGCCTTGCCCTTTCTTTTGTCCTTTTTGTCCCTTTTCCTTAGCTTGAACTTACTGTTGCTAGCACCATCATAGATAGTGAGGTGGATAGAGTGATCTTTCATCTCCTTTAATCTTCCTTGCTCCTGCACTAACATAGCCTTCAATTCCTTTAAGTTCTACTTATCTTTGAGAGCATTGTAGTTGATCTCAAATTGGCTAAATTCAATAGGCAGGGAGTTAATGATGAATTGCACCAAAAATTGATCACTTACGTCCATCCCCAAAGTCTTTAACTTTACTACTAGATTATATGAGTCACACGATCATGAATGGTCTGTGACCATTCAAACTTCTTTGTAGTCATCTCACTCATCAGTCTTCCTACAATTAACTTATCTGCCAAGTCTGACTCAAAATACTCCTTTACCTTTTCCATGAATTCCTTAGCATCATCGGTCTTTGGCATCTATGGCTTCACATTTTCAGCCATAGTCATCCTCATGAGGTACAAACTTAGTCTATTTAAATGCTCCCACAATTCATAAAGTGCAATATAATCATCAGAGCTTTCCTCAGTAATGGCTGCAGGCTTTTCCTTATTAACTATGGCTGCATCAATGTTCCAAAGACCTAGATGGAACTTGATCTATTTGGACCATTCACCATAGTTCAGTCCGTTGAACTTCACAATATTGTTCACCAATCCTGAGAGACTTGCTGCATAATAAACATACATACTCACTCATTAATGCTTTTAGATAAATTTAAAAGATTCAAAAATTTCACATACAACTTTAAGCAAGCATTTAAGTTCTCCTTTGGGTAATACTCAAATACATTAATCACAAAATTGATGCCTAACAAATTAGACTTTAATGGACAATCACAACGTATATCAGTTAACTAAGTGTGTCATCTTTGGATATACTCATTAATCAACCTAAGTATCATGGATAATCCCTTTAATGTTATAAATTACATGCAATGGTCCACTTTTAGGTAACCTCAAAGACATAAAATTTATAACTTCAATTGTTCAAACAAAAACAATCATGCCATTCCATTCATGGCATCTATTAAGTATGAACAACTGAAAACACACTTATAATAAATGTCTAAACTTCAATCTAACTAGACCACTTTGGGGATAAACTAGTTTCCAATATATAGACAATTTACAAAGTGCAAAATAATTTTCATAGTGAATTGATACATACATTCACATTCACATTATCTAACACCTTACATGCAATAAAATAATTATGACGCATTTGCTTTAATGTCCTTTACGCATATTAGATCGGCAGTCTCGGTATAGGTAAATGAAAGGTAAACAAAATTAATCTGAAATTTTAAATCTTGGCTCATCGATATAGTGGTATGACACTACTGCTACAGCGGTATGTGACAGATAACAAGTCAAAATATTTAAAGACCCACTGCTATAGTGGCTATAATCCACCGCTATAGTGGTGCGAGGTAGAGGCTGTTACACGATTTTCACAGAGGCAGTTATTTTCACACAATTTCCAAAAACATTAATACATGTCATTTTCATGTAATCACACATAGTAATTCAAATGCAGTAATTGGCAATTATCACAGAAAATGCACAAACCCATAAAACCCAGAAATTGGAAAAACTGGAAAAAATGCAGAAGTAATAATCGCACACAGTAACGATTTTTAGAAACTGTAAACGATTTTCATGCAAACTATAAGTCTAACACATAAACATATTTTATGCATTTGCCTCAAGTGAGATTTCCAGAAACAGTAATAAAAAATTAGCGATTTTCAGAAAAACACAAAACAATTATGTGAAAACTACAATATTGTTTAATAGCGATTCTCACATAAACGCAAAAAGTATATTAATGTTCACATATTCACATGTTCGCATAGATTCATGTTTGCAGAAAATTCATAAACATAAAACACAAATTCATGAATGTATGCATATTTATGTGTTTTCTTGATAATAAATTTTAATGGTGGATCATAAAAGTCAAAACTATGCTCTGATACCATATGTAAATCGAAAATTTAGGATCTTGACTTTCATGATTCACACAAATAGAAACTTAAAGGTTACGATCACTTACCTGGATCCATACTTTTCTTCTGCGAATTTGAATCTGTGTTATTTCCTCTAAATTTCTTTCTTTTAGATCTACTTGATGATTAGGAGAGAAAACAGTAACAGTTACCTTTTTGAATCAACGTTCCTTTTCTTTTATTACTGTTATTTTAAATTTGAAATCAAAGTAAAAGGGGTATATTACCTTTTGACCCCTATAAAATTTTTAATTACTTAATAGCCTCCAGCCATCACAAGAAGGCCCAAATATATTAATAATTTATCATTTAGGTCCTTCAATGTTATATTATGTGAATTTAGTAATTAATGTCATTAAACTTAATTACATGGGCCACATATTAGAAAATAATCTAACATGACAGACATGGAATGAGACCGTCCCATATCATAAGCCTCAAACCTAAGGATGGACAATAACTTAAGATGCAGCCAAACCAATAAATAGGCATGCATCAGAGTGTCGCTAAAATCACATCAAGATCTGAAAACGTGTTTGTTCACACAAAAGATATGTCTCTCAAGATACAGCTTTACAAACTACATCTCTAGATAAACTGAACTCCAACATACATATCTATACACAAAACACAAGTGCAGGACCTTGCCCTTAGAATTACAAAGCCATACTAGAAATCAAACAAACATCATATCAAGTCTTCAAAAGCAATATACCAGCCCAAGAAACAAATTGGGCTCAAACACCAAACCGCGACTTATCAGCTACTCTACTGACAAATTCTCAAGCTTCGAATTACTATCTGTGGTGGAAATTAAAAAGAGAGGAAATAGGTGAGTGACAGGCTCAACAAACAGCTAATCTGTAATCTAAAAACATAACAAAACTAAAGTTATGAGGAAGAGAACCCACATGCAAGATGGTGAAGCAGAGAAAAGAATGGAGATAAAGGAAATGGAAGAGAAGTGTTTAACTCCTTCATTCTCTAGGAGCTTCGAGACTGACTTGTGGAGGAGGAGAATAAGTGACCAGCACCACCTCTCAAATTAATATGACCCTTTGCTTAAATTACATAAAGTTATTCTCTTTTTATTGTAATTTCACTTGAGTCCTACTAAGACTTACTAGCAAAAATTCCAATTCACACCCAATATCTGTGGTTCCTATTTTATTGCCCTTTTTGCTTATCCTTTCCACCAAATACGAGAATCTTCTCATATCTCCCAATATTTCCAATTTTTAGCCTTAAAATTCATTCTTATTCAAATAGTCCCCACAAGTTCCTTTGACAGGTTCAATTTGGTCCTTAAGCATGACATTTACGATGTCAAAAATCTCTTACAAGTCCCAAAGTACTCACTTTGAAAAAATTCCCTAATTCTTATTCAAGATTGAGAGATTTCAATTTAATCCTAAAGTTCAATTTAGTCCCAAAATCTTTCAAGAATACTTCTGAATTGGGCTAATTTGAAAATTCAAGAATAATTGGGGAGAAATTTCAAAAATTTGAAAAAAACAACATTTGTACTTAAATGAGATTACTTTCAAAAAGGAGGGCATCTTTGAAAATGCCCAAGGACCCATTCGAAAGAAAATTCCAGAAGGGGTTCAAGAACAAATATAATCCAAAAAACACAAAAAAAAATGCCATCACCGTTGGATGGATTGTTGACCAGATCCAACAGCCCAGAAGCGCTCACATGTTTTTTCTCCTCCACTTTCAGCTTCTAGTCACACCTCAAGACTCAATGCCAGCCCACGCAAAACTAGGTTCGATGCCAAAATAAGTATTGCACCAACTTAGAGCAAGTAGGTTTTGGCAAAAGTGGGTTTTCTGCAAATAACATAAAGATTTTGGGCTTTAGGAAGTTGGCTTCGGCCAATTTAAATTAAATAGGCTTGAGGATAAATGGAATTGATCCTTTTGCAATGACTTTTTTTTAAATGAAATTGGGCCTAGTTACAAAAGAGGCTTTATGTTAACTAATTTGACCTTTTGTCTTAAAAAATGGCTTTTTGTACAGAATGAAATTGATCATTTGGGTCAAAATTTACCAATTTAAAAAAAATTAATTTCATGGTCAATGAAATTTGAATAATAAATAATGAGATAAAATGTAATTTTTACCAGAATCCTTCTTTTAGAGTTAACAGTAAGAGATGTTGAATCTTCAGAGACCCTACTAGTGGCCATGGTAAAGTACAATTTTAAATAAAACAAATTGTTCTAGATTTCAACTGTCCAGCGAACCCGTCAAAACATAAACTTTGTCCTAGGATGACCATGTGAGGCTTAAAGTCCTTTCAAGCATCTAGAAGGCCTCTTGCCAGGTCATGAGAGACCATTACTTTTCGAAGACATTAATTTTTGCAGATTTCAATTTTATAGTATTGCACAAGGAACATGCAGATGGCGCCATTATGCAAAACAACCAACCCGTACCTGCCCCTCCATCTCTCTCTCTCTCTCTCTCTCTCTCTCTCTTCATTGACCTTCACCTTCCGATCACAAAACCCATATGCCCCTCTCTCCATGAATTTCTGTAAGAAGAAGAAGAAGAAGAAGCAGGAGGAGGAGGAGTTTTGTTTCACAAGGTGGCTTGAAGAAGAAGAAGAATGAGTCGTTTTGCTTCACAAGGTGGTTTGAATCATTCTATCTTTAAAAAAACCTTCTATTTCTTGCATCTTCTTTTTTGAATCTACATAAATTGTAAAATCTTGTATCAATAAAATAGTTAGACATACTCTCCAGGAATTTTTGTAAGAAGAAGAAGAGGGAAGAAGCGGGAGGAGGAGGAGGAGTCGTTTTGGTTCACAAGGTGGCTTGAAGAAGAAGAATGACTCGTTTTGCTTCACAATGTGGTTTGAATCATTCTGTCTTTTAAAAAAATCCTTCTATTTCTTGCATGTTTTTTTTTTGAATCTACATAAATTGTAAAATATTGTATCAGTAAAATAGTTAGACATATGAAATGTTTGAAAAATGGTTGGAAAAACCTAGCTAGGCTTGAGAGCCAAAGTTTAGAACATCCCTAAAATAGGCTTCAGATCTGGATATATTAGTGAACTATGAGTTTTTAATCATGCGTCTTGGCCAGTAAATGCCTCAGCTATTTACTTGAACAGAATCTTTCGACTCTGCTAGGCCTAGGATCGAATCAGCTTATCTTCTTTTCTGGAGTCTTAATTAACATGGAGAAACAATTACATTTAGCAACGGTTTTTCTCTAACCGCTGCTAAATGTCATTAATAATAACACCTGCATAAAAACTATTAATATTTATACCTTTGAGAGGGTGTTGAATAAAATATGGAAACCAGCAGGGGGTTAATCTGAGTCACGTCTTTGCAGTAGACACTGTCCTTAAAGAAATTATTCCGCGACCACACCAAAAGTACTATGTCTACAGAACTTCCTCTAGGATTAAACAGATTCTTCTGAGAGAAGGTTCTCAAGCCACAGAATAGCAGAAAATTTAGAGAGATGTAACCCAGAAAGTGAGAAAGGGAGAAGAGAGAGGCTCAGAATTGTTTCTGAGTTGGTGTAAAAGATGAGGGGGAGGTTCTCAGGCCACAAAATAGCAGAAAATTTAGAGAGATGTAACCCAGAAAGTGAGAGAGAGAGAAGAGATAGGCTCATAATTGTTTCTGAGTTGGTGTAAAAGATGAAGGGGAGGAGCCCTCCTTTTATAGTTGCTGAGGCAGACAAAAATATTTAATAAAATTAAAATTTATTTATGAAAATTAATGGACAGTTTCAGAAATTAATGGGTAGTTTCAGAATTTTAATAGGGAGTTTTTAAATATTTAAAATATATTTAAAATAAAGAAACATAAAACTGTCAGCCCTTAATTTTCTGACATTAATCCAAATTAATTTTCATAAGTGTAAAATTCGCCTCTGTTCAGGTAAGCTAAAATAAATTAAGTTAAAAAAATATTTCTCCAGAGAAAAACTAAACCGGTCCGATTTATTGCACGCGCAAGGGGGCAAATCGGACGATTTGCACTGCAGTAGCTTGAATCCATGTGGGCTTATGTGCGCGAGAGCCCACCTTTTCCCAAGCTCTTTATTAGCCTACTAACACATGTTAGTATATAAACTCTCTTCCCCTCCTTGCTCCAAGCAATGTGGGACTTTTAGCTTTTTCTTTTGAAATATTAAGCCTTTATAAGGCTATTTTCACAACAATCCCCCACATATTTCAAAAGATATTTAAAAACTTTTGGGTTACGTATATGGGTGTAGACGCATTAATCCAGTGTCTCTTTTTTAGACTATGAACCAGATCTAGACCGATAAGATTTATCTCACAGAGCAGTCAGTGAAGCATATAGCTTCTATGAACCAACATACTCTTAGTCGTAAGATAGTGACCATAAGAGTCGCATCTCACCCCCCACATTTCTGCTATTAACGCCGTTGTGCGCGTTATTTCGGCCGTGCGAGTGCCTGGAATTCATGAGTGCTCTAGAGATTTCGCCACTATCTCATAGGAGCGGCCCCACTCCACACTCATATAGGTGACTTCATCAAGTGTATCTGCAATGAATACACCACCCTTAATGTAGGGCTATGAATATCATAAAGAGCTTGCGCTCAACCCACAAGTCAATGCATTCTAGCACTTTCACACTTAACACTATAGGAAACGGACTGAGAATATAATGCTAGCAGAATTAACAAGCGACTTGTTATTACCCATATGAACCTCCTTCATGGGATCTCCAATCACAAATGTTGGGTTCCCGCCGCTGTTAATTTCTTGTTGGCTTAAGTCCAATTCCCCTCGATGTCTTATTAATTACACTTTTACCCAGGGGTTTAGTCAAAGGATCGGCTAGGTTTACTTCTGACCTTACAAAATCGATCGATATAATTTCATCCTTTAGCAATTGCTTAACCACATCATGTCTCAAATGAATGTGTCTACTCTTACCATTATAAATTTTATTCTTTGTAATGGCTATTGCCGCTTGACAATCACAATGCAAAGACATAGATGGTGCTGGTTTCATACCTAAAGGTATGCACGCCAAGTAGTTTCTTAACCACTCAGCCTCACTACCAGCCAACTCCAAAGCTATAAACTCTGATTCCATGGTTGATCTAGCTATAAGGGTTTGTTTAGCTGACCTCCATGACACTGCTCCACCACCAAGGGTGAACACATATCCACTAGTGAATTTTGTCTCATCTGAATCAGAGATCCAGTTAGCATCACTGTATCCTTCTAATACAGCAGGAAATCCACTATACTCGATACTGTAACTCATGGTACCCTTCAAATATCTCATAAGTTTCACAAGAGCACCCCAATGGTCTTCATTGGGATTGTGTGTATATCTGCTCAATCTACACACAGCATATGCTATGTCAGGACGAGTGAAGTTCATCAGATGCAACAGACTCCCAATGATCTGTGCATACTCTGATTGAGCAATAGGCTCACACAAGTTTTCCTTCAGTTCAGTACTAGAATCATAAGGAGATAACACTGGTTTGTCATCAAAATGACCAAACCTTTTGAGTAACTTTTGAACATAGTGTTCCTGCGATAGTATAATACTATCACCTTTCCTTATGATTTGGACTCCCAAAATCACACTTGCTTCACCCAAGTCCTTTATATCAAAAGTTGATGCAAGAAAGTCTTTTGTCTTATATACTATATCCATGCTTGTACCAAAGATTAGCATGTCATCCACATACAGACTGATAATTACACAATTAGCATCAACTTTTTTTGTATACACACATCTATCTACTTCAACAGGAGTAAAGCCATCACAAATCAATTTATGATTTAATTTTTCATGCTGTGCTTGTTTTAATTCATATAATGATTTAAGAAGTTTGCAAAATTTTCTTTCTTTACCTGGAAGAATACAACCTTCAGGTTGCTCCATGTAAATTTCTTCTTCTAAATCACCATTCAAAAATGATGTTTTAACATCCATTTGATGAACATAGAGCTTATATACTGAGGCTAAAGCAATTAAAACTCTTACAGATGATATTCTAGTGACAGGAGCAAAAGTGTCAAAATAGTCAATGTTTTGTTTTTGAGTAAAACCTTTGGTTACTAATCTAGCTTTGAATTTATCAACCGACCCATCAGGGTTATATTTCTTTTTAAAAATACATTTGCAGCCAATAATTTTTGCTCCTTTTGGTAAATCCACTAATTCCAAAGTTTTATTTTTTAGAATTGAATCTATTTCAATTTTAATTGCTTCTTTCCACAATTTTGCATCAGGAGATGCAACAGCCTCAGAAAAGATTCTAGGTTCATCATCAACAGCATATGTATAAAATCATCTCCAAAAGAAATTACCTTCCTTTGTCGTTTGCTTCTTAAATCCTCATGGACATTCTCACATGAATTTAAATTTTCAATTTATAAAATATTGAATATTAATATATAAGCTCTAATAAAGCCTTTTTACCAAAATTAGATGCAAGTAGTTATTTGTCTTATGTATAACATTTATGCTACTACAAAAATTAACATGTCATACATATGCAGACAAATATCTCACGATCATGAATACACATATCCATATTAAAGGAGAGCCACAATTTAAGGCAAATAAATTATGACAATGAACATAGTCAAAGTTTAAAAACTCTTTTATTTTCCATGGAGCATACAGTATCAACTTGAAAAATATCCTTACATTTTTAAATATTTTAAAAATTTGTAGAAGAATGATACCACAACTTGAATATATATATATATATATATATATATATATATATATATATTAATTTAGTACATAATTAACTCATATAAAGTCTCAAATTATTATAGGTGGGCATCCAAACATAATATATATATACACACATATAAATTCTTCCACCATATAATAACATTATATAAGAATATAATTACACATAATCATTTAAGAACTTCACAATTTCAAAATTTTTGTAACCAATAATTCAACACTATTGTACCTCTTTGTACAATAAACATGGGATGTAAGAAAATATTATTCACAAATGCTTACTCCAATTCTTACTTATGACATATCATCATCTCAATGAGACGGCATTGTCAATTTACAAATTGACCCAAAATTTATATGCCAATGTTCACTATCTTGGTCACAAACCCACAAAAATTTTGGTTCCAAAATGACAAGTGTAATTGATAATATTGTTTAACAACAGTAATAATTTAGGTGAAAATATTTTGTATTTGTAAATTCTATAATCCCCACATTTATGGTTATAGTGCCAATTTCAAAAAATCCACAATTTCTTTCACCTAAAATATAACATTCATATGAGACTATTTATGTGAAATTTTTCAAAGCTCAAAATCTATTTATACATATATTATCTAAGAAATTTATGCATTTTCCCAGAGCATAATTAGATTTCACATAGCTTTCATATATTTCAAAATCTCATGAACATATTCATACATGTATATCTATATATAACATAAAATTCATATGCCCTTTCTGATATATACATATTTATCATATATCAAAAAATTGGGACAATGTTTATATATATATTCATGTATATGTAATATATCAATATATATAAAATATCCAATATATATCTATATGTATATTTATAATATATGCATGATATGCGCACACACCATATGTATATCAAACCCATATATATGATTCATATATGACATAAATATATAATACACATTTGTGTATACGTTGCCTCATTTTTTATTGATACCATTAATATATACGTTGGCATGCTTTATATTACTAATAAAGGTTTGGATGGTGGTAAATAGTTTGTCCAACGGGAAACGAAGCATCAATATTTACATATTAAGGCAACCTTTAAATTCCAACCGAAACAATTAAAATACTAATTATAATTATCTTATAATTAATATTTATAATAATATTCCAACATGAATTTCATCCTAGTGATATCAAAACAAATAATATGATATTACCTCTATGTCAATTCGAATGGTACGCCTGGTAGCAGGAAAGCGTTGGTTTCCATAATTTCCTTAAGATTGTTGAATAAAATATGGAAACTAGCAGGGAGTTAATCTGAGTCGCGTCTTTACAGTAGACACTGTCCTTAAGGAAATTATTCCGCGACCACAGCAAGAGTACTGCGTCTACAGAACTTCCTCCAGGATTAAACAGATTTTTTTGAGAGAAGGTTCTCAGGCCACAGAACAGCAGAAAATTTAAAGAGATGTAACCCAGAAAGTGAGAGAGGGAGAAGAGAGAGGCTCAGAATTGTTGGTGTAAAAGATGAGGAGGAGGAGCCCTCCTTTTATAGTCGCTGAGGCAAACAAAAATATTTAATAAAATTAAAATTCGTTTATGAAAATTAATGGACAGTTTCAGAAATTAATGGGCATTTTCAGAAATTTAATAGAGAGTTTTTAAATATTTTAAATATATTTAAAATAAAGAAACATAAAACCGTCAGCTCTTAATTTTCTGACATTAATCCAAATTAATTTTCATAAGTGTAAAATTCGCCTCTGTTCAGGTAAGCTAAAATAAATTAAGTTAAAAAAAATATTTCTCCAGAGTAAAACTAAACCGGTCTGATTTATTGTACGCGCAGGGGGGCAAATCGGATGATTTGCACTGCAGTAGCTTAAATCTATGTGGGCTTATATGCGCGAGAGCCCACCTTTTCCCAAGCTCTTTATTTGCCTACTAACACATGTTAGTATATAAACTATCTTCCCCTCCTTACTCAAAGCAATGTGGGACATTTAAATTTATCTTTTAAAATATTAAGCCTTTATAAGGTTATTTTCACAACAGAAACGATGAATATGGCTTCGTCTTGCCCCTTTCAGATTTCAGGACAGTCCCTCCACCTCTTCTCGCAGTACAGCGTCTCCAATTTTGAATGTGGAAGAAGTATGTGTTCGTGTGAGGTTGTGATCTGATATTTAAAGGGAATGGCACAGTGAATGTGAAGATAGGCAATGGTAGTGGGTGAAGAAAATGTTGAAGCTAAATGCATGCAAAAGCTGAAACATTACCTCACTTTTGTTGATCTAATGTGCTCAGCTTAGAATATCTCACAATTTGACATTTTACTTATCATATTAATATTTTTACTTACATTTTTTATTATTACAAAAACATATATGTATATTCTCTCTTGTTAATGTTTTCAAGTTGCCCATATTTATATTTGCCATGTGTTTAAAATTCTGTAGTCTTTTCTCATCCATAGATTTGATGAACAACTTCATTTAATCATTATTTTGTTAAACTAAAATTAACTTTTTTTTACTCTAAATTAGTCATTGAATATAAAAATTAGGCAAAAATTAGATGAATCATATTATTTACTATTTAGAAAAAAATACTCCTATGCATGAATTCATGCATATTATGTGTCATGGAATAATAATACAAACATTTATAGAGAGGCATACCATGTCAGTTATTAATTTATTTAATTTCATTCTAATAGAATATGATCTTCATAGATATATATATATATATATATATGTTAGATTATTTTCTAATATATGGCCCATGTAATTTAGTTTAATAGCATTAATTGTTAAATTCACATAATATAACATTGAAGGACCTAAATGATAAGTTTTTAATATATTGGGACCTTCTTGTGATGGTTGAGAGACTATTACGTAATTAAAAACTTTATAGGGGTCAAAAGGTAATTTATCCCTTTTTACTCTGATTTCAAATTTAAAGGTAACAGTGACGTTATTTAGAACGTGTTGTTCTGAAAAGAAGTGTACGATTACTGTTTTTTCTCCTGATCATCAAGGAGACTTAAAAGCAGAAATTCAGAGGAAATAAAGAGACTCAAATTTGTAGATATGGATCTAGGTATGTTAATGATCTATTGTGTAAATCGTGAAAATCAAGATGCAAAGAAAAAAAAAGTTTTATTTACAATATATAGTATAGATATTTCAGAATAAGCAAAGTTTTATTTTAAAAAAAAAGACATTAAATATTGTATTTTATAATTTTGGACATCCTAAGAAAAAATTTCTCCCTCGGTGGCACACATCCTTCTTTTCTCAACCAAACCATACCCCACCACACGCCGTCATTGACGAAACATATAATTAAACCAAAGCTAGACATGCAAACAAACAAGAAATAATGGTTTGACTAATTCGAAGGTTGATTAATCTATTCTGATTTCTTAAGCCTTCTCACTGGAATGGGTCAGAATTTGTGATGAACTGGACTTTAAATCTGAAATCGATCTTTATTTGACTGAAATAATTATTAAAATATGAACTTTTACTGTTCCGGTTTGAATTTTGTCGCCGTTATCACTTTAGTGCCTATTTACAAAAACAAAGGAGACATTCAGAATTGCGCAAACTACCGTGGGATTAAGCTTATGAGTCACACTCTAAAATTATGGGAAAGAGTGATTGAACGTAGGTTAAGAATCGAGACGAGTATTTCTGAAAATCAATTTGGATTCATGCTAGGACGGTTTACTATGGAAGCTATATATCTTCTAAGGGGGTTGATGGAAAGGTATCGGAGTGAACAAAGAAACCTTCATGTAGCATTTATTGACTTGAAAAAAACCTATGATCGAGTACCAAGAGAGGTGCTGTGGAAAACCTTGGAACAGAAAGGTGTACGGGTTGCGTATATTAGAGCTATAAAAGATATGTATGAGGGGGCTACGACTAGTGTGAGAACATCTGGAGGGGAGACTAGAGACTTTCCTATTAAAATTAGCCTACATTAGGGATCATCCTTAAACCCTTATTTGTTTGACCTGGTTTTAGATGTTCTGACGAAACACATCCAAGAAAAAATCCCTAAGTGTATGCTTTTTGCAGATGACGTTGTTCTCATAGCAGAGACAAGGAAAGAGATTAATTTTAAACTTGAGTTATGGAGAGCTATTTTAGAATCGAAGGGTTTTCGTCTGAGCAGGAGTAAGACCGAATATATGCATTGTAAGTTTAACAAGCGACAAGCTAGGAACGAGATGGAGGTTAAACTTGGTGATCATGTCGTATCACAAGTGTCAAAGTTTAGGTATTTGGGATCAATTATACAAGATGACGGCGAAATTATTAGAGATGTGGAACATAGGATACAAGCTGGATGGTTGAAGTGGAGAATGGCATCCTGATAAACTCAAAAGAAAGTTTTATCATACTGCTATAAGACCAACGATTTTATATGGGAGTGAATGTAGGGCAATGAAAGGACAACAAGAACATAAAATTGGAATGGCGGAGATGAGGATGTTGCGTTGGATGTGTGGTTATACAAGAAGAGATAGGACCCGTAATGATTATATACGAGGTAGAGTTGGGGTGGCACCTATTGAGGAAAAAATAGTTGAAGACCGTTGAAAGTGCCAGTTAGAAGAGTTGGAACAAGATCAAAAAGGACACTTAGAGAAATTATTGAACGGGACCTTTTAGTAAATGAGATATCTAAAGAGTTGGTCATTGATAGAGCTCAATGACGTCGTGCGATCTATGTAGCCGACCCCACTTAGTGAGATAAGGCTATGTTGTTGTTGTCGTCGTCACTTTCATGATCCATGGACAAGTAAATGAGATATTATCTTGCTTTTCCATTATTTCATACGTAAATGTACTGTTTAGTTTTATTTTTAATTTTATTAGCACATATATATTCATAGCATATTTGGGAGTCTGTACTCTCGAACTATAATTTCAATAAAAATTTTAAACTATTATTTCTTTACATTGTAGTTTATCTAAACTCAAAATTTTTTAAGATTAATTCTATAAATTATAATTTGTTTAAATTTAAATTTTTCAAATTCTTTTCCAAATCCAGGTTGAAATGAACTGGATCTGGACGTTTCCACGCAGAGGTATCATTAAGTAACAACTCACAAACATTGTGCCGTGACTTGGTTATGTATGATTATTTCGGAGGGTTGTTTGCAAACCACATAATGCCCTTTTTGACTAAATGGCCACCTGTTATGAAACCTGATGTGATGTTGATTAATGAAATTTTGCACAAAGCCAAAACAATTTAGAATTATGAAACTCAAAGGGCATAAATGATAGTTTTATTGTGTGTCAGATTTTGATAAATAATAAGAATATAATAATAAATTTGTTTAAAATAAATTTAATTAAAAATAAAAAAATTTAATTAAGAAATAAAAATTAAATACAAACAAAGAATGAATGATTATAAGTACTAATTAAGAGTAAAAAATAATAGAATATAAATGTTCAAGTACTCAAAATTAAATAGTATTTTAAAATAATTTATAAGTTACTCAAATAAGTTTGTTTAATAAATATATCTATTTTGATTAAACAAATTTATAAATTAGTTAAATAAATTATAAATTAACTTAAAAACCATGTGAAACATAGTTTAATTAAGAATTTAAATAGTATTAAAAGGAATTTATCTCTGAGTTAAATAGCAAAAAAAAAAAAGATAACACGTATATGAAAGTATTCAACTATTCATGTCACTTTTTAGTCTCAAATAAGCTGATTCAATCATGTTTCAAATTTTGTTTAATCGAATTACAAATGACCGTATAAGAATTTATGAGAAGTAATGAATTACTTCTTAATGTGACTTCTAAACCTTAAGTTTTGAATAATGTTATTTTATTAAAGTAGTATTGCCATATCATTGTCATTATATTATTGTATCAGCACTTAGCTTTTTTTTTTGGGGACAATACAAAGGATAACAAGGCCCAAATCCTACGATACAATAGTGAAAAGCTTGGACTGAAGCCCAGCCCATGCTCGAAAGGAGAAACGACCAAGGATAGAGCATCCTTCCTATATTTGAAAATTACTTCTCCTACCAAAAACCTAGCTCACTCCACGGCGCCTCTTCATCTTCAACCTATGCATCGCCAGTGAGAGGTAGCCCCCATTTCATCCTCTCATTCTCCTTTTTTTTTTTTTGTCCTTTTTCCTTTTCTTTTTTTCTAAGAGTTTTCTCTCCTTCTTTGTAAAAGCTCTTTTGATATCAAATCTAGATTACGTTCATCTTCTTCCATGCTCTTTTATTGATCTCTTAAAACCAGTATCAGAGGGTGGAGAAGTAATAGCATTTGTAACGGTTGGAAGCAATGTGTGGTAGTGTAACTGTTCTATTTTAGGGTTGCTAGCTAGATGACTAGCTTTGGTCTAGGGTTTAGGATTATGTTGTTTTTATTTAATCCGCTTGATTTAAGGTCTAGTGGCGTATTGTTTCTGTTTAATCTTTTACTTTTATTATATATGTTTTGGTACTAATTTTTAAGATATATGGTCCTAAATTATGTACATTTTTTCATAAGTTTAAACTTGTAATGTATTTGACAATCTTTAAATTCTAATTAATCTTATATAACTCTGACTTGATATCATTTTAATAGAAATGATTTTTATTTAGTCTAAAGAAAAAAAACTACTTCTTCTTTAATATTATAAAACTGTCAAAAACTATAAGTGTGACTATATATCATTAAAAATCAATTAGCTAAAATACCATTTTGGTCTTGCAATTTTGTCTCAAGTTTTATTTTTGTCCATTAACATAATTTTGTCCATTTTCATTCATTAACTTTTCTTTAACTTTACTTTAGTTTCTTAGTTTTATTTTTTTTTTAATTCTATCCCTTAACTTTACTTTAAGTTTTACTATGATCCCCTAATTTTATTTTATTCCATTTTAGTCCCTTAGTTTTATATTAAATTTTTCTTTAGTCCCTTAATCATATTATTTGATGTTACATATTCTCGCATATATATATATATATATATATATATAATATGAAATAATTAATCAAAAGGAAAATAAAATATTATTAAATATATAGTAATTTAATATTACCTCATTTTCCCATCTAGTCCCTACCCCAAGATTTACTTATGGGGATTTAAAATAACTATATAATAATAATAATAGTATATATATATATACAAGTGAGCTTTTATATTAAAAAAATAATTAGAATGATAATACCAATATATACATATAAAGGACATGATGATAATAAAATAAAAATATAGTTGTTAGAAGCTTGTGGGCGTGGGAGAATATCCCCATTTTTCATATATTAAATTTTTGGTAAATAAATAGTAAATTAAATTATTTAAGAGAAAATTTTTCTTCATAAATAGTAAATTGAAGAAAAATATCTTTTTCATGAATAGTAAATTAAATTATTACCGTAAAAACCTCTTTAATAAATAATAAATTGAATTATTTAAAAGAAAGGTTTTTTTTTCTACAATGGTCTTTTTCATAAATAATAAATTAAATACTTTATTAGTGTATAGTATAATTGACTTTTCTTAGAAATAAGTCCTTTTGTTTCACATTTTTACTCACACTATCAACTCCTCCTCTTCTCTCTCTTCAAATTTCTTTTACTCTCACGTTAAGACTCTGGGCTATCTTAAGTTCAAAGCCCTCCTTTTTAACTTTGAGGTGATAATACTATTCTCTTTTAATTTCTTGCAATTACCTAAAGGTTAAATTCTTAGTATGCTCTGTGGTTACGACTTTAGCTAATCTTCTACATTAGAAAAAAAAAAGCTTTTCCTGATTTCTTAAAATATATCCTTAATTACTAGTACTGGAATGAAGGTATGATACGATGACGGTGCATGCCTAAGAAAAGTTATGGATAAGGAAAGATTTGATACTTAAGAGTATCTATTGTAACTCATTTCTCTTTCCTGATGTACTCTTTTATATGACCAGTATTCATATGAATAATAATCGTATATATGAATAATATATGTACGTATAAATATCTATACATATAAATAATATCTATATGAATAATAATCGTACGTATGAATAATGACTATATAATATTTATGAATAGTACTTTATGAATAATATTTGTATAGTATTCATGAAATTTACTTATCCTACTAAAACCTTTGAACGACTTTAAGTGGAAAGGAAACAAAAGTGACCATAAGACCAATCATAACTCCATATATAGTTCTAGCACTCATAAAAGCAAATTTTATTCTAAGTTCATTTATGAAAGTTTCTCCTATGAATATTATGAACTTGCATAACATATATGAATTACATGACAATTAGACTCTATTCCAAAAGTAGAGAATATAAATTACGTTGGTTCCACAAGTAGAGAGCCCACACATATTTCAAAAGTAGTGAACAAAGCACAAGTATTTGAGACCCAAAAAATGTGGTCATAGCTTCAAATTCCGTAAGATGAATTGAAGTAAATTTCTTAATGTGTGATAATGATAATGATGATGATTTATATTGCCTGTATATTCATAGATGCATTTATGAACTTATTATTGGGATGATTTTTTTTTTTGGAAATGTTTTACTAAATTAAAATTCTAGCTATTGAGATATTCATCTCACTTTTCCATATTTTTAACTTACCATTCCAGGGGTTCCAATGTAAGGAAAGGGCTGCACTGCACTAAATTAGAGAGAAACCAGGGTATCTGCTACGTAATCAAGGAAAAAGTTCACTCTACGAGAATATGTGATTACAACCTTTGTACTAAGATTAAGGTTATATAATTTAAGATGTAATTTATTTTGTTAAGAACACCATTTTGTATATTTGTAATATCTTAATTAAGAGATTTTTTCTACATTATTATAAGTGTTCAAAAATGAAATTTAGAATTTAGAAAAAAATATTAGTAAAATTGAGGACGTTATACCGGACCGACGAGGGTGAAGAGTGATTGCCAGTGCAGAGAAGAAGCATAAAAGAGAGCGGCTCCTGGTAAGCTTTTAAAGTGGAATGACACATGAATGAACCAACTACACATTAGAACGAGAGGTATTATGAGACTGTATAGATATAAAATTGGACAGTTAAGGCGTGCAGATATGAGATTGTACAGTTGTGAAGAGTTTAAAAGATTTGATAAGTATCCATACTAATAAAGTACACCTTCTTTTTCAGGAGCCAATTTCATAAGCATTCCATATAAGTGTGCTTAACATAAGATAATTCTGGGATGAATAACTTATTGGGAAGTCTTCTCAAAAAACATGCAAATAGAGATAAAATATAATGTAAGGACTTATATTAACTTGTGGGAGAGTCGTTAATATGTAAAGTAATACAAAAGTATTCTGATTTGTTAGTCTAATGTACCCCAAGTGAGAATATCTGAGAGTTTGACATCGTCTATAAACATTGTGTCGCAGGGTAGGAAGATAACGAATGATAGTGGGTGAAGAAAAAGCAGGAGGAGCATGCAAGAGGTGAAACATTAAGGTGACACTGACAGCCACCTGAGATTAAAAGTCGTCTTAATCTGTTTTATTCATTTTTCAAAAGTATTCTGATTTGTTAACCTAATGTACCCAAGTAATAACTCAAAATTTGACATTTCCTCAAGCCGATTATTGTACTTATTATATTAAGATTTTTACAAACATTTTTTATTATTACTCTCTCTCTCTCTCTCTCTCTCTCACACACACACACACACACACGCACACACACACATATGCATTCTCTCTTGTTAATGTTTTCAAGTTGCCCATATATTTGGCATATGTTTAAAATTCTTTAGTCTTTAATTTCCTCACCCATAGATTTGATGAATTACTTCATTTGATCGTTATTTTATTAAACCAAAATTACTTTTTTTTAACTCTAAATTAGTCCTATAAATATAAATACTTCTATTCATGCATGTTATGTGTCATGGAATAATACAAAATATATCATGTCAGTAATTAATTTATTTCATTATAATATAATATGATCTTCGTAGATATAGTATAAATATTTCAGAATAAGCAAAGTTTTTTTTTTTAAAAAAAGAAATTAAATATTGTATTTTATAATTTAATTTGGGCTTCCTAAGAAAAAAAAAACTCCTCCCCAGTTCCAACAAACGTGGCGTACATCCTTCTTTTCTCAACTAACCACGTCACACGCCCTCATTGACCAAAAATATAAGCCAAACCTAGACAATAAACCTATCTACTTTAATAATATATTCGACCTATATATACATGCCTACTGCCTGATTCGAATGTTGATTCTAGCTATTTTTATTACTTTAGCCCTTTTTCACACAGGTCCGAATTTGCGATGAACTGATTCATCGGGATTTGACTGAAATAATGATTAAAATATGAGTTGTCGTCGTGATCACGTTCCATTTGGATCTAGGAAATGGCATATTGTATTGCTTTTCCATTCTTCAAATTATAATTTGTATGAATACTTCTTTAAATTATGATTTGTTTAAATTTAAATTTTTTAAATTAATTTTTAAATCATAGTTTATCAAAACATATATATATATAGATATGTGTGTGTGTGTGTATGTATGTATATATGTAAGAGAGAGAGAGAGAGAGAGAGAGAGAGAGAGAGAGAGAGAGAGAGAGAGAGAGAGAGAGAGAGAGAGAGAGAGAGAGAGAGAGAGAGAGAGAGAGAGAGAGAGAGAGAGAGATATGAAGTCCCTTCTTCAAAGACTTTGGGTCAACTGAGTCGACTCTTCCGGGTCAAATCCCGGGTCGGCGTTAACCCAGCCGTGTCACTTCTATGCCAGTCTGAACGTGTGACTCGGACCGGTTCCGGCCTTAGGTCACCGGGTCCTGGGTTGACCCATCAATCCCATCCAAGTCCAATAACAATGAATTAAACTACTGCTCATGTTAAACACATTTTTTATACGCATGCTCTCCTTAATATATTTTTATTGGTTGACAAGCTGGTGAAGCACTTAGTCTACAATAATGATGGAATGAGAAAGGTTGTTACTCGAAAACATATCCCCTCCTGCGTGCAGGAACTATTGGATCAATTTGATTCAATAATTTCCATTTATTTAGTATTTTTTATTTTTTTATAAAATTTTATTTAATTTTTTTTAAGTATCAATTGATGTAATGATAATTGTAAGCACAAAAATATACATAAATCATAATTTTAATTTTTTTTAAAAAATAAAAAATAAATAAGGACAATTGGATCTTAATCCAATGGTCCCTATCCCCTGCGCGCTCCACAAAGAAGGGGATCTGTTCCCATTGGTACCCTGATTTGAATTTCAATAGTTTGGCTCTATTATAAATAGTGCTGTCGTGGTTATTTTTGCATTTTTCTCATATATTTTTTCTCCGTGGAACTCTCTTTCCTCTTTCTCACAAGCTCCTCTTAGATCCCCACCTGAACCATCTGTCACGTTGTTGGCGCAACTCGACTGTAAGCTTCCTTATGGCAAGCATTGCAACTCTTTCTTGAAGATTTATTTGTGATTGTTCCGATTAATAAATCAACTCCTCTCTCAAATTCTTCAGCTATGGTGTTCAATTCTTCCAATTAATTTACGATGCTGATTTTTTGTTCAAACATTATTCATATTCGCGATTACTGATCATTCGATTGTGATTTCCCATTTTCTATTTCTCTTTTGTTCTCTTTCATTTCTCTTTCGTTCTTTGTGTTTCTCTTTTGTGATTTCTAATCTTTCTTCTGCTCTGCATTTCCATCTCTATTCTACGAATTGTTTTCCCTGTTTTGCATTTTATTTGACTCTCTACTTTGCATAGACTAGAATATGATTGCTATTCTGATTTGAACTGCTGGTATTTTTAAGATAGTTTTATAAGCAAATGTAGCTGAAATTCTAGATATTAATTATTGCTTCATATTTCTTTTCTGAAATATATGTTCAGATGTTCGGAAGGAAATAATGGGAAACATGCATTCTGCCACTCAAAGTAGCTCTAGATGTGGCATTGCATCGAGGGTTATGAAGCCTACTGCAAGCTTAACAAAGGTCCGTCTTTCGCGTCTCCTGAAGAAATTTTTTACAGACCCTTCAGACGTTGAGGATTGCTTCATTTTTCACTTCTCAGGCTTTTGCTCTTTACATGTTTGAGAAAATTTCAAGGCTTTTTTATTCTCTAAGTGTTCGTTATTTTTCCTTTCTCTTTGCAATATCTTTGTCCTTGGCCTCTTGTGATGAATTTCAGCTCTAGAAAAGTTTGATAGGTCCAAATGGATGATGTGTTCAATTTGAAAAGAGTACTCGAAAATGCTCCATTTATGCTAGTAAAACCACCAATCCCTCTCATGATATTCATAGTGATAATTTCTATTCTAAAGTCTGGTTGTTTCAATTTGTTGTTTTTCATATCGTCCATACTTCTGCCATGTAGAACCAGATGTATTTAAACCTTTGTATGGGGTTGAGAATAAAAAAATTAATAAGGAGGCCAGCAGGTTCCAATCTCTATTTTCTCCTTTACTTATAGACTAAGGGTGCGTTTCTCAGGAAATCTTCAATTGTCACTCTACAGTTTCTATAGGGACACCATTAAGGTAATTTATGGTTCCCATTCAAAGGAGCTCTACAACTTCAACAACTCAATAAGGATCTCTTCTAATGAGATTTTCGGGCTGTGACTTCTTAAGTGCTTGAGGTTATTTTCTGTTCTTTACCTCCTGGTATATGTTTGCTAATAGATGAGGTCTTATATTGGCTTGACTTTTGATTATTTGTTCAAATTACAACTCAATAACATTTGGAGAACTACAGACAGGGAAATGGTTATATTTTTTACCCTTTTTTCTTTTTTTAAAAAAAAAAGAAAAAGAAAATAGGAATTACTTATTTAAATATTTTCCTCATGATTATTTTTTTGGGACATCGCGAAGTTAACATGGCCAAGTTGCTTTGATTAGCATGGCTGAGGTCTTCTATGCTGCTACGCCAAGTATTTTGGTTTCTCCTCTAGTTTCACACATGGTGCAGCTGACTTACATGCAAAGCATCACTAATGATGGAAACTTGCTATTGTGACTGTTCAATGTTAATCGCTTGCAAATGTGAGCTTTACTAGGATGGCTTTTAGGTGTAAGCCGATGTGAGTGAGCTTTACTAGCAAATGCAACTGAAATTCTAAATATTAATCATTGCTTCATATTTCTTTTCTGAAATATATGTGCAGGTGTTTGGAAGGAAAGCATAGGAAACATGAATTCTGCCGCTCAAAAGTTGCTCGAGATATGGGGCAAAAATAAATAAAAATCCAAATAATTATTACTTTTTCAGGAAATTTAGTAGATATTTGTGGACTAATTAATTTGTTGTCCTGATATGCTTTAAAGCCTTCTCACATGTTAATTAATATTATTTTGTGGCATTTGCAGGATGTTTTACTTATTCTTTGAATCCAAGAGTAATAACAGAGGGAGTGATCCTGTGGTGATATGGTTGAGTGGAGGACCAGGTTGTAGCAGTGAGTTAGCTTTTTTTTTTTTCTAAGAATGGTCCTTTTGACATTACCAGTAACTTGTCTCTTGTCTGGAATGACTATGGTTATGTCACACTCCAATCTTAGGGACATGACTGGCACAGCGGTTAGCTCTGCATCACCACCATAAGCCTGACACCCTACGCGTTTAGTATACACAATTCGAACAGATTAATAAGATTAAAACATTTACCATCAACCTAAGAGTCCTACTTACTAAAGAGCGACTCAATAACATGTACGTACCCGAAAACATCACCAACATTTCTAGGCCGATATGGCCATGGACTCAGAGACTCTGCTACTCCTTATACGGAGACTCACTAGCTGAGCGAGGATCTGCAAGGGTGTACAATCAAAGGGGGATGAGTACAAATACTCAGTGAAAGAGAAACAATTCCAACGTGACTGAAACCTGTGCACCGCCCCCAGGGGTGGAACCTTAAGTAGTACACCACCTATAACAACCAGATCATCAAATCCTCTACTACACAATTAACTAAATTAAGCAACGTATTCTCTCCTCAATATAAACAATAATTTCGAGTTATAACTATCAGTCAAAACATGAGCATGCATCGGTGTCCATACATATAAACATAGATTTTTTATTAGCCCACCAATAAGGTTCGCTCAAAAATAGAGAGGTTACCGAGGCCAATTCACAATAATTCTATTGCTTCAGGACTTCCGAAATTTTAATATTTTTCACTGTTTCGAGACATTTATAAAATAAGTATTGCCCACCGTTCCAAGATATTTATAATTTCCCTCACTTTTCCTATATAAAGGAGACATCCTGAGTGTGGCATTCTCGAGGAATATAGTTACTTAGCCATATCACGACTTGTTTAGGGCTCTTCTCTCAATGCCAATTGGGGTCACCTGTATTCATATTAACATAATATCATAGGGTTCTTCCCTCAATGCCAATTAGGGTCACCTGTATTCATAATAGCATAATAGCATAGGGCTCTTCCCTCAATGCCAATTGGGGTCACCTGTATTCATAATAGCATAATCAGTCTATCAAATAGTTAACTACTTATCAATCAGTCATTTAGACATGGTTATTTCATCACATCACCCCCTACCAATCCAAATAGAAGAATAATTTTATATGATTACCTGAATGAGGAAGGCCATTTATTCATCCTAACTGTCGTATACAACCTAACGTAGTTGAATGTTACCTTAGCATCAATAAGATTTCAATGTGACAAATAATTATACACACAGTTCATAGAATTTCTACATGTTCATGTAAGCCACTATTCACAATGTACAAGATTTCTTCAACCCTGGGAGTCTCACACACACACACACACACACACACACACACACACACACACACACACACACACACACACACACATACACACACACACACACATATATATATATATATATATATAGTTATCACAAGAAAATTATATCCGTACAATTTATGCTCACATAATGCACTTATTCAGGTATGTGCTATGCTAACCACAATAATAGCTAAGCATTTTCCTATTAAATTCATAATGATAATGAGTGTATGCATCTCTATTCCAATATACATATATATATATATATATATACCTAATTATTTTAATAAGTAAGTTCCATTAAGGATAAGCGATTATGCGTATGCACATACACTTCTAGTAGAAATATGTAATTGACATTTCCATATACATATATGTCTATTCACATTTTCCCTCTTTTCACAATTTGAAAGGAGAAGCAAATAGGTATATGCATACACACATCGCTTGGGTTATTCCTACATCACTTGGTATAAATGTGTATATATATATATATATACATACACAGGAATACTTGTACTCATAGAAAACATGTGTACCTTTCTATGGGCAATATATAATTTAGCACACATAATTATTTTATGACTAAACCTATTCACATCTATCAGTTCAACCTATACCTGACCACATTCATTAAACAATCACATTCTTTTCTGACAATTGCATACTTTTCCATTTTATAAACACCTCAAGGGTTTCAAAACCTTGTGCTTAAATTAATAAAGTTGTAAATGTATATTGAAAATACATATAGAGTAAGATAGAGATCCCTTCACCTTTGCCCAAGCTTCTTAAATGATTCTGTCTGTTTAAAAGTGGCTTCACAAACTCCAAATATACCCAAAGGATGCTCAATACATCACCCAATACCTAAGGATCATAGATACTTGAGAAGGAAGCCAAGACTACACACTTAGCATGCATCAGGAGGCTAGTGCCTGAGGTGCCACGCCTAGCGCTCAGGGGTACCAGCCCTTCAAGTCTCAGTGACATTGGCGCCCTAGGCTCAAAGCTGCAGACTTGCGAACCTTAGCTGCAGGTTTGTACTATTTTAGCCAAAAATCACCATTTTCCCCTAAATTTCTTCATGGGTTTACAATCGTAGTACTCCATTATCAATTTGGCAGAAAATCCCCAAACAAAAACCAACAATAAATGCTCAAATCTTGAATTCCTAGTTAGAACCCTAACTTTCATCATAACTCTTCTTAACCTCAACATCTCATTTTTAATTTTGTTAATCCATGAATTGTTAATCTAATTCCATCAACCATAAACCCAAAGTGTTTTAAACATACTATCCATGCTGTAAACTTGTACATTGACCAGATGCCCTCCAAAAGCCTAAAATCTGAAAATACAAGGAAGCGAAGAAGAAGGAGAAGAAGAAGAGCATAGAAGACTTACCAATCTTCCTCCTTAGCTTATATGATGCCTTCTTTCCTCAGCCGGCCATGGATGAAGCAAAAAAGTGGTTAGTGTTAGGTAGGGGAGAGTGAGGAAGAGTGAGGGAGAGAAAAGAAGATAGGTATAAGAGAAAGTGTGAAGGGCTCATTTATATCTCTTCAATTTAGTCCCATTAAGGGAATAACTTAAATCAGAGCTTGTAAGGAACATAAGAAAATATAGATCATACATAGAGTATCCCATAACACTCCCACTTAAACATACTACCTCCCATGCCAAAATTCACAATCAACAACTGTAATATATGTCACTTTCGGATATTGGTTTATTGGGATTTCCTAAGGGGTACTTCGAGTATGGGAAAAATTTTCGTTTTATATCAAAGGAAATTTCAATGATTTCAAGAGGCTAAGCATATAAACCAATAAGTAACCTTAGGGTAGGGATAAGCATGAAACTAGGAGGCATGGGAAATTACTGAGTCGAAGAGGGACTAAAGTGAATAGAAGAGAAATTATGATGTTTTAAGGAACGAGGTGTGATGATGGGTTATTATAGAGTGTATTAGGGTGCCCTAGTAATGGTCAAGCTATTTCAATATTTTATGAAGTACTTGTTAGTCGCTTATAAGGAAGGACTAAATTGAAAGGAGAGAAAGTGGGCCCCACACACTAATTAAACCCAACATCATTCCCTTATTTCCTATTCTTCCCTCTTTTTCCTTCACCCTCATGATCTCTTTCCTAATCCCCATCGGCCATGAGCCTCTCCCCCTCCATACAAGCTTCTAGCAACTAGCCACCGGTGAAAGGGACGGATCTCCAGCTGACCACCACGCCAAAAAGAGCAAGGAGGACAAGGTGAACATTTCTTTCTTATCCTTTTTCTGCATTTTCATATTTTAGGAGGTTTTGGAAGAGAAATGAATTGTTTGCATGTTCTAAAGTTTCAGAATCCCCCACACTTAGCCTTTTGCACTCCTGGGCAAAATCATATTCAGAACACCAGAAGACACCAGAGGAAAAGTGTGGAAAGCATGCAAGAATGGAATAATTAAAATTTGAAAAGATTTATCACTTAAAGATTTATCACTTAAAGAAAATGAATCTTAAATTTCTAAAATTCTAAGCATCATGCAATTTCATTTGACAAGAATGAGTTAAAGCAATTAGCCTCCCCATAAAGTAAGTGTTTACTCTCGATTCTCTCAAGTGTTTAGGGGTAATCACTCAAAATTCAACTTATCACAAAATTTACTACTATAAGCTTGTCAAGAATCTAAATCTCCACTACTGAAAGTCACATGCATGCTTAAATCAAAAGGACTTTACAAGGATGTGATGTAATGTTTGATGAAAAGATAATAGAAAGAGAGAAGGAAAACATAATAAAGGGTGGAAAACAAGTCAAGAAAGAAAGTGAAGGAAACAACTGAGAAAATGAAGGGGAATAACTTAAGAAAATGAAGGGGAACAACTTAAGAAAATGAAGAGCATTAGAATAACAATGCAAGAGATTGAATAAAAACAAATTTTGGGTGCAAAAGGTTCTTTCTACTCCTCTTTTTCTTTTTTCTTTTTTCTTTTTTAGTTTCTTCTTTTTTGTTTTTCTTCTTTTCGACACTGATACATTTTCTTTTATATATATATTTTTTTTCTTGAATGGCCATTTTTTTTTCTGCTTAGGAGTAGAGATAGTAGATAGAAATATTCATTCCAAAATGTCCCAAAATTTACAAGAATTTTTAGCACATCAAATCTCTAAAAGAATTTAAATTCTCTTTACTTCTCAAATTGGGAAGTAAAAAAAATTCTGGTTTTGGAAGAAAAGTGGTGGAAAATGCAAGAAGGAAAGTGGAAACAAGGCACAAAATGGAAACAACACATGGGATGGCTATTTGGCTAAAAGTGGCTCACAAAGAAATGCCTAGATCATCTCCAAGCATGCACATGTAAATGTAGCCTCAACAAGATTCAAGACAAGTTCTAAAGTGAAAATTCATGATAGGTGTAACACTCAACAAGAAAGAATAGCATTTTACAATTAAGGCTCAAATCCTCACGGTTTAAAGACTACTACTAAAATTCATTGAAACCAAATTTATTGTCATTTCACTTAAACTCTAGATTAAAATCTAATAATGCTAAAATAATTCAGATCTAACTATTCCAGCAAGCATAATTCTACAACAAAATTCTTCTTCCAAAAATCAAAAGGAAAGCACTAAAAACTAATCTAAAAGCATAATAAAATTTTGCACCAAAACACAAGCCAAAAGCTCCCAAAAGTGCAGAAAAGAGACTAGAAACATAACAGGGAGCAAATAAAAACAAAACATAAAATTTTAAAAATGCATGAAATTTAAAAGCAAAGATCATTTCATTCTCCCTTACACTTAAATTTTGTATTGTCCTCAATGCAAACAATTATCAACACATATCATCAAAGAGACATAGAGGACATGAAATAAAAGAGAGAAAAGGAAAATGGAAATAGCCTTATCAGTGGTGGCACGTCTTTTCCATGTCTTCCAATTGTGTGGCATTGGCTTCTTCTAGAAGTTTTTCTCAGCAGCAGGTTGGATGATGGAAAAAATTGAATTTATGTCACCAACCTGAAGAAAAACATAAGAAGCTCCGCTTGCCACGAAGGGGTGAGAAGAACCAAGAGAAAAATAAAAAGGAAGGGAAGGACAAGGACTAACTAAAACACAATTTAAAACAAAAAGAGAATTGTTTTCTAAAATGAAATTAAAATTAAAACTTCTACTTCTACTCCTAACAGAACAAGAATTAAATAAACCATCTACACTAGAATTATCTAAAATACAACTACTAGCTAAAACATAATTATCTAAAATAGAACTATCTAAAACAAAACTATCTAAAACAGAACTATCTACAGAATTATCTAAAATAGAATTATCTAAAATAGAACTATCTAAAACAAAACTATCTAAAACAGAACTATCTACAAAATTATCTAAAACAGAATTTAAACTAAGACTATCACCTAGAACAAAATCTAACTTAGAAACAAAACTTAAAACACAAGGAACAGAATCAGAATTTACAATGGAAATAGAGGGAGGAAGGGAATCGAATTCAAAATCAATTTTTGATGCACTTGCATGCTCAGATTCAAATGCAATTTCAGATGCACTTGCACATTCAGATTCAGAATTAATTACACATTCAGATTCAAAAGCCTTAAATTTAGGTATAGGTGCAAAATCAGATGTAAATACAAATGCATACTCAGATTCAATTTCAGATATGGATGCATTCAATTCAGTATAGATTTAGGTTCAAATGCATGCAATTCAAATTCAACAAAATCAGAGTTGCCATGATTTAAAGCTTTCTCTATTTCAATGCATGCATGGCAAGTGTGATAGTCACAATGAAAATCAAAATCCCACAAACTCATTCTTATTCTCTAACTCCAACACTTTTATGTCTACCTCTTCTTCTTCTAAGGATTCTATTTCTTTTTCTAGCTCAAGCTCAACAATCCCAGGTTGGATGACCCTATTTGGATAAGGCAATCGTCTATGGAGAAAAGAGAACTCATCCTTATCATCTTCTTCATTCTTCTTTTTCTCACTTATACCACTTGAGGAAGAGGACTCCCTATATTGCCCATCTAGTTCTTCTAATTCCTCTAATTCAGGTTAGAAGGCTAAACCATCATCTAATTGAGTACCATCATTTAAAAAAATGACAGTGTTATTGGCTTTTAGGCTTCCCATAGATTAGGAAGGTAGACTACTATCAAACCCTTGATTGATCATTTCATTAACAGTGCTACCTAGCTAGACTATTTGAGATTTCAAACTCTGTAAGCTCACCTCAATTTGCTCTTGGAATTGCAGGGTATTTGTGGCAAATTGTTGAACCAAGTCTTTCAAACTAGGTTCTGGCTCTCTAGGGTTAGCTAGAGGGTATACATCACAGAGGTAAAGAGCATGAATTTCGTGCTCATATGGTGAATAGAATAAGCTCTTATACCTCAAATCTTGAAGCTCATACTCAGGATGGCATGTTGTGGGGTAGAGGTTATACTCTTGAGGATCTTGTTGAAACCTAAGGCCATGTAAGACTCCTATATAGGACTCTGTACTTTCTTGGAAGTGTGGAAATTGGTCTATCCTATATTTAGATAAGGAATCTATGCCACTCACAAATGGAGAAGGGGAAAGGGGTAAGGGTGGTGGCTCTTGTTGTTCTTGCCTAAGGGTTAGGTGCCTTAATATGGATACTAGTTCTTCAAATTTATGTTCAGCTCTATATGGATCCATGATCAAGGTCCTAATATGACTCACTACTCAAAACAAAATTAAACTCTAATTCTATGCCAAAAACAACTATACTACAACTCAACAACACTACAACAACAATTACACTACTCTTAACACAACTACTCTAACTAGGCTATATAAAGGGTCTATCTAATTTTGGATCAAAACTTGCTAATTCTTCTTGACATACCTTAATATAGAATAGAAAGATGAAACACACAAAAAAAAAATAAAGACAAACACAAAAAACAAGCAATTCTGCTATTGCTTCACTGCTCCAGCCTATGAAGAACACCCAAAAATGAATTATCTCAGAAAATTCTAATTTTTATTTGGAAAAATCCTTCACAAGTTGAAGGCACAAAAACAAAAAACAGAACTTAAAAATTCGATCCACAAAAATCACACTAAAAATCACAATTTATTAGAAAAATTATAAAAAATTGAAAAATAGAAAAGATGGCCTAAATGATGGAATTTGGCAAAATGGCCGCCCAAGATGATCCTTTGCTTAAAATGATGAAAACTAGTGGTATATCAAGTTTGAGGTCAATTGGAGCTAGTCAGTTTTTGTCTATTGAATAGTAACCGATAAAATACTCAAAACTTGTAAACCACTTCAACCAATTGATTTAGGACTAAACAAAGACACAAATGAACAAATAATTAAATGATTAAGAAACAAATAGGCTCCCCAGCAATGGTGCCAAAATTTTAGTTGGAGCCATTACGACTGCTGAGTCACCCAGAATTAGATTCGTGGCAACTTGCAGTATAGTAGTCGTCTCAGGTCATTTCACTCTTGGAGCCTTACTTATAGATTGCCTAATTAATTGTTCTTGCATTAATCTACACTAATCTACTCTAATTATCCACTGATTAGCCTAATTATCACGAGGGGTAATTGCATAATTAACATATAAAACAGAATTGAAAACATAAATTGAAGCTGTAACAGAATAGAATAGACACAAAGTAGAGGAAACAGAAACGAAATGCAATCAACAGACATAGAATCCTTAGAATTGCAACTATCATCATTCTTGCCTTTTAATTAATTCTAGTTGTATTCTATCATTTGGTCATCAACTAAAATTCCTAGAAAACCTTCCAGAAGTAGATTACATTTAACCCCATGAAGCCCTAACCAAATCATGCTTGATAATTACCAAAGCAAGCCATTTCTATTCTACTTACTACACCAACTAGTGACAACAAGAGAGCATCTTAGATTTAAGCATTTAAACTAGTGTTCATGTTCATAAAAATCCAACTAGATTAATGCAAGCATAAAAACAGAGATAATAAACAAGAACAAAAATGAAATAGAAGAAACAACAAGAGAAACTTACTGATTAGGCTCCAAGAATTCATATTACAACTGATTACAAGTCTTTTAGCCTTCCATGGAGGCCAAAATACACAAAGAGAGGGGAAGAAGACCTACAAACTATAGAAGAAAATGGAAGAAGATAACTCTTCAACATCAGAAAATGTAGTCTGAATGGTATCTTAAACCAGCCAGGAGAGAGTGGGATGAATTTGCTTCATTGTTTGACTCCATGACAAGTCCCTTTCTACTGCTGCTACTTTTCTGTTTTGTAAAAGCCTTTTTTGATCTGTTACCTTTGCTGTTTTTGCTTTTGTTTTTTGGTTACTACAAAAAGCATGTTGTTTTGTTGCTGTAAAGAGAACAGAATAGTGGGGCCGAGTCATCCCTAGAATGCCATGTCAGCGTCCAAGTAGTGTCAAGTCAGTAAATTACTCTCCAATTAATTTAAATCTAAAAATTAAGCACAAGAATTAATTGGGATAAAATTATGAAATTGAAGCATATTAATTCTATAATTAATTTACACCTAATAAATCCAAAACATTGTAAAATTAGAGCGTTCACAATATTTAAGATGCAAAAATGACTAAGATAAGGATTAAATTGTATATAAAAATGCCCGATATCAGTAACCTTCTAAAACACTCTTGGCTGTCTTATGATAAGTCTAAGGTCAGAAATTTGAAGATGTAAATGCTTGGAGTTAGCTTTCACAGAGAAAGGGAGAGAATAGGTGAAAGCTAGGGTTCATCATGAAAATTGGTGATTTAAGCTTAGAATCATAAAATTGCTTGGGGTTTTTGTGCTATTTTAACCTTAGAACACTAGGGTAGAAACCCCCTTGAAGGAATCATGCAAAATGGTGTGAATTGGTGAATTTTGGGGTTAAAGACGTTGAAGTCAAACTGGTGTCTGAGATTCTGCAGGACACCAAGCCCTTGAGCAGAGACTGAGAGTTGAGGCCCGAGGTGCCAAGTCCCTGTATGTGTCTGAGAGTTGAAGGAGTAACGCCCTAAGTGCCAGCCTCTTGATAAGCATTAAGGAGTGATTTTAATTCCCTTTTTTTTTCTTCTTGTTGGCTTGGTTCGTAGCTGATGGTAGATGATTTATTGGTTCGAGACTTGGCTAGGACATTCTTTAGAGGTCGAAAGTACTCCATGCCCAGGTAAGGGAAATTCTATCCTATCTTGGGTGTATCCTTTATATATATATATATATATATATATATATGTTGTGGTATGATAGTTGTATATTTACCCTAATCATCTTTTCAAGTAAGAGACTCATTGTAATAACCATGAAAAATAAAATATAAATGCATGTTTGCGAACTGCGATTATTATTTTAGTATACGGTACTGTTCACCTGTATAATACTATTTATGTATACAGTACTGTTCACTTAAACAATCGAAATGTCAAGTACTAGATGTGGTTTGGTCATAAGAGAAAACTAGAAAGAAGTTCGTAGAAAAAAAATGATGTTTTATGTGTGAAAATACCAAGGAACTGAAAATCGGACCGAATCGACCGGTCAGACCGGAAAACCGGTCAACTGGCCATGGTTCCGATCCGGAACAACACAAAAAATCGGGGAAGCTGAGAACCGGTCAAGAACCGTATGAACTGGAATAACCGGTAAAAACCGGGCGGGTCGCAGTTCTAACCAGTTCAGCATTGTTTTTTTTTGGGCTCTGTTGGTCTAAAAACGACGTCGTTTTTGTATCTAAATTAATCACCCCCTTCAGCTTCGAAGCCTTCAGTGCGATTTCAGCCTCCAAACCTCAGAAAGACAGAAACTCGTCTCGGCCTCCTCGATTTCTCACTCTTGAAGCTCTGGCCCCCTTTGTTCGAAGCTCCGGTGGCCTCTTTCGTAGCTCCGGTGACCTCGCGTTCAACTTCAACCTTCAGCAATTTCGGCCTCCAAACGTCAGAAACTCGTCTCGGCCTCCTCGAGTTCGAACTTCGAAGCTCTGGAATCTCACTGTCGAAGCTTTGGCCTCCTCTGTTCGAAGCTCCGGTGGCCTCTGTTAGCAGCTCCGGTGGCCTCTGTTAGTAGCTTCGGCGGCCTTTATACTTCCTTCTTCATCTTCTCTTGTTGGCTGCTGCTCGACAGATAAGGTTAGGGTTTTTAATTTTTTTTAGTTTATTTGTCAATGTTTGTTTATATATTGCTTTACATTGTCAATTAAGTATGGTGATGACTGATTATTGATATGTTAGTGTGAATATGCTAATTATTGTAGAGATGAAGTAATTAGATTATTGGTGTGATGTGAATAATTGAATATGATGTTGTTGTTCATGTTGTGCTCTGGCCTCTGAGTGATTAACTGATTATTGTTAATTAAGTATGTTGTTCACATTGTGCTCTAAGTCACTACTATCAAGGGGCTTCAATTTGTAAATTTAAAAAGTTGTTAAACACTTAAATTAGGCAAAAGGATTTTTACCACCATGAAGTTTTGATTAGTTGTCAAGGGGCTTCAAATTAGGCAAAAGGCTTCGATTTATTTAAAGTTGTCATGGGGCTTCAAATGCATACAAAGAACTTTTGATTATTTGGTAGATAAAAGCAATATAGAAATCAATCAAAACGCTTATAAAATTCCTTTTCCCACTACCATGAAGTTGTGTGCTCCAACTTGAATTTGTGTGTCACATTCCAACTTCCAAGTTCCAACTCAGATTAGTCTATTGTTAATATACTATATAATTTATTGTGCTTGAATTTTTTATATCTTCATTTTTCAAGAACTCATAGTTTCAAACTTTTTATTAGTATGGATGTTCCTAATTGTGATGCCAACATCGATAATAATGTGGGGTCATCAGACAAGCAATCCACAGAAGGTTCTAGTGTACCAAGTCGTGGGAAAACTAATCTGGCATGGGATTATTTTGCCTTAAGAAAGAGGGAAAGACTAATGTGTATACTTGCCTATACTGTTCATCAGTATATAGAGGAGGAGGCATAAATCGTATGAAACAACATCTTGCTGGTGCTGTGGATCAAATACTTTCTTGCAAGAAAGTGCCTCATGATGTTCGCCATAGAATGATCGAGTCACTTCAGCAAATACAGCAAAAAAAGAAACATGCAGATATTGATGAAGCATACAGAGGAAGTGAAGGTGGAACAGAAGTTGAAGAAGTTGAAGTAATTTCACAAGTCAAAAAGAGAAAACATGTTGACAATATTGAAAATTATTTTGCTCCAAGGACAACTGCAGGTTCCCAACCAACCTTAAAAAGTGTATTGGCTAGTAAAGAAGCACTACATAAGGTTAAGATGGCCATTGCTAGATGGTTTTTCGATGCTTGTATTCCATTTAATGCAGTTCAGTCTCCTTACTTTCAACTTGCTGTGGATGCAATTGCATCTGTAGGGCCTGGTTTTAAAGTCTCATCATATGATGAATTGAAAGTTAATTTATTAGGAGATTGTAAGAAGAAGTGTCAATTACTTGTGGAAGGTTATCGAACCAATTGGGCTAAATTTGGATGTACAGTCATGGCTGATGGTTGGAGTGATCAAAGACAGAGGACTTTGATAAACTTTCTTGTTTATTGTCCTACAGGTATAGTGTTTGTGAAATCTGTTGATGCTTCTGATCTTGTGAAAGATGCTAAAACATTGTGTGATTTATTTTGTGAGGTTATTGAATGGGTTGGACCTGCAAATGTTGTGCATGTAGTGACTGATAATGCATCTAATTATGTAGCTGCTGGAAAGTTAATTCATGAAAAGTATGATCATATTTTTTGGTCACCTTGTGCTGCATATTGTTTGAATCTCCTTTTGAAAGACATTGCTAGCATGCCTCATGTGGCAAATCTTGCATCAAAAGCATCAAAAATAACCATTTTTGTGTACAATCATATGGTGTTTTTGTCTTGGCTTAGAAGAAGAGAAGGTTGGAAAGAAATTGTTCGTCCGGGAGTGACTAGATTTGCTACTACATTTATCACTCTAAAAAGTCTTTATGATCACAAGCATCATTTGCAAGCTTTAGCTGTAGATAAACACTTTTTGAGTCATAGGCTAGCAAAGACCAATGCCGGAAAAGCTTTTAGTGTTATTGTCTTGGATAATAGATTTTGGAATGATTGCTTAATTTTGGTGAAAGTTGCTGGTCCTATAATTCGATTGCTAAGAATTGTAGATGCAGATGAGAAGCCTTCTATGAGCTATGTTTATGATGGCATGCATAGGACCAAAAATGCTATAAAGGAGATGTTTAAACATAAGGTGCACTTGTATAAGCCTTATACAGATCTTATTAAGGCTTGATGGGATAAACACTTAAAGCGTGATCTTCATGCAGCGGCATACTTTCTAAATCCTGCTTTCTTCTTTGATAATAACTATTCTGAAAAGAGCATAGTGATGGAATCACTTTTTGATTTGCTTGATGTAAAAAGCATTTGTAATGACTTGTCTAAAGCTTTAAAGGAGATGCAAATGTATCGTGAGCGACAAGGAAGCTTTAGTCGAGAAAGTGCTTATAAGGTGACGAAGACAATACGACCAGGTAAGTATTATTTTACACATAGAGTTACATATTATAGTCTTGAATTCTTGATTTTGAATATTTTCCTTTTAAATTTTATGCAGATGAATGGTGGAGTTATTATGGTGGTAGTGCTCCAATATTGCAAAGGTTGGCAATTCGTCTTCTTAGCCAGACGTCATCTTCTTCAGGATGTGAACGAAATTAGAGTTTATTTGAACGTATTCATACAAAGAGGAGAAATAGATTGGAACATCAAAGACTAAGTGACCTTGTCTATACCACTTACAACTTGCGCTTGAAAAATAGGTATATAAATACATTGATATATATATATATATATATATATATATTTTTGTTGGTTTGGATTCCATTGAACCTTTCTTTGATATTTTAATATCTTATTGTAGGATGTATTACAAGAAGAGAACTTATGACCCAATTGATTATGAGTCTATTGATAAGGTTGAATTCTGGATAGTTGAAGAAGAAACGCCTCCAGAATTTACTAATGAAGATCTTCAGAATGAAAACATTTATCAAAGTAATACAATGCCTATAGTTGGTGAATCCTCAAGGCATAATGAGGGTAAATATTCTTAATTTTATAAAAGTCTTAAAGTATTAATTTTGTTTGTTGATTTTATTTTTAACTTTCCTTATTATATAATTAGGTGATGAAGAATTTAACATCTCAGATCAGCCATTATTAGAATCCTTTAATGAGATTGGACCTGGTGTTAGTGTTGGTGAAGATGACGGTAGCAATCTTGGTGGAGATGCTAACATACCAGAATTTGATATGAATGATTGTTATATTGATCCATGATCCATTTTTATTAGTTTGTTAACTTTTGTTTAATGAATTTAACTATGTGTGTGATGATATTGTAAACTTTTTTCTTAATGGATGTTGTTTTATATTGAGATATTAAGTCTTTAATTGAATTTGCATATTTATATTTATGAGATATTTAATTATTTATGATTTTATATATATTAATTATATATTTTAATATATTTTAATTACCACCGGTTCGACCGCAGTTCAATTCCGGTCCGACCACTGACCCTTGAACCGGTGCCTCATCCGGTTCAGTGATCGGTCCGGTTTTCTGAACCTTGGAAAATACCCTTAGGGGAATTGAAAAGAAACTTAAAGGTTTAAGGTGAAATGATAGTTTTTCCCTTAAGTTTTCAATAGTAAGCCGGTGTGACTTTTCCGTGATTGCACAGTAACCATGAAAGATTAACGCGTAAATTATTTTATTAGAAATGTCATTTTCATGAATAGTAAATTGAATATTTTATTAGCGTATAGTATCAAATAGTACCCTTGACTTTTCCTATAAATAGGTTATTTCATTTCACTTCTAAACTCACACCTTCAACTTCTCTTCTTCTCTCCTTAAGTTTCTCTTGCAAAGATGCTAGGCCTCTGAGATTTTGGGTCTTTCCTTTTCAGCTTAGGTAAGGATACTATGCCCTTTCTTTGTCTTTCAAATTTTAAAAGTTATTTTATTAAGTATGCTCTATGGATGCAGTTTTGGGTGATCTTCCACATCAGAAAAACTGTTCTTAACTGCTTACATATTATTTTGATTCTCTGATTACCAAAATAGGATGTAAACTGTGAATAATACATGTCTAGGAAAGTTCTGGCTAAAGAAAGACCTGATTTTTAAGTTTGTCCATTGCGACCCTTCACTCTTTCTTGGGAACTTACCTAGTGTACTCTTTTACAGATTGTATTCTCTATTTCTGCTATGAATAGTCTTACTATATATGAATAGTACCATATGTATGAATAATATCCATACGTATACATAGTAACCATATGTATGAATAGTGACAGTACATATAAATAGTAATTGTATGTATGAAAACAATCCTAACTTGTTTTCTCTAATCTTTCATGAAAATCTCCGTAGCGGAATACTGAAATTCATCTGTGTACTCTTGTCCGTAATGATTTAGAGAAGTGATACTCATACGAAATCTAGGTGAGTGAAACGACCCCATTTTAATAGAGTTTTAGCATTACTGGTGATAAAAAGTATATCGTAGGACACTCCCAAGATTCATATGGGTAAATTGGATTCAGAATGACGAATCTAAGGAGATAATTAATCCAGAAGTATGGATAAGATGAAACAAGTATTTCATGATGATGCGAAGTTTGAATCTTTTCAAAAATAGTTTAATTGTTATCTTGATTTGTGGTTTATAAATCTATAATATAGTTATATACTATACTTGTTATATGAATGAATATTACATTGTACTTCTGATTATGATATGGAATGTCGTACTATTGATTGTGATTGAGCGGGACAGTACCCCCTCTCACGGCAAGGCAGAAAATTCGGTTTAAAGGGTGTCTTGACCAATGAGTGTGGAGACAACGATTCCCTCAGTAGGGATATAGCCCGGATCGATGACAAATCCGTGAGGCGCCCTAGTTAAGAGGATGAGGTTGTGCGTCATAGCGAAAATATACAAAATTGGTGAGTTGACCTATGTGCGCTCTCTGGGATATATTGTCATTGATGAGTACTAGTAACGTTTATTGAATTAGATGAATTTTCATCTTCTTGTATGTAATTTCTAACTATGTCTATTAGTTGAGTATGAGCCTTCGGATATACTTGCATGACTGGTGATGTATTTGAATTTTATTAACGCGAGGCCGATTCGCTCACTGAGTTTTAAAGCTCACACTCTCTGTGAAACCTTTTTGTTCAAATCAGGTTGCTAGTAAAGAATATCCGCTAGAAGAGTAGATCACTTTGGACCTTCCCTCTGTTGGGTAGGGCCCTCTTTTATTGTAAATTATGTTACTCTGTAATCATCTAGGATATCTAAGTCAGGGGTTTGGCATTTGGTTTGTATGTCAGTATAATAATATATTTTATATTGATGATCTATTATTATATGCAAATCATCTCTATGATTTTCAAATAAGAAAATTTGATATATTTTCTTTATATTTATTAAGGAATTGTTATTTTGATAACATAGAGATAATAACTAAATAATTTAAACTCGTGGGTAGAATTTATCGAAAGGCTTACAGTGATGAGAGATTCATCATTGTGCAGGTCATGTGCCCAGAAAACGAGTCGTGACACTCATGGAATGAATGCTAGTTGAAATTTTGGGGTGCTAAGGATTGTTAATACAATATAATCCATGTGATGACTATACAAAACAAGGAAGGAGTTTATGAAGACTTGGAACGAACTTTCATATAGATGTTTTACGTGGTTAAGGGTAGTTGATTAATGGTAAACATGTGCCAAGTGCTTAAAAATTTAAGAATGTGAATGTATATAAGATTTGTCAATTCACGTCTTTGTTAAGAGTATAAATGTCAACCCATGTGAGTAATCTTGGTGCCTTATTGTCACCACATAGTTTGATGAATTCTAATGATGTTGTTTGTTGAGTACATATTGCTAAGTCCGTCAAGTGTTAGATGTGTTAATGATTGTGAAAAGTCATCACATCCTTTTTCCGAGAGGCAAAGGTATTATTAATAAATTTGTGCGTTGGATTTGTGTATTGTAAATCAATTATGTCCCTGGGATAAGGGATACTTAAGGTTTGGGAAACTTTAGAGGAATCTTGTGATAGTGAGTGTTATATGACGCGTTATAATGAGTTACCTTTCTAGATAATTAAGCTTACTATCTTTTCCCTACTTGAATAAGTGACGGCCCTGATGATAGTTATTTATGTGTGGGAGATTATATTATGGGGTAAAAATCGTTAATTTACTTATTGCACTACTATATGCCAGTGCGATGTATATATGTATACATACCTTCTTTGGTTGATTGATGCTGAGATAATGTTTGATTATAATTGATTACATATAATGGTTAGTGAATTCATATAAATCATATTACTGCTACTTGCCAAGAGGGAATTACATTCATGAGGCTTGCTAAGAGGGAATTGCATCTCATAATTTATTTATTATTGTCCTAGGACGGTTGACACCGGAAGACATCTCATAATCATTTTATTATTGTCCTGGGATGGTTGGCACCGGGGGACATCTCATAATTTATTTATTATTGTTCTAGGACAGTTGGCACCGATGGACGTCTCATAATCATTTTGTTATTGTCCTGGGACGGTTGGCACCAGGGGACATCTCATAATTTATTTACTATTATCTTGGGACACTTGGGGACATCTCATAATCATGTTATTATTGTCCTGGAACAGTGGACATATTGTAAACTTGAATTTCACTAAATTAAAGAGATGTTACCTTATGTGTGTTCTAAAAAGGACTTGGTTTTACTTTAGCTACAAATATACACATGCATGGTGAAATGATAGAAAGCTTTGTCTAGGTATTTTGCTTGATGTTTGCGTACAAGATCTACAATTTACTTGTAAATGTGATTTAAGAATTCTGTGTGTTTGTGGTAGATTTTCCTTCTTAGCTATGCAAGTTATGTGGGATAAAACCATGATCCAAATGTTGGTGGATGAGACGTTGCTCTATGTCCTACCTCTGCGAGTGGCATACAGTGGAAATTTTTCATGGTTATGCTTTTTCCTCATTAAATATTTTCATACTCACCCTTTTCTTTATGCCTTTGTAGGTTCCTCCTTTGTGGAACTCCGTATGAGGAGTAATGGAGCTCTCGTGTCTTCAAACCTTTTATTTTCGGGTTGATGTTAAGGTCGGGTACATCTGAGTTCTTAAATCACTTTGTAGTGAGTAGGACTCCTAGGATTTCAACTGTTACATTAATGTTGTGCATACCGAGTGTGTATGAAATTAGGTTTACGGTGGTGGTATAGGCCCCACCGCCATGCCAGTCATGTCCCTGGAACTGGGGCGTGACAACAACAAAATCTTACTTTTATTCACTTTAGTCCTTGGACTCCATCAAAGCAAAAATTTTCCTTGGTTTTCAAAATCCTTTCTAATAAAATTCCAATAAACTAATACCCAAAAATGGCTGATATTACAGGTTGGGTCCAGGTATATATATATATATATATATGGCTACGCACATAATTAATATAATATATATACCTAATTAGAGGCTAGTTATTTGTTTGGTGAATGTATATCAAGTTATTCACAAATGAACTAGGTTTTCTTGATTAATGCAAATTAAATGTTGGATGATTTTGTTTTGTAGGCATCAAATATAATATATGTGCACTAGTCTATTAGGACAAGATTCAGCTACACTTCTGATGAGAGTGATATTCCTTACGAGAGAAGCTGTCAGCAATGACTTGTATGACTTCTTACAAGTACTCTAATCATCCCTCCTCTCCCACACTAACTCAATAACTATATATAAATTAAGAATGACTACTTCTATATATATTATTGGAGAATCATATGTTATATATGGCAGGCATTCTTCAAGGGGCATCCTTAGTTGGTTAAGATGACTTCTATATTATTGGAGAATCATAAGCAGGACACCACATTCCAGCCCTTGCTTCTCATGTTCATCAAGCAAACTAAGCTAAGGCAAGGAATTCTTATCAACCTCAAGGTCTTATTTATACACATACACATACTATCTCTATCTCTCTCTCTCTCTCTCTCTCTCTCTCTCTCTCTCTCTCTCTTTCTCTCTCTATGTGTGTATATATATATATATATTACTTTCTTCATCTATTATATATGCATTGACGAAACTGATGTCTATTATGGTTGATTAAACAAGGATTTGCCATTGGAAATGGGATAAGCAATCTTGAAATTCAATACCCAACTGTTAGATGATTATTTTTAAAAATATATAATTGTCGATAAAAGTTATGTTGCTCAGCCGACAAGTAATTGTCTTCAACGGTGCAACAAAATAATGCTGATTGTAGAAGTGTTAAACTAGTAATTTGGCACGTAGAAATTTGACGGAACCAGCAATCTGACAAGAAAGAATTCAACATAGGAAAACAAGTAGAATAAACAAGTCGGCTTGAAACAGTCTGCAACAACATTATCAAAATTATCGAAGTAAAATCGTTGGAAGCAAACCATTCGATAAACTAGTTTGAGAAACTAAGTTGTCAAATGTCGAAAACATGTAGATTCACAGCATCACCAAGTTGTCGAATGTTAAAGACAAGATAGGCAGAACACTTGACAACATAGGCAGAAGTTGTCGAATATGGAAGACATGCTGATTAACAGTGTAACCAAGTTGTCAAATGTCGCAGACAAGATAAGCAATTACTTCCATCATCAAGTGGTCAAGGCAGTTGTGTCAAATAATATAAACTATCATGTACATGACAATTAGGTAGACAGACAATTATTTCCATCATCTGCCTATAAATATTAAGTGTTGTTGTAAACGAGATTGGCATTTCTTGATTAAACATCCTAACATCTCACTCAAAAGATTAATGGGTTAACATCGAGTATCTTTCCTCTTAAACATTTCTGTCAATTTTAATTCAAAGTTCTTTTAACTTCTGCTTTCATCTTCACTTTTATTGCTCTTCAATTTCCTTAAAGCATGTTTAAATTCCAGTCATTTAATCTTCGTGCACTTTAATTTCCCAGTTCTTATTTACTTTCATTTAATTTGATTTCATTTAAATTTTCTGCAATCTACTTTCTGCAAACTACTTTTTGCAATTTACTGCACTTTCGTTTACTTTCTACAACTTACCTTTTATGTACTTTACATTATGCAATTCACTTTCTACAATTTACTTTGTTTTTGCCACTTTTATTTAACTTTTCTGTAAAATTGTATTTCCAACCTTATTTTCTTTATTTCATGCAATTACGTTTCAAATAACTAAGCTTTCAACATATCTTCTACTTACTAACGAGATTACCGAATAACTCTGAAACCATATTATTCTCGATTTCTATTATTTGTTGTCGGATTTGGCTTAGACAAAAAAATCACCGTAAATACCAGTATATACAGACTTTGCATTAGAGAGGGGATTAATTGAGAAATTTGATTATGACAGTATCAACCAAGAGGTCCCATCGTGTGTGCAATCAATAAAAGCTTGTGGTACTCCTTAATGAACTACTTCTCTTCACTTCTTATTTAATTCATTTGCTCTCTTATATAAGAATAATTTTAAGGGATAAATCTATGTTCACTTTTCTCTATGGCAGAAGCAAGTTCTCAATCAAAAAGTTTTTTATATAATTTTCGTGAATGTTTCATTCTCCTCCCTTATAGTTGGGAAATCTTTTATTGTTAATTGATACTTTGTCTTGAACTTTTCATTTTTATGGACCCATTTTTGATCAAGTTGTACTTTTATATTTTTTTTCCAAATTGGAATGTTATCTTTTCATTAAAGAAATGAATTGTAAATGCTAATTATAGAATTATGTGAATAGTTTTTCCCATATTGATGTTTGGTCTTATGAGTACTAATTATTTAGAATTTTCTTTGTGAAGCACTCCAAAAGGCATAAATCTCTGGATTTGGTATTTATCTTTGCTTTTTATATCCTTAATATTTGTTGGTTCTCCAAATTTTTAGAGGAGTTATTATATACCTAATGAATCTCAAATGGTACATACAGTATGGATGAGGCAAATAATGAATAATTCCATTATAGTTATTATTGTTTCAAATTTCATTAGTTTAAATGAATGCATTGGTATTGTGTTCACTTATATCTTGAAAGACTAATATTTGTGGATAGTTTAAAATATTGTACTCAATGTGTATTAAAGAAGGAAAGAACATAGTCTTTTTTGAAAATGGGTGAAAATTTGTTTAGTATAATGCAGTCTTTCTATGAGGTAGACATGTCCTAATTGGTCATCCTCAGGGATATTTGATAACATACTTTTTCCATTTATTTTAGTCCCTATTTTAGTCCTTTTTGCCTCTTTAATTTTGTCAATTCTCTAATTTTATTATGTTTTGGAATTTATTGGGTATAAACTATTTATGGATTGAATGTGTCTCAATTTTTATATTTTTAGAACTTGAATTGTAAAATGCTCAATTTAATTCCTACAAATTTTAATTTTGGAGAGAAAAGTGTTGACATGGACAAAGATGATGATTTGGATGCTAATGTGGCACTTTTTTGGTGATGTAGATGCTTACTAGGATATGCTGGATGTGGGGCCCACTTGAACTCTTATTCAATGCCATGTAGTCAGAATTTTTGGGCAGAAATATTAATTTTCGTAGGTCAAGAAAAGCATGGCTGAAATATTAATTTTGCCATGATATTCTGCTGCTGTACTGCTGCTGTTTGTCACTTTCTGCTGCAGAAATATTAATTCTGCTGCTGCTGCCATACCATTCTGCTGCTGCCATACTTTTCTGCTGCTGCAGAAATATTAATTTTGCTGCTGTTTTGCTGTCAAAGTGCTGCCATATCATGGAAGAGGCATCCAAGGAGGCATCTAGGGCAGAATATCCCTTTAGGCATGTGTTAGATCAGTTTTATATTTGCAAAAATCGAAATTTATTAAGGAGGCTAAGTCATTTTTCTGATGTGAAGTCCTAGCACCATTTTTCTGTCTTCCTTGGGCAGCAGTGGCTGGGAGCAACATAGAGGCAACTCTCTAGCTTGGTTAGAGGGAAAGGAAGCCTTCCCACTTGGGAATGGCTCTCCTTCTCCCATTTTCCTTCCTTTTCTTGCATTTTCCTTCATAGTTTCTTAGATTTCTGTTGTATTTTCTGTTTTCTGTCATGTTTTTCCTTCTCTTCCATGTAATTTTCTAAGTTTAAGGATTGATGTAGTTTGGTTCTATGATGTTTTATTGCTGAACAATTTCGATTTTAATGCATTTTCGTTTAATGGAATGGATTTTACTGATTATTCTTCCTCTTGAATGTTTGATGAACCTTCAATGAGTTTGGGATTTTTATGTCTATGCTAGAGTTAGCTAGATATTGAGCTTGACCTTGTAATTTCCTCCATAAATTAGATTATCTAGATATAGATAGTTTTATTTATGTGGCTTGAATAATTTTCTTGAGCTTCATGACTTAATTGAATGGTTGATCTAAGATTTTAGTCAATTATTTTGGATAAGTTAGATTGTAATTTCAAAGCTTTTGGATTCAATCATATTTTAGAAAATTGGCCAACATTGAATGGATTGTAATTTAATTGAATTGTTCTTCAATGATTCAAAGATTAATTTGTCTATGAATTAATCGGATTAGACCAACGAAATCAATCTCATTTTCTTGTGTAGTCGGTCATTTGATGAAATGGAAATTGTACTTTAATTCATTTGGACCAATGAGTATTTTCTTGGCCAAAGTTCTATTTTATTTATTGTTCTATGAAGCTTGTTATTTATACATGCATGCGTTTGCTATGTATTTGTAACGAGTAGGACAAGAGATAACATGTCATATGCGATTGCGGGGCATTGATGTGATTAGGACTTCATCGGATTATATTTGAGTTATAGATTAGTGAAGATATTTCTAACTATAATTTTAATATAATTCAGTCTTAGAAGACTTTCTGAGAATTTTAGATTGAAGATTACATAATAGAATTAGCCAAGAATATTCAAAGGAAATGATGATGATGTACAATTCCATGAAATTTGTGACCAATCCACATATTTTCTCTGTTTTGTTTTCTATCTAGTTATTTAAATTTCAGTTATTTATATTGTGTTGTTTCAATCATCACCCCCCTTTTTTTGTGTAATTTCTGAAATTTCCCTCATAAGTCTTAATAGCATTTCACTTAGCCTAATTGAATTTTATTTGATACCTCAATCTCTGTGGGACGATACTCTACTCATTACTTTATTACTTGTTGCGACCCAGTATACTTGCTGGAATATTTTATGTGCTATAAATTATACGCACCAAGTTTTTGGCGCCGTTGCCGGGGATTGATGGTTGTCAAATTGATTTTTCTTTTAAGCCAAAGTGATGTTATTTTAGACATTGTCTTTTCTTGTTTTAGTTTTTACAATTTCAGGTGTTTTTAGCTTTTCAAGTGTCTTTATTAGTTTCATTTCTTCTTGTTACCTTGCTTATTTGATATATCTCTCATGTTATTTCTCTTTGTTTCATGTGAGGTACTTGATCATTTTCCTTGACGAAGGAAATAAAAAAAAATCAAAGAGAAAGTAAGGAAAACAAAGAAGAAGCGACGCTAAGCATAGACACCAAATAAAGTCTAGCTAAGGACTTTAAACCAAGCGCTTTTGGGAGGCAACCCAAGTTTTTCTAATCTTTCTCTTTTTAATTTTGTTGTTGTATTTCTTTCGTAATTTTAATTTTGTTTTAGTCTTTTTCTGTTGCCCATTTTTTTTCTCTGTTTTCTCTGTTTTGGCAGAAATTTTGTCATCTTGCATGAATATTCTGTACTGTTTGGCTTTGGTTTTTGCCACTTTCTTTACATGTTTTTAAACCTTTATATGTCTTCTAGTTGGAGAATTTTATTTGGAGTGATTCGCATCCGTTTTGGGGTCGTTCTATGTCGGTAAAGCCGTGTCGCCAGAAATTTTGCACTGCAGAATTTTGCTACTCTGTTTTGTCCGAATTTGATGCTCACTTTTTAAATTTTTGATGGAGTTTTGGTGTGGAATTATGCATGATGAAATAGCTAAAGTGTAGATTGACTTAGCATGAAGAGAATTTAGTCTTATTTCTCTAAGGAATTCAAGTTAAATGGCAATGACGTTGACTTTAATGAATTTGTAGTAATAGTCTTTTAGCTGTGAGGATTTGAGCCTAAGTGAAAAATGCTATTCTTCTTGTTGTGTGTTCTCTATCATGGATTGTCACTCTAGAACTTGTCTTGAATCTTTGATTAAGGCTACATATCTTGTACATACTTGGAAATGATTTAGGCATTTGTTTCTTGTAACCACTTTTAGCCAAATAGCCATCCATTATCATTGTTTCCATTGTATGCCATTTTGTGCCTTATCCATTTTCTTTCTTGTGTTCTTCCACCACTTTTTCTGCCTACAACAATATTTTTCTCTTTCAACTTAAGATGTGAGAAGTATTTTAAATTCTTTTAAGGGATTGATATGCTGAAAAATTTTGTGAATTTTGGGGTGTTTTGAACTATATTTCTTCTACTTCCTCTCAAGCAAAAGAAAAAGACTGGCCAGTCAAGAAGAAGAAAAAAAAAAGGGAGAAAGAAAGAAAGAATAAAAAAAAAAAGAAGAGAAAAAGATAATGAAAAAGAGGAGCAGATAGAACATTGAGACCCAAATTTATTTATACTCAGTCTCTTATATTTCACTTGTAAATGCTCTTCATTTTCTTGAGTTGTTACCATATTTTGTTTCATTGTTCAATCTTTCCCTTTGTCTCCCACTATTTTTCTTACCCACGTTACAACCTTGTAAAGTCCTTTTGATTCAAGTATGTATTAGATTCAAGTAGTGGAGATTTAGATTCTTGACAAGCTTATGGTAGTGAAATTTGTGATAGGACGACTTTGAGTGATTCCCTCTTAAACACTTGAGAGAGTAGAGGATAAACACCTTACCTTGTGAGGAGATTGTTACTTGAATTCATTCTTTTCGAAATAATTGCCATGGAGCTTGAACTTTTTAGAAATTTAAGATTTATTTCTCCTAATGTAAATCTTTCTAAATTTTAATTATTTCATTGTTGTATATTTTCTACACTTTTTCTTGCTGTGCTTATTGGGATTCTCTGTTGTATTTAATTGATTTTGCCCAGGAGTGCAAAAGGCCTAGTGTGGGGGATTTGATAACATACTTTTTCCATTTATTTTAGTCCCTATTTTAGTCCTTTTTGCCTCTTTAATTTTGTCAATTCTCTAATTTTATTATGTTTTGGAATTTATTGGGTATAAACTATTTATGGATTGAATGTGTCTCAATTTTTATATTTTTAGAACTTGAATTGTAAAATGCTCAATTTAATTCCTACAAATTTTAATTTTGGAGAGAAAAGTGTTGACATGGACAAAGATGATGATTTGGATGCTAATGTGGCACTTTTTTGGTGATGTAGATGCTTACTAGGATATGCTGGATGTGGGGCCCACTTGAACTCTTATTCAATGCCATGTAGTCAGAATTTTTGGGCAGAAATATTAATTTTCGTAGGTCAAGAAAAGCATGGCTGAAATATTAATTTTGCCATGATATTCTGCTGCTGTACTGCTGCTGTTTGTCACTTTCTGCTGCAGAAATATTAATTCTGCTGCTGCTGCCATACCATTCTGCTGCTGCCATACTTTTCTGCTGCTGCAGAAATATTAATTTTGCTGCTGTTTTGCTGTCAAAGTGCTGCCATATCATGGAAGAGGCATCCAAGGAGGCATCTAGGGCAGAATATCCCTTTAGGCATGTGTTAGATCAGTTTTATATTTGCAAAAATCGAAATTTATTAAGGAGGCTAAGTCATTTTTCTGATGTGAAGTCCTAGCACCATTTTTCTGTCTTCCTTGGGCAGCAGTGGCTGGGAGCAACATAGAGGCAACTCTCTAGCTTGGTTAGAGGGAAAGGAAGCCTTCCCACTTGGGAATGGCTCTCCTTCTCCCATTTTCCTTCCTTTTCTTGCATTTTCCTTCATAGTTTCTTAGATTTCTGTTGTATTTTCTGTTTTCTGTCATGTTTTTCCTTCTCTTCCATGTAATTTTCTAAGTTTAAGGATTGATGTAGTTTGGTTCTATGATGTTTTATTGCTGAACAATTTCGATTTTAATGCATTTTCGTTTAATGGAATGGATTTTACTGATTATTCTTCCTCTTGAATGTTTGATGAACCTTCAATGAGTTTGGGATTTTTATGTCTATGCTAGAGTTAGCTAGATATTGAGCTTGACCTTGTAATTTCCTCCATAAATTAGATTATCTAGATATAGATAGTTTTATTTATGTGGCTTGAATAATTTTCTTGAGCTTCATGACTTAATTGAATGGTTGATCTAAGATTTTAGTCAATTATTTTGGATAAGTTAGATTGTAATTTCAAAGCTTTTGGATTCAATCATATTTTAGAAAATTGGCCAACATTGAATGGATTGTAATTTAATTGAATTGTTCTTCAATGATTCAAAGATTAATTTGTCTATGAATTAATCGGATTAGACCAACGAAATCAATCTCATTTTCTTGTGTAGTCGGTCATTTGATGAAATGGAAATTGTACTTTAATTCATTTGGACCAATGAGTATTTTCTTGGCCAAAGTTCTATTTTATTTATTGTTCTATGAAGCTTGTTATTTATACATGCATGCGTTTGCTATGTATTTGTAACGAGTAGGACAAGAGATAACATGTCATATGCGATTGCGGGGCATTGATGTGATTAGGACTTCATCGGATTATATTTGAGTTATAGATTAGTGAAGATATTTCTAACTATAATTTTAATATAATTCAGTCTTAGAAGACTTTCTGAGAATTTTAGATTGAAGATTACATAATAGAATTAGCCAAGAATATTCAAAGGAAATGATGATGATGTACAATTCCATGAAATTTGTGACCAATCCACATATTTTCTCTGTTTTGTTTTCTATCTAGTTATTTAAATTTCAGTTATTTATATTGTGTTGTTTCAATCATCACCCCCCTTTTTTTGTGTAATTTCTGAAATTTCCCTCATAAGTCTTAATAGCATTTCACTTAGCCTAATTGAATTTTATTTGATACCTCAATCTCTGTGGGACGATACTCTACTCATTACTTTATTACTTGTTGCGACCCAGTATACTTGCTGGAATATTTTATGTGCTATAAATTATACGCACCAATATTCTTGATAGGCTGATTAAGATATTCTCAAAAAGGGCCAAACCTGATTTACCATTCATTTTTGTGAGTCAAGGCTCCACTCTGTATATATGTGTGTGTGTGTGTGTGTGTGTGTGTGTGTGTGTGTGAGAGAGAGAGAGAGAGAGAGAAAAAAAAGAATGTCTTTTTCAATTTCATATTAGAAAAAAGTGATGAGCAACAATATTTTTTTTTGTAGGTTTGTTTTGGAATTTTACAAAGTAGAGAGAGTTATACCCGAACTTGAATGGCATTATGTTGAGTTGAGTGGAGCTTATAATTCTATTATACTACACTCAAAACTTACTTCATTCCCAGAATTTGGAGAACCAAATTTTGTAATCCTTTATTATGTTCAAAAGTGATATGAATTGAAAGATTTGGGTGGCACTAATCAAGACAGCATTGGACCAAGGAAGATTAGATTAAAGGCTTCTATTTTAATTTAATATATTTGATATTTTTGTTATATTTGTGGCCCAATTAGAATTATAACTTATATTTGGGCTTTTTGTTATATTTGTGGCCCATTAGAATCAGGGTTTCTTTAGAATTAAGAGTTCCTTTTCTCTACAAAAAGGGACCTCCTCCACCCCTTAAGATACACACATTGGAGATTTAAAGAAATATCATGGTTAGAGGCCATTCCCTCTGGTACTTTGCGAACCTCTGAACTTATCAAGGGTTTCTAAATCCTTGTAGCGTTCAGCTCTTCCTCTTGGAGATTATACTTTAGGTTCTTGGCTCTCTGTAGGTAATGGGTCTGGGTTCAAGAGTCTATCAACCCTTCCTCTTGAGGTTTATACCTTTGGCTCTTGGCTCTCTATAGCCAACGGGTCTGGGTTCAAGAGTAGCTTTTCCTCTTGGGGTTTATACCTTCTTGGCTTTTATAGCCAATGAGTCTGGGTTCAAGAGTCTATATTATTGGTTTCTAGTTCTTTTATAACCATGGGGTCCATAATCTCTATCCAATTTGTTATTATTCTGTTTTATTTTAATAAATTATATTTTCTTTGAGTTCTGATTCTATATTTGGATGATCCGAGTCTGTGAATCAACGTATTGTTTTCAAATCTCACGGCATTATTTGGAGAGGTTCACATCAGTTGGTATAAGAGCCACTCTAAATTAGGTTTTTTTATTTATTTTGTTCTTCATTTCTGTTCATCTTCCCTACAAATTGCACATCTGAAAATATATATATATATATATATATATATATATATATATATATATATATATATATATGTTCTATAATGTTCACACTACTATTCATCGTACTGTAGTGTTACTGTTCATTTTCTGTGTTCTTCACTTTTGTTTTTTTCTAATTCTGAATTTCTTGGTCTATCATGTTTGTTGTGTTCTTCATTTCTGTGTTATCTTATCTGTCTTTCTCAATTTCTAACTCTCTATTTTTAGCTTCTTCTATGGTCTCTGTTTCCATCTTTATTCATCTTGTTCTTAGTTTGTTCATCTTTCCTTCAGATTTTAAAAAAAGAAAAATTCTACTTGCTACTATTCACACTCGTTTACTATTCATATGCAATTCATTATTCATATGTGGTTCACTATTCATACACTGTTTACTGTTCATATGTTTTAACTGTCTAACCAAAAAAAAGGGAGAGAAATGAGGAATCTTGTTCGATTTTTGGATACTTCCTAGAATTATTGCAACCTATTTTCAAGATTCGAGGACGAATCTTCTTTCAAGAAGGGGAGAATTACATGAACCAAAAGATCCGAGTGGCACTAATCAAGATAGCGTTTTGGTCCAAGGAAGATTAGATTAAAGGTTTTTGTTTTAATTTAACATAGCGTTTTGGTCCTTGATATGCTTATTAAGGGTCGAAAACAAGAGTGTCGACAGGTGATGAACCCCAAGATCAAGTAGTGAAAGCTAAGGGGGGAGAAACAACAGACTTTCAAGAAAAAAAAATGTTGGAGGAAGAAGCCTGGGAGTCCCAAGAAAGTGTTAACACCATGTAGGATGAAAGGGTCAAAAGGGTTAAGAAGGTGGCTAAAGCACTCTTAGAGGAATCAAAAGGTTTTGGACCAAGAGAGAAGAAATCCTGGTGGTAGAATGAGAGCGTTCAAGAGAAGGTTAAACATAAAAGAGAATGCTTTAAGTCTATACATTTGTGCAATAATATGAAAAATTAGGAAAGGTATCAGAAGTTAATAAAGAGACTAAAAAAGCAGTAACCAAAGCACAACCTAAAGCATTTAAAGAGTTCTATGAGGACTTAGGACAAAAAATGGGGAATGAAAGATCTACAAAATTACGAAGAATAGAGAAAGGAAATCTAGAGATTTGGATCAAGTAAATTGTGTTAAGGATGAAGAAGGAAAAGTTTTAGTTATAAATAAAGATATTAAAAATAGAAGGGAGGGATACTTTTACAAGCTTTTTAATGACAGAGTAGGGTCAACTAGCAATATGAAAGATCCAACAACCCAAGAGGGCAAATAAAATTTGGCTTATTATCGCAGGATTAAGGTTGACAAGGTCAAGGAAGCTCTTAAGAGAATGGATAATGGCAAAGTCATTAGTCTTGATGGTATTCCTATCGAAGTTTGGAAGTGTTTAGAGGAGGAAGGTACTATCTGGCTAACTAAACTTTTTAACGAGATTTTAAGGTTTGAGAAAATGCTTGAGGAATGGAGAAGAAGCACTTTAGTGCCAATATACAATAATAAAGAGGACATCAATAATTGTGCAAACTATCGAAGGATAAAACTTATGAGTCATGCTATGAAATTATGGGAAAGAATGATAGAATGCAGGATAATAAGTAAGTCCTATATTTCAGAAAAACAATTCGGATTTATGCCAAGATGGTCTACTATGGAAGCTATTTAACTACTAAGATGATTGATGGAAAAGTAACGAAGTAAATAAAGAGACTTGCATATAGTTTTTATTGATTTGGAAAAAGCTTACGATCGAGTACCAAGAAAAGTGTTGTGGAAAGCCTTGAGAAAGAAAGGTGTTCGTGTTACATATATCAGAGCTATAAAAGATATGTATGAGGGAGCAACAATTGGTGTGAGAACATCTGGAAGGGAGACAAAGATTGGTTTACATCAAGGATCAGCTTTGAGCCCTTATTTGTTTGATCTGGTTTTAGATGCTATGACGAAGCACATCTAAGAAAAATCCCCAAATGCATACTTTTTGCAAATGATATTGTTCTCATGGCAAAGTTTAGGAAAAAGATTAACTCTAAACTGGAGTTTTGGAGATATATTTTTGGAATCGAAGAGTTTTTGTCTAAGCAGGGGTAAGATAAAATATATGTATTGCAAGTTTAACAAGCAGCAAGTTCGAAATGAGTTGGAGGTCAAAATTAGATATCAGGTTATACCACAAGTGTCAAAGTTCATGTATCTGGGATCAATAATACAAGATGAAATTGTGGGAAAAAATATAATTAATGAGGTCTTACTAGTTATAACAAGTACATTATTGTATTATAAAACATCCATTTTAATTTGGATGGTTTCTCATTAATTACCAGGCTTGATTAACTAAGATGATTTAGTTTTATGTATGACTGTCAAAATTAATTAATTTTCATTAGTTTGCTAGAATTTGGTATAGTTGGCTTCTAAATTCCTTGAATTCGATTAAGATATCATATAACATCTTAAAGAGGAAATCAAAAAATGTAATACCCCAATAATTTTTACAAATATTCAAAATCTATTTTGAAGTTTATTGAAAAATTTAATTTCGTAGAAAATATTCTTTTGAATTAGTGAAGGAAATTTGGGAATAAAAATTTTAAATTTTAATTTAGGAAATTTTTACAAATTCTCAAGGATCTAAGCGAACAAATTTTATAAGTTAGAGTGACAATGAGTAAATTTATCCAAGAAAATTAGTAAGGTTGGTTACTATTCTAATATACAATACTATTTACTTGTATAATACTATTTATGTATACGGTACTGTCACATATACTATCGAAATGTCAAATATCAAATGTAGTTTGATCATAAGAGAAAATTAGAAAGAAGTTTGTAGGAGAAAATGACATTTTATATGAGAGAATTCCCTAAGGGACTAAATTGAAAGGAAACTAAATTAGCAAATTGATTATACTTGTAGATGATACTAGTAAGTAAAATTGGTAGGTGAGACAGGGTAGATGGAATAGTACCCTTAAATTTTCCTATAAATAGGCCCTTACATTTCACTTTCAAAATCACACCTTCAACTTCTCTTCTTCTCTCTTTAAGATTTCTTGGTCCAACGCTAGACCTCTGAGATTTTGGACCTTTCCTTTTCAGCTTAGGTAAGGATACTATACCTTTTTTATGTCTTACAAATCTTAGAAGTTATTTTCTTAAGTATGCTCTATGGTTGCAGTTTTGGCTGATCTTCCACATCAGAAAAAAAAAAAGTCCTTAGCTGCCTATATATTATTTTGAATATCTGATTACCAAAATAGAATATAAACTGTGAAGAATACATGTCTAGGAAAGTTCTGGTTAAGGAAATACCTGATTTTTAAGTGTGTCCATTGTGATCCTCCACTCTTTCCTGGGAACTTACTTGGTATACTCTTTTACAAATTGTATTATCTATTTCTGGTATAAATAATATCCATACATATGAATAGTAACTGTACATATGAATAGTGACCGTACATATGAATAGTGACCGTACGTATGAACAGTGTCTGTATGAAAACAATCCTAACTCATTTTCTCTAATCTTTCATGAAAATCCTTGTAGCGGAACATTGAAATCCACCTAAGTACTCTTATCTGTAACGACTTACAGAAGTGATACTCGTACGAAATCCAGGTGAGTGAAACGACCCCGTTTTAATAGAGTTTTAACATTACTGGTGATAAAAAGTATGTCGTAGGACATTCCCAAGATTCATAGGGGGAAATTGGATTCAGAATGACGAATCTAATGAGATAATTAATCCAGAAGTATGGATAAGACGAAGTAAATATCTTATGATGATGTGAAGTTTGAATCTTTTCAAAAATCGTTTAATTGTTATCTTGATTTGTGGTTTATAAATCTATAATATAGTTATATATTATACATGTTATATAAATGAATATTACATTGTACTTCTGATTATGATATGAAATGTTGTACTATTGATTGTGATTGAGCGGGACAGTAGCCCCTCTCACGGCAAGGCAAAAAACCCGGTTGAAATGGTGTCTTGACCAGTGAGTGTGGAGACAATGATTCCTTCAGTAGGGATATAGCCCAGATTGGTGATAAATCCGTGAGGCGCCCTAGATATGAGGATGAGGTTGTGCGTCATGGTGGAAATATACAAAATTGGTGAGCCGGCCTGTGTGCGCTCTCTGGGATATATTGCCATTGATGAGTACTAGTAACGTTTGTTGAATTGGATGAATTTTTATCTTTTTGTATGTAGTTTCTAACTATGTCTATTGGTTGAGTATGAGCCTTCGGATATACTTGCATGACTGGTAATGTATTTGAATTTTATTAACGCGAGGCCGATTCGCTCACGGAGTTTTAAAGCTCACACTCTCTATGAAACCTTTTGTTTTTTACAGATCAGGTTACCGGTGAATAATATCCGCTAGAAGAGTAGATCACTTTGCACCTTCCCGTGTCGGGTAAGCCCCTCTTTTGTTGTAGATTATGTCCCTCTGTAATCGTCTAGGACATCTAGGTCAGGGGTTTGGCATTTGGCTTGTATGTCAGTATAATAATGTATTTTATATTGATGATCTATTATTACATGCAAATCATCTCTATGATTTTCAGATAAGAAAATGTGATATATTTTCTTCATATTTATTAAGGAATAGTTATTTTGATAACATAGAGATAATAACTAAATAATTTAAACTCGTGGGTAGAATTTATCGAAAGGCTTACAGTGATGAGAGATTCATCATTGTGCTGGTCATGTGCCCAGAAAACGGGTCGTGACAAAAAATATCTAGAAAACCTAATTTACTTAGTTCTATCTCTTATCCATTAATAATTAAAATTTGGTGAAAAAAAATTCAAATATGCCTAATTACCAAAATGGCCTCCCTTAAGCTTCCTTAAGAAGCCACCCTAAAACTTCCTAAAATTGAGTTTTCTTCATTTTTCTCTTAGTTTGAGTGTGCACCCTTGTGATATTATATTATGAGGAAAGAGTGGTGTGAGGAACAAGTAAAATAGAGAGAAAGTGGCCAAACTTGAAGGCAAGTATTTTTTTTTACCTAGGATTTTGTCAAACTCTGTCAAAAGGCATGACAGACACGGAATGAGACCATCTCATACTGTAAGCCTTAAACCTAAGGATGAATCATAACTTAAGCTGCAGCCAGTGGCGGATCTAGGACCCCTAGGTCAGGGGTCAAATTATTTAAAATAATTATTATTATTATAATACAACTTTGTAATGATGAAATTTGCGCTTCGGATCTTATCTTGATCATTAGGATGATATGATAAAATTTACATTCGCTTTCCTAGATCTGATGGCAACTTTTCTACATTAACTTTAATTTGTTGCTCATTTGATGTTAATTTCCTCTTTAAAAATCTTTCCATTACAAAAATTTCAAATTTCAAGCTTTTACAAAAACTCCTAATTGCATAATTAATCAACCAATTTGATAGAATTAGATATATGTACAAAAATTTCAAATTTCAAACTTTTATCTTAACAATAAAATGAAAAATTAACCATAATCAAGAAAATTTTCATGAAATTGACTTCACAAATATGTTACTCATGATCCTAATTGCATAATCAATTAACCAATTTGATATAATTAGATCTATGTACAAAAACCTTAAATTTCAAACTTTTACCCTAACAATAAAATGAAAAATTAACCATTATCAAGAAAAAATTTCATAAAATTGACTTCACAAATATGCTAATTATCATCCTAATTGCATAATTAATTAACCAATTTGATATAACTAAATCTATATAAAAAGAAAACCCCAAATTTCACTCACAGGCTTGAAGAAGCTATGTTCATTATTCTCCCTCAGCTCCACTGATGATGGTGATCGAAGCCCGAAGGCCGATGGCAGGCGTAGACTGGTGTGGTGGTCGAAGGCCGGTGGAGGGCTAGCGTCGAAGGCTGGTGGATGGGCGATGGCAGACACAAGACATGGACCAATAATCGAAGGCCACTGACGGAGAACTGATGGGGAATTGGAGATGGTAGATGGCCGGACTTGTCACTGGTGCCTGGTGGTCGAAGACCAAGGATGGGCAATGCTTGACCCTGAACGCGAATTGGGGGCATCTAGTAGTGCGGAGTAGGGGTTAAGTAGGACAGTGTGAGGAATAATGAAAATGTGTTTCAAAATTTAGGGGGTCAAAAAAAAAGAAGGGGGCAAAAAAAACTTTTATAGAAATATGTAAAAGTCAGGAGGTGCAGCCAACGTGGGTCTGCCCCTGGCTGCAACCAAACCAATAAACAAGCATGCATCAAAGAATGTAAAATTGTTGCTAAAACCACATCAAGATCTGAAAACATGTGTTTGTTCACACAAAAGATATGTCTCTCAAGATACAGTTTAACAAACTACATCTCTAGATAAATTGAACTCCAACATACATATCTATACAGAAAACATAGGTGCAGGACCTTGCCCTTAGGATTAAAGAGCCATACTAGAAACCAAACAAAACCTAGTACCAGGTCTTCAAAAGCAATATACCAGCCCAAGAAACAACTTGGGCTCAAACACTAGGCCACAACTTAGCTACTCAATCGACAAAATCTCAGGCTTCAGATTACTATTTGTGGTGGTAAACGAGAAGAAAGAGGTTAGTGACAGTCTTAGTGAACAGCTAATCTGTAATCTAAAAACATAACAAAACTAAAGTTATGAGGAAGAGAACCCACATGTAAGATGGTGAAGCGGAGAAAAGAATGGAGATGGGGGCAACGAAAGAGAAGTGTTTAATTCCTTCATGCTCTAGGAGCTTCGAGACTGACTAATGGAGAAGGAGAACAAGTGACCAGCACCACCTCTCTAATTAATCTGACTCTTTGCTTAAATTACATAAAGTTATTCTCTTCTAATTGTAATTTCACTCAGGTCCCACTAAGATTTCTAGCAAAAATTCCAATTCACACCCAATATCCAGGGTTCCTATTTTATTGCCCATTTTTCTTATCCTTTCCACCAAATACGAGAATCTTCTCATATCTCCCAATACTTCCGATTTTTAACCTTAAAATTCATTCTTATTCAAAATAGTCCCCACAAGTTCATTTGATAGGTTCAATTTGGTCCTTAAGCATGACATTTACGATGTCAAAAATCTTTTACAAGTTCCAAAGTACTCACTTTGATAAAATTCCCTAATTTTCATTCAAGATTTAGAGATTTTAATTTAATCTAAAAGTTCAATTTAGTCCCAAAATCTTTCAGGAATACTTGGGGTTGAAATTGAATTTGAAATTGGGCTAATTTGAAAATTCAAGAGGGGAGAAAAGTCAAAATTTTGAAAAAGATTTGGCGACTTAAATGAGATTATCTTCAAAAAGGAGGGCATCTTTGAAAATCCTTGAGGACCTATTTGAAAGAAAATTCCCGAAGAGGTTCTAAAACAAATATAATCGAAAAAAGAAAAAAAAAGAATCAACTGTCACCATTGGATGGATTGTTGACCAGATTCTAGGGTTCTTGTTTGAGAGCAACTGAGATTGCGCTGTTTTGCCATCTCTTTCCTTTTTCTCTCAACACGAGCTCCACCAACAGCTTAGCAAGAACAAAAAACACTTTTGAGAGCTTTCTTTTGAGTATCTACAACATCCCTATGTTGACCCTAAGGCTATATGCCATAAGTTTTGATGATGACAAATGTATTTGAATAGTAGCATTGATATATATAAAGATTAATTATTATATATATGCTACAAGTACTTAAGCATGATTATGTTATTTAACATGTATGTTGCATATATTGAATCATGCTATTAAACTAACCATTGGGTTTGCAAGTACCCGGATTAAACTTGCAATTATAGTGGAAATACTCAAGTGGTCTCTTGAGGACTGGATGTAGGCTTGGATTAGCCGAACCAGTATAAATCTCCGAGTTTGCTTTCTCTATCCCTTACTCTTTAATTTGTGCATATTGATATCTATTCTTTAATTCCTTGATCTTTATAATTATTTATCTTAACAGCACATTGATTTTCTGTATTGTATTTATTATCCTAAGCATTGTACTTTTACAGAAAATCATTTTAACTTCCAATTAATTCTTGTGAAAAATTTATAAAACCCAATTCACCCCCCCTCTTGGGTTCCAACCATTACTTTCAATTGGTATCAGAGCTTGGGCTCTTGTTTAGAGACTTAACCGTCTAAGAGTAAACATGGTTGGATCTAGTGAGTGGTTTATTTCTAAAAATTGTTCTTTCACAGAACCTCCAGTTTTTTATGCTAATCATTTTCAATATTGGAAGTATGAAATGAAAATGTTTTTAATTTCAGTAGACCATAAACTCTGGGAAGTTATAGAAAATGGTTTTGATATGCCTGTCAAGGAAGAACAAGGAAAATACATTCCAAAACCCAAGAGTGAATGGAATGATACTGAAAGAAGTTTAATGCAACTCAATGCTAAGGCAAAATTGATTATTTCTTGTGCATTGAGTCAAGATGAATTTTTCAAAATCTCCAACTGTGCAACTGCAAAAGAAATGTGGGAAATTCTTGAAGTTGCACATGAGGAAGATCTTATTGCTGAGGAATTAAGGTATAGAAGTTTCATTAATGAACTTGAAATTGCTCAAATGAACAATTGCAAAACCATTAATGAGATACAACTTGTGCTTAATCATTTGCAAGCTCTTGGTGTTGAACTTACAGGAAAATCTCAAATCACCAAGGAGATAGAAGAAAAAGAAAAAGGAGAAAAAGAGAAACTACAACCAAAAGCTGAATCATCAAAGAAAGCTTACCTATCGTCCATTTGGGGAAATAGCAATTCTGATGAGGAGAACACAAATGAAGAAGCCAACACTTGTCTTGTGGCCAGAGATAAAGATGAGGTAAATTCATTTGACTACTCTTTTGAAGAATTACAAGATGCCTTTGATGATTTACATGAAGAATCTCTAATACTTGCAAAGAAACTAAATGTTTCAAAACAGAAAAACTCTTCTCTTGAAAATGAGTTGGAAATATTGAAAAACGAATTTTCTATTTTCAAGGAAGAGAATTTTGTTTTTGAAAATCAAAACAAAACTTTGCAAGAAGAGAATTTGATTTTAAAAGCAAATATCTCTACCAACAAAAATTGCTTTTGTACCAAGTGTGATTCTTTGAAAAAGGAAAATAATAATCTTAAAAACACACTTGCAAAATTTTCTCAAGGTAGAGAAATTTTAAATACCTCAGTTTTGAAACAAAGAAGAAGGTTTAACAAAGTTGGTCTTGTTTCTAAAAGGAAATCAAACCAAAAGCATTCTAAAAACTTCTTTGTTTCTGTAAAGATGTCAAATAGTCCAACTTGCACTTCTTTTTATTGTGGACTAAAAGGACACAAATCTTACTCATGCTTTTATAAGAAAAATCTTGTTCATGGAGTTAAAATGAAATGGGTTCAAAAAGGAACTCATGACCCAGGCGGACCCAAAGAAATTTGGGTACCAAAGACAAAGGATTAATTTGCAGATTTGCCTCAAAGCAAGGAGCGGAAATGACTTTTCAATGGCTACATCATTCAAACTCCACTCTCTTGCATCAAAAGGAGGCAATGGACAAGTAAACATATAAGCTGGAATGTATTGTAAGAAATTTGATTGATATGTTTACTGTATCAAATGCTTATGTTTGTTTTCTAGCATGCCTTTCATCTATCTTTGATATTCATGCATGCTATTTCTAAAAATGATTCTTAGGTGTGCGGCCTAAGGATATGATTTTTGCTTTGAGCTAAAATCTTTCTTCTAAATTTAGCTTGAACTTTCTTATTTATCGCATCACGACAACTTGCTTTCATTACATGCATATTTCCCTTGGTTTCACATCAATAAGATTACTCTTACTTGTAATGTTTATCTTTATTGTAATCTTATCTAAATATTTTCAATAAAATCAAAAATCCTCACACAAATGCATTTTATGGAAGCATGACATACTTTGAACATAATGTATTGTTTCTCCTGATAGTTGAAGATTTATTTGAACATCACTAATTTGAGAATCAAAGTACTCCATTAAAAGTGTCTTGCAGTTGGTTGGTCGACCAGCTAGCTCATCAGTGGTTGACCAGCAAGACTTATATATGTCATTCTGTGAACCAACGCCTAACGCCAGATGCCAACACTAGACGCTAAGTAAAGAGGATCTTGCAAATAATCAATCAATGAAGACCATTAAAATTGCAAAAGGAGAGGATCAAAAGAAGGGCAATGAAGAAAATAAAGATATCAACATTTTGAGGAGGGACTTCAAGAAGTAACAAGAGTTTGCCAAAATTGATGAGTATCTCTATTCTTTACCACTTTAATATTTAATTGAGTGATACTCCCTGATCATAATTGGCTATGTTGGCAATTTTTTTTACTGACATACTTTCATTACAATGATATATTGTTCTCTAATATCTTACATATTTGATCATATCATTGTATATAAAGATATTGTCTTTATACCATTCATCATGGTTTGAGCATTATACATGTCATATCCTTTGTATAAGATATAGCTTATGAACGATTGTTTATGGATTCTAGTTTATATCTGATTATATCTTATTAATCCATATTACCTCAATTATTGTACTACATACTCAAGTTATAATATGTTTTATCTTGATAAGTATGTAACTTGCTTTTGCTTTGAAATAATGATATATATGTCCATGTCAGAAAATTCTTTCCATCTTTAAAATGGATATATATTTTTCAATATATATATACTGTGCTGAATTTGTGTAGCTGATTTATTTTATCTTTCTTTATTATTATTTTTTTTGTACCGTCAAATAAAAGAAACCACCTGCATTAAAAAAAACCGAAGGATTACATTGCATAATTAAAAAAAAAAAAAGAAGGGAAAGTTTGCTCATGCATGAGCAATCTACAGGCGAGGTGGTCTTGGATTAGGAGGCCCGTATTGTATCATCACCCCTCGGCCATTCCTTGGAGCAAGGCTATGTCACGGAGGGTAGTGTAAATCCCATTCATACAATCAACACTTCTTTGTTGTTGATTGCAGAAGCATTGGGTAGACCAATAGAAGAACCTATCTATTCTTGAAGTCAGTGCCGCATTGTTGCGTTTAGCTAACTTCTCCTGGTCCTCTATCATCTTCTTGAGTTTCTTCACCTCCTGCTCCAGACAAGCAATTTTGTCTTCTGACGTATGGCCTGTACTAATCTCTTCAGCTTCTTCGATCTTCATCTTCTTCTTTCGATACTCCTGAGATCCCTCCAAAGGCCTTTTACCCTTGTCCCTGCCTAGACTCAAGTTTAAGTCGAGCTCTTCCTCCCTGGCCTCTACTGTGAGATCAATGAACTTTCTTGCTGCCATGGTTTGGAATATTTAGAAATTTTTGTGGGAGTATGAAGAGAGAGGAATGTCAGAAAGTTGTAGGCTCAGAGATGAATACTCTTTGTGGTGTGATAATTGAGAATTCTGGGCAGTCTTTATAGAGAGAAAATGATGACTTAGAGCCAACGAAGATATCTCTTCGCCGCACCCCTACACGTTCATCCTACGGATTTTGCAAGCTGGAAGCCAGAACTCTAGGGTACGCATGCACACCAACAACGCGTCGCATTAATGGCAAAACCACGAAAGTCAATTTTCGGTGGATTTGCGGCTGATTTAATTTGTTTTGATTAGAAATTTTAAGGATTAATAAAATGGTGATATTCAGAACCGTATTTTTCTGCTTCGTTGTGTTGTTCTTGAGAGCTTTAGTATAATATACATGATTGATTGCATCATGCTATGATCACATGTATCTAAGAACATATGTTGTGTATGCAATTCATGCATCATGAGCGAAGGCTATGGCTAAGAATAATATTTCATGATTCCACATGCACTCATACAAAATGAGCTGTCAAAATTTTTACATGTACTCATCCTCAAGATACATATATAAATTCATTTTGAATGGGTATATAAATTGCTTCCATTGTGCTGAAATCTATCTTATCCTTTATGAAGCAAATTTGTTTTGAAAAAGGACTTTAAAAATGCTTCCGCAATGCGAATATGTTTTATCATATGAAGCAATATTCTTCTTGAAAAAGAAAAGATTTTACAGATCTCTTTTGTTGTTGATGACAAAGGGGATGAAAAATATTGATGTTTGATGTATGGATTATGAACTGTACCCTTGATTATATCTTGTTACACTAATCCATATATATTGCTTCCTTGGATGAAATGTTTCTAAATTCCTTTCAAAGCAAAATGTTTTAGAAAAATATCGTGAAACTCTTGAATTGCTTCCATTATGCTGAAATTGCTTTGCCTTATTGAAGCAAAATTTGTTTTGAAAAGAAAAGGATTTGAATATCCTTATTTCAAATTACTTATGCTATATGCTGAAATGTTTTTATACATATAAGCAGAAATTGTTTTCAAATATCTTGAAAATTATTAGTATTCGATTTATGGATTATGATTAATATTCTTGTTTATATCATGCTTTGCTAATCCATATATCATACTTCTGCTGTGTGCTGTAAATATTTCTATCATATGACAGCAAATGATGTTTATTTTTTTTTCAAAGAGTTCATTTTTCTGTTATTTACTAAAAATGCCTCTTCATAAACAAGCAGAAATCATTTTCAATGAAAATGTTGCAGAAATTTCTTCAAAAATCTTACTTCAAAATTCTGCAATCAAAAACTGAATTTCCTTTATAATGATTTGGACAATCTTTTTCAAAGGAAAAATGTTATGAAATTCAGGGGGAGCTTTGTCTCACTTGAATGTATTTTTTTTTTGAAAAAGAATATATCTTGAAAAAATTGGATATTCATTATTCATTATTCTTTTTCAAATTATGCAAGGTTTAAGGGGGAGCCTAAAACTCTTTCAAGTTTTATCTTTTGGCTCATTTCATTTGACATGAGAAAAATTTTTCTAAAATTTTCTTTTTACATGTCAATGAAATCAATGATAAGTTTTGATGTATCCTTACCCCATACTATATTGACATCTTCTGACATCCTGACTTAATGAAGGTATGTACTTTAACTTCTATATATTGTGTTCCTTACACCTTTTTGTTGATGTCAAATAGGGGGAGAAGAAACAATAGAAAAATATGTATACGTGCTTATAACATTGCATTCATTATCTTGTGATACATATTTTTATGTGGTGATTTGTCATCATCAAAAAGGGGGAGATTGTTGACCCTAAGGCTATATGCCATAAGTTTTGATGATGACAAATGTATTTGAATAGTAGCATTGATATATATAAAGATTAATTATTATATATATGCTACAAGTACTTAAGCATGATTATGTTATTTAACATGTATGTTGCATATATTGAATCATGCTATTAAACTAACCATTGGGTTTGCAAGTACCCGGATTAAACTTGCAATTATAGTGGAAATACTCAAGTGGTCTCTTGAGGACTGGATGTAGGCTTGGATTAGCCGAACCAGTATAAATCTCCGAGTTTGCTTTCTCTATCCCTTACTCTTTAATTTGTGCATATTGATATCTATTCTTTAATTCCTTGATCTTTATAATTATTTATCTTAACAGCACATTGATTTTCTGTATTGTATTTATTATCCTAAGCATTGTACTTTTACAGAAAATCATTTTAACTTCCAATTAATTCTTGTGAAAAATTTATAAAACCCAATTCACCCCCCCTCTTGGGTTCCAACCATTACTTTCACCCTAGACCAAAATCCAGAGAGGAATGGTGACATTGTCTAATTTCCTTTTCGCTTTAGACGAGGATTCTACAAAGAAAGTTAAAATTAAAAACCTATCTTTTATGATGGTCTCAAATTGATTTAAATTAACTTGGTTTCACACCAAAATAAATATTGCACCAACTTAGAGCAAGTAGGTTTAGGCAAAAATGGGCTTTCTGCACAAAAAATGACTTGGGGCTTTAGGACGTTGGCTTGGGCCAATTTCAATTGAATAGGCTTTAAGATAAATCAAATTGGGCCTTTTGCAAGGACTTTTGGGAAATAGAAAAATCAAATTGAGCTTTTTTATTGAATGAAGATGGGCCTAGTTGTAAAGTACAGTTTATGTTAACCAATTTGGGCTTTTCTATTAAAAGTGGCTTTTTGTACAGAATGAACTTCACATCAAATTAAGCATTTGGGGTCAAAATTTGCCAATTTAAAAAAAATTTTTCATGTTCAATGAAATATGAATAATAAATTATGAGATAAAAAGTAATTTTTACCAAAATCCTTCTTTTAGAGTTCACAGCAAGAGATCTTGAATCTCCACAGCCCTTTAGGTGGTCCATTAACGGGTTGTGGGAAACCTAGGGTCTTCGCAGACCCTACTAGTGGTACAGTACATTTTTAAATAAAACAAAATGTTTCACGTAAATTGTAAAATCTTGTTTCAGTAAAATAGTTAGACATAATAAATGTTTGTTTGAAAAATAGTTGAGTTCATCAGCAATTCAAGGTTTAGGTAGAATTAATTATGCAATTTTATTTTAAACTCTAAACCAATCATTATTTAATTGCTACAAAACTTGTGTTTTAAAACTTCCAATGGTTTTCGAAAATATATTAAATAGGCCAACAATAGGTTAGAAAAAATAATTGACTCCATAGGATGATATACTATTCTTTATCCGTAGGCAAAAGTAATTTTTCACTGCACAAAAGGAACTTAAGATGTCTCTGTGTTTCGATTTCTAATGACTCAATTTTATCCTAAAATCAAGAAGTTAAGTTTTCTTTCCTTTTAGAAAATTTTTGAAAAATCCAAAAATAATCTTTTTCAAATATGATTTCGTTTGACTTTATTTTAAATAAATTATTTTTATTAAATTTAAATTACCACAAAAAAAAGATGATAAAACTCGAAGAGAAAAAAGGTGAGACAAAATTGGATCTCAGAAATAAACTTCATCCAAAAACTATACAAGTTAATTATCTTTTAGCTTTTGAAAAATTGTATGTATACAAGTATATACCTATATAATCATTATTCATCAAGATAGTACGGGATGCATCTATTATAATTAATTATTCATATTGCAAATTAAATGTATCTGAAAACCACCAAGTCCACTATAAGACAAGTGGAAACAAATCACACCATTGTAACTAAAAGGATGAGATTTGACCATACGGCCGGTTCATGTAATACCCGTTAATTTTGGAGTATAATTCGTTTGAGAGTATTTTAGAATTTTACAACGTTACATTAGCTATTTACTTTTGTCATTTTTAATTTTCATATTTAATTATTCTATTTGAATATTATTTATGAAAATTGAGTTAAATGACTGGACTGGATAATTAAACCTTATGGGTATATTCTTAATAATAGTGGAATTTGTGAGAAAATGATTGAATTTAATTAATTGAAGAATTAATTAAGGTATTTTGTATGTTGGGTCAAATGGGTTTGGACAATGGGTATGAATAGCCATTGGGTTATCCAACTAACCCCCCCTAAGTTTTTAACTCTCTCTCTCCCTTCTAGTTTCGCTTTCTCGCATCTTCTTCATTCACTCTCTCACAATTCTCTCAACCTTCAAACTTCCCCTCTCAACTCTCCCATAGATTTGGTGTTGTTTTTTAGAATTGTTCGGTTCAAAAGCTTGGTAAAGATCAAAGGTAAGTTTTAATCTCCTTATTTTCCTTAAATTTCAGTTTATGTGGAAGATTAGAGGAGATTTTGGTTCTTGAAAATTTTGATGATAATTCATAAATTTGAGTTGTTTTGGAAGTTTTTGAGTTAACATTGAGTTAAGTAAGTTAGGAGAGATGAAATTTTGGTTTAGAAACAAGGAATTATAAGATGAAACTTTTTGAAAGATTTTCTGCAAAATTCGAAGTACTGTAACAACTGGAAAATCTGGAAATTTTCGAGTTTACTGTAGCAGTCACTGTAGTGTCGGCAGTCAACGTACTGTAGCAAACCGTCACTGTAGTTAACCGTTACTGTAGCAAATCGTAACTGTAGTGAATCGTAACTGTTGTGAACCGTTACTGTAGTTACATTGACCATTGACCGTTGACCGTTACTATAGCTACGTTGACCGTTGACTGTTGACTGTTACTGTAGCAATCAGAAAATGTCGCATATTTTCATGATTTTGTTCCCTTTCTTATTTTTCCTTATGATATCTTTTACTAGGAAATTTTCCTACACAAATTCTAGTGTGGAACAAGGTAAATTTGGACAAATATTAAGGTAAGTGAATAACCTTGCTAGACTAGTTTGATATTATTAGTCAAAGTACAATATAAGTGTCATTTACAATATTATTTGGATATTAAGCAATCAATCTTTAGATGACGGTATATGACGATTGGCATATTTTTTACAGATATTCAAAGGAATAAAAGTATGTATAAATTAATTTATTTCATGGTTTTGTACAATGTGATAAATTCTCACTATTTTATTAATGAGTAAAGATCTACGGGATCTAATACATGAGTTTGAAAGGGTTAAAGTCCTATACTACTCAGTGTATAACTATGAAAACTTATGCACGGGTATGAAAGAGTTAGAGTCTCATACTACTCGGTGTAAATTGATGAAATCATAAATACGAGTTTAAAAGGGTTAGAGTCTCATACTACTCGGTGTATAGCTATGAAATCTTATTCACGAGTTTGAAAGGGTTAGAGTCCCATACTACTCGATGTATAAGATAATTAATTATGTGAGTAAATGTGGTATTTGTACTTTTGATATTTTATACAGTACAGTTATTTACTTACTGAGTTTTAAATAAACTCACACTCCCTATGATTATCTTTTCAGATACAGAAAACAAGGAAGAAGAGTATCCGATTGAAGATTAGAAGCCCCTTGAAAATATTCTCCATTTCTGTCTGATGGGATATCAGTACTTATTAATGTGAATACTAGGAACGCTCTGTACTTTCTATAGGTCTCCTAGGCTTGCGTTGAGATAAACACATCAGATTATGTATGCCTATATTTGTTTATCAAATGAATATAATTCTGTCGTGTGGAATGAATGATTAAGGTTGAATATAAAACCTTACAGAATATATGTAAATAACTTATGTTTGAGAATTTTATCAAATGAGTAGTATCTTTTCACATGTTCAATTTTTGGGATGTGACAATTTGGTATCAGATGATAGGTTTTATAGGTCCCCTATAGAGTACAGAGCAAAGTGATCTTTGTGGGCCCTTTCCTATTGTTATGAGCCGCGGCATGACCATAGGATTAGGTTCCATAAAAGACCTTGTAGAGTATAACGTCATTTTATAGATAACATTTCAGTGGGGCTAGTAAGTGATATTTTTTTTTATGCCTAAAAATTGTTTGTTATATGTGTAGATCTTTGACAGTTCAATGTCAGAAGGATCTTCTAATAATAATGAACATATGGGTCCAAGGAGGGCCATAATTCTACCAGTATATGTGCAAGATGATCCTAACCGTGGTGATAGTTTACATGCTCAAAGTACTGAGGGCGCAACTAGTGATCAAGTAAGGAGAGTCAAACCTGACGCTCACATTGATAATGCAACTATTGCACATGTGATTAATTTAATGAATGAACGATTTGACCGATTTGAGGCTGAAATGAGAGGTCGAGCTGCACAAGCTAACCTGCCAGTGGATCCTCCTATTGTTGAAGCTGAAATTGTACCACCAGCTCAGTTAGCTGGAGGAGGTAATGTAAGGGAAGTAAAAATGTCTGAATTCTAGAAAATGAGGCCTCCTACTTTTTCAGGGGAAGATCCCAAAGAGGACCCACAATGTTTCCTTGAAGATTGTGAAGCAATCTGTGATGCTATAGGGTGTTCTCCTACTCAAAAGGTAGAATTCACTTCCTTTCAGTTAAAGGGTAGGGCTGGTAAATGGTGGAAGAACTGGAAGAAAGCTAGAATTCAAGGCGCACCGCCAGTTATGTGGACGGAGTTTTATATATTAGTTATGGATGAATTTCTCCCGGCAAGTGAACGGTCATCTAGGGCAAGGGATTTTCTGTATCTACGGCAGGGAACCATGACTGTTGATGAATATTCTGCTCAGTTTGTTAAATTATCTGAATATGCTCCTGAAATCATTCCTTCTGAAAGGAAAAAAATTGAAAAGTTTGTGGAAGGACTTCGTGACGCCTTATATGATCAAGTGGGTTCCAATATGAACGATTACTCTTCATACTTAGAAGCTGTTGATGTGGCCCAAAGGATAGAAAAGAGGTCAAAGAATAAAGAAGAATATCGACAAAAGAAGAAAGCTAGATATAGGAGATCTTTTGATCAAGGGGAAGACTCAGGGACTTTGAAACCCTTTACTGCATCACAACATGCTCCAGCCACTCCTACAAAGTCATCTTATTCTACAGCCAGTGTGGCTAAGCCTCGTTCAGAGAGCAGGGGTAGTTTCAGCTCTTTTAATAGATGAGGTACTCAAACTAGAAGGGAAAAACCTCAATGTCCTGAATGTGGTAAGTTTCACTTCGGAGAATGCAAGTTAAACACTATTGGTACAGGCTGTTTTAACTGTGGACAAAAATGACATTTTATAAGGGAGTGCCCTCAGCTCATGACAGGACCAGGTCAAGGGTCTACTTTGCCACCTCGACCACAATCTATTTCTGTTTCTATTACTCGAACACCAACCCCTTCAATAGGGGGTAGTATAGGAAGAGGTTCTGGAAGAGGCCAAGGTGACCGTGGAAAACAAGCTGCTGGTAGAGGAAATGCAAGAGTATATGCTCTGACCCGACAGGATGCTCAAATATCCAATGCTGTGGTTACAGGTATATTATCTGTTAATACTTTTGCTACACGTATTTTGTTTGATCCCAGTTCTACTCACTCATATGTGTCACCCCTATTTGCCAAGAGATTTGTATTTGATTCGATTACGCTTAAAGAACCATTCTTGGTTTCCACACCGATGAGAGAGACTTTAATAGTTAAAACATGTTATCGTTCTTGTACAATAATTGTTTAAGGCATAGAAACTGATATAGATCTTATGATTCTCAATATGTTAGATTTTGATGTGATTTTAGGGATGGACTGGCTATCTTCTTGTCATGCTACTATAAATTGTCGTGACAAAGTTATTTCCTTTAATATGTCGAGGAGGAGTAATTTTGTGTTTCAAGGAGATCGAAGTGATGTACCTTGCAACATGATATCTATGTTAAGTGTCCGACGTATGCTGCGAAAGGGATGTCAGGGATTTCTAGCTTTATCAAAGATTTAGAAAAGAAAGAACAGAAGTTATAAGACATACATGTGGTTAATGAATTCCCAGATGTGTTCTCAGAAGATTTACCTGGATTACCACTAGAAAGAGATATTGAGTTCAGTATTGATTTGGTCCCAAACACACGACCAATTTCTATTCCACCTTATCGTATGGCTCCTATTGAGCTAAAAGAACTCAAAGAACAATTGGAAGATTTGTTGAACAAAGGGTTCATTCGCCCAAGTTTTTCACCTTGGGGTGCTCCTGTTCTTTTTGTGAAAAAGAAAGATGGTTCTATGAGATTATGTATAGATTATCGTCAGCTGAATAAAGTCACAGTGAAGAATAAGTATCCTTTACCAAGGATAGATGATTTGTTTGATCAGCTTCAAGGAGCAAAATACTTCTCAAAGATTGATCTAAGGTCTGGATATCATCAGTTATGAATTAAGAACGATGATATACCTAAGACAGCTTTTCGTACACAGTATGGACATTATGAGTTTCTTGTGATGTCTTTTGGGTTGACAAATGCACCAGCAGCATTTATGGATTTAATGAACAGAGTGTTTAAATCATTCCTTGATAAGTTTGTAATTGTATTTATTGATGATATTTTGGTATATTCAAAGAGTCATGAAGAACATATTGAACATTTGAGAATAGTGCTTCAGACCTTGAGAGAGCATCAGTTATACGCAAAGCTCTCAAAATGTGAATTCTAGATGAGTCATGTAACGTTTTTGGGACATGTTATTTCCCAAGAAGGTATTCATGTAGATCCAAGTAAAATTGAAGTAGTAAAACAATGGCCTAGACCAACAACTGTGTCTGAAGTACGTAATTTTTTTGGTTTAGCAGGGTATTACCGTCGCTTTGTCAAAGATTTCTCTAAGACGGCTCTCCCATTAAATAAGTTAACTCGAAAGAATGTTAAATACATTTGGGATGATTCATGTGAGCAAAGTTGCACCCAATTGAAAGAGTGTTCAACTTTTGCACCAGTCTTAATCCTACCATCAGGACCAGGGGGTTACTCTGTATTCTGTGATGCCTCAATGATAGGCTTAGGGTGTGTGTTGATGCAACATGGTAAAGTCATAGCTTATGGCTCACGTCAGCTTAAAAAGCATGAATTGAATTACCCCACTCATGATTTGGAAATGGCAGCTGTAGTGTTTGCCCTAAAGATTTGGAGACATTACTTGTATGGGGAGACTTGTAAAATTTTTACAGATCACAAAAGCCTTAAGTACATTTTTGAGTAGAGAGATCTCAATCTAAGGCAACAAAGGTGGATGGAACTTCTGAAAGATTATGATTGTACCATCCTTTACCATCCAGGTAAAGCAAATGTAGTGGCTGATAATCTAAGTCGAAAGTCTATGGGAAGTTTAGCTCACATTGCCACTATAAGGAGGTCTCTAATACATGAACTACAAGAATTGGAAGCTAATGGAGTATTCTTTGAGATCACTGAGTCATGTACATTTCTGGCTCATTTAACAGTTAGATCGTCCCTTGTTGAAAAAGTAAAAGCAACTTTAGAAAATGACATCGATATGGTCAAAATCAGAGATAAGGCAAGGCAAGGTCTAGCACCAAGTTTCTTGGTAGATGAAGAAGGAGTCTTATGGTTTAATGGGATACTCTGTGTCCCCAACATTGAATCTTTGAAACATGAAATCTTAATGGAAGCTCATGGTTCGCCATACGTTGTACATCCTGGTGCTGTGAAAATGTATCAGGACTTGAAACAAGTTTACTAGTGGGAATGCATGAAGTGAGATGTGACTGACTTTGTAGCTCGGTGTTTGACTTGTCAGTAGGTTAAAGCTGAACATCGACGACTACCTAGTTTGATGTAAAAACTAGATATTCCTGAGTAGAAGTGGGAAAGGATCACTATGGATTTTGTAATAGGTTTACCCCGGTCAACAAAAGGAAATGACTCAATATGGGTCATAGTGAATCGACTTACTAAGTCAGCACATTTTCTTCCTGTTCATACCACTTTCAGTGTAGTAAAACTTGCTCGACTTTATGTTAAAGAAATAGTGAAACTTCATGGTGTGCCAGTATCCATTATATCAGACCGAGGACCTCAGTTTACTTCGCGGTTCTGGAAAATCTTTCAAGAGGCTTTGGGTACCAAAGTGAATCTTAGTACAGTATTCCATCCTCAGACTGATGGATAGTCTGAAAGGACAATTCAGACTTTAGAGAATATGCTAAGAGCTTGTGTGATGGATTTCAGTGGAAGTTGGGAAGATCATTTGCCTCTTATTGAATTTGCTTATAATAACAGTTACCAAGCCAGTATCCAGATGGAACCTTTTGAGGCTTTATATGGGAGACGGTGTCGATCTCCTATAGGTTGGTTTGAACTTGGTGAAACCAAAATACTTGGACCTGAGATGATACAAAAAGATATAAATAAAGTTAAACTAATCAGAGAAAAGTTGTTAACTGCTCAGAGTAGACAGAAGTCTTATGCGGACAACCGACGACGTGACCTTGAATTTGCAATAGGTGACATGGTTTTCTTACGAATCTCACCTATGAAGGGAGTAATGAGATTCGGGAAGAAAGGCAAGCTTAGTCCGAGGTATGTTGGCCCATATGAGGTTGTAGACAGAGTGGGTAAGGTGGCATACCGCCTAGACCTACCTTCAGACCTAAAGGGAGTTCATCTAATATTTCATGTGTCCATGGTACGGAAGTCTCTTCCTGATCCTTCTCATGTAATTCAACCCCAAGAAGTTCATTTTGATGAAACTCTCACCTACGAAGAGGTACCAGTAGCTATCCTTGATAGAAAAGTCAAGAAATTGCACACTAAGGAAATTTTTACTGTCAAGGTTCTTTGGAAAAATCATTTTCGCGAGGAAGCTACGTGGGAGGCAGAAGATGAAATGTGGAAAAAATATCCACATTTATTTGAAACTTGAGGTAATATTTTAATTCAGAGGACCGAATTCTTTTAAAGGGGGGTAGAATGTAATACCCGTTAATTTTGGAGTATAATTCGTTTAAGAGTATTTTAGAATTTTACAACGTTACTTTAGCTATTTACTTTTGTCATTTTTAATTTTCATATTTAATTATTCTATTTGAATATTATTTATGAAAATTGAGTTAAATGACTAAACTGGATATTTAAACCTTATGGGTACATTCTTAATAATAGTGGAATTTGTGAGAAAATGATTGAATTTAATTAATTGAAGAATTAATTAAGGTATTTTGTATGTTGGGTCAAATGGGTTTGGACAATGGGTATGGATACCCATTGGGTTATCCAACTAACCCCCCCAAGTTTTTAGCTCTCTCTCTCCCTTCTAGTTTCACTTTCCCGCATCTTTTTCATTCACTTTCTCACAATTCTCTCAACCTTCAAACTTCCCCTCTCAACTCTCCCATAGATTTGGTGTTGTTTTTGAAAATTGTTCGGTTCAAAAGCTTGGTAGAGATCAAAGGTAAGTTTTAATCTCCTTATTTTCCTTAAATTTCAATTTATGTGGAAGATTGGAGGAGATTTTGGTTCTTGAAAATTTTGATGATAATTCATAGATTTGAGTTGTTTTGGAAGTTTTTGAGTTAAGATTGAGTTAAGTAAGTTAGGAGAGATGAAATTTTGGTTTAGAAACAAGGAATTATAAGATGAAACTTTTTGAAAGATTTTCTGCAAAATTCGAAGTACTGTAGCAACTGGGAAATCTGAAAATTTTCGAGTTTACTGTAGCCGTCACTGTAGTATCGGCAGTCAACGTACTGTAGCGGTCAACGTACTGTATCAAACCGTCACTGTAGTGAACCGTTACTATAGCAAACCGTAACTGTTGTGAACTGTTACTGTAGTTACGTTGACCATTGACCGTTGACCGTTACTGTAGCTACGTTGACCGTTGACTGTTGACCGTTACTGTAGCAATCAAAAAATGTTGCATATTTTCATGATTTTGTTCCCTTTCTTATTTTTCCTTATGATATCTTTTACTAAGAAATTTTCCTACACAAATTCTAGTGTGGACTGTAGCAATCAGAAAATGTCGCATATTTTCATGATTTTATTCCCTTTCTTATTTTTCCTTATGATATCTTTTACTAAGAAATTTTCCTACACAAATTCTAGTGTAGAACAAGGTAAATTTGGACAAATATTAAGGTAAGTGAATAACCTTGCTAGACTAGTTTGATATTATTAGTCAAAGTACAATATAAGTGTCATTTACAATATTATTTGGATATTAAGCAATCAATCTTTAGATGACGGTATATGACGATTGGCATATTTTTTACAGATATTCAAAGGAATAAAAGTATGTATAAATTAATTTATTTCATGGTTTTGTACAATGTGATAAATTCTCACTATTTTATTAATGAGTAAAGATCTACGGGATCTAATACATGAGTTTGAAAGTGTTAAAGTCTCATACTACTCAGTGTATAACTATGAAAACTTATGCACGGGTATGAAAGAGTTAGAGTCCCATACTACTCGGTGTAAATTGATGAAATCATAAATACGAGTTTGAAAGGGTTAGAGTCTCATACTACTCAATGTATAGCTATGAAATCTTATTCACGAGTTTGAAAGGGTTACAGTCACATACTACTCGATGTATAAGATAATTGATTATGTGAGTAAATGTGGTATTTGTACTTTTGATATTTTATACAGTACAGTTATTTACTTACTGAGTTTTAAATAAACTCACACTCCCTATGATTATCTTTTCAGATACAAAAAACAAGGAAGAAGAGTATCCGATTGAAGATTAGAAGCCCCTTGAAAATATTCTCCATTTCTGTCTGGTGGGATACCAGTACTTATTAATGTGAATACTAGGAACGCTCTGTACTTTCTATAGGTCTCATAGGCTTGCGTTGAGATAAACACATCAGATTATGTATGCCTATATTTGTTTATCAAATGAATATAATTCTGTCGTGTGGAATGAATGATTAAGGTTGAATATAAAACCTTACAGAATATATGTAAATAACTTATGTTTGAGAATTTTATCAAATGAGTAGTATCTTTTCACATGTTCAATTTTTGGGATGTGACAGTTCAGGACTCATATAATAAACTTTCAACTATTATTTATTTATAAGGATAAATCTATAGAGAGCTCAACCTCTTAAGAGGTTGAGATTTATACTATTAGATCACCTTGAAATTTATATAAAGTATTTTTTTAATTATTATACATTCAAACTTCGAAGTGATCTAATGGTGAGAGAACGATTCTTAAGATCTCTTTGCAATGAATGAATTTTGGTATGCCTCGTGTAAAGGTTCAAATTGCTCGTTTCTTAAGGGATTAGCTCTCTGTGGTGAGTTATTTGGGCCAGTCCCATTATGCTAAGTTGCAGCATTCTTCGACTCGTCATGTTGATCATGTATTAGAGGATTGTCTTTCTTTGGAGGATTAAGAGATGCCTCTACTTTCTGAGTTCCAAGGTTTTCAAGATCGAAACTCATGATTATGCAATATATAATATATACGTATATCATAAATTACCAAGATTGGATGTATCTTAATTTTCCCTGATTACCAAGTAATCCATTTACCTAAGGGTTGGTCTAATCATATACTAATTTTAATTTATGTGATTTAGATCATATTCCAAAGAGAATTGAAACAAGGTAATCCACTTTAATTTCATCACCTTACCTTTTTCTTATATTTGGAGAAGGCCTTAGCACTATTATAAATAAATTTGAAGAAGGTAAGATTCATGGTGCTAACATTTGTAGAGGTGCTCCAAGAGTTTCTCGTTTATTTCTTGCAGGCGATTGTCTTATTTTTATTAAAGCAAAATAAGTATGGTGAATAACTGTAATTATAAGAATATCCTTGGATATTATGAACATGTCTTAAGTCAGAAAATAAATTTCGAAAAAAATCAGCTATATATTTTAGTCTTAATTGTAAGGAACCTACAAAAAATAGCATTTTAAGATCCCTTAATTAATATCAATATGGTGGCATTTAATGAAAAGTAGGATTTTCAACTACGGTAGGAAGAAGTAAGAACTTAAATCTGTTGCCCAAGCCCTTTGAGATTTCAGAGCAGCCCCTCCACCTCTTCTCGCCGTACTGTGTCTCCGATTCTGAATGTGGAAGAAGGATGTGTTGGTGTGTGGTTGTGATCGGAGATTTGAAGGGAATGGCAGTGAGTGTGAAGATACGCAATGGTAGTAACGGGTGAAAAGGAAATGTAGAAGGGAATGGCAGAGGATCCGTGAGCGCATGAAAGTGAAAACGCTGACGCACTGACACGGCAACGTCACTTCTAATCTCTTAAAAGTCGTCTAGCTTTTATGGGTTTCCCAAAAATTGTTGAATGTTTTTTGTTTTTTTAATTTGAATGTATTCTGATTTGTTAGGAATAAGGTTCTCGAAGATTTAATGGCCGTTCAGTTGGATAGATTTGGGCGTTATCTGATAGGTAGGACTCATAGCATTAATTGGCTGAGGTCCCGATGCCAATTCGATTTGTTAGCCTAATGTATCTAAAGTGAGATACCCAGTTCAATTTAGTGTGTGTTTGGAAGTTCGGTAGATTAAATATAAGTAGAATAAATTAAATTTGACTGAACGTAATTGAAGAAAATTAAATTTGGATGAACATGATTTATATTTAAAAGACATTTGGACAAATGTGATTTGAGACAGAGTATAATGTTTGAATGTTAATTTGTAAACGTAATTTTAAATGTATAATTACCATAAATGACATAAATTTTATTTTATATATATATATATATATTCTGTATTTTATAGTTAAAGTGTTAATTACAAATAAATTATTAACTAATTTTTTAGTAATAATTAGATTTTAAATAAAATGAACTAAATATCCATTATAATTAACCGACCGCGTTACGTTCAACGGAAAAGCTACGATTTGTTGCTTCAGAGATACCGAGGTTCAGATCTCCCAAACCCAATATCAGATCTAACGTGGTTGCAATACAAAATCTCCCAAACATCTTCCATCATCAAAAACCACGTTTCACGCCACAATAAACACTGGTATTCCCACCTCAATGCGCAAACAAACACACCCTTGGTCTTTTCTCACCCATGGATTTGACGAATTATTCCATTTGATCATTATTTTGTTAAACTAAAATTAATTTTTTTTAACTCTAAATTAGTTATATAAATATAAAAATTAGGCAAAGATTAGATTAATCATATTTGTACAAACATTTATAGAGGCATACCATGTCAGTTATTAATTTATTTAATTTCATTCTAATATAAATATAATATGATCTTCGTAGATATAGTATAAATATTTCAGAATAAGAAAATTAAGTTTTATAAAAAAGACATTAAATATTGTATTTTATAATTTAATTTATAAAAAATACAAAAACTTATACAACACAAAAATGTTTGTATAAATTCTAAAATTTGAAAAGTATTGAACAAAAATGTTTATTTGTATTATTTTGGAATTATAAAATATATGTCATCTCATTTTACATTTTTTAACTATTTCAATAGTTATTTTTACCAAATACTTATAATTCAATAAGCTAACTTATAAGTTTTTAGCTTTTAGCTAATTCTGTCAATATCAGGTAGCCTGGCCCGTACTGACTGGCCAGCCTCGGGTTACGAGAAAAACAGGTCGGGCTGGGCTAGCCCATTTTTAAACATGGTGAAAAACGGCCAACCTAGCCCATGCTGCACGGGCTGGCGAGCCAACTCGCATTTTTTTTAATGTTATCTTTTTTTTGAGTTCCAAGTTTTTTTTTTGGAAAAAATATACTTTACCGCTATGAAGTTTGCTCTATGTGTAGAAAACCCTTATGAAGTTTAAAAATAAGCAAAAGACCCCTATAAACTTTCATATTATGCCAAAAATCCACTGTCATCTAATTGACCGTCGTATCCAATAGAATTACGATACGTAACATATGAGCTTTGAAGAAAAATTAAAACAACGTATGCACAGCAAGATTTGAATAGAGGCTTGCATAGAAGAAGAAAAAGCTCTTCATCATCTAGCTATTAATGCACATTCAATATATATATATATATATATATATAGAAACTTCTGTTATTGTATTTAAAATTTAAAACAATATATACCAATTATTATATCTTATAAAACAATAACAAATCTTATAATAAGGTAATATGTTATTATTTCACATAACAAATTTTAAATTATTTAAAAATTTTAATAATAAATCTTATAATATAAATTTTATTTTATTTATACTTAATAAAAATTAAATTTATATTAAAAATATACTATGCATATTAAAATTATTTTTTGATATAAGATTTGATATTATAACTTTTTATTAATAATTAAATTTTAATATAAGTTAAAATGATTTGATATTATAATAATTTTAATATAAGATTTGATATATTAAAATTTAATTATTGCTAAACATTATAATATCAAATCTTATATTAAAAAATAATTTTAATATATATAGTATATTTTTATAATTATTTTTAATATAAATTTAATTTTTATTAAGTATAAATAATAATTAAATTTATATTATAAGATTTTCTATTAAAATTTTTAAATTTTTATATAATTTAAAATGAGTTATGTAAAATAATAACATATTCTTTATTATAAAATTTGTTATTGTTTTATAAGATATAATAATTTGTGTATATTGTTTTAAATTTTGAAACAATAACAGAGGTTATATATATATATATATTAAATTTCGCATATTTATATTGAATGTGCATGGCTAGATAGTAGAGAGTTCTCTTCCCTCTTTGCAAACCCAAGTTAGATGGTAGAGAACTCTTCCCTCTTTGCAAACCCAAGTTCGAATCCTGCTGTGCATGTATTGCTTTAATTTTTTTCAAAGTTAAGCATATACCATGTGTCGTAATTCTATTAGATATGGTGATTGAGAGGAAGAGACATGATGTTGTGCGTGAATCCTCTGTCGACATAGCGCTTAGTGTCCATGTCAATATTGACCGTCAGTTGACTAATGACAATGGATTTTTGGCATGATATGAAAGTTCATAGGAAGCTTTTGTTTAGTTTTAAATTTCACAATAATTTTTTACACATAAAGCAAACTTTATGAAAGTAAACTGTATTTTTTTTTTTAATAAAATTTTTTTTTTATGAAATCTAGTATGACAAGAATGGGTTACAAGCCCCAAAACACCATCATCATGCCAAAAATTTTGTGGGGTGTGACAAAGTCTATGCTGGAAAGTGGAAAAGAATGATTGAATGACAGGAGGGGGGAGGGGGCAAGACTTGACTCTTGAGTATTGAGTGGGACCTTAGGAGCAGATGGAATTGACACAGAGCGTTACAATTTCTTTACATCTGAAGCTCATTAAAATCGCAAGAGATTGAGGCTTTTTCAAGATGGATGAACTGAGAAGACGAATGCGGAGATGAACGGACACAGAGGGACACGGGGAACGATGACGAAGCATGGCAAAGGGGAAGATCTGAGATCTATGTGCCTCTATTCTGTCCTCCATCGCTCTGTGACTGTGCCTCTGTTCTCTCCTCTATCTCTCTGTGTCTCTGTTCTCAATTCTTGAAGGGTCTCGTGGGTGAGGCCGAAGACGAGAAATTGCAGGGGGGATGAACGTCTATGTCGAAAATGGGTTTGATGTCAGAGTAGCACAGCCGTTGAAGGTTGAAGATGATTTGAAATTTGAGACTAAGAAATTGCAAGAGAAACGATGTCCCGAGTTCCCGAGTTGAACTCAAGTAACCTGTTTTAACATGTATACTTTCAGCGGGTTAAACGAGTTGATCGAACCCGTTTTAATATGTATATTTTCAACAATAAATTAATTTATAAATTTTTAACTAGTTTATCATTATTAAATAAAATCATAAGCCAAACCTAGACATGCAAACAATACATACAAGAAATTTAGTAAATAAACATATGTACTTTAATATATATATATATGCCTACTGTCTGATTCGAATGTTGATTCTATTCTTGATTTGACTGACAAACATAGTGCCTTGCCTTGGTTATCGGCGGGTTATCAAGAAAGGTGGAACGAAGAAGCATGATATTATACACTAGGATATGCATGTGATGATTATTTCGGAGGGTTGTTGAGAACCACACGTTAATGTACTTTTTGACTAAATGGCCTCCTTATATGTGTGTGTGTGTGTGTGTGTGTGTGTGTGTGTGAGAGAGAGAGAGAGAGAGAGAGAGAGAGAGAGAGAGAGAGAGAGAGAGAGAGAGAGAGAGAGAGAGAGAGAGAGAGAGAGAGTCCCTTTTTCAAGTTTCTGTTCATTCTAATCCTCGAGGTTTTTTTAACTAGGGGAAATTTTTATTTCATTTATCAACAGACACTGGCAATTTTTATTTCATTTAACTACATGATTGTCATTTTGAAACATGAATAATGGTAATACTACTAAACTACTATTTATATGTGGAGGTAAGATATACAAATATTGTTCAATTTCAGTTGTAGAAAGTCTCTCTTCCTAACTATTTTCGCTAAAAGGAAATCTCTTTTTCAAGTTAATTATTGGACCAACATCTTTGGGAATAAGATAATTCTATTTTGAATTTGCATAGTTGATATTTTTAGATCAACAGTCCAAAAAAATGAAATGAAAGAAAAAAGAAACCAGAAATTTAAAGCAGGTAATTTTTGAATTGATCTTAAAAATAAATAATTCAAATCAAATAAAACCTTTTTGTACTTGAAAAGATCCTATTTTGTTAATTATTCTAGTAATCTTCACCCAGTTTGATATCTCCCTACCCCCCAAACCCCAATACCCTTTTTTTTTTTTATCAAATGGATATGAATTCCATTAAATGGCATAAAACCAAAAATACATAAGATAGCACAGGCCAAAATATCGACAAATACATTACAAATCTGAAACTTATAAAAAAGGTACTAGTTTTAAAAATCAGTACCAGGCATAAATAGTAATACTATGAAACTAAATATAGACAACACACCCCTAGCCCTAAATCTAATAGATATAGAAGGGGCAATACATACTTAGCCCTAGATAAGAGCTAGCCTTCTCAAAATTCAAATAAAATCACATCTGTTACAAATGCCAGACAGAACAAAGCAAGGCCCACTTTTTTTTTGGAAAAGGAAGAAAAATGGATCTAAAGCACCAAGACCCTCCAGATACAACCTCCCCCCGTCTGCTGGAGCTCTAACTGGAAATGGGTGCAGCGTCGACAAGCAAATGGTGGAGGTAAAGGTTTCGGCTATGAACTCCGGCAATCACGCGACTACCTCCACCATCACGTCCACCAGCGGCTCAAAATCTCCGAAGATTCACCGAATCTGCAAGGACAAAAGTGGAAGAGCAACTCCGTTGGTGAACGCCTAGACGACTTTGATGGCAGCGGCATCTTCAAAGTCCAGTAGGCCGAGGACGAGCTTGCAAGAGAGAGAGGGAGATGAAGTCGCATCGGCACCAAAGGAGGCAATGTCTTCGGCAGAGGGAAGCATCCAATCTCGAAGACAAAGCAAAAAGCAGAGAGGAGATATAGAGATAAAGATGCAGCTACTGAAATCTCCAATAAGACTCCACACCAAGAGTAATAGGAAAACAAAGACAACAAAAAAAATTTCACAAAGTTAGGGTAAACTTCTCCAAAAAAGGAGAGGAAAACTTTCACAAAGGAGAGAGGAACAACAACAAAAGAAAAAAAAGTGGGGCAGCCCTCACCACCACTAGCCTTAAGATGAAAACCTTAGCTGAGAAAACCTTAAGAGAAAACCCTAAAAACTCCAATACTCTTGAAAGTTCAAATAAGTAAACAGTTTTTTTGGGGACAATACAAAGGATATCAAGGCCTAAGCAGGCGCAAAGCCTTCGACACAACAGTGAAAAGCTTGGGCTGAGGCCCAGCCCACGCTCGGAAGGACAAACAAAAAGAAAGGGCAGCCTTCCTTGAAAATTACTTCTCCTGTAATATTACAAAAGTGTCAAAAAAGTGTACTTGTGAATATATATCATTAAAATTCGATTAGCTAAACTATTGCTTAGGTCCTTTAATTTTGTCTCAAGTTTTATTTTTGTCCTCTAACATAATTTTGTCTAATTTGATTCCTTAACTTTACTTTAATTTTTTTTCAGTTTCTTAATTATTTTTTTCTGATTCAATCCCTTCACTTTACTTTAAGTTTTATTATGATTCCCCTAATTTTATTTTATTCTATTTTAGTCCCTTAGTTTTATCTTAAATTTTTCTTTAGTCCCTTAATCATATCATTTGATGTCACACAATTCGCGCATATTTATTTATACATATAGAAAGGGTTTTAGCAAAAATAACTGAGAGATAGTGGTATGTAAATAAAACAATTTTTGTTAACTAGCTAACAATATGTACATATATATATATTATATATATTATATTATATATATATATATATACGCAGACGTAAGATAGGCAAACGAAAGAAATAGAATAAATAAATTCTGCTTAAATTGCTGTCCATTATATATATATGTGTGCCCTTATATTTTGCATGTTTTATTTTCACTTCAAAACTATTTTTTTACTAATGTCGTTTATTTCACTGATAGAAAATATTCAATTGGAGTTGTCTGAAGCGTATCACATGAACCGCTCAATTAGCATTTTCTGTTAGTGAAATAGATAACATTAGTAAAACTGATATATTTAAAATAAAAATAAAATATATATGATATAATTTACAAAAATAAAAGTGTTAGGGACAAAGTTAAATTTAATGTAAATGTTAGAGACGTACAAAATATCTTTGTCCAATATATATATATATATATATATATATAGAGAGAGAGAGAGAGAGAGAGAGAGAGAGAGAGAGAGAGAGAGAGAGAGAGAGAGAGAGAGAGAGAGAGAGAGAGAGAGAGAGAGAGAGAGATGATGTTGCATTTACCTTTAGGTTCTGCTGATTCCAAGTCCGTGTGTGTTTAAATTGCAACAGTGGAAAATTGACTTTAATTAAAAAAGAGTTTGTATGGCTGCCATTTATATTTAGAAACTCTTATTTAAAAGGTAATTTTGAAGCAATTGATATTATTTGAATATTATTTATCAAAATCTTTTTTGATGTATAATTATCATAAAAAGGTTTAAGTTTTAATTGCTAATTTCTAAGACCAACAATTGAGATGAACCAAACAAATTATTGAGCGCTATGTAAAAATCCGGTATCATCAAAGGACAGACCATTACGTTGACTTCCGATTAAATGGATTTAAAAAATAAACATGTCCCAATAATATATATCTATCTAAATCCTTGAGTTTGTCATCTTCATTCTCAAATGCACTCCTTTTTTAGACAGCACAATCAATTAATGAATAAATATTAAAAAAATGAGAAAAAGAAATGAGTAAGGTAAGCAAATTCTGCACTCTACTTTATGAGCAGTGTGACGAAAGAAATGCAATAAAATAGTACAAAAATAAAAACAACACACAAGATTTATG